>OZ007592.1:148592214-149261214 GCA_963931845.1 Maratus michaelseni
AATGTATCAAATAGGTGATATCAATTTTCACTTGAGGAATATTAAATCAAAATTTATTTAAAACAATTGTTCCCGTCAAAAATGTCACTAAAAATCAATTTGAAATTTAAAAAAAAATCTATTATTATTAAAATTAATAATTTTTAAAATGGACATCATAATTTTTTTTTATGTGAATATCTATTTTTTAAGGTAACGAGAATTTTCTTTAATTATTTTATTGCATCAGCAGGTTTTGATATTTTATCAATATTGTTTGTTTTCTTTATTCAAAGGTATCTATTAAATAAATAGGTAATATCAATCTTCATTTGAGGAATATTAAATCAAAATTCACATAAAACAATAGTTTCCGTCAAAAATGTCTCTAAAAATCAATTTGAAATAAAAATCAATTATTATTAAAAATAAATTATTTTTAAACTGCACATCATACATCATACAAACAATTTTATGTGAATATCGACACAAAATAATAATTTTAAAAAAATCTATTTTATAAATATTGTTTGTTTTCTTTATTAAAAGGTATCTATTAAATAAATAGGTGATATCGATCTTCATTTGAGGAATATTATATCAAAATTTATATAAAACAATTGTTCCCGTCAAAAAATATCTCTAAAAATCAATTTGAAATTTTAAAAAAAAATCAATTATTATTAAAAATTAATAATTTTGAAAATGCACATCACATTTTTTTTTTTTATGTGAATATCGACACAGAATAATAATAATAAAAAAAAAAATCTATCTTTTTTACATTATTTTTTTCATACATAAGGCAACGACTTTGGCGACCTAGGATCTTTTCAACACCTTATACATAATCTTGTTAAATCAGTATTTCTCACTAAGTAGGCCCTCTCTTCTTACAAGGCACAATACTCCTTACAAGATGAGGACAAAGCTGGATCCAAGGCATCTGGAATAAAACTTCTATAAATGCCTTTATCCTATTACATTTATTGCCAATTGGTAGAGTGTCCTCGCCAGAAAAAGATGAGGCCCTCTTTTGTTACCATGCTGAGATCTTAATCTCAATTTAGCCGGGTATTGTAACGCTGTCTTTATATCTCCCAAGTGATCTGAAGTTGTAGAAAATATTGCACGTCTTGCGCTTTGACGCATAAAAACCTCTTCCAAGAAACCAAAGGAAACCGTTAATTCTTTTTCTAAAGATATTTGTGGCAACAGCTGCTAAATTGTACCGATTTTCTTTCTTTAGAGGATTTTTAACGTCGCTTTTTTGCTCAAATAATATTTTTTTAAGGTCAATTTAGATTCCCCCCCCCCCTCCTCTTAATCTATTTAAAAATAAATGTAAGAAAAATCGAGAGAAAAAAAAAATTCCGTTTTAAAATGGTCCGGGTCACAAAATTATGCATTTCTTTTTTATAATTTTTTTTAATTCATTTTTCCTGAAATGTGTTTTTATACATACTTTTCTCTTCATATGTAAAGTCTTTTTTAAAAAATACTTTTTAATTTTTTTTAAATAAAAAATATTAAATTTTAGCTGTGTTTAAAATTTAATATATCTTCTGAAAGATTAATGAATTTTTCTCACCCCCCCCCCTTCAAAAAAAATGTCCGAAGATAGTATTAAAAGAATATATAACTCAAAATACTCTAGGAAATACTCAATAGTTTTATATTTCATTGAAGTTTAGATATATCGATTTAAAGGTGGCACAGCCTGAAAAATGCAGTAAAAAATAAATAGATTTAAAGTTGTGAATATCACCTCTTGAAGATATAGCACAATAGGCAAACATAAAAAACACAAAACATTTTTATTTATTTTAATCTAATTACATATATAAGGTTTTTATGTCACAACCGCAATGCATGAAACTTTTTTCTTCAATAGGAAAATGATGTTTTACAAAATCCATACTGCTGTATTAATAGAAATATAGGTTGGTTAAATAATAGAACATTTAATTTAAAAGGTTTGGCTTTAAACCCTTTAAGTATGAAGATGATTTCGTTGTATATGAATGTCACACTCGGAAGCATGGATTGGACAAAATAATGCATGCAAAATGATACATAATACAAAATTATACATAACCTTTTTGCAAAGAAAGAATGAAACGAGAACGAGCATATTAGCTAGAAAACTATTAAATTAAGGACTTTAGCTTATGAGTTAACACTACTGTAACAACCAAAATTCACGACGTTTTCGGGAATTATTTTTTTTTTTAAACGCGAAATATTTATAAAAATCCATTTACACTAAATTATTATGAGCTTATTAAATTACAAAACTGAAATTTGTTTTAGTTGATAGATTAAAAAATGGCGACTTGACAGCTGATGGGCAGAGCGCTTCGAAAAAAGTGGATCAAGCCGTGGACATCATAACTCATAGTAGACTTGACCTAGAACAATGCGATAAAAAAAAAAAATAGTTTTTTAGTTCAAAAGCTAGTAAATAAACAAACGTCTTAAAAATGTTGATTTTTTTTTTTTTTTTTTTTTGTAAAATTGCATTAATTTAATATAAAATGTAAAATTTCAACCAAAAATTTCGTTATTTAAATTTACACAGGAAAGCAAAATATCAAATATTTCGAAAAAATTCCTACATATATTGCACTAAAAATATGTGACGATTAATATTTAAAAAGATCATGTTTATTTACTAAAAATTGGCGGAGGTAGTGTTTGTTCACTGATTTTGAAAATGTAGATTAAAACCAACCTTTAATATCAGGGCAAATAATCTTAAGTGATATCAAAGTACTGGTGTGATTATTTAAAATGTACAATCGTGGTGAAAAAAAAATAACACTCACCTACTAACTCTGCTGAAAATCATCGCATAAAAATATGATTGGTACTGTAGAACTCTGACACCAAAACATAAAACGACAAGAGAAAATACGCACTTCTGGATTAATTAAATTTATATTAAAACGTTGATATTTACAAATATAATGGATAACACATCTTAATAGTTTATAACATAGCTAACAGTTATTCGCATAGTTAATTATTCCGTATCTGCACTACTATAACCCTTTTTTGGGACAAACTTTTATCTTTCTTGCATCGCCTCATCTGCTCCAACCCAGTCCAAGTCAGCTTTATAACGCTATTCTGCGACGTAAAAAAACAACCACTGGAAAATTTATGGTGTTTCCATCTAGGATGAGGACTTGCAGAATTCGCCCTAGATCTTGGGCATCCGATAATTTCGTCTGACCGAAGATGATCGCCGTAAGAAACAACAGAAAACGGGGACTGGTAATCTGAAAAGATAAGAAAAAACAAATAGCAGCAAATGTTTCTTAACATAGTTTATAAAAGAAAGTTTACAACAGTTTTTCTTTCAGCTGTGCAGGGCCGTGCGAAGAGGAGGGCGAAGGGGGCCTTCGCCCCGGGTGCGGAAATTGAGGGGGCGCCAAATTTGTACTACCAACCACGGTTTAATTTATTTTATTATTATTATTATTATTATTATTGGTCATCGATCATTTTCTGGGGAATTTCTTTTTTTTCTCTTCATCATTCCTTTTTTTTTCTGTAGCAAAATATCATGTACTCTTCAACAAATAATTGCAATTTTCTCTTATGTTATTTAGTTGTTTGCAATTTCTGAATTAAAATTAAACCTTTTAAAGTTCCAAAATAAACTCGAAATGTTTATTCAATAGAATTTATTTCTGTTCCTGTACTTTATCAGTTTTGTGTTACATGTCGCAAAAAGAAGGTGGGGGAGATGGGGGCGCCAAATTGAAACTTTGCCCGGGCGCAGTTTTTTGTTCGCACGGTCCTGCAGCTGTGGAGGGTGGGGTCTGGTCGTGATGTAATAATCCAGTCAGTATTCACAGAACACAAAAAATATCTTCGAAGGTATCTTTAAAATAAACACTTTAACAACAAAAAAAATAAACTTTTGAGTCAAGAATTTGTCTTTTAAAAACAGCAAAAAATTCGTCTTTATAGCTTTGTCGTCGTTAGAGTAAAGAAGATTCTCTTATTTCTTCTTCTTCTTCTTTTCTCTTTTCATCACATTTCATAAACATAAAAGAGATGATTTCTTCTGTGAGTATGAGAATTTCTTCGTAATTAAAAGATTTATCCCGATCAAGATTAATATTTGTCAAAATCTGTATAGCTTTATCATCTTCTCGGTAGTCGGTATCATCTTCTGGATACATGTTAAATTTATTTTCGTTTACTTCCAGAAATTCCTTTTTATCGCGAGGTTTCTTTTTTCGCAACATCAGTTTTCGTTTTTTAACTTCGTAATCTTCAGAATAATTTACTTCGGGTTTGTCTTCATATTCATCTAATGGTTTTTGGTCAACTTTAATTTTCTTAGGAGCATTAATCATCCACTTATTACTTGATATTTTCTTCAAATCAACTTTTTAAAAGTTTCCTTCTCACTTCTAAATTTGGTTTATTTGACACTTTATCTTCAGAATCAGAAGAATATATGAAATTTGTTTCATTCTTTGTTTTTTGGAACTATTATTTCGTTTCATTTTGTTTTTAATATTAGTTTTTTCTTATTGTAAAATTTTCGAAATCTTCTTGGAAATCATCTAATTTTCTTTGAACTTTTGGCAGTTTTAACTCTGGAGCATTCTTCTTCTGATTCTAACTGATTTTCTATTTGTTTAGAATGTTCGTTAGCCTTTACCAAACGTTCTCAGTATTGACTAGCACGTTTTCGTTTTTTTTTTTTTTTTTTTTTTTTTGAGACCGGCCAGCAGGCCTGGTCTCAAAAATACCTGCCAGTACCTGCCGAATACCTGCCAGTATTCCCTAGCTTAAACGGGTTTAGTGCCTGGCACCAGGGCGCGTAGTGCCGCTGGAGAGATGCCGATTAGCGGCTGGCCATTGCTGGCAGGACGGCTATGTGAAGGTCTTTGTTTTGTTCCTATTTTTGTTTTGCTGCTAATTGATGTGATTTTTTTTGTATGAACCTGGGCTTGGCATCACACCCATACGTCATGCCATCGCTTTGCGAGTTGGTCTCGTAATTTAGAACCTTGATCAGGTGACGAGACCTTCACCTGACTAGGCACCTCCAGAGGTATAATTCACAGGGAACTTAGAGAACTTAGCACCCACGACGGATTTTACATGCACCGGGCGCCATTAGTGTACATGATGAAAAAAAACTGTAAGAAAAGGAGGTTAATACATGTTTATTTAACTTTACATAAAAAATAGAATCAAATGATTGAGACACTCACTCTCTCATGCATTTCTAATTTTCTGTTAGATTTCGCATTGTTTTGCTATTTTAGGTGCGTTCGTAATTATATAAATACGTAGCACCTATATAGTCGTCGTCTGGTCTGTCTGTCAGCCCGTCCGCATATAACAGCACAAAAACTACCCAACCGAATGGTTTGAAATTTAATATATGTAATCGTTGCAGAATTTTCTCGAGTCATTTCAAATTTTATTAAAATCGAATCAAACCTTAAAAATAAATTTAAAAAGTTTCCTTTATTCTATTAAATCCTATCGTGCGTAATCTATATAATAAAAGCGCAAATCATGTGACCGAGGAAAAAAAATACGGACAAACCACTTCTTTTTTCATATGCCAGGCGGCCATTTTTATTCAAAATTATTTTTTTAACTAAAATTGCATAAAAGTTACATTTTTAGAAAGGTCGTTCAAAAAATTGTTTGCTTGAGAGATAAGTTACATTAAAAAATGCATATATATTCTGAGATAACTTCAGTTGTAATTAGGTAAACAGCCCAATATCTCAATCCATTAGAGTAAATAAACACAGGAGATTCGTTCATTATGAGTCATAAAATATTAAACCATGGAGGCAAAGCAAGATCTCCATGGTGAATTTTGAAGCTCTTTTTGGTGTAGAAAAAAAAATTAACATTTGTAAACGTGGCATACGTAATAAGAAAAAAAATAAAGGCATGTTCATTTCACTCATAGCAGATGGTATAATTCATTTCACTAAAATAATAAGGATGATTTTTTTTACATTGTGAAAAAAGTTATAAAACGAACGCACCCCATATCATATATTCTAATACGAGCAAATCTTGTGTGTGGTTATATATATATATATATATATATATATATATATATATATGCAAATTTTATCTTAAAAACGGCTCTAACGATTTTGACGAAATTTCGTATCCTACCGTTTTGGGGAACCAGAAAACCATTGGGCTAGGTCACATGTTCGAGAAAATTCGATTAGTGGGTCATTTTGGGTCATGGTCTAGCTAATTGTATCTAAAAAACGGTTCAAACGATTTTGACGAAATTTTGTATCCGACCATTTTCGGGCACGAGAAGACTATTGGGCAGGGTCACATGTTTGAGAACTTTCGATTAGTGGGTCATTTTTGGGTCAACGTGGGTCAAATTAATTTTATCTAAAAAACGGCTCTAACGATTTTGATTAAATTTTGTGTCCTACGAGTTTCAATCACGATAAAATCATTGGGCTAGGTCACATGTCCGAGAAAATTCGATTAGTGGGTCATTTCTGGGTCATTGTGGGTCAAGATCTAAAAAGTGGCTCAATTTACACTAAATTTTGCATCCAATGGTTTTCGGGCACGAGAAGACTGTTGGGCTAGGTCACATGTTCGAGAAAATTCAATTAGTAGGTCATTTTGGGTCATTTTGGGTCATGGTCAAGCTAATTGTATCTAAAAAACGGTTCAAACGATTTTGACGAAATTTTGTATCCGACTATTTTCGGGCACGAGAAGACTATTGGGCTGGGTCACATGTTCGAGAACTTTCGATTAGTGGGTCATTTTTGGGTCAAAGCGGGTCAAATTAATTTGATCTAAAAAAGGGCTCTAACGATTTTGATTAAATTTTATATCCTACGAGTTTCGGGCACGCGAAAATCATTGGGCTAAGTCACATGTTCGAAAAATTCGATTAGTGGGTCATTTCTGGGTCATTGTGGGTCAAGATCAAAAAACCGGCTCAATTTACACTAAATTTTGCATCCAATGGTTTTCGAGCACGAGAAGACTGTTGGGCTAGGTCACATGTTCGAGAAAATTTAATTAGTGGGTCATTTTGGCCATGGGTCATTATGGGTCAAGCTATTTTATCTTAAAAACGGCTCAGACTATTTACACTAAATTTTGCATCCTATGGTTTTCGGGCACGAGAAGACTGTTGGGCTAAGTCACATGTTCGAGAAAATTCAATTAGCGGGTTATTTTGGTCATGGGTCATGATATTTGAACTCAAATTTAATTTTGACCGAGCATAGCTCGGTCTTCCCTGCTCGTGTCACGTTTAATGTACAATTTCCAACTTGTTTTCATTTATTGTTGTAACTTAATTTCCATGTCATACAATTTAGTCTTTAGAAAAATAATATATCGATTTTTTTTTTTTTTTTTTTTTTTTTTTTTTTTACTGGCATTACTATCACTTTTAATTCAATTAATTCAGTTTCTAGCAATTTTTGTTTTCTTTCAGCTTTTTTTAACTTGGACAATTAAATTTTATGTTTTCTAGCTTTAATTCTTTAACTTTGGGGATAAAATAATGAAATTGATTAAATGGTAAATTTTTGCTTTGCTTATAGACCTTGTTGTTTACTATTTTGGGATGAAAAGGTTTAATAAAATTCATTTCATTTGAGTTTATAACATTAACCCAAAAAAATTTAGGTTCATTCTTTTATGTTTTTATATTGTGACATCATTACCAGAAACAAATAATTTACCTTGTTGAATAATGTCACTACCAATAATTAAATCAAAATTTATTAGATTGAATCACAAAAATAAAAGTTTAAAATTTCGAACCATCAATTTTGATTTCTTCTTTGAAATAATCAATTGGTCAAAAATATATCTTTCCTAATCCGGTTAAAGACACATTTGTTGGTTCTAATTTTACATATCTTCAATTTTGTCGTGATTACTGTTTTATTGTTATTATTATTATTATTATTATTATTATTATTATTATTATTATTATCTTGTCATGCATTTTTTTTGCAGAAATTAACTTATGCAAGTCACGTAAAGGAAACAGGGAAGTAACATCTTCAAACTTTTCAATTCATTTTTCAACAATGGACTTGCCGTCAAGCTGTACAATCATATTCTCGATTTCTGGGAAATTAATAGTAGGCTTTAATATGAATTAGAAGTTGCAACATTTGATTTCTTTCACTACCAGAATCATTCCTCGAATTATCACAAGAAAAATTTGAACATATTTAATGTTTCCATCATCAACTGTATTATTTGTAATATTACCAATTCTATTGCTTAGAATTATTTTCAGCACTCTCATTGAAAATTTCAGGCTCGTTGTCAATGTCATTATCATCACGGAATATATTTTCTTTACAGAAATTTAGGTCATGTAACCAAAAAACAATTCTGCAGTTAAATAATCTAAGGAACCCGCATTATGAATGCACAAGACATTGCAAATAGTTATTAATTCATTTACAGAAAAGTCATTCTTAATTTTCATATATTTTTTTTCTCATATTCTTCAGTTTTGATTTCAAAAGAAAATCCTAAAGAATCTCGAATTCTTTGAAAAGGGGGAGCTACCTATCACCGTCATTTTCCAAAATCAATTTATGTAAATTTTTATTTTCGCCAATTTTTCAATTTTTAATTTAAATTACTGAATTTTAAAAAAAGTTAGTTTATTTTAGCATTAAGTTTGTAATATTTCTTCAACGAAAGGGATTATTTTACGCCATTGAGATGTTTACATCGTTTAATGCGACAAAAAACGCACTAGAAGTTCAGAACTTCTAGTGCGGACTTCCAAGTGATGCCATTTTTTTGTCGCATTAAACGATGTAAACATCTCAATGACTTCTAGTGCGGACTTCCAAGTGATGCCATTTTTTGTCATTAAACGATGTAAACATCTCAATGGCATAAAAAAATCTCTTTCGTTGAAGAAATATTAGGGGAAGGTGACCTAAAATGATCCCCTTAAGGGAAAAATCTGTTTAAAATAACATAACTGTTTAAATAAAACTTTGGCCCTTTGCTAGTATGTTTTACACTCAATTTTGCATTATAAATATATTTTAATAATATTTTAAACCCAGATTGAGTAATGAAAAGAGTAAATTTTTTTTAAAGTGTCCAAAGGTCCATTTTACCCTCACCCAATGGCAAAATGATCCTTCATTTAAAAATAATTGTAAATTGTTTTTTATCGGAAAAATAAAGATGTAAAAGTAAGTATGACAATACATAGATGTATTTCACATATAAAAACATACTCCATTAAGTAAACCAGGTCATATTTCTGTACATGAAAGACTGTATATCTAAATAAATATGAAAGTTAGTGCTTACCTTATAACAGATGTTATAAAACCCAATTTTTCAAATAAGAATTCAGACGCGTAATACTGCGATCTCTTGAATACCGCCATAGCTTATTCTTCTCTTATCACAACTAGTTTATGTGTTACCCTGTAAATAGCGCGACCTGTCTGGAAGAAAACATATGTGGATTGTTTTGCCCGTAAAGATCGTTTTAGGTCACCTTCCCCTACAAACTTAAACTAAAATAAACTAACTTTTTTAAAATTTGGTAATTTTAATTAAAAATTGAAAAATTGGCGAAAATAAAAATTTACATAAACTGATTTTGGAAAATGACGGTGATAGGAAACTCCCCCCTTTCAAAGAATTCGAGATTCTTTAGGATTTTCTTCTGAAACCAAAACTGAAGAATATGAGAAGATGGGTGCAAGAAGTCCATTCAAGCCAAGAGTATTAGATATAACTAAAGGAGATAGGCTAAAAGATTTCAATGTCTTGCATTATAGTTAAAATCGATCTTTTACAATAAAAGAAAGTGATTAAAAGCTTTCTTCGCTTGTAAAATTGTTATTATTTCACCATATAAAGTATAATTTACTATTCGTCAAAAATTTCTCCAATACTGAAATGAGTCCTGAGACTGAAGATTTGCACCTATGAGCTCAGTGTACTATATTAATCTAGCCATTTTGGCGTGCTTACAATCTGCTAATAAAGCAGTTTTCTTATATCTTTGTTTATTTTTATTTTGTTGTTGTTGTTTACCCCACCACAGAACCATAACGAGACGGGGGCAGGGTGGGCCGAGTCCCTCCTAGCAACTTCTTGAGCCCACCTCTTAGGCTTCATAATCTTTTAATGCGAATGACATCATTTATTACATTGAAGAATTTTATAATTTTATAATCAAAAGTTTTATGACAGTGGGAACTTGCTTTCTACTTCTGTCTATATTATCCTTAAAATAGAGGGGAAAAGACAAGCTGTGAATTAACCCCATCAAAAATTTTCAAAGACCCCTCTGACTTTGCTGACTGGTTACGGCCCTGCCCTACAATCCCCTTTTTAGGTGCGTTCGTAATTATGGAAATATGTAGCACCTATAGTCGTCGTCTAGTTCGTCCGTCTGTCTGTTTGTCTGTCCGTCCATCCGTCTGTCCACGTATAGCAGAATTTTGTCGGGTCATTTCAAATTTTATGAAAATCGAATCAAAACTTAAAAAGATTTTAATAAACGTTTTCTTTATTCTATTAAATCCTATCATACGTAATGTATATAATAAAAGCGTAAGTCATGTGACTGAGGAAAACAAATACGGTCTAACCACATCTTTTTCCATATGCCAAGATGCCATTTTTATTCAAAATTATTTTTCGAATAAAATTGCATAAAAGTTACATTTTTAGAAAGATCGTTCAAAAAAATTGTTCACCTGAGAGATGAGTTACATTAAAAAATGTATAGATTCTGAGATAACTTCAGTGAAAATCAGGTTAATAGCCGAATATCTCAATCCATTAAAGTAAATAAACAGAAGATTCATTCATCGTGAGTTATAGAAATATTAACCATGGAGGTAATCATTCGCAAAGCAAGATATCCATGGTGAATTTACAGCTCTTGTCTGGTTTCGAAAAAAAAAATCGCATGTGTAAACATGGAATATGTAATAAGGAAAAAAAAAAGCAGCCTTATTTCGTTCATAGCAGACGATATAATTATTTCACTGAAATAATAATGATGATTTTTTACCTTGTAAAACTAGTTATAGCACGAAACGAACGCACCTCATTTGTCCCGTTTAACATACACTTTCAAACATGTTTTATTCTGTTTGGAGAACAGAGATTTTTTTTAAAAAAAAAGGACGGATGTTTAAAACCAAATTTTAAATAAACTTTCGTTCTAGAACAAATACAGTTTATTTAATTTTTCAAACCAGAGTACAGCACCTGGGTCCCTGAATAATATCCAGATGTTGTAATGATTAATCTCTTCCCCTTCAATTTATTCTAACTTTGTTATTTTTTGATTGCATCTTTTTAATAATCATCGTTTGCGTATTCAGAACACGCTGTGTTTCGGCCGTGTACCGTGAGGGAATAATTCATGATTTTACCGAGAGTAAGTTTTTTGCATTTTCCCTCGGGCAGAAATAAAGAAGGGAAAAACAGAGATTTATTATTCTTTGTTGTATACTATACAAGAAAATGAACTGCAAAATTATTGAACTTTCGCTTTCTGTAATTATGCTGCAGCGATGCTCTGCACACATGGTTTCCAACTTAAAATACTAAACTTGGAAAGATTTCCGCAAGACTCTCAAGTCGTTCAAAATTTAATAAGGAGTTTAATGAAGATATATGCCATTCAGATTTTTATACATTAAAAAAAAAAAAAAAAAAAAAAAAAAACAGAAAAAGCAGAATTCTTATTATTTTATCAAATGAGATGGATTAAAAAATAATGTTATTTTAATAAGCATCAGAGTTGCTTATTGTTTTCAATCGCCAGAAAAATGTCATGTCATTTATATAAAAGCACCACGATCATGGAAAAAAAAAACATTGTTACACTGATTGTTGCGTTGTGTATAAAGATTATGAAAGATTCCTTATTACAACACGTTAATTTGGCGTGGGTCTCGATTAGGAAAAATTCATCGCTTTGATTTTCTCGTAGAAGACGCGATATTTATTTTACTCGCAACTTTTTATTGCATTGGCTTAGAAGCTCGAAATTTTTACAAAACAATGGGGTAGTAAACCTTATTATTTGGTATTCATTTCAAATTGAGACCTTCAACCGTTCCTGTAAAAAAAAAAAAAAAAAAAAAAAAGAAAGAAAGAAAACGAAAAAAGAAAAAAAGTAAAGTAATAAAAAAAAAAAAAAAAAAAAAAAAAAAAAAAAAAAAAAAAAAACGGGCTTGACATACAGACGGATAACAAAGTGATCTTATAAAGGTTTTGTTTTTTCCTTTTGAGGCATGGAACAT
The DNA here is from genome assembly GCA_963931845.1 of Maratus michaelseni. NCBI lineage: Eukaryota > Metazoa > Arthropoda > Arachnida > Araneae > Salticidae > Maratus > Maratus michaelseni. The sequence goes on from OZ007592.1 coordinate 148,604,517, forward strand.
TAAAAATTAAAAATAGTAGTTAATCTCTCTGATAATGCATAAAATCTTCCAGTAAGGCAGGTTTTTTTTTTCTTTCTTAAAGTTGTTCCTGACACGAAAATCTTAAAAAACTTTTAAAAATTCCGTTACATTATAGTTTATGGAAAAAAATCGTTTTAGTGTATTTTAATGATATTATAATATTTCAAACATACTGAAATTGATATACAACACTAAAGTGCATTACAAGATACCTACTATAGAATAGGGTGTACATAACATTTATCGTTGATTTACAGAGACACACAAAATAATTCGGTTACATTACTGTCTATGAGAAATAATTGTTCAAAGTGCGTTTTAAATTGTATTATATTTGTTTTTAAATTTAACAAAATTTTTGAATATTACTTTTTTTGCTACATCATTTTTTATGCATTATACAAATTTAATAAAATCGCAATAAAATTTTTTTTTTGCATTCATCTTAACCCATTAACGTTCAGTGGCATATGTTTAGATCACTAGACTTAGTGGCAAAAAAGCGACTTTCACACCAGTAAATATGAAGATAAATATATAGACAAATTCCTTGATAAAATAACACAAAAAATATCCTTCATTTAAAAGTGGTGGGAAATCTAAAATTTAAATTTTGACGAAGAAAATAATTTGGAAGTTAATAGGTAAAGTTGTTAGTACAATGGGAGATTTGTAAACCCCTAAAATTATCCGTTTAGTATAATGTAAGGTCTCCAGTGATTTAAGACAAATAATGTAAATTTTACTATACAAAAATTATGACAAAAATAACTTGGTTATGTTGCACACTGTCCGATTACGTTTAATGCAATCCAAATCGTTTCGATTTCTAACTAAATAAATAAGAGATGTCTGTCCGTATGGTTCATGTACCTTAAAAGTTCGTGGTCGTTGACCTGGATCATGACCCCTATCGCCGAAACAATCCATCACATCATCCGAATCTCAATTAAGTTCAAGATATTTGTACAAGCATCTGGCACGACAAACGTTCAGAAGTTCAGAATCTCGAAACACTGTTTAGATAACCTTCCTCAGGAATACCACCTGCGTTTTTAACTCCAGAGACTTTTAACATTTACAGATGGTTAGTGCATCTTCTTCTGCATCGAACACTCCTCGTACTAGTCTAATTCTTACACAGCTGTAAGAGGGTTTGATTATTGCTTATATTTTTCATGTTAGCCAGAAGTTTGTTTGTTGGCTTGCGTAAATTGAAGGGGTTTCCGTAAACAACTTACTAACCCCGTTTGGAACCGGAAGTAGGTTAGGGTTACGATTTTCTTCTATATAAGCTACCCCTTGCCCTTGACATTTAGCCGAAACTTGGTGGCATCAGGGTCAGAACAGAGGAAATGGTGACATATGTCGGTTAGTAGAATCAAAGAGTAAGATGTTTGCCAAAAATTTTTAATTCTTTAAAGCTGACCTCGAAAGGAAACTTCATATAATTGAAGTTTGAAAGCTGCAAATTTTTTCTCGTCTTCATTGATCGATATAAAGACGCAAAAGGCAAAAACATCTATCAGAAAGGGTAGCATATGGGAGCTCTGATATTTTTCTTACATGTTAAAGGTCAAGATAACGCAGCGATGGTAATATTAAAAGGGAAACAACCAACCCTTATTTTTGTTTAAATTAAATTTCAGGAAAGGATGTTGTTAGAATAGACGAATAGAGAAAATGGTGACATATCACATATATGTTGGTTAGTAAAATCAAAGAATAGGATGTTTGTTAAGAAATCTTGATTTTTTTAATGCTGATCTCGAAAGGAAACTTCAGAAAGTAAAGTTTGAAAAAATAAACAACGTGAACACATTGATTCACAATTCATTTATTACTACAATAGGTGCAAATATAATATAAAAGTTTTAAAACATTAAAATTATCAAGATGTCAAAAACACAAATGTCAAAAAATGTTAAAATTTTCTTTTTATATTATATTTGCGCCTATTTTAGTAATAAATGAATTGTGAATCAATGTGTTCACGTTGTTTATTTTGATTTATTAAGATAAATATGACGTTTCAACATAATATGTATAGAATTTTATATATGTATTTAAAGATTGAAAGCTGCAAATTTTTTATTATGTGAATTGATTACTAAAAGCTCGGAAACATCTATCAGAAACGGTAACATATGGGAGCTTTGAATTTTTTCTTGCTTCTTAAAGTCAAGATATTATAACGATGGTAATATTAAAACAGAAACAGGCAACTGCTATTTTCGGTTAAATTAAGTTTCAGAGATTGTTATCAGAACAGAGACAATAGTAACATAATATCCGGCTGTAGAATCGAATAAGAGTAAAGGGTTTATTAAGAAATTTTGATTCTTTAATGCTGACTTTGAAAGAAAACTTCAAATAAAGTTTGAAAGCTGTAAATTTTTTATTGCGTACATTGATTGCTAAAGGCTGAAAAACATCTATCAGAAATGGTAACATATGAGAGCTTTGAATTTTTTCTTGCTTCTGAAAAGTCAAATTATTATAACGATGGTAGTATTAAAAGAGAAACATAAGCAACTGTTATTTTCGGTTAAATGAATTGTCAGAGATTGTTGTCAGAGCAGTGGAAATGGTAACATTATAATATCCGTCAGTAGAACCAAAGAGAAAGGTTTTTGTTAAGAAATTTCGATTCTCTAATGCTAACATTTCATAAAATAAAGATTGAAAGCTGTCATTTTTTTCTTATCTGCATTAATCGATAAAGACTCAAGAGCAAAAAATATCTAACAGTAAGGGCAAAATATCGAACATTGTTTCGTATACATTAAAAGTCAAGATAATATCACATCGATGATGATATTAAGTGAAAAATAAACAACATTTAATTTCGATTAAATTAAATTCAGGAAAAATAATTAATTGTAACCATTTTATTGAGTATCTTTTATAAATAATTTCACATAAAACATTTTAAAATAAATAGTCTGCTTATATTTTTTTGTTATAAATCATTCGCACCGACTTTATACCAAACAAGGTTTTACTCGTATAGCGTTATCACAAAATATATTTAACATTGATAAGTTTATATCTATATAAACTTCTAGTTATGCGGGATCAGAAATTAATATCGATATTACCCAGCGTACAAAGTAAATTAATAGAGAATTCAATAATCCAATAAAAATATAGGGAAAAACATAAATGTTTTAATGGAAATTGAAGGGTATATACTATAACTGTATTTATAAATATAATAATAATAATAATTGCCAAATAGAATACAGCACATAATTAAATTACAAAGTCTGAGATTTAACCTGAGGAACAAAGACAAACGTTTTAATTTGTAATGTGTACAATCTCAGCATTATGTTGTTTTTTAATTTTCGTTTAAGAAAAAATAGTTTAAAACACTACTATTTTTATATTTACAGCACAAATATTTTATTAAATACGTCATTGCTAATTCTGTTGGGAAGATCTTATTTTCGGTCAATTAATACTAGTTGATATAAAATAAGATTTAATAGGAATAAGGCGCTATTTTTAGCTAAAGTAATATGAAAAAAAAAACTTTTGAATGTCAAATAGACATTTATTAATCTGTTTTGTAAAACTGTGCAATGGAAATACTAAAATGTTCCTCGATTGGATTTCCCATTTTCTAACTTGTAATACCCTGTTGTCTGACAAGATCTTTCTCATTGTTTGCATTTATTTTGAATGGTATTAAATATTATTTTCAGGTATTTCATAATTGTATATAAATGCAAGAACTTATTTCATAAAATATATAGCCATGCATATATCATCTCCAAGTGTTTTTGGAATATGACGAAAATCAGATTTTCGTGAAGATGGAGAATGTTTCACAATCCGATCATAATATACACATTTTACTTTCTCTTCATTATTTTTATAAAAACAAAATAAGTATATTGCAAATTTTGATGGATCTTGGTTGACTTATATTCGGTAATCTAGTAGAAAGTACATTATTAAACTACGATTCATGTTTTGCTCTCTGCTTCTGTCTAAGAAAGATGCGGAAACGAGGCCATCTGCTGACCGTTATAGCAATGCAGATGCGACGGCATCGATTTCAAGGTCCCGTTAATCTTCGTTGACGGACCCAAGTGGGTCAGTAGTAATGGGCGCTGGTCATTCTATGCACCCTTGACCATATGCCTCTGCACCCAGGTGAACCTTGATAAAAGATGTGTCGTAAACAATATGTGATGTAGACAAGCTGCTCCATTTTATAATACATATACAGGAAATAATGCACCATATGGAGAAAAAATATAGATGACAAACAGGGCACGAGCCCGACTATGAGTTTTGGAGGCTAGATATGGAGTTCCGATGTGTATAATTATATATAGTAAGATGAAGCAGTTTTCATGCATGTACCTTTCACTGACCATGCAAATATCGCTGCTTCCCCCAATAGCAGCAAAGTAATACATACTAGTATGTTACTGCTACTGCTCTTTCTTCTTTTCCTTTTTTTCTCTGAAGGTTTAAGAAAAGCACAAACAAACAAAAAACAAACAAACAAAACAAACCAACCAAACGCAAACAAAAACAAACCAAACCAACACAAACAAAAAACAAACCAATACAAACAAACTAAAAAACAAAACAAAACAAAGCAAAAACCAAAACCAAAAAGACCTAACCAAACCAAATAAACAACTATAAACAAACCAAATCAACACAAACACAAACAAGCAAACAACAAACAAAAGCACAAACTTAATGAAAAGCACAAACAAACATAATAAATGTAGCATTTGTGTGTTTAAAGGTTTCATAAAAGAGCATCTTCTTCAAACTTATGTACTTCACACTTAAATAATGTCTATATTACAGGGAAACCTGGAGCTTAGTGAACATATTAACACCAGAGGAGATGTCTATGATTAACCTATTAGGCGCCGCTATATATCTTAAGCTATTTTTTAAATGAAACGGTTGTTTTTTCTTTATGAATAGCAAGTCTTTAAGGTATTTCTGAAGAAAAAAATTTAAAAAATTCGAATATTTAGAAAAAATAGCATGTTTCCAAAATGGGAGCAATAGCGCGTAATGGGGGTAATTGTTTTCAAAAATTTTACTTATGCCTCCATGCATTTATGTTTGTTATTTCTCCGTTCTTTTAGCTAAAAGGGATAATATCATTCGGAAACTGATATTTTACGAAGAATTCATATAAGTTAGTCCAACATCTACATTTATAATAAAAATATAAAATAAAATTACCGATTCCATAAGCATTTTCATTATCCACCTCTTTATTTTTCTTCATTACATCATTTTTGTCCTACTATTTTACATGAAAATGATTGAACATTTTTTATGCACCATTATATTACGTTTTTTTCGTTTTCTGAAATTGGTTTTTCAACTTTTTTTTTTTTTTTTTTTGCATTTTGTTTACTTTTTTCCATATTCCAATTTGAAGATTCGTCTGAACTTTCATCTAAAATATCAAGCCTGTGTTGAATACACTGTAAAAAAAAATTCGGAAAAGTTTCCGGTAGGAATAGGATTTCCAGTTGCCCGTATAGTACAGGAAACTTTTCCGAAACAACACGGAAAAAAACCCGGAAAAAAAGGAAAGTTTTTTCTTTCCGTCAGGAAACTTTTCCCGCTTGATTCAGAAACTAATCTTTAGACACAGAATAAATTCCTGGGTCTTACGGAAATCTTTCCATTCACATAAAGAAACGTTTTGGAAGAATGGAAGAATAGATAGAAAGTATTCCGTTTAAAAAAGGAAAACTTTCCATTCACATAAAGAAACGTTTTGGAAGAATGGAAGAATAGACAGAAAGTATTCCGTTTTAAAAAGGAAAACTTTCCATTCACATAAAGAAACGTTTTAGAAGAATGGGAGAATAGATAGAAAGTATTCCGTTTTAAAAAGGAAACTTTTCCGAATCAGTCAGTAAACTAATCTTGAAAAAATTAAAAATTCCTGTGTAGAATAGAAACTTTTTCTTTGCTTTACGGATTTTTTTTTCATTATGATCGGAAAATTTTCTGTATTGTAAAGAAACTTTTGCTTTAAAGAGTAGAAACATTAACAGATGAAAATATTGCTTTTGGACACTGTTTTGATTTCCTTTTATCTCAATTAAATATTATTAAGAACTTTTTTGAATACATACACACATTTTAAGTATTTGTTATCATAAAATGCATTACATGTAATGCATTTTATGATAACAAAATGCATTTTATGATACGAAATGTGTGTATGTATTCAAAAAAGTTCTGAGTAATATTTAATTGAGATAAAAGGAAATCAAAACAGTGTCCAAAAGCAATATTTTCATCTGTTATTGGTCCTACTCTTTATAACAAAAGTTTCTTTACAATACAGAATCAGCTTGAAATTTTATTTATTTGTTACAAGTATACTGATGCGCTCATGGGTATAATATAACTAAATATTCAGATGATGCTAAACCAGTGTTGAATTCAGAGCCTTTTCTGCGGCTCCGGCGGGGAGGGGGTGGGGGGGAGGAATTATATATTTCCTTTTTGGAAATTGCACTTTTAACCATTAAAAGCATAACATCTCAAATCTTCTGGGGGGGGGAATTTCAATGTTCCAGGGGGGTCCCAGCGGGCCACCCCCTGAATTCAATACTGTGCCAAACAACTGTTCAATATTACTGAAAAAAAGGGACAAGCCTGTATCCTCAAAAAGCTCAAATTTATTCCACTGGGTGTAGCACAAGTATGAAACATGTTCTATGCATATGAGGTGTATGCAACTACTTTGAAGTTTATTGTTGCTGGAAAGAATTTCTATAGCTATATTTCTAAAACAAAGGACATACAAAACCTTTCTTTTTAAATCATAATATTGCCCACCCCTCCTTAAAAAACAGAAATAGCCATATTTGACTGAAAATTATCTTCTTCCAATAATAGGTTTAAAAAAAATAAGCTTAGGGGGTCGTCATCATTCTTAAATTGTACCAAACTCCAACTTTTCAATATATACACCTAATTTTGACGTTATACATTTTTTTTCTGTAAATTTCTCCCAAGGATACGATACAAGAAATCACTTGGTCAAGTGGTTTAAGAAATATGAAGGTTTAAAATTTGGAAGTCTTAATGTGAAATTAGTTTGCAATTGATGAAAAACAAATTGCAATGCGGGTAGCTTTTTAAGCGTAATTCAAAAACTACTTGACATAATAATTTTGGATTCGCTTATTTGAAGATTTTCAAAATCTATTTGTTAAAATTGTATAGATTATGTTTAGTTCTCTCTTATATAACAAAAAAATGTATTTTTAAATTCATTTCAAAAAAGAAAAAAAATAACCTATGAATTTTTAATAGAGGTGGATTTCTGGAGGCTTCAAATATGCAAATCCAAAATCACAGATAGTTGGTAAGTAGTTTTTGAGTTATGCTTAAAACATAGAATTATATGAGACTTATTTCTCAATTTATCAATGTATTTATCAATGCTGTAACTATTTGAGTTTTCACGATAGTTCACTGGTCTTTTTATATGAGTTGCCCTATAGAATAGCTATCAAATCATAACAAAAATGTTTGCTGTAGTTTGCGCATGTGCAGTTAAAATTAATTTCATAAAAATACCTATATCTCATCAAATATTCAATATGTTAATATTTTAATCACAGTATACTATTTCTACGATTCTTTGTCAAGTTTTTGGAAAGTGGTGTTAAATTTGGCTGAAAACTCTGCATGTTATAAAAAAAACTTTTGAATTTTTCACAGAAACGTTAATATATTCACGAATATACATGCTATACTTACAAAAAATGCACACAAATGTTGAACAGAACCTACATAGTCATTTACTACAGTGACAGACCATTTTTAGCATTTTTCGTTACTTGGGTGATCGAAAATATTATTTTATTATTAAAGTTATTATCCCCCCCCCCCATAGTTGTCATCGCGATAAAATATTCACTGAAAAACATCAAGTCAAACATGTTCTTTACATCCTCAAAGCTTAAGGGCATTCCGGGCATTTCCTCACGAGTTTCAGTAAGATAATCGACGAAACGTCTGAAATCGGTCACTGCCCCTTAATTTCTGGACACCAGTGTAATATTAATAAAGTAAATCTAAAAATTTTTGAAGCCATGTAACTTATAAGAATATACAGAATTCAGCTAATCCTAATAAATAGCTTGATGATAAACAAATTTTAGAAGCCATGCAATTTGAAAATGTACAAGACTTTGAACTTGAAGCTCAACTGAAAATTATATAACAAAAAGCCTTGCTAAATGAAAATCTTTTTTAAAAACAGGGTTCGTGATTTTAATTATTTATTTAATCAAAAAATCATATATATTTTTAATTATTTAAATCAGCTATTTTTTTAAATTCAAAATACAATTTTAAAATTATACATTTTACAGTAAAATAAACTTTACTAAATAATTAAAATTAACAATTAGAAGTGTCCATTTAAATATATTTGAAATTAAAAAATATATATATTACTTTGTCTTTTTTAAACACTAAATCAGTTATTTCTTGATTGTCTGTTGATTTAGAATTTATAGAAAGTTCTACTCCACCAAATGTAACATGGAATAAATCGTCGCATAAATTATTTTCTATTACATATGTAATAGAAAATAATTTATACGACATACATATGAGGAAAATATCTTCCTCATATGTTACAATACTGCAATCAGTGAAAAATCATCCAAATCTAAAAATTTGTTAAATCATCTACCATGTGAAATAGTCAGAAAATATTATGTAATGATAAAAAATAAAGAGATGGATAATGAAAATGCTTATGGAACTAGTAATTTCATTTTGTTTTTTATTATAAATGTAAAAGTTGGACTAATTTATATGAAATCATCTAAAAATATTAGTTTCAAAATGATTTTTTACCTTCTACAGCTAATAAATTAAAAAATAAATACCACAAATGCACGGAAGCGTATGTACAAGCTTTCAAAAACATTACCCCAATTAGGCGCCATTGCTCCTATTTTGGGAACAACTTATGCTTTCGATAATTGTGATTGATCTATTATACATATTAATACCGGATGGAAGTTGTTTAATATAATACACTTATAAACATATTTTAACTAAAAGATATAATTTTTATTTTAAAGTTGTTGTTTTTTTAATATTTCTTTCGAATACTGCCAAAAGCTATTTTTGGCCTTTTTTAACACGTTTTAAAAAATAGAAAATTCTAATAAAACTTGAAGAAAAAAAAAAAACCTGATGTCATCTAATATATTCAAAATACAAATAACATGAACCTTTTAACAATTTATAAAATACGCCCTTTAGAAAAAAATCCTAAAGCAATGTTCCCAAAATGGGAGCAATGGCGCTTAATGGGTTTTAACACGGGCGTGTCAGTCAGGTGGTTTAGGGCTGCATATTCAGATCTATCGGAATGTTGACTGAAAAATTTGGGGATTAAAAAAAATAATAGGAATAATTAAAATCGTTTTGAAGAATCTCGATGTTATTCCGCAGAATCTAGCGTAACTCTGCAAGATTGCAATCTCTAACTACCAGACAGTGGCGGCTCGTGAGTGCCTTTTGGGGGGGCACTAAATGCATGCATATGAAGGACATATTATTTTTATACCGTTATTTTTTACAAGAAATCTTTTCCTTGTTTAATGACAGAACTTTCCGACAGTAAATAAAATAAAGTATTCCTTTTTAATAATATTGATAAGAAAAGAATAAATTTAGCAGCCATGCGTTTAGTGCCCCCCAAAAAGGCACCCACGAGCCGCCACTGCTGCCAGAAATATTTGCTAGAACCAAGCTCTAGGAAAATTTTTTAAAACAACATAAAAACAATGCAGAAATGTAACAAATAAAACATTATTATTATTTTTTATTTATTTATTTATTTTATTTATTTATTTTCAAAATGTAGAATTGAAATTATTTATTTGTTTTTTTACCAGAAAGGTGGAATCCCGGTGATCCCCTTTTAATTAATTTTTTAACACATGACGTAAAAAGAGAAAAAGAACTAAACTTTGTCTTGAACGGGGGGTTTCAGGAAAACCGCGTTCTCTAATGAAAAATATCTTAGTTCCTTTCCTCTTAGTGTTTAATTATTTTAAATCATTTGAGAAGAATAAATGTCGTTATTTTTTTCTAAAATCAGGAGAAAAAAGAAAATTTAGCTAATTAAATTTGAAAATCCGGGGAGGGGCAATTGCCGTCCCCACCCCTGTGGGACCCCGTGTACAGCTTACTATGAGAGATTTTTGCTAGAATCAAGGTCTGGTCATTTTTTTTAAGTCTGTTTTGTTCTGCAGCTGTATTCTGTGACCGTTTTTTTTTTTTTTTTTTAAGTCTGGGAACCCGTAAGATTTTCATGCTTTTCAACCAGTATATTATCAAGAAAACTTTGCTTTGAACTGTTTGAGTACTATAAGTCAAAAGCGAACATTTTACAAAGGAACATTCAGCATCTTTGCTACACCCTTCAGGAAAACGAAACCATCTGCCTTCGACAGGAGTGGGTGCAGCATGTCACCCCTTTCAGCATCTCCCAAATCTCCCAGTACATCTGGGTCAAGCGTACATCCTCAGTGGGTTCCGGCCACCCTTGACCACATGGTGGACCCAGCTGCTGAGGTGTATGACTCAAAATGTAACTTTTATCGTATTGTCAACTGATATTTCTTTCACTGAGAAACTCTGATGTTTTAATCGTTGTAAGACATGTCAAATTCATTTAAATGCATACACAGTGGAGCACGCTTCTATGATTTTTGAAGAACCGTTTCTAAAAAGGTATAACCGGAAAAATATGTTGCTGAAAAAAAATGCATTGCAGAAAACTACTTTCAACTGACTAATAAATCCTAACGTAATGGGAACATTCAAATAATAGTAAAAAATTGTACATAAAAATGAGTTCATGTAATAGTCTTATTTATACATCCAATATAATTTTTTAATTATGTTTAGAATGATTTGATTAGCATCAACAACAAAAAAAGAATATGTATCTTGGATTATAATAAATCTATAAATAGGCATGTAATTCATACATTTATATATGTGAATAGCTTTCATGCATTTTCATGTTTTATATTCTTAATATGTACGTATTGCGAAAAAATAATGTAATAAAGACTTTAACATTTATTTCCAATGCATATTTTGACTAAAAGTACATAAAATAAGCAAAAAATGAAATAAAAAAGGATAATACACTAAAAGGGTAAATAATCATTTAAAATTTTTGAAATGTGCAACACATTTAGATTTAAAGAAAATAATTTGGAGAAAAAATACAAATGATAGATATAAGATACTTTTATCATTAAAGAAAAAAAAAATATTTTTTATGCTAATAATAATAATAATAATAATAATAATAATAATAATAATAATAATATACAGGATAATAAAATAATTACTTTAAAGGTTCAATTTCTTTCTTGAATATATGTGAAAACTAATGGCAAAAACAATATTATAAATTCCGTAAAAAAGAAAAAAAAAGGGGTAAAAAGCACATCATAAAGAATAAAGTAATGCCGAAAAGAAATGGAAAACGAAGTTAGCGGACAGGCAGATGGCTAATGAAGAAAACGTTACGGCTAGAGTGACATACTAATAAAGCTCAGATGAGTTCAAGTTCTGTTAAAAGGTCAAGGGAGAGAATTATGATAATCGTTGCACCTCTAAACCAGGTTTAAAGGGAAAGACAGTTCGCAGATCATATAAACACCAAAAAATAAATATTAATATTAAAGCAGCCACCTATTTTGTTCTACACTACCTTAAAAATTAACGATTTTTCAAAGGTAGTTTTTAAAAAAATTAAAAAAGAACAGCTTTGTGAGCTTCACCAAAGAATCACACAGATGTGTTTCATAATTAAAGCTAATACACGCCTGCTTCCTTAAATATTTCATATTTCTAATGCAAGAAAAGATTTTTTAAAAAAAAGTAATTTTTACATAGCATCACAAATAAAGAAAGAAAGAAAGAAAAGAAAAAGAAAGTGATGAAAGAAAAAAAAATCAAACATGCACTTTTAATGAATACAATATATAGTAATGTTAAATATTATGTATAAAAATATTTAAATAAAAATATTTGTATTAAAATTTTTATTCAAAAAATCGCAATGTCAGTTTTACAGTTAAAAAAAAAATCTTATTAAGAAAAAAATTCCTTGCTTAAAGGTTATTTTATTACTAACTAACGTAAATAAATTCAAATTGTTTACAAAGAACACGAAAACCACGAAAGCCATCTTTAAAAACATACTAAAGATCCGAAATTATTGTTTGAGGAAATTATATTTATGCATATATATTTATCTACCAGTTTATTAAAAACTGAATTTCGATAATTTAAACAGTACATGTCTTTCTTTTATATTTGAGAAGATGGCTTTCGCAATATATTCTCAAAAGTGGTTCTTCATCAATTTAATTTAATTTTAATAGAACGCAGTGCATATATATATATGTATATTTAAATAAAAGCAAAAAAAAAAAAAAAAAAAAAAAAAAAAAAAATGTGATCTCGCGAGAAACAATTTAAATTTAAAATAATATACTTTTCTCAGACTGTACAACCGCAAATATATACATATTACTTGCATTTAGTATTTAGCAAAGTTGAATATCTTAGAGATGCTGGTTTTTGCGTGTTTTTAATAGATTTGCAGTCCTCCCAAAAAAACCTTGATATGAAAAAATGTTGCCATATTGTTGCCATTTTTAGGCAACAATATGGCAACATTTAAAAAAAATTTGCCTTCAAAACTCTAAGCAATACGATTATAATTCAAAAATTGACCGAAAAACCCCAACACAGCTTTAGGAAGCTTTGAATATATAAGATAATATATTTCAATAAATATAATTCAATAAATTAGATCTAAAAACGCTTTAAAATAACCCATTCTCAATTTGAAAAGTAAAATTGTTTAAATGCACATGTCAAAGTATACATTTAAACGCAATAACAAAGCTGAAACATAGCAAAAAAACACGTCTTCTCACAAAGAAACTTTCACTTCAACGGAGGCTAGGAGCCGCCGGATATGACTTATACACCTGGAATAGACATAGATCAACACACCAGTTAATTAGCTATTATAAAATATGCTTTTTATAATTGTTGAGAAAATTTTAATTTCTGACTTTTTGGCCAGGATTTTGCATCAAATACTCCACTGTACGGCGTCCCGAGTTTTGATGGCGAACCAATTATGTTAAATTTCGTTTAGTATCATAGTCTGCATCGATTGGAACTTAATACAGTAAAATCTGTTAAAACAGAACCTGTCTGTAACGAAATTTTAAACTAAACATTGTCACAAAATCAAATTAATTAAGTAATTAAGAACATTACGTTTAAATTTGCTACACAGAAAAAAATAAAACCCAATTTGTGTCGAAAGATTCTTAGGTATGTGCCCAAATTGGATCATGCCTATTTTGGTTACTACTGTGTATCCATTTTGGGCACTGTTAAATACCCAATTTTCAAAAAAATTCCCAAATTGAGTCATGCCTGTTTTGGTTACCATGGGTATTTAACAGTGCCCAAAATGGATACACAGTGGTAATCAAAACAGGCATGACCCAATTTGGGCACATACTTAAGAATGTTTCGACCCACATTGGGTTTTATTTTTTTCTGTGTACTTATAAATTGACAAATGCTTCTGTTAATTCGTAAAATATTGATAGAACTCGACTTCAATATTTTTTCGGCACAGGTGAGATCTTCTGGTGGATCACCAGTGTAATGCGTTGCGACCCACAGTGGTTGAAAATCCCTGTATTAAAGAGTTACTAAAGCGGAACAAGTATATTAAATTATGTTAAACGAAGGTGAAATTTGAAAACAGGGTTACACTTTACCTAATGCATTTTTTTCAAAATGTTATAAACATCACAAAAATCAAAATCAAACTGAAGTTCCTTTGCATTTTATTTCTTATTTACATTTTATGTTTAATTATACCCAATAATTGTAATTTTACTTAAAATACAAAATGAACATTTTTAATTGAAACTAATACATTTTCAGCAAAACGAGTTTCACAATATTGTTTTCCACTTTTATTAATTTTCAAGCCTTAGACCTATACTTATTATTCATAATGAGTTGATTAAAAAAGTAAATAAGAATGAAATACTATCACGCACAGAAAAAAAAAATCGAAGGAAAAATATATGTAAAACTTACACACTGTGAACAATTGTTGGATAAAGATTTTTACAGGAGCAATAAATAAGACTACCAGTTTGTGCCTACCAAATGTGCCTACTAAATGTGCCTATCAAAATTATTAATTTGTAGTAATCAATTTAAAAGGAATTTCAAAATATAATAATAATAATAAACAAAAATTATATTATTATCTGGAGCTGAAAAATATGTAGAACAAGATCTTTTTACTCCATATAATGGAGTAAAAATGAAAATCTTGTCTTCTGATCTTGTTTTACATAATAATAATAATGTAAAATTTACAAAAAATACTTAAAATTTCAATTCTTTTATAATATAATCTTAGTAGAAAATATATTGATAATAAGCCTAGATTAGCGGAGTACCGCGGCCTGTCTCTGAGCTGCGAAACAGACACAACGCTGAAGGAGTGCTTGCTTATTTTAATGAAAATATATAAAGTAAATTTTTATTTATCTCTTTTACCTAAATAATATATAACATATCTTTTAGACGATTTAGAAAGAAAAAATTATTCACATAGTGTAATAAAATGCTGTTGAGTCAAGTATATATAATAAGGAAAATGTTGAAATTTTATATTGGTAAAAGAATTAAATATATCGTACGGTTAGTACTATACCATTTTATTAATATATTTTTCATTGATTTTTGATTTATTACCCCATATATGTACAAAAGTGCTCTCATGTTTACCAAAAACACAATCATCTGTTTTATGTACCTTATACGTTTTGGAAGGAAACTCATCAAATAAAACCCCGCGCCATATGCAATGCAAGGTGGTGCTAAAAAATTATTTTCGACATCTACCAAACACACAACTGGTGCTTTTTAAAAACATCAAATGTATCCCCAAGGTCAATTTGAAGTGTATATCATCTTATTTTGTGATCTCATCTCATCTCCTCGCCTTCCGATGCTATAAGCAATAGCATGTGCCACGCGACACCATTGTAATAACAACAAAGCAGCGTGTACTATGTTTATCCCACCAGATGCTTCCACACTCGCCGGTGTCCACAGCCAAAAAAAGTGGAACTGGTAAAGCACCAACTCGAAAAACTAGCATCTGCTTTGCTCCTCCAGCGCATCAGCTGACCGGGCATCCACAAAAGATCTCGACCCTGACCTTGCTTGCTAGAATCCAGGTCATGGCGTCTGTAGGGAGCTCGCTCTTCCTTCTTCAAGATTTTTTCCTGATGTTGTTGTTATTAAAAGTGGCAATCCCCCCTCCAACTACTTAGCTAAACCAGCTGACTGAGTACCTATGTTTAGAGTTTTATTTTTATTTCTATTTTTTCTAATGGGAGAATGGGTGAAATATGGGTGCAGTAATATCGGTCTTTCCTGGTCATTGGTGTCTATGACCCATTTTGGTCCGTTTGGTCAGTTGTTGATTTGAGGGGCATACGACGACTGCAGCTGAGTGACCCTAAGGTGAGCAAAGGGTGCCTGGATGGAACAGATGATGAAACTGATTCCTCGTGGAAATGGACGAAACACAAACAAACTTATTCATTCCGATTTCAGGTCATTCCTACTTAGCAGATAAAAGCGATTTAATTTGCATGTAAATCACTCATTTGTGCGTTCGTGATATTATTTTCGTTGCACAAATGATGACGAATGGTATTGAACAATGAAGTGGAAATATGGTAATAAAAAGAGGAAGATTTGCATAATGACCTCGGGAATTTTAATTTGATTCGGGTTTCATTCTACATTCCTTCATGCATTCTAGGCGAAGAAAACAAATAAGTAAAAGGAGGAAGATCTCGAAAGGGAACGAAGGTGTGATAATTGGGTTGTTGAGATTATTGTTTCAAATTGCTGAAGTTTGATAATACTTATTTGGTAAGTTTGACATAAGTACATTTGGTATATAATTTCAAGTATTCGACAGGAATGTGTGCAAATGTAATTGCAGATCTTTTAAATTCCAGTTCGGGAAATTTAAATTTGAAGAAAATTTTCTAATATATTATATCTATAATTTTTTTTTATTATTCTTATAGGTGAAAGAAGTTAGTTTTGTAATCTAAAATGTATATCATAAAGCACAGAGTTAAAGAAAAACAATAAAACTCTTAAAATAATTTTTCAGCATCTTAGTCTTACATCAGGTCTATTAACCCATTTTTGACGAAATTCAGCCCGAACCGGCAGACCCGATTCCCGGGTTGACTTTGCTCTAATTTTTCTCGTGTTCGGCTATAATCGATTTTTCAAAACAAATTCCAGAATATTATTTTAATTAAAAAAATATATACGTATGTTTGAATATGATACATATTAGGTTGATACAAAAGTTCTGTCCTATTTTAATACCTAATTTCAATACCTTTAACACCGGTAAAATTTTAATACCTAATAATTTTCCTTTTCAAAGCAAGCATGTATAATAAAATGATCGCGTATTAAAATTTTACCGGTATTAAAGATATTAAAATTAGATATTAAAATGCGACAGAACTTTTGTATCAACCTATAATATATACGAGCAGGGAAGACCGAGCTATGCTCGGTCAAAATTAAATTTGAGTTCAAATATCATGACTCATGACCAAAATGACCCACTAATTGAATTTTATCGAACATGTGACTTAGCCCAACAGTCTTCTCGTGCCCGAAAACCATAGGATGCAAAATTTAGTGTAAATAGTGTGAGCCATTTTTAAGATAAAATAGCTTGACCCATAATGACCCATGACCAAAATGACCCACTAATTGAATTTTCTCGAACATGTGACCTAGCCCAACAGTCTTCTCGTGTCCAAAAACCATAGGATGCTAAATTTATTTCAAATCCTCTGAACCGTTTTTAAGATAAAATAGCTTGATCCATAATGACCCACTAATCGAATTTTCTCGAACATGTGACTTAGCCCAACAGTCTTCTCGTGCCCGAAAACCATAGGATGCAAAATTTAGTGTAAAAAGTCTGAGCCGTTTTTTAGATAAAATTAGCTTGACCCACAATGACCCAGAAATGACCCACTAATTGAATTTTCTCGGACATGTGACCTCTAGCTCAATGATTTTCTCGTGCCCGAAACTCGTAGGATACAAAATTTAATCAAAATCGTTAGAACCGTTTTTTAGATAAAATTAATTTGACCCGCGTTGACCCAAATATGACCCACTAATCGAAAGTTTTCGAACATGTGACCCAGCCCAATAGTCTTCTCGTGCCCGAAAATGGTCGGACACAAAATTTCGTCAAAATCGTTTGAACCGTTTTTTAGATACAATTAGCTTTTTAGATACAATTAGCTTGACCGTGATCCAAAATGACCCACTAATCAAATTTTCTCGAACATGTGACCTAGCCCAATGGTTTTCTGGTGCCCCAAAACGGCAGGATACAAAATTTCGTTAAAATCGTTAGAGCCGTTTTTAAGATAAAATTTGCATATATATATATAACCACACACAAGATTTGCTCGTATTAGAATATATGATGTATAACCGTTATATGACAACACATATTATTATTTTTTTATTTTATTTATAAAAATATAAAATTAGTATTAGAAATGTAATCGTAGACTATTTTTCTGTCGTTGAATTGAAATATGGATTTTTCATTTCGAGTTTCGGAATGGATTCCGGTTGGGTTAAGGGTCAATAAAAATAATTTTATCGAGTTCGGCCATGAAAGTTGTTTTGTTGTGTTCGGGTCTATGTGTCGAAATGAAGATATGATTTAATTTTGCCTGTGAGTAACATTTACTCTGTTTTCTAATAAATGGTTTTAGATGAAGTTGTAGTTCGGCGGTTGACAACTCAGCTCAATGTATGACAACACAGCCTAATGACACAAATATGTGGAACACAAAACCAACGATTAATATTCTAATTAGTGAGGCCACTGCGAGTAAAAGCTATAAAAGTTTCTCGGGGCTTTTTTAATATGAAAATTAGAATTAGGGATACTTTATCTTCAAAAAAATCTTTGTGATGATATTTAGTCTGAGGCAATATAGGGAAAAGTGTCTGTATAACACTATTAGATAAAACTTCAGTTTAACATTTAATAAAACCAAAAAATTAAAACAATTCACAATTGTTAACACATTGTGAAACACTATGATACACAATCGTGAAACACAATTGTTAAAATAATTCGCTTATTCACTCCAAAAAAAAAAAAAAAAAAAAAAAAAAAAAAAAAAAATGTTGAAATTGAAAAATAAATTCTATGGTTATTTCATCAATATTTAAAATTTATCTACAAATATTAATATTCATTTCTTAAATAACTTCATTTTGTACAAAACGTTTATGAAAATAAATATTAGTATTGACTCATTCCTGATTTTTAATTTTGTAATTTTAAATTTATACAAGCAGATAGAAGCAAGTAGACAGAGCAAGTATTTATATTGGATAAATCTGTAAAGCAATTTACAAGAACTGTAAAACTGAAAAATAAATAAAAGTGAGCTTTTTAAAACTATTTTAATTAATTTTTAATTCATTTGTATTTAATAATAATAATAATAATAATAATAATAATAATAATAATAAATTAATTGCCTAATAAACATCTGAGAGTTTTATCTAAGTGTCTAAAATAAAAAACGGAACTTTAATGGATTTCGAATGATCAAAATTATTGATTTATAATAGTCAGTGATTTTTAAAAACTTTGCAAAATGTAATATAATAACAATATTAAATAACTCAATACATTGATAACATAACCTTAATAATAAAATATCAATGTTAATTAATAATTAACAATATTTTCTAATAAGATTATATTATTAATGTATTGAAATATTTAATATTTTTGTAAATTTTACATTATTATTATTATTATTGCTATATTTTGAAAATTTTTGAAAATCGATTAACGCAAATTAATAATTGTTTTCATTTAAAACTCGTTAAATTCTCATTTACTATTAATAATTATTTCTCTCAGACACAAACTTTTAGTTACTAACAATTTTTAGTAGACAGAAACTGATCACTGGTCGGCATCAAAATGCTCCCTGTAAAAATAATGATTGTTTCTGACAGATTTAAAGATACAATGTTTAAATAATATAAGGGGGTTAGAATGACAGTGGAGTAAGTCAAAACAATTGAAAAATCTAGATAACCATATTTTCACTGAACGTCTATTAATTTCTGTTCAGTGTGACAGTTAAATAAGTCATAGTTCACATAGGGAGTCGCTAGAAGGCAAAACAAGTTGAAACACTTAATGCAACGGCGATACGACAAGTTTCACAAAACCTTTCATTTTTCAAATGACTAAATATTGACTTACTACACTGTCATTCTAACCCCCTCATATGGCAATCAAATTGCTCCATCACGTACCAATTTTTTTAGTAAGGAGGGGGGGGGGGGGTCGTCTTTAAAATTAAAATAGTTTTCTCTTGCTAAAACATTAGCGCTAAACGGATGCTATATTTTTATTTTTGGATTATCCTGCGCTTTGTTTTTCCCAACTTCTTTTGAAAAATATTTTCACCGACTTCTAACAATCTGAATTTGCGTATATTTAATGTGAAATCACACTCTATATTTTACTAACTATAGGGGAATTTGCGTAGCTTCACTGTTGAGAAAAACATGCAGAGTTTATTTTTTTAATTTAATAACTAACTAAAAAAATAATTAGCATTGCTAACTGTGAATTACAACACGGTTTTATAAAATTCAATTGTTTTTTATATGAATGGGACAGTCGAGCAAGAGACAAGCACGTCTGCGTGAAAACAGGACCACTGCGAGAAGAACATATACTCCTGTCAAAAAAATGTTGCACACCATGAGGTATTAGTTGACAAGACAAAAATATGTTTACCTACTCTCCATATGAATCGTTGATCAATTTGTTAAAGCGATGAATAAAGACGATGGAGAATTTGAATATTTGAAACGCCAATTTCCACGCATGAGCGCGGCCAAAATAAAAGAAGGTATTTTTGCTGGATCTCAAATAGAATGACTATTTCAAAATCCTTACTTCAAAAAATAAACTGTCTATTGAGAAAGTAGCACGAAAAGCACTTTTGAAAAATATGTAAAAACTGTTTGGTAAACAAAAACACTCAAAATTATACATAAATTGCGTGGAGAGACTAACTCTCCTTATTTAGAGCACTGAGATGCAAATAAGTCTCTAAATGTGCACTTCTTACATTCTCAATCGAAAATTTTTCCGGATAATGAGGGAGCTTTTTCTGTTGAACATGGAGACATGTTCCACAAGGATGTTCTAAAATGGAAAAGATATTTAGTGCAAATGGAAAGAAAATATGTTAGCCAGATAACTGCTAGAAACTTATATGGGAAACAGACACACACACGCACAAAAAAAAAAAAAAAAAAAAATCTTAACGAAATTACTTTTTTATGTTAGACTCTATTCATTTCTTAACTAAGGTAACGGAAGTTAATCAGGTTTCAGGTTTCATTCTTTTGTGGCATGGTCGATGAATGTAATTTGTATTAATATTTCATTTGACACTTCGACACTGTAATTTTAAAACTGTCTCTCTTATAAACGATACGTGATGGAGTAATTTTGATGACAAATTTAGAATCAGGAATGTCAAATTCATAAGCTTCACTTTTTTTTTTCCCCAGGGAGGACCAAATTTATATAATATTTTTGGCGACCAGTGATCCTACTTAATGAACCTGTAAAAGTCTCTATCCCGCAACATTTCACAATATTTTCTATCGCTTTTTCTCTGTATGTGGTATAGTATTTCATTTATTTTTTAATCAAGTCATTATGAGTAAAATGTAGAGTATTAACGATTAAAAAAAAAAAGAAAAAAAATCTAAACAATATTGTTAAATTCGTTTTGTTGAAGATGTATTTGTTTTAATTAAAAATTTCTAATATTTATTTTTTTAAATAAATTATTGAATATAATCAAACATATGCAAACATACTACAATTTAATTCACTTCAAATTGCTTTTCAGTTATTTCAAGGTAAATAAATATTTAATGGGAAAATTGTTCAAATCATATATACTTGATTAACAGAGGTTTTATTTTACACAATTAAGTTTTTTCAAGTTCATTAAAATGAAATTTATTGTAATACTGTCAAGGTGCTTCATAATTTTTATTTAATCTATGCGTTTTTATATATATCTCTAACAATCTATTTTTTAAAATATATTAATAAGTGTAATATATAAACAATACTGTTATTAAGAATGATGTAATTAGTTTTGTTAGTTCACATAATTTAGTATAATATCTTCGTTATTGAGGTATTATAACGATTCTTATTTTTATCCCTACCATAATTTAAATATTTTAATTAAATTACAATAGTGGTTTAATTTATAATGATTAATAATTTCATTATCCTAATTAAAAAACTAATCATTTTACCACTATTAATTCAAGTACTACTACAAGTATACTACATTAACATATAACACTGTAACGCTAACTCTTAATTCTGTTTTGAAAATTTTATAATTAATGAACACTAGACTAAAAATAAAAGAAAAAATCCGAACGCAAGTCTTAACTTTGTATCCTGTGACTTTCAGAAAATCCATAAGGTATAAAGCTGTTTGCACCAAAATTCCTTTTATGATTTTCTATTATAATGTTACAGATAGGTTTATCATATGTTCCGGATTGACCAAGATAGTCATGGCTTTAAGGACACATATTCGTCGCGGTTTCCTCAGAAATATCTCGGGTCGTTTTGGAATTTTTGAGTAGAAAAAAAATCATTGTAACTTAGAACTCGTCTAATGAACCCTTTGTTTTTTAACCCTCTGAGCGTTTTGAAAAAGGGTAAAATTGTAATGTTGTTTTCTCTGCATTCTGTTTTAAATGCTAAAAAATATGATTCTTTCAGCATTATAAATAAAACTTAATTACAAATATGAATGTAACTCTTGAGAGTATTAATCATTCTTCAATGTTTTGAAAATTCATTAAATCTGTAGAATTATATTATCTTAAACATTGCACATATTGCAGTGAAACCTGGAGCATAGTGAACGGAATATTACGTTCCGGTTCCACATGCTTAGAGGGTTAACCTTAAAAAATTTAACTTATACCACTCTGACTTTAATCGCCTCGTGTGTGTGTGTGAGCAAACGTAAGTTAATTAAGGAATTGAAGCACAAAAAGGCCAAAATTTCTCAAAAAGGCCAAAATCGAACTCTTCACTTTCCTTATAAAATATCACTATTAAAGTAAATTGAAATTAATTCTAGAGACGAACGGTACCCATCAGTGTTGTTTTATGACATTCAAAGGCTTTGGGCCAGATGGGGGGGAGGGGGGTGGTTAACATGAACTTATATTAATTATCTTTTTTTTTAGAAGTATATACATAGCTATGGAAAGTTTGCTATTATGTAATTTTAAAATGGAATCAGTTTATGCTCATATTCTAAATACATTTTATTGATGTGTGACAAAATTATCACTAAATACGTAAGTTTTCGCTATCATGTGATATAAAAATATTAATAGTTAGCATAATATTGAGATCGTACGTTAGATATATATATATATATATATATATTGAGGAGGTGTGTGGCGGAGTTATTAATTAATATTATGAATGTTTTGATCTAATGCATTTAGATTAATGCCTACGGTGGACAATATCATTAACTTCTAATATAATGTATACTTTTCTAAAGTGTTAATATAATACATGTTTTAATTTTTATTAAACGTTCTACCCTTACCACTTATATCAAGAGTATTTAATTTTTAACTTTGTAAGAAGAAACATTATATGTTAATAATTAATTTCAATATTTAATTATTATTAATTTTAAATCCTTTGTATCTTAATTCAAATATATAGTATTTTAATTTAATTTAATTTTTGTGATGTTGCATTTTTGGCACAGCTATTTAATAGTTGCTATGTCATTTCATGGTACATATATTTTTATGTTGCTTTAATTATTAATTTTTCCATCATAGAATTATTCATTAATACATCCATTACTTTAATGTAATTGGATATTCTATTTATTATTTATTAATTAATTTCATTTATTTATTATTTAAGTAATTTCTATCATCTTTAGATAGTTCATGGTTTAATTTTTAAATATTAATTTTCATCCAATGCTATTTTTATTCAGCGCATATTCACTTTTTACCTTAATAGATGGCAGCACTATGGTAAATCATTTTTTAAAACTAAATATGGCAACATGTAATGATTTTTTGCAATTCATTCCCTCTGTTTGGTTGTGTTCATGTGTGGTTCATGTGGTTCACAGGTATCTTTTTTAATTTAAATGGATTATGTACTTTATGACTCTATTTCAAGTTTCATCTGTATATTATAGGTATGGTTTCTTTCCTTTTTAATATTGTATTTATTTTTTATTTTTTCACAGGTTTGATTCATTGTTTATGAGTGGTAGTCCCAAAATCATATTCTTTAGCAATGTTATGGCTAATATGATGATGAAACCACTCATTTTATTTGTGGTATTTAGGCATTTAGGACTTGATAATTCTGTCTAAATTCCACGAATTTCATTTCATTCATGCAATTTCATTTATTCAATTTTTAATTTAATTTCTTCTTCTTTTAAATAAGTTTTTGGTATCTATATTCAGTGCGTTGGGGAATACTTTCATTGTCAACTAATTATTACATACTTAATATCAATTTCATAGTTTAAGTTGGTGTTATGGTAATGTTTCATTTATGGTTATATATATATACTAGCAAAACCCGCGGCTTTGCTCGCGTAATTCTTGAAAAATGACAAGTGGTATTCGTTGACCTATTTTCATTAGGGGTTATTTTACTGCCTCAGATAATTCAGAAATTACTAATTAAGCCACACTAATGTCGAAAAAAAATCGAAATTTCAGAACGTTTTTCGCTTTTTCACCCCCTTTCCCCTGTGGTAGTGTCACCGATATAAAATATAGCCTATGTTACAGCAGGGACTGTTACCATCAATTTGCCGCCATCACTTTTGAAAATGGTTCTGTAGTTCCAGAGATTCCATAGATATTGTAATTTAGATTGTTTTTAGAACGCTTTTCCCTCATCTCACCCTTTTAAATTTCTAATTTTTTTAGAATTTGTTCTTAGAGAGCATTTACATCTTATAAGTAACTACCATGCTAAATTTCATGCTTCTAACACCTTCAGTATAAAAAAAAACGAAATTTTAGAACGTATTTCGCTCCTGCACCCCCCTGGGGGTAGTGGCACCGACAAAATATAGCCTATGTTGGAGCAGGGACTGTCACCATCAATTTGCCACCAACACTGTTGAACTCGTTTCAGTAGTTCCAGAGTTTCCATAGAAATTTAAATTTAGAATGTTTTTAGAACGCTTTCGCTCATCTCACTCTTTTAAATTTCGAATTTTTTTAGAATTTGTTCTTAGAGAGTATTTACATCTTATAACTAACTACCATGCCAAATTTCATGTTTCTAGCTCCTTCAGTATAAAAAAAAAATCGAAATTTTAGAACGTTTCTCGCTCCTGCACCCCCCTGGGGTAGTGGCACTGACATAAAATATAGCCTATGTTGGAGCAGGAATTGTCACCAGCAATTTGCCACCATCACTTTTGAAATCGCTTCAGTAGTTCCAGAAATTACCCCCTACAAACAAACAAACAAAAAAACAATCTTTACTTCTTATAATATTAGTATAGACATATAACAGTTCACTATCATTGCTCTCATTTTAGTTTTTTCTTTCCTTTTTTTTAATTAAAAGAATGTTTGCTGATTAAAAATTTGCTATTCTGATCCCATGGCAGAGTTGCGGACCTACGTCCGGACCACCGATTTAGATAGCTCACCCGTTTAGACGGTACTTATTCTATAGACGGTCAGTTCTTTTAACCTGTACTTACAATAGCACATAGGATGGCTTCTTCTTTATTGAATTATTTCCATCCTGGATACCATTGAACTCAAATGTCCCACGCTTTAGCATTGAACTTGCCCGTTTCAATGACGCGATCTTCTCTCCTTAATTGATATACCTCAAGATGAAAGATCTTCCTCTCATTGTTTAATTTATTCCACTCATCACATACAAACGAACGCTAAGTAGGTGGATTTAGTTGGGTAGTGTTTTCTTTGGAATATGTGTGGCTCACGATTGCGACTAACGGTTATTTCTAATAGTGTCATTTAGAGCTAGTGTCATTTATGGTTAAAAAAAATAAATAATTAAATAAGCGTTTACATTCGGCAATAGACAATAAATATTCTCGTGGCGGCCGGCGTGATCATTTGTTTACGCTTTGCTTTCATGAAGAGGGTATTTTTTCTGTACTTTTATTGTTCACATTATTTTACTTACCCATCATACGCAGTATAGGGTAAGTCTTGTAATCGTTTTGAAAATCGAAAACAAAATCTTGACGGATTTACATGTTTCAGACACTGGAGATTCCGAAAAAAATATTTTTTAGAAAAAAATTTTTTTGCCGTCCGTCTGTCTGTGTGTATGTCTGTAAACGCTCTATCTCCCGAACAAATTGAGATAGAGACTTGAAATTTGGTATGTACTTAGTACGTAATAATGGAAGAAGCTTATTGAATTTCAGTAACCTCGATTATCCTGTTCTATTTTTTTCGGACTCGCGAAATATTCGTTCAGATAAAAGGCATATAAAAATTTTCGAAATTGTTTATTTTAAGGAGTGAATATAAAAGACAATAAAAAAACATAAATTTTGCATAAAAAATGAAGTCGATCGGATAATGAGTTGCCGAGATATTTGTAATCCTATTTTTCCACACTCTTCGATTTTTCATGACCCTGTATTTCAATCAAATTTCGAATCAAAGATATATTTTAATTGGAAATGAGACGCTTAATCCGACGCAGTAAACCGTTAGTTAATATGACTATCAATTTTGGAGTTATAAGGATGTTTCTTTTACGCAATTCAGTAATTGAGCATTTAAAGCGAGGCTAACGAAAAAGACAGGCTACCGCGGTGCGTTCCACTTATCTTTTTTTACAGACCGCTAGAGTGACGTGATGCTCTTTTCGTACACCTGCATTGGTGGATTCGAGCCTCACGTGATTCCCGCGGTCTGTAAAAAAAGATACGCGTAAAGCACCGCGGTAGCCTTTCTTTTTCGCTAGCCTCGATTTAAAGTTTATGAAGTCATCAAGCCACGATTTTATTCAAATTGCAATGCATTTTATAAACAGTTTACATTTGTTTTATTTTCATATTTTATATTATGCATATCCATGATGGGTAAGTATTACGGTGGCCCCCAACGACTAGTTTTTATTGTTAGCATTATTTTACAGTCACACGTTGAGCTCAGAAGTCGAATTAATGGAAACAAAAATGTATTATTTCATTGTTTAATTATTAAATATGTAACAACAACAATATTGAAATAGCAAACTACACTCGATTGGGAATGGAGAAAAAATTAGCTCCAAGATATGACCAAGCAAAGTATTAGAATTTGATGAAGGCATTAAAAACGAAGATTTATTTAAGGCATTTCACGGTAATAGAAAATACGCCATGAAATTTTTCGAATATTAAATTTAATATATCAACCAGACCCGTAACTACTATTTTAAGAGAGGAGTTCACGTTTTCATAAAATTGATTTTTTTTTTTCCGAATTCATCTCTAATCAGTAGAATGTTGTGTGAGTATAGTTTTTTGACGCTCACTCCTTATGAAGTTACAGCGAAAAATAGGGTCACAGCACAATTAACATAACTTAAAATTTTAAACTCTTTTTTCTATAAATTAATTTTTATTTGCTTGACTTTGTTAACTAACAGACACGATCTTTAAAACTATTGAGCCGATTCATTATTTTATTATTTTTTCAATTATATTTCCTACAATATTAGTGCGCCCAATTTTGGGTATTTTACTTGGATTTTTGACAAATACATGTGTTGTCATTTTAAGAACAAATCCCCCCTCTTTGCTTTGCTTTAAAAAAAAAAAAAAAAAAAAAAAAAAAAGAGTCGCAATTTTCGATATTTTTTTTTATACATGGCTACCCCATAGTGCAGGGATGGCAAACCTTTTCACATCTGCGTGCCAAATGTTTCAAAAAGACGTGACCAAGAAGTGCCAATAACCAAATAAAAAAATTTAGTGGAGTGAAAAATAACGAATCAACGTTGCTTATTTTTTTTTTTATTAGGATTAAAAAATAAAAGTAACATACATGTATGTATTACACTACACTACTGTAATAATTATAGCAAAAATTATACAATGCGCCTAAAAAGTTTGGTGAAGGGTCTCATAAAATAAAGAAAACGAAAGATACAAATAAAACATATTTATTACGCTTCAAAGTAATCTCCACAGCACACTTTTTGACAACGTTTGTAAAACTGCTGGAAACTGTCAGCAAGGCTTTGTTTAGAATCGCTGGAAGCGTCGATGACACACGTTGTTGAGTTTCTGGTACATCTGCAAAGTATAGGTCTTTCATGAGTAGCTGGGAAATAAAAATAAATCTGGAAGCGCCAGATCCGGAGAATATAGTGGATGACAAAAACAGTCAATCAGCATTTAGCGAGGACGTTGGGAATGTGAATTGCAGTGTTCGGGCGGACGTTATCGAGGAGCAGATTCCACAGTTTAGTTTGATACAACATTGTATGGCTCTTCGTTGCCGTTTTCCCCAATTTGTACCAAAACTTGATGTTTATGCGTTGCGCCATTGCATCTGACATGACGTGCCACATCCATTCCGTTCACTGGTCCCAGCAGGTCTGTTTGAACATAGGGATTTCGACAACAGGAGGCAAATGTTCACATGTCTCTTAATGTGCTATACTAATTAAGATAAGTAACTAATTAACTAATTAAGATATAGATTTGAAATTGAGGTCGGGAAGGGGTGTCATGTGCCGGCTATTTTATCGTAGCGTCTTCGTTATGTTCGAATTATCAGAAAAATGTAATTCTTTTTTTAATGATCGCGTTAATGTATGTGACGGTGGTTCTCTTGAACAAATTATTCATTATATTTGCGGGTATGGGGAGGGTTAACGCCTTTCTCTGAGATTGTAATTATCTCGGGCCCGGGCAACGCCGGGCGGGTTAGCTAGTATATAGATAAAACATAGGTAAGAAAAGATTTGCTTACCTTTTCTTCGTTGGATCCACCCTCACGAGTATATCCATATTAATCCACTGGGCGGAAGTGCTTAAATGAGACGAAGAAAAAATATTAATTATATGTATTATAATTTGAGATATGTGTATTCCGTATTGAGAGTGACTCTGGCTATTATGCTTGGAACGGAGTTTTAATATTTCTTGAACATTTCTTATAAAGATACATAGAAAAGAAATAAGCGGGGAACAGAACACCCACATTTACATGCACAACTACATCTCAAGAGAGCAACAGATGGAAAGATAAAAACGGGAGTACACATACATTCAAAGCCGCAGACAGAAGAGAGAATCACTGATACAGCAAAATTGTCCGCGAATGTAGGGAAGAAAAGTCTAAAGTTTTATTTAATAAAAGTAGGAACTTCCTTCGTATCAGGGTTTATACTGCACAACAGAAATTAAGTCTTTATAGTGTGTTTAATTAAGAACAAAAAGATTTAAAGTGATATCTCAATTATTAAGAAATAGACCGGGAGTAGGCCGCACAGACAATCACCTCATCGAGTTCACGGCTGAAATTCCAGAATTAGTTAAAACTCGATTCGCATATTAAAACGCAATCGGTCTGCCAAATCATATCTTGGTGGAAAACACGTGAAAACCCGATTTTAGCGGTTGACTCGTAGGTTTACCATTGTGTTTTCCTGCACCCAAAAGTATGAAAACATGGAGAACTGGGAGCAAGAACACACAATGATAAACCTATGAGTCAACCGCTAAAATTGGATTTTCACGTGTTTTCCACGAAGATATGACTTGGCAGACCGATTGCGTTTTAATATGCGAATCGAGTTTTAACTTATTCTGGAATTTCAGCTGTGAACTCGATGAGGTGATTGTCTGTGCTGCCGCCTCCCGGTCTAAAAGATATGAGCAAAAAATGTGAACGCGCGGACGATCGATATAACCCACCTCGCCGAAAATATTCTATTAAAGATTCTACCACCTTATTGAAGCTGCAAATGGCTCAGGAGGGTCCACAGTATGGCGCAGGAATAGCATATTAAGTGCAAGTTGAAAAAAAATATATATCAGTATATTTTGTTCTTCTAAAACTTTAAACGAAATTTTCTGAAACTACATTTTTCAACATGGGCAGCATGATAACTTGAACAATTTTTAGCATTGTTGGATAAAATTTGCGCTTATCTATGCATGATTAAATTGTCTAAGGGCCATCGAGACTTTTTTTTTTTTTTTTTTTTGAAAACTTTATTTTTTTATATTTTGTCCAATACGTTTAAAGATCAAAATTTTATTGAGTTGATTTTTTTTTTTTTTTTTTTTTTTCAAAATAACGCATTTTTTTTATTTTTCAAAAATTCAAAATTTTGAGACGATGGTCCTTAGCTACAACCTTATTTTACAAAAAGAAACTGATATTTTAATAATTTTCTGTTTCTACAGGAAGTTAGGATGCTGCCCATCGAGCCCGGATATTTTGGTACAGGTCAGCGCCGCTGCAGGTTTCCGACGGAATGTGTAACCAAATTTATGTATAAAAAATATTTTTAAATACCAGAAGCAATAAAAAGACAGCGTATGTAACCCTTTAAAAGACAATCGTGTTTATTTTATTTCAAATTAAAAAAAAAAAAAAAAAAAAAAAAAAAAAAAAAAAAAAAAAAAAAAAAACAGTTTTAAACGTTATTTTTTTCCGCCGATGCTAAAGGGCTAGGTTTCTTCTATGACTGTCTTAGTCATATTTCATTTCAAGTTACAAGTCTAAATAATAAATAATAAATTCATTACAAAGGCAAGTGAAGGCTAATGACTCATTAAAAGAAGTTCGTAGTGACTACTGAAGCAGTTAACAAGCATAATGTATCATTTAACTATTGTCTCGTAGCATAAGCTAGTCACGCTTTATATCACTTAACATGTTTCCTCCCCCCCCCCTTTTTTTATTTCTTTTTTTCCCCTACTTTCTTTATTATTAGTCTCATAAATGGTACTGAATAACATCTGATGCAAATTTTATTTTGATTCTTTAACAATATAAGAATAGAAGACTACCTTGAAATTTAAATCGACTGACAGTGATAAGATCTAGAACATGAAATGCGCAGTATTACAAGTTTGTACAAATGTTTTCAGGTTTTGATAAGATCGTTCTTAAGAGTTCATAGTGATGTAGTTAAGGCAACAATACAAAATATTTTATCATGATTTATTACAAATTTTCGAAAGTGAATTTCAAATATGTTCCTGCAGCTTTTATTTCAGCGTATTTATTATTATTATTATAAGAATATTCTTTATCATTGATAATTATAATAATTTGAAGTTATATAGTTTATGATCAAAATTATTGCTAAATTTTAAATAAATTGTTTGAGACTATACAGTTTGTTTTAAAAAAGTTTAAACGAGCTTTAACGTTTTACCTGTTGGACATGAGTACACAATGTTAATTGGAATTTTTTCAAAATTAAGTAGGAAATAAGGTTAATAAAATACCCCTACTATTATTAAAAAAAAAAAAAAAAAAAAAAAAAAAAAAAATACGTTTTTAAAACTTTTATATGACTATCCTAGACAAAATTGGTCAATTAGAAAAAGTTTCCTTTTGTTTCAACACGATCATTACAAAAAGCTGCATACAACGTTTCTTAAAAATTAATAATTATGGGGAAAATATATCCTATACCACTCTTTCCTACCATTTAAAATGCTATTTAATCAATTAAAATAGGTTCCATATGCAAATTCATGATGTCATTTTTTAGTTAAAAAGTATAAGTGTAAAAAAATTGCATGAACAAACATACTTAAATAAAGAATGGAACAAACAGAAATCATGTTAAAAAAAAATAAATGTAGTTTTAAACATGATTAAAAAACAGTTCACAAAGCGCCGGCAACACTCTCTTTCATAGTGTTTTCTCTCTAGAATACTACAATACATAACTGAGAACTTCTAATAAGGCTAGTAAATGCTTTGGAGTTCTTCACCATTAATAACATTCCAAGAATCGATTATCTTTTGTTTAAAGTATTTTGCTTATGTATTATCATCCGTGTTTCCTCTTTCTTGTAATATCTCACAGATTTATATTTCTAATAATTTGATGTATGGTTTCCATCCTCTTTTTACAATGGTAATTTTTAATCGAGCATAACTCATTCAATTTTAGAGATAGAGGCATCCAGTCAGTTTTTTGTAATGATTTTTTTGCAGCAAATGAAAAGTTTTCTGTCTAATTTAGCGTATATGATGCGGCGTTACATTTTTACAATTTTACAATTATAACCTTTAAAAAACTAAGGATATTTCATTAACGTATCCTACTTTTTACCTAATTTAGAAAAACTTTTGCAATTTACATTGTCTACTTACCTTCAACAGGTAAAAAATTGAAGCGTGCTTCAATCTTTTTGAGGCAGCCTGTATATATCTAATATTATGAAAATAATTTAATTTCATCCTTG
This sequence comes from Maratus michaelseni, assembly GCA_963931845.1. Classification (NCBI taxonomy): domain Eukaryota; kingdom Metazoa; phylum Arthropoda; class Arachnida; order Araneae; family Salticidae; genus Maratus; species Maratus michaelseni. Next base: position 148,636,346 of record OZ007592.1, read on the forward strand.
ATTATTATTATTATTATTATTATTATTATTATTATTATTATTATTATTTTAAATGATGATGATTCTAGTCATTTTTATTTTTAAATGCAAAAAACTTGCAGATATTGTTATTCGTGTACTAGGAAATCGAATAACAGTTCCCTTTTTTTTTTTCTATTAAAACAAAGGATATTTAAGAAAATGGTACCAAAGTTGGCGATGTTAGTCGATTTTTAAAACACTATAGTCGGGAAAAGGCTGTCATTAGGGAATAATCGATTATAATTTAGTTGTAAAATATTAGATGAAAAATTCTATTCGATTCCAAATTACTTCAGTAATCATGGCTGCACAATTCATGTTTTGACGTATAAGAATGAATACTTGAATGTATCAGATGATGTTGCGTTGTTGAGAAATTTTTTCCCTTTTGTTTAACAGTTTTAAATTACGTTTCCCAGCCTTGAAGTTTACACCGGCCGAATAGACTGCAGAAAAAAAAAAAAAAAAAAAAAAAAAAAAAAAAAAAAAAACCTGACGGCTCGGCCTACAGGCACAGGAAGATTTCGAAGACGCAGACCGTGGAGTGTCTATTTATTGGGAATTGCAGAAGTAATGACCTTTTTGCCATGATGCAGTAGTTGGGACCGCTCACTTTGGTTGGACCGCTCACAGTTGGGACCGGCAGAAATCTACATGTGTCTATAGGCAGAGCCGGCAGGGATTTTTTTGTTTTTAATTTAATTTAATTTAATTTTAATTTAATTTAATTTATTTATTTATTTATTTATTTATTTATTTTTTTGCTGTAAGGGTTGGTCCTATGAAAAACTTGTCAGTATAAAAGTTGTAGAAAATGTTAAGACGATTTATAATAAATTTAAACGGATTTGATATCTTGTGAATTGAAAAAGTTATGAATTTTTTTCTTCTTAAACCCCTATTTCCCCTCCCCCCTTGAGGCCATATTTAATGATATCAAAAATCTGTCATACATAAATTTTTGGCCCTTTTCCTAGAAGTAATAATAACTTAAAACGGATTCTATACGTATCATAATTAAGAAGTTATGGTTTTTTTCTGTTTTCACAAAAAGCCCCCCATTCCCCCTCCCCCCTGGTTCGATTTCGTCCATTAACGAAATTGGCCGAGATTTTATGTCCCTTGATTTTATGTATCTGTTTGGAAGAGATTTGTGCAGAATTATTGAAGTTATCGTGTCCATAAATAAGTGATATAGATAGATAGATAGATAAAGTTTTGAACTGAGGGTGGTTTTGGATTCTGGGAGTCATGATCGGCGTAGATCTGCAAAAAATTTTCCAGAAATTCCAACATAGGAGAGAATGTAATAGGTAGTATATTTATTACGAAATCTACCTAAAAGGGAAGAGGGGAGCACACTAGTAAATTTCATCAAAATTAGTAACAGGTCAATATCATCTAGAAAAATGGTTATGGATATGATTCATACATTTTCCAAAATATTATCAGTGATTTTCCAAAATATAATCTGGTGAACAAATGTATAATAAGAAGAAAAAATAGGAAAAGAAATAAGAAAAATGTATAAAAAAATAGAAGTATGGATATTTTTTCTTTTCTGCTGCTTGATAACTTTTTTTATTAATGTAACAATCTGTGTTAAATATTTTTATTTTTCCTTCTCCTTAAACTAATAGGTCTTTTTATACTTTCTGTTTTTTTTTTTTTTGTTTTTTTTTTTGTTTTTTTTTAAATATTGTTTTTTAGAAAAATCACAAAATTCACTGAAATTTAAAAAGTACTGTAAGGATGTATGTTAAAAGTGTGCGCATAGACAGAAGCTTCTTGAAATGCAAAACAAGAACGAAAAATCATGCATCAAACATAGATTATGTATATTATATATTTCAAATATGATAGAACTACTGCCTTAGCTAGACTACATAGAATAGAGCCGTTGCAGATTTATTTCAAGAATAGTAAAATAATTTTTCCATCAAGAGTTTATTTCCCATCCATTATCCGTGAATCAATAGAAATATATTTGCGAAACTATAACATTTGCAACGAATCAGCTTCCTTTGAATTACCTAAAATTTGGCAAGCGATACTTTACAAATTAAAAAAGCAATTAAAATAAAAATAAAATAATAATTTTCACGTTTTCCAGTTTAACCAATTTAAGGGTGTATTCAAATCCAAACTGCTTATTTTGAGACACATTTTTAAATTCATTTTTGCTCTAAAATGCACCCAATTGGCAGGTTCTCTTATTCAGAAACTTTATAATGTCCGTATTGTCTTGATTTTTTGATAAAGGCAGAATATATTTCAAAAAATGCTGTCAAAGTGGACATTTTGAACCGAATTTCCCGAAGCGATAGCGCTGGAAACAAAAAAAATATATATATATATCGTACTGTGAAAATAATTATTTGTAAATCGATTTCTAATTAATTGAACGAAAAATAAAAACATGGGTCCCTTATAAATCTCTTCATATATCACACAGCCAAGTTTCATGTTTATACTTTTAAAAATGAGTCTGAAAATGTGTCTCAAATTTTGAGTTGTTGAGCGTGGAAAAATATATATTTTTTTTAATACCGCCTGCACCTGCTTACATTGGACATGTAAAAAAAAAAAGTTATGCTTAGTTAGCAATGTAAAAATTCACGTTTATTATTCAATGATTTTGGATGGATTTCACTGCTGTAAATTAATTGAAAAATTAATTAAAATTTCTTGTGTGTTTAACAATTTTTTTTTTAATATTTGCTTCAAGAATTACCTAAAATTTGACATGCGATGCTTTACAAATTAAAAAAGCAATAAAAATAAAATAATGATTTTCACATTTTTTAGTTTAAACAATTTAAGCACCTGCTTACATTGACATGTGATCTCGTGGTTTATGTTTATCATTTTCAAAAACTTTGCGAGAATATTTTATTTATCATTTTGATCTGAAGACATCATCGTTTGCGCGAAGGGAACATACGTAATATATATTAAAAGTTATTTTAAAACCTTTTGTGTTTTGTTTTTTATCACTTTAAGCAATAATTACACTTTAATTTAAAGTCAACAAGTGATTTTATTATATTATTTTTAAAGATGATTTAAGTAAACAAGTTCCGGCCAGGTACGCATAACACATTTGAAAATCTAATTTCAGCAATTAACAGCAGTAGTCGGAATAATATCTTAATTCTTTTGTGCAGCCCTGTGTATGATTTATAGATTTGTATATATAGATATATATACTACATACCATGCTGAAATTTAGTTGAGTTAGGAAACGCATAGCACAGTTGAAAATTCTCTTTCAGCACTTTCCATCAATAAACTGAAATATACTGGATATGTTTTGTGCAGCCCAGTATATAATCTATAGAATTTATACACACCAAGTGATTTGGAAAAAAAAAAACTGTTAAATTTAAAAACGGAAAACACACCAGCATTTATCACTCACAGACAGTACTGTAACCGAATTCTTTTGCGTGCCCCTGTAAATGAGCGATAAGCATTTTGCACTTCACCTCAACTATGTTGAAAAGTGTTAAAAGGTGTTTTTCATAAAACTGGACAGCACAATATCATAATAAATGGAACATCAGTGTAATTTCACATTTCACTTGGAATTATTCATTCATTCGTTTACATAGATTTCCCATTTTGAATGAAGTAGTATTTTTTTCTAGCATTAATTTTCCCAAAAGATTATTCTTGCTGTTATAATTTACTTACATGGGATTATTAATATATTCGTCAAAACAAATGGAAAGTCTAAAACTCAGACCGTTGGGGGGGGGTGGGGGGGGGGGGGGGCACTCTGAATTAGAAGCTGTTGTCATCAGATATTTTGCTTCGTCTTGGATGCTTAGGATTTGGATGGATCAAGCGAATTCGCTCTTCAGAGTTCAGAAGCTTTGCTTAAAGAATAGCTGGCGCCATCTATTACTTAATGCAAGCACTGTAACAAAGACTTTCAGTATGACGAGACGATTCTTCGACAGAATAAAATAAGAATGAAACATCATACATCAGGCATAGATTATGAAAGACTTTCCAAACCTTAACAGTGAGATGTACGTATATTGTATATTATTTAATAAATATTTAAGATAATAAATATTCAATAAATATTTAGAGTATATATATTTTTCCTTTTTTCCTTATCTCTCTTTAAAATCGATAGTGATAGTTTATTATCTTTTTCACACATGTTGTACTCGGTATAAAAGTTCTATTCAATCGCAAATAAGATTTGCACCGTGACTGTTAATTATTTGTGATTATTTAATTTATTTTTCCTTATAGTATGTGTGTGTATGTGTGAATTTGTGTAGCTTGTTTAAACTTTTAGAATTGATTTGTAGGACTGAATATTCCAAAAGTCTTATCTTTATAAAATTTGGATTTGTACTAATAATTTTGCATTGCTTCATGAATTCGGAACATATAATGCACAAATACAAACAAAAAATTATGAGACTTTTTAGATGTTTAGTATGAAAATAAAATATTTTGTGTTTTTAAAACAGCTATCACAATCTAAAATTATATTAGCGTACTTTAAATATTTGGCGAATTTATTCATTGAAATTTTATGGCTATCCCGTTCTTTTTCTTAATTTATAAAATAATAATAATAACAATAATTTTGAATACTCTTTAACTGACTTGAAAAAAGGTGATTATTCCAAGTTAATCACAATGTGTTTATATTTAAATATTTGCTCACGCATGCCTTTAAAAAGGTGTTTTTTTTTAAATTTATATTTTCTTTTCCCCGGTGGGTGATCCAATTTTATTATTAGAATTAAGTATTGCAATTGCGCAAAGTGGGACCCCATTCCTTTTCAATCCCGCTAGAATCCCACACCACAATCCGATACCGCAGATTCTTGTCGGCAGGATTCGTGTGTATCTTGCTAAATACTCAGCTAATGAAACAAGGGAAATAGAAATAATTTATGTTTTATTGAGAATTTCGATTTAATGAATATCTGATACACAAATAATGAATAGTGTTCGAATTTGTTTCATTTTGCTTTAAAAGGTAAAAAAAAAAAAAAAAAAAAAAAACTCGTGCAATTTTTAAATTGACCGTTACTTTACATTGTCTGTGACTGACTGGAATTCTTAAAAGTGTAATCTAGTTGAACTAAAAAATTTGTGTATCCTTTTATCAATCTCTCTATAGCAGAACTGATTTTCAATTATACGTAGGTTAAAAACTTACCAGCTAGATTTTTTTTTTAATATTTTGTAAAAATATGTTTTAGAAGAAATAGGCATATACCCAAGTTTGCTTTTGGACTACTGAAAAAGGGTCATAGCCAAATGGGGGCAGAGTGGGTTAGCCTCCTTTCCCCATTCCTAGACATTTCTTCAACCTCCTCTAGATTTCATAATCTTTTAATAATAAATAGCATCCATATTACAAATAAAAAAATTTATTTTAATTATACAAAATAAAATATGAGAAAGAGTTAAAATACCGATTGATATATTTCCGTTATCTAAAAAAAATGCATACGGATATTGAAGATAAATAAATAAAACATTAAAATAGTTTTTTGTTATATATATATATATATATATATATAAACAACACAAAGACAAATCATGAAACTGAAGAGATTGCAGCTATAAAAAAATCCCTGATGGCTCGGCCTACAGGCACAAGTAGATTTCGAAGACGCAAACCATGGGGCGCCTGCTTGTTGGGAATTGCAGAAGAAATGACCTTTTTTGCCATGATGCGGCAGTTGGGACCGCCCACTTTGAAATCTATCTGTGTCTGTAGGCAGGGATGTTTTTGTTTTTATTTTTTTTTTCTACTATAAGGGTTGGTCCTATAAAAACTTGTCAATATAAAGGTTGTAGATAATATTAAGAGGGTTATAATAAATTTAAGCGGATTTGATATCATGTGAATTGACGAAGTTATGAATTTTTTTTCTTCCCTTATCCCCCCCCCCCTGAGGCCATTTTTAATGATATCACAAATCTGTCTAATTAATAATTAAAATAATTTATATAATTAAGAATTAAAATAATTTCGGAGATATTAGTTTTTCCTTTTAATTTTAATTTAATTTACAGAAATTGCGCAAAATCCTTTAAAATGCCATATTTTACATCTGTTTTCTTTTATTATTATTATTATTTTTTTTTTTTTTTTTTTTTTTTTTTTTTAAGAATAATTTGAGAAATCCCGCGGGATTCTACAGAGTGCGTTACTAATCCAGCGGGATTGTAATTCCTTATAAAGATCCGTAGATTGGAATAACTATCTGTATTTTGTTGTGGGATTATAAATACAGAATAAATTATGACACACGTTTTGGATCGAAAAAAAAAATAATCTTGCACTTTATCCGTTTTTCAAAAAATCACTTGTGACAACAGAATAGCACGGAAAGCAATGACAGTTTATCTTTTTTTTAAAATTAAACTTCACATTTATGAGCATAACAGAGGAAATATTACCATAATTTATGCATGACATGACTTTTCTTTTGTTCTTACTATTTATCTCGATTTTGAGTGGGCTAAATAGAATGTAGACAGAGGCGTGTACGTAAGGGAGGGTCTCGAGCCCTTCTCATTCAAACGAAGGCAATTGAGAGGGGTCGGGGCAAGAGACAAGAGAGTGACAAGCCACATTTTTGAACTTTTGAGATATTTCAATTTGAAAATTTGATCATATAACCTAAAGTTTTTTCGCCAATGTCTTAGTAACATTTGAGATATTCTGAGTAACAATATGACATTTCTTTAATAATATTAGCCATCTTCATTGGGGGCATAAACATCATGGGCAATAACGAAACCTGTCACATAGGCTGCCACCAAGGGACATTAGAAACAAATTATATGTTGGATATTATAATTTACTATATTAAGCAACAGCAGTATTAGATTTATTTCACCAAAAATGTGGCTTGACACTTTCTTACCCCGACCCCTTAATTTTATAAAATAACACGATATGTCTCCCAAACTATTATTTTCTTTCTTCACTGTTTGATAATTCATCTGTAAAAAATCCACTCAATTACTCAATACACAAATTCCGTCAACACTATAAATACTGCTAATTACATTTCTAAAGGGAAAATCAACTCATCAGGTGTCGACCATCAACTCTGCAAATCCCTAAAAAGAAAAAAAAAAAACTTATTTTACTTAACATTTGAAACTTTTAAACCCTAATTTTATTTATTTCTTATTAATATTTACTAAGTAGTTTAAGATTTTATTCTTGTTAATTGTAATGCAAAATACGTTTTCATACACTGACTGTTTATTTTCTGCGAAAACTTTTTATTATATGAAGGAGCTCCGCCCCTTAGAACCCCGTTATCTCATTAGTTTGATACACGTAAATCTCTAGAATTCAGTATTTAGAACCCCGTTGTCTCATTAGTTTGATACACGTAAATCTCTAGAATTCAGTATTTTAAAACTTCTATCTAAAATAATTAAATGTTGATTATGCAATAACGGTATTGATAACCAGTTTAAATGATTGATTATTTTTGTAAATGATTACTGATAATCCTATAAGTTCAATTTATTTTACTTATCAGCATCGTCCTTAATTTTTGAATTGTTGCTCCACTTATTGTAAATAAAGATAATAAAATTTTCGATTTTCACAGAATTTTATCCTTTCTCTATCATCAATATATAGAAGCCATATCCCCCCCCCCCCCCCCAAGTACAGTTACCTATTGCAGCGCATTTTATCATTGTTATTAGAGATGAGATGGGCTCAGCCCGAGCCCGAGCTTTATATCAGTCTTCGGGCCCGGGCGGGCTCGGGCTCATTCTTTCTGAAACTAACAATTTTATTTATTCTCATATAGAAAAAATAAAAATAACTTTTTTCCTCTAAAAAATATTAATTTAATATTATGCATCCGGCTCGGTATGCATTAAATTAATATATCGGGCTCGGGCCCTGATGACACAAAATGTGTCGGGCTCGGGCGGGCCCGGGGTCCGAAAAAAGAGCCCGAACTCATCTCTAATTGTTATGTTTATGGAGTTATTCATGAGTCAGGTTTTTTAATTACAACAACGTCATTAGTTCCCGGGTATACAATTCTTTCCGCTTACCCATTATAAACCTATCGGTTACTTAACAATGAACTATAAATTACAGAGCTATCATTTATGGTCTTAAAATTAACCAATGATATCATAATGAGGCTATAAATATAAGCATAAATTTCAACTACTCAGGGGGAAAAAAGGAAGAACAGTCCCTCACGCGATACAATAGCTTCGTAACAAAAATGAAACGAATAAGAATATAAGAAATAGCTACAAACTGGCAAATTACAAGAGCTGTCGAAGATGTTGCCATATTGTAAAAACAAAATAAAAATCATAAAACAAAATCATCGTCTGCGTAAGCTATGGTTGTTCCAAGTAGTAGAATGAAATGTTGACTTTTAATATGCTTATCTGCAAAGGGAAAGCGGATTACAAGTAGCCGACAATCACAGTAGACAATATATGTGAGACGATAGCGAACTTCGGTGATTAAGCGATATGGGAAAGCTTGTGTTTCCGGTGTTCACGGTCATTTCTTGATGACTTCTGTGATGTTAAGGTTACCGAACTTTTACTTTCGCGAGATCTATGGTACTTGACCATTGTGTGATGGCATATCTGGTGCTGCCATCTACTGGATACTATCAAAACACGATGAAAGAATGCTGCCGGAACCCCCAGATTCCTTTGTAGATGGACGCAAATCAGATATTTTTCTATTTACTATCATTGTTATTTCCGATAGTGGCGCGAGTGGAGATAAGAAAAACTAATGTTTTAAAATTGTGGATTAGTGAAGTATTTCTCACAGTGTTCACCACCGGCTTTAAAAGGCGTTTTAAGAGCGTCCATCATCCTTCATGAATATGTGATTTATTGTTACTGTTATCCAGATTCATAAAATTGATCTGTCAGGGCCATCTGGCGGCATTTGTGAGACATAGACCCGTGGTATTTTTGGCAACCCTTTACGTATTATTCTATATTCACTTATTAATCTTTATTAAGTTGCGGAAAAATATAATATCATATTCTTATAAAATGGAATCTATTCATGCCCATAATAGTATAATATAATTACTTAAGATTATCATTAAATGTATACTTTTAAAAATACTATGCGAAATGCGATAAGAAAAAAGAATACTTAAATGAAGCTTCTACCGGAAAACTTAAAGAAAAAGTTTTATTGACCTAGAATTTGTCTAGAATATGCTCTAAAAAGTGGTTTTTGATCCATCTAATATTTAAGTCGTGACAACCTGTTTAAGGAACGGGTGTCACGTTGACGAAAGGGTTGATCGAAAATTTTAAACACATTTTTCTTGAAATACTTTTTTTTGTTGTACGTTCTTACGCTTAAACCGTTCAATCAGTCAACGTTTAGTATTTTGTAAATTATACTAGACATTTTTAATTGGAAAACAAACCTTCGAAAAACTAAATCTTTTAATAATTTCGATTCTTCAAATAGTTTAGAAAATGAAAAAAATATTGCCAAAAATTGATCCCAGACTTCAAACAGCTGTCATTTTGTGATATTTTGATTTATCTTATAAATTTTAGGTTTGGCATACAAATAATTTAATATATTTTAAGAATCCGGGTGAATCTTTTGTTTCAGATGATTTTGAAGAGCGCCATCACTTACACCGATTTACTGCGCACACTGAACTTCGGAGAAGTTTAGTTCGATTAAAATATCAGTATTTTTTTATGACAATATTCACACACATATATTAGGCGAAAGTACAATAAATTCAGTGCCAAAAACCATTTTTTATGGGCATTAATTAAATGAGTCTCCTCCCCGCTCCAAAAAAAAAGTCCTAAAAATCAAGCCATATCGGAATAGCATCCCAGAAAAGTTCGAAATGACAAAAATTGAATATTGACTGAAGTTTGGTCGTGGATAAAGCCTGTAATTAATTTAGGCTAGTTTGAATTTATTTATGTTTTATATAAAAAAAAAATACTTATTAAATTGTAAAACATTAAATTGTAACAATAACAAAAATCTTGTAAAAGTAATTTTGCCCCGATTTCTAAGTCCAGGTTTCCTATTATTGAGTCATCTTTTCTTCTTTATAGTGCTTATTATGTTGTCTGTCGATTATACCTAAAACAAAACAAAACAAAATAAATAAATAAATAAATAAAAATTAAAAACTTACAATAAAAAATTCAAAATCCATAAAAATCTCTCTATATATATAAACGCTAAAGTACGTAGCAGAGAAAAATATCTTATTTCTTTTTTGCCGATGGCAACGAGTGGATTGTTCAGAAAATCAAACCTGCTAAATCTAACTTTAGCCGGCTTCGTTATTTGTTGTATTAAGAAAACTATTGGAGATATCGATTCGAAATTCACAGTATGTACATAATTTATTTTTCAGATTCCGAAAATGCAAATTTTGTGAAAATCAGACGGTAACTTTTCTTAATTTTGGCGAAAAACTAATAAGTTTGCTAACAAACTATATTGTTGCCACTTTAACAATGCTTTTAATAATAATAATTGCATGAAACAATGACAATGTTACTTGCAGCAATCGACGAGAATCTTGCATGTGGAAATGTAAACAACTGAAAATATGCAGTTTATCGTACATTTTTTTTTTTTTTTAATGGCAAACAGATAATTGATATTGGAAAGAATAGGATTAAAAAATGAATATTGACATGGTGTATTTCATTAAACATTTGAAAAACACGAAAAGGTTATATATAAAAAAAAGAAAAAAAAACTTATGCTAAACCACATCTATACACACACACACACATATATATATATATAACGCTAAGGTACGTGGCCGCGAAAGAGCTGTTATTCCTCTTTCGACGATAGCAACGAGTGACTTGTTTAGAAAATCAAACCTGCTAAACCTAAATTTAGCTTGCTTCGCATATCTGTTCTATTAAGAAAACTATTGGATATGTATCGATGCAAAACTCACAGTATATATGTGGTTTATTTTTCTGATTCTGAAAATGCAAATTTTGTGAAAATCGGGTGGTAACTTTTATTAATTTTGGTCAAAAAATGACCTACACATTTGAGGAGGTCGTATTGAATTTACTTCCACTCAGGGGTCTGTCTCTCTACTTCCCGGCAGACACGAAAGGGATTCGTGCAGCGAGTTTTAGAACCGGACAACGGAGTGCGGATCAACTAGTTTATCATATTTTTTGTTATAGCTGGAATATATATATGTTTGTTTTCCGATATAATTTATAGAGAATTTCCTTTATTGAAACCACGGGAATCCGTTAACTTGTTCAAAAGTTATCGTGGCAAAACCACTGAAAAACAGTACTCCAAGACAACTGAGTTTAAAGTTTTCCCTTCGCAGGTATCGCCGGTCTGCGCGGTTTAACGTTTACTGCTCGTACGATCGTAATTTTAGGAATTTACCTATCGGACCAACTTTACGACATTCATAAAGGTTAAAATGTTATAAAAAATTCTAATTAAAAAAAAAAAAAAACATTTTTTCGTCATTTGAAACTTTTCTGGTCCTTTTAATGTAATGAATGTTAATGATAATTTCGCAAAGTTAAGACTGTTCTCAAATACATATTTTTCCCTGCTTAAGAACGCGAAACATTCTAATATATTTTTAAACTTAAAACCGTGATACTTGCAGGCATGATTATTGAACTGCTTTGTAATCGAACAATTTTTTTTTCCATTTTTCGATAAGCTATTATTGTCTCAGGACGTCTGGCTGTTTTTCTTTATTGTGCTGTCTCGTTCAAAATTCGGTACAAAACGCCAACTTTGACAGCATTTTCTAAAGCATCTAAACAGAAATGAAAAAGTTCGATTACATAGTTTCTGAATATGTGAAACTGCCAATTTGACACGCTTGCAAACCGAAATGAGTTTAAAAAAAAATAGTCAGAGAGTAGCCAGGTTGGATTTGAGAACAGCCTTAATATAAAGGATTGCCGAAGTTAAGCTCCCAAATTTAGAGAGCTGTATAGAATGTTGCATATGTCATAATGATATGGATTTTGGCAACAGATACTTCAGATTATACGCTCAAGATTTAATAAAAAAAATAGCACAAGAAAGGTTCTGCTCAGGTTGTTGTTAAATGCTTTTATTGCCTCAGTGGCGTTTTCGTCATTCTGAGATAAATAGATAACCAACAAGGGACTTGTCCTTCAAAATCCGAATTATGCATCAGCGAACTTCAAACTCATTGCCTTTTCTCGTTTGCGTAGGTTGCACAGAGGATCAGTTTATACCAATTGCGTTTCACACACACAAACTTTGTCTTCCAATTCTTCTTCTTCTTCTTTTTTTACTTTCTTCTATCTTTGCAAGAAGAAAGTATCAGATTCATGAAAATTTTCGACTTCCGGTTTTCGACGGATTTATACGTTTTAGAAGGTCCTGAACACGAATTGACCATTTTTAGAAAATGTCTGTCTGTGACAAAAAATTTGTGGGCGCTCTATCTCAAGAACTAATGCACGAAATTTAATAAAACTTTATATTCAGTTAGTCCCTGATGTACATTGGTGCTGATTAGTTTTTGGTGAAAATCGCCCAACAGGTGGCGCTGCTATGCTTCATTTTTCGCGATTTCCGCAATAGCTCTATTTTGAAGAACTAATGCGCTTATTTCCATCAAACTTCAGGTTCAGTTAGACCTTGACATAAATAGACGCTGATTAAAGTTTGGTGTAGATATCCAAAAAGGTGGCGCTGCTATACCACATTTTTCTCGAATTTTACGATAGCTATATCTCAAGAACTAATGCACGGAATTTCATCAAACTTCAGATTCTGTTAGACCTTGACATAAATAGATGCTGCTTACGTGTTTGTGTAAAATGGCCAACAGGTATACTGCTATGCTACTATTTTCATTATTATCACGATAACTATATCTCAAGAACTAATGCACGGATTTTAATCAAACTTCAGATTCAGTTAGACGTTAACATAAGTTGTTGTTGATTAGGTTTTGGTCTAAATTTTCCAATAGGTGGCACTACTATGCTGCATTCTGCAGCATTTACACGATTTTTGCAATAGTCATATCTCAAGAACTAATGCACGGAATTAAAAAAAACTTTAGATTCAGTTAGACCTTGATATAAATTGGTGCTGATTCTTTTTAGTGTATTCAAAATTTGTTTGAGATAGAAGAAAGTTTTGGGATTGGCACATCCGACTAGTTTTTTTTTTTTTTTTTTTTTTAATGCTTTACACAACCCTTTGGATTCGAGAAGTTTGATTTCGACAAATCTGTATACAGGTGAGATACAGTTAGTATAGTTCACCATGATTCCGCAGCACTCTAGAAAGTTATTTAATCCCCATAACCCAGATTCTGTTCTCTCTTACTAAATTCAGATCACGAATGCACACATTAAAACAGCAACAAACGAATCATTATTTTTAGTTCCAAATGTCCAGAACTTATAGGACCGTGCTTTTTTTTTTCGTTCCAGGTTTGATGTCGTTAACCAAAACCGTCGTTATCCAAGGCACGATTTCCCGTAAGATTTAATTGAAAATGGATTAATTTGATCAAACTCCTCCGTAAGTAAATATTAGAATTGCCGATAAAACTCTTTTAAAATACTCTAAAAATGCGATAAATATCCTTTATTTATTACACTTGCGACAAAAAGGAAAAAAAAAATCTTTTATAAAATGAATTGCACATGAAAAAAGTTTTTTTTATTACCATCTTCATCAGAAGAACAATTGGTCTCACTTCGTTATTTTTTTTACAAATAGACCAGTCTATAATGTAGTGTTGTTTGTTGCATACTATTTTTTCTTCCCCCCTTAATGAGATATATTTCTTCAAAAAGTGGCATTTGCACCAATATTTCTGTAGTTTTTAAAGTACAAAATTCAAAATAAATAAATAAAAGAGAGAGAGAGAGACAGAAACAGAGAAAAAAAAAAAAAAAAAAAAAAGAGAGAGAGAGAGAGAGAAATCCACAGCATATAGATGATCTGATTGAAAAAGTGGGTAGATTTCAGACTTGTTGTTTATCTCTACCAGTTAAAATATATGCAAGATTTTATAAACCTTTGAATTTTGTAAAATCGTGCAAAATCGCAATCTCCGAATCCATATCTATTCAAAAGAATTTTTAAGATATAATTTGTTTTTTGCAGATGGATTTTTAATTATTTTCTCGATAGGTTTCCACATACTAAGTATGTGTAAAATCAAAAATGGTCCATGAACCAAAAATAAAATTTGTGGAAAGTATGTGGAATGATCCAAAGGTTCTCTTAACAAACTAAAATACTGCTACTCCGGAAAAGTTTTGGTGTCGCCATCTATCAGCGAGATTTAGTGATGTTTTCAGAAGCTAATAGAAATGATGTCATTATTTATACCTAATTATTGGATTTGATTTTCGTGCTTGAAATGGAGCAACGTTGGTAATATAAATATTATATATACACTCATAAGATATATATACTAATTTATTTCTAATTTCTTTGATATTATAGTTAAAATTTTCTATTAGTACACTGGAAAAAAAAATCCACAGAAGAGGTTCTTTTTTGTTTCTCCAAGAAAAATTGTAAAACCCCAATTATCCAGGATCAATTAATTAACTTCTCGCTTTGTGAAACAGAATGGTTAACCCAGAAGATAAAGGAAAAACGATTCTGTTTTTTCGCTTCGCCCAGAATCAATTTTACATTTGATAGAGTAACTGCTCTCTGTTAGGTCTTTGAATATCCCTAAACATTTTCACGGTTTTACAAATTTTCTGGACGAAAAAAAAGAGACTCTTCTGCCTTTATCATCGCTAATGCACTTACTATTAATAATACAATTTTTAACTTAAAATACTGTGCATTGTTACAAAAAAACTAGAATAAAATAATTTTTTCTTTATAAATTAATAACAACATGGCTTCATCGCATAAAACATACTTCTCTTAAAATTACAAACATAAAATTAGTTTTAATAATTGACGATAAATAACGACATGATTTCCATTAGTTAATAAAAACATCACTAAAACTCACTAATAGATGGCGCACTAAAACTTTCCTCTGAATAGCAAAAGAAAATCAGTTTTTCGGCTTGAAAAACAAGTTATTTTGTGTGTTTTTTTTAAATATTATTCATGTCTAGGAACGAGATAGAAATATGCAGATTTTTAAGAAAACATATTTCAGACTTTTAGAACACAAATTTTTATTAATTTTAAAAATGTGCCATTTGGAGTCGATGCTGTACTGCATTCCGTGGTAACTAATGTAAGATTTGTCCGACTTCTTTCATCTGAAAATAATGATGGAAAAAAAAAGTCAGGTTAAAATAAAATATATATACACTGTTCTGTTCCTTATGCATCTCTGTTATACAGAGGCCGATCCAGCCCTCCATTTAAATGGGGGGGGGGGGGGGGGAGTCATATGTCTTCATTAGTAGTTTTTATATCGCAGATTGAAATTGACTATTTTCTGACATGTACCCCATTTCATTTTCTTTCATAAGTGCAGGTTATATTCGTAAATGTATAAAATTTGCATGTTTCATCCAGATATAAAAAAAAAAAAAATCAGAGTTTCCCATTTTCTTATAAATGCGAAGAATCTTACAGAAAGAATTCTCAAAGTTTGCATTTTAAGCAAATTTTCCAGGCTTGACAATCATGGAAATATCATTTTGAGGGAGCAATCAAATACAATTCAAAATGTACCACATTTATAGGAAAATAAAAAACGATGTTCGATTACTTAGTGCTTAAACAATAATGCCTGCAATTTTCATGCATTTCTATTTAAAAATAACTTTATGAATGTATCAGAAACATTAGAATTTCCAAGCAGTAAAACAAGAAAATAAGAATGAAAACACCTTTAATACTTAAATATTTATATATTTTTAAAAAATGTATTGTTCTATAGCAATGTTTTCCGTTTAGAGAGGTCATGACCCCCATGACCTCCCCCTTGGATCCATGCTTGTTTTAAATTAGTTCTTAAATGACCTGCTCAACAATGCGAAATTTTCTGATGCAATATCTGATCGATTTTAAACGCAAAGGCATAAAATTGGCAGCGATTTGGAATCCTAATGGGTTTGCCATTTTTTGATTAATAAATTACTTATAGAATTATAAGCGATTCTGGTCACGTGACGACACGTTTTTAGCGCTTCTTGGGCTGCCGTGTCGGGAATTCGGTTCAGAACGCCAACTTTGACAGTGTTTTCTGAAAGATATTTTGCCTTTACCAAAAGATGGAAATCGTTTTTCGATTACATAGTTTATGAATAAAAACACCCGCAAATTTCATGCATTTCCGAACAAAAATGAATTAAAAAATGTGTCAGAAAGTAGCGTATTTGGATTTGAGAAAAGTCATAAGGGAATTTCGTTATGTCCCGCCACGAAGAATGGAAATATCGCCTTGAGTGAGCAATCAAATACAATTCCAAATGTACCACATTTACAGAACAATTAAAATTAAAAGTTCGATTCTTTAAAGCTTAAACAATAATGTAGGCAATTTTCATTCATTTCTATTTAAAAATAACTCCGTGAATGCATCACAAAGATTAGAATTTTTAAGCAGTAAAAAAAGGAAGTGGCAGTGTCATAGTGACAGCAGATTATTTGCAGGAGGGATATAGGCCCGTGGGGGTCTTTCTAAGGGAAACTAAACCCGTATTTACATTAGGATAACCAATCCAAGGTTCAAAGAAAACCACGAAAACTCCGAACGATTAGGCCAACGGGCGCGATTGGACTCGAATCTCGAACCCAGCAACTCACGTCTACCTTGTCCTCTCGGCCCTGGTCTCACGAGGTATAGGAAAATAATGCTAATAGGTCTCTCACTTATAAACATCACTTTAAATACATAGTCTGTTTCAGTTATATGCAAAAATTTGTCATTCTCCCTTTATTAAGCGAATTAGTTATCTGTAAAAGAATTGTATGAAAGTGTTACCCCCAATAGCCATAGGTAATCATTAAAATCACGGTTTATCTGAAAGGTAAGAAATTGCCATGTTCTTATTCAAATAGCAGCAACGGCTGAATGACACCACAAATATTTTTTGACTTTTTGAAGAAGTTTGAAATGAAGATGGTTAAGAAAATAGAAAAAAATCTGCTATTTATGGATCAGTTTTCTACCCATAGTTCCGATCTCCCAAAATAATTGTATTTTGGCCGATAGATCTTGGCATAAAACGGGCAGTAAAAGCGCATTACAGGAGAGATTTGGCGCGGAGGATTTTTATTTCCCTTGAACAAAAAAATAAAAATAATAATAAATTTTTAGTTTTGGATATTATGTATGAAGCTTCATCCTAGAATAAAGTAACATCCACAACAATTTTCACTTATTTATGAAAGCAAGCTTTTTTGGGTTTTTTTTTTAAATCAGTCAAATGATGTACAAGTTATTCCGTTGCAGGATAATCAAAACAGTAATGACAGGGATTATAACATTGATGGAAAAAGAATGGAGAAGCGTCATTCATGATTCTGTCACTTTTCAAGATTCTGCAAATGTTGATGAAAATTTAACACCTACTGAACTCAGAGACATTGAAACTATATTTGATGAAGTTACAGCTGAAGAAGAAGGTGGTGATAATGATGGAATGGATACTATAACTGTTTCATCTTATGCTATTGTCTTATAAGAAAGCCCTAGAAGCATCGAAACGCTACCTGGCAAATTTAATTATGTTATAATACTTCAAACATAATGAAATTAAAACGGAGCACTGAGGTGCACATGTTACCTGTAGATTATGGAGTGCGTAGCATATATCGTTCGTTTACAAAGATGAAAAAAAAAAAATCGGTTACAGGATTAATTATGATCGATAATTTGCTGGAAGTGCATTTTCCGCTGTGGCATGCCTTTTAAAACTTCCGCAGTGGCGCGGACGGTAAAGCTCGGTTCTCGTAAGATCACCGAAAGCCAAGCAGCATCGACCAAGGTCACTGTTTTGGAGGGTGCATCCTCTCTCGTCTGCTGTGGGACCGTGTACGTTAATGGGAGCTGGTGCACGTTAAACCTGTTCGTGGATCCAAAGTCCTCCAAGTTCTATATAAGCGTTACCTCTGGGGGTGCCAATCCAGATGCAAATCTCTCATCTGGAATTGGTTCAAAATTAGGAGATTTAGGAGTCAGGATTATGGATCAAGCGTAGTGGATTATGACAGCTATATAGAAATAGAAAGCTGCAAAACCGGGCCATTTGGGTCAAATCAACAACAACAACAAAGTGTATTACATGGTGTGTATAAATTCTACAGGCCTTAATTATTCTAAGCATTGTTTACTTCTTCCACTTATGATTAAATTACCACAATGCTTATTTCATTTATCAGAAAAATAAATGTGAACATATTGGACAAAATTATTAGTTGAATTTAATTCTCTTAATCTCAAGAGAAACACATTATTGCTTTGTATTTTGAAAATTACTCATAGATGGCAGCAGCAGCAGACAAAAAATTCTGAATGAAACTTAAATTTTAATAAACAACTTTGCTGATATAATTGCCAAATAATAATAATAATGGAATGTATTTTTTTTCCTTTTTTTCATGAATACTTCTAGTCCGAATGACTTTTTCAGCTTAAAAATCTTCATGGAAATAAATTCATAAATGAGCAACATCTAAAAAATGTACACTCAAATATGATTTTTTAGCCACACACAGGGTGGCTTATTCTTTCAATCTCTATCATTTTTCATGTTTATGAAAAGTCACAGCAATCATCGTTGCCACAGATTAATCTCGGAAAATGAAACATTTGAAGTTACTTAAAAAATTAATAACTCGAAAAGTATTTGTCACAAAATTGTTTTAAAAACTGCGTTAGAATGGTAAAAAATTGTATTTTTCTTGACATAAATTTCAAATCTAATAATTATGTCGTTTTTCAAGTATTAGATTTCAAAAATTACAAAACTTCACAATGGAGTACCGTAGCGAAACTTTTACACGTAAAAAAGATAATGATAAAGGCATTGTGGCTCGACGTGTATCGTGTATACTGGCCATAGCATGAGTAACGAATTATAGTAAACTTCTTATTCTGTTAAAATATAAATGTGAATTATGTATATACATTTTTAAAAAATAAAGAAAAACATTTTATCACAAACATCAACAAATTTTTTTTCTTCTATTTATTCCCTTATTCCAAAGATATCGTTTTATCGTCTGCTGCCATAGCAACATGAATTAAATTTCATTAAGAAAAATTGCTCAGTGGTAGAAAAATATTTTTCTAAATCGAATGGTTATTCAACAACTCAACACTTTAACAGGGGAATTTTTATTTGTTATTTAGATATTTTAAAATTGTTATTTGTCATTGCGTTTTTATTCTGAGTTACAGCTAGTTTATTTATTTTTTAAATAAAAGCCGTGTGTGGCAATCTATATTCTGCCTTATAACAGAATTTCCCCCTCTTGTTTTCTCTTTCTTTTCAAAATAAAAATTATGAAATTTAATTAAAAACATTATATCCAATCTATTTAATATATACATTGTCTGCCCTTTTATTTATTTATTTAAAAAAGATTTTAAAAGAAAACGCGATTGCATGTAATATTATCACTAAACATTCTTTGTTCCCTCTCTCCCCGCAATCAAATTATTTAAAATATTAACAAACATCCAAGTTAATTTTTATTACTATCATTATCACTGAACTGCCTTGTAGATTTTTTTTTTCATTTAAATCATAGCCTTCCCTTATATTATCATCAATATCGTTCAAATAGTATATAGGGAGAGATTTGGTAAAGAAAGAAAACTAGAATTACTGAAATATCCAATAAAATAAACATTTCTAAAAAGGTAATAAGAATAGCAAAAATTTAAAATTTCAGCTTCCGCAGAAGCGAATCCAACCTAAAAACTATGGATCAGAAATAATACACTTTACCACTGGACCATCGAAATCACTAAAATCATGGTTAAGAAATTGCCATGTTCTTATTCAATGCCTGAATGCATGACACCAGAAATATTTTTGGACTTTTTGAAGAAGTTTGAAATTGTTAACAAAACAGAAAAAATCTGCTATTCATGGATCAGTTTCCCGACCATAGTTCCGATCTCCCATCGATGACACATAAAAGAATTGTATTTTGGCCAATAGATATTGGCATAAAACGGGCAGTAAAAGCGCATTCCAGGAAAGGTTTGGAGCAGAAAATTTTCATTTCCCTTGAAAAAAAAAAAAAAAAAAAAAAAAAAAAATGTAATCAATTTTCAATTTTTGATACTATGTATGAAGCTTCATCCTAGAATAAAGTAACATCCACAACAACTTTAACTTATTTATAAAAACAAGTTTTATTTTTTATTTTTAACCAGTTAAATAATGTACAAGTTATTCCACTGCAGGATAATCAAAACAGTAGTGACAGGGATTATAACATTGATGGAAAAAGAATTGAGAAGCGTCATTCATGATTCTGTCACTTTTCAAGACTTTGCAAATGTTGATGAAAATTTAACATCTACTGAACTCAGAGACATTGAAACTATATTTGATGAAGTAACAGCTGAAGAAGAAGACTGTGATAATGATGGAATGGATACTACAACTGTTCCATCTTATGCTATTGTCTTATAAGCAAGCCCTAGAAACACTGAGACGTTACCTGGCAAATTTAATGATGTTATGATACTTCAAACATAATTAAATTAAAACGGAGCACTGAGGTGCACTAGATGTTTCCTATATGGATTTTCATATATTGTTCGTTTACAAAGATGAAAAAAAAAAATCAGTTACATGACTAATTATGATCGATAATTTGGTGGAAGTGCATTTTCTGCTGTGGTATGCCTTTTAAAACTTATCTAAGTTTTAGTGTATTACGTAGTGTGTATAAATTCTACAGGCCATATAACAGGCTGCATGACAGAATTTGCTCACATTACCGCATATGGAAGCAATTGCTGAAAATGAATTTTTACTGACTTGTGTGTTTTTTTAATTGCATATTAACATATCTCATTTCATTGCATGGAAAAAAGGAATTTCTTATTTGTTACTGTTGATAAAATGTTATTAAGCATAATATGACATTTTAAAATGTTTTATGTCTCGCATAATGTGTAATGTGCAGGGCTTTCAAATTTTTAAAAATCTGGTAGCCAGGTATAAATTTTAGTTGCCAGTAAAAAATTGAACCCCCCTCCCCCCCTTTTGTTATCACTGCATCAAATTTTTTAGATGCCACATAGGTGGGATTGACAATATTTCTGACAATTTTATTGAAACTTCCTCCCTCTCCCCACATTCTAATCGTGTGACATGATAGCTGACTAGAGTCAAAAAGAGTGATGCTTATGTGCATGAAATGGAAAGTGCCTCTTAAACTTAGCTTTTCCATTAAAAGTACGACAGAAGAGGGAGATCACCGATTGCTGAAAGCACAAGTAAGAATGTTGAAGAGACAAATGTTATTTCTTAGTTCAATTTTTGTTAAAAAATAAATTTAAAAAAAAAAAGAGACAAAAAAAAAAGTCAGATTAAATATTTTAGTTGCCAGATAAATAAAGTTGGTTACGTCAAGCCCTGGTAAATGTGTATATAAAAAAACAGAATATAAAAACAGAACTCAGTTGTACATGGCTTTAAACTAATCCTTTGAAATGCACATTCGTGAGGAGTCACTTTAATTGTCTAATCCTTATCCTTGATCAGCTTTCTGAAATTTAACATTTTTTAAAAACATAGCCAACTGTCAAATTAAAAATATCTTTTCTCAACAAAAAATCTGATTTTGTTTTGTTTATAAAATACAAACGAATACATTTAAAATGAAAACAAAAAATTAAGCACCAGGCATAGTTTTTGAAACACTTTCCAACACTAACAGAATATTATTAAGAAATGTAATTTTTTCATACAATGAAATGAGATATTGAAAGAAACAATTAAAAAATCACAAATGCTACTTATTTTGTACTCCTGAGAAATCCTGTTGTAGTCCACCTTGCTGAAGCATATCAATCTCATTAGGTTTGAAATATTGTAACATTAATAAAACTCTGAACAAACAATGTCCCTCCCCCCTTAATTAGATCATAATGTAACGGAAATATTTGCATGTCCGTGTAAATGAACTATAATTACTACACAATTCATTTTCAATAGCGAATATTCTTTAAATCTCAATAACATATAAACATTATACGATAATCTGAGTATATTTACAAGAGTTAGATCACAGACAGATGACCATAGAGACAAACCAAATTCATACACACTTTTCAATTATGTTGGAAAGCGTTAAAAAACATAGGTCAAGGGGACTAGGGAAATATAAACAAGCTTTCATTAAAAAAAAAAAGGTATGTATAATAATAATAAAAACCAAGTAAATTGGTTCATTCCTTGCCGAGATATTTGTGATACACAAAACTCATATGCCGTCTTAACTGGGGTTGGCACGTTTTTGCCAAAGGTGGTAAAAACCATGGAAAAAACCGGTAAAAACCGTCCTGGCAAAAATACATTTTTGCCACTTTTTGCCAAAGTGGCAA
Organism: Maratus michaelseni; assembly: GCA_963931845.1. NCBI lineage: Eukaryota > Metazoa > Arthropoda > Arachnida > Araneae > Salticidae > Maratus > Maratus michaelseni. The sequence goes on from OZ007592.1 coordinate 148,658,944, forward strand.
AAATAGGTATGTTTTATTTACAGCGATGTAATTATTATATTTTAATTTTTAATAATTTCAACTCTAATAATACGTAATTTAATTTTTTTATTTACCTTAGAATATTCAATGCATCATTAAAACAGTTAGTCTAAGTAGATTGTATTTTTTAGTAAAATACTTTAGTAATCAGTTTTACTTTCAAGTAAATAACTTACTGGCTTTGGTTTAAACTCTCATAATTATTAAACAATCAATCCTTATGCTTCAGTTAATTTTGTAGCAAAGTCTGAGAGAGAAATAACACTTACCAATTTTGCTATGCTATGAGAACAACAGTTATTTGAAGTTACAAAGTAAAAAAAAAAAAAAAAGCTTTTGCAAGATAATTCATTCTCATTTCCTATGATCAAATCAAAATTCAAGTCTGTAGCATGTATAATGACAATGAGGAAAATGGTAAGAAAAATTACCTAAAAGATTAATTTGCCTATATTTGTTGTAACATTAAATAATCAATTAAAATCATTGTACCCTCCCCTCTCTTATACATATTAATTTCATCCAATCCATGTGCATTTTTTTATAACCTCCCCCTCAAAAAAAAAAAAGTTGTAGGAATTTTAAAAGTTTACTTGGTACTACTTGATTATCCCGTCGACCAAAAAACTATCGTCAAACTATAAGATTAAATGCCAATTATGGATCATTGTAAATGTCATTTTCACTTGACATTAAACACATTACATGTGTTTGTTACATCATCATGTGAATTTTAATTTATATTTGAATTTTTATTAAGGTTTTACTAATTTGTTTTTTCTTTCGTTATTTAAAATGAAAATTATGTCAATAAATGATTACCTCATGATATTAAAAGAAAAAATATATAACAGATTAGTTTCAACTGGCGTCATAAATTTTTGTCCACAAAATATTTTTATTTTTCTATATTTACTTCAAGCCTATATCTAATGTTTACATACATTTTACAGTTTTTTTTTCTGCATTTTTTGACTAAATAAAGAGGATTGAATTTTTTACAATCTTCCGTTATCATTGATATTTATTATGTTCCTTAATAAATTTGATTATTACACTTAAAATATTTACAACTAATTGACAAATTCAATATCTTAAAAATATCTGTTTGCTTATAGTTTACGTGTTTAAATGCAGAATTATTAAATTAAACTGTTCTTAGTATTATTTTGACAGAAATAATCTGGTTAAATCAAATTTTATATTTGCTGTGTCGTTACGACACGAGTGAACTTTATCATTAAAGTAACCCTATTATTTAGATTTATTTTTTTAAAGTGAAATTCATTCATTTTCCTAACTTAAAATTTTAGAATGGCAATATTTTTTCATTTGTATAATTTGGTGAATAGTTTGACGATTTGTTTAATTTGGCGAAATTGGTCGACGGGATAATCAAGTAGTACCATTTACTTCTATACAGTATTTGTAAAAGTTATACCTAAAGGTTCAAATAAAGATACAATGAAGATTGATTTAGCAAATGTTTATGCAATAATATTGGTTTTTATTATAAATTTTTTAAATGTAGAAACTGTTGATTTAAATTTTTTTAAATATATATTCATTTTAAAGGTAACATTACTACATTAATTTGAGAAAAGTAAAAAGTTTTTACCTGTCACCATCACATAAATTTATCTACAAAATTGATTATGATTGATATTTTTTTTATTCATATTACCAATGAAAATTATTTTAATTAATCAAATTAACATTAGGGAAATATGTAATTAATATTCTGATTTAAGTCTCAATTATAATATATACAAAATTATATTATTTTATTATATTTATTAAATCCAGCCCTTTTTTGCCAGTTTTTGCCAATTTTTGCCGGTTTTTACCAGGTTTTTTCCAGTTTTTGCCACTGTCCTGGCAAAAATACCATTTTGCCGGCAAATTGCCCAACCCTAGTCTTAACCCTTTCAGGGGCAAGTAATTGTGTTGTAAACCATGCATAGCTGCCAACTGCTACATTTTATTCTTACACTAGTATTTCTAAATAGTAATCTTTATCTTATTTCGATTAATTAAGGTTAAGATTACCATTCAAAACTGGTAGTGATAAAAAATCATACTAACTGGCAGCTATGGTTTCATGTCGTAACTTGTCGCACAACAATTAAAAATCGTAGAACATAGCAATAGCATGAATCGTAGATCATAGCAGATGTCCACTTCCAACACATTGACAAAGTTATGCCTCCTTTTATTATGGATGTTTTTTAAAAACCAGGCCAGATAGTATGGAGGACAGATAATGGGTGTCTATTGTATTTTTAAAGGTTAAAACATTTTTTTTTTTAAGTTTTTTTTTTTCTTTACCTTTTTTTTTTTTTTTTTTTTTTTTTTGCTGAAACATTGATTTAAAATTTTACTATAAAATAATGAATAATTCAATATAAGAGGAGTAAGTCATTTTGAGTCAAAGCAAATTGAGTCAAAGTAAGTCATCATAGCAAACTTTTTACGTATCTTATGTTGTAGGCTTCAATATTAAAATTTAGAGAATACTTGTAACTGTGATTTTAGTAATACAAAATAAATAAATAAATAAATAAAAATAAAAAATAGTTCAAGGAAAAAGTCACAAGAAAACATTGACTTTACTTTGATAAAATTACAAGTTTTGTATTGGGTACATTTGCTTTTAATTTGACACAAAAGAAACTCAGATTAAGATTAAATATCTATATGTTTTAGTCCACAGTCTCTGATTGTACAAATGTACTTAAATTCATATGCATCTTTCTATATGCAGAATAGTGGTGATTCCAAAATGCTGTAATTTAAGAACCAATGGACAGAATGATCTGATATTTGACCTGAATATGCATGAAGATATGGGATCCTGTTTGACAATGCAAAATAAAAAAGTTTTAAAATGTACCGAGAAATGGTACTGTACTTATATAACATTTTGCTTGTCAAGAGGGAAAAAAATATAGCAAAGCACATTGCTGTTTTAAATCTGCATCACTCTGACCGGTGGTTTTAAAGCTATAGATATTTTATGATTTTAAATTGCAACTTTAATTGTAATCACCCAGCAGGCTGCACACTGAGGCAACTCAAGCAACATGACGCACAACTTAGGAGAAAAACACGTTTGAAACAGATTTCTTCTTTGTTTCAACCTGTTTCTTCTCCTAAGATACACTTCATGATGTTGCTTTAACTATTATGTTGTCTTTTCAAATAACTCCTACTGTAACACAATTATCAACCTCACATTTTAGTAAATTATAGTCTATTGGAAAAAAGAAAAAGATTAAACTACACAATTCATAAAAAATTGGTACTTGTCAGAAGATTTTCAAATTGAAGATTGATAATAACATTTTAAATACTATTTTTGTTTTCATTAAACCACAAGTAGTATCATTAATTCTTTGTTCATTGCAAAATATCTGCATAGGATTCACTGGATCCCAATGACGGGGATTACAAGTTAAAAAAAGGAAAAATTTGTTGGTACTTTCACATACATTTTTACTACTTTTTATTTGTAGATCTTTTAAGAAATAGGACAGAAATGACAAATCATAAAACAGACATATTTTAAAGAAAATTGAGGGATGTTTATAGCATTAGTATTGAAACATGAAATAGAATGAAGAAAAAAAACCTTAAAGAAGTTGCAATATGGCAAACAAATATTTAATATTCTGCAATTAAAAAAAAAGAGTTCCAAAATACCCAATGAAACCTGTTATTTTTATTTTATTATTTAATGAGAGTCCTGTATGTTATATGGTCGACAGATTGTTTACTTCATTTTAATAATTGAATCAACCCAAGCTGCAACAAATACTTTTTAAAGGTAATCCCATCTCATTCATAATTTTTAATGATTTGTATTTTGCTTTTAAATAAATCACATTGTTTAAAAAAGGAAATTAATTGAAAGTTTGCATGCAGCAAAAGATAAACTAAATTTGTTGTACATATACAGAAATATGTTGGACATATACAAATACAGAAAAAGAAGACATACAAAGTGAGAAAACATAAAGGATATCCCAATGAAACACAACTAGAGAGAAGGTAAATTATGGAACATATATATATATATAAAGATATATGAAAGAGAAAAACACATTATACAAGAACATAAAATTAGAGTTCCACTGTAATTATAGTTATTAGCTTGAATAATATTGAGCATGTCAACTACCATAATATACAGTATGGACCAAAAGATGATAGATAATAAAATAATAATAATAATAACATCTTTAAAGTAAATAACTTTGGCAGAGTTTATGTTTCTTTCTTTTCCATTCAAATTTAAAATTTAGATGATTTGGAGCTTTACCATGCCAAGATATAAAACTGAATAAAAAATAACAATTGTAGAACTTTATATTTATTTTTAAAATCAGCATTCAATTATTATACGCTTAATAACTCCTACTGTAATAAGATTATCAGCCTCAAATTTTAGTAAATTATAGTCTATTGGAAAAAAGAAAATTATTAAACCACAATTCATAAAAAATTGGTACTAAGCAGGTTTTCAAATTGAGGATTGATAATAACATTTTAAATACTATATTTTTTTCATTAATCTGCAAGTAGTGACATCACGTTTTTTTTTTTTTTTTGTTAATTGTAAAATATATGCATAGGAGTTTCTGGGATCCAATGCATGGGATTACAGGTTAAACAAGAAAAAGTTTGTTGGTACTTTCACAAACATTTCTATTACTTGAGAAATAAAAAATCATAAAACACTGGCATATTTTAAAAAAAATTGAGGAATGTGTTTACAGCACTGGCATTGAAACATAATAAAAAAAAAATTTAAAAAAAAAAAGACTGCAATAAGGCAAGCAAATATTTTAATATTCTGCAGTTCAAAAAAGAGGTCTAAAATATTCAATAAAACCTGTTATTTTTATATTACTACTTAATAAGATTCCTGTATGTTATATGGTCGACAGATTGTTTACTTCATTTTAATAAATGAATAAACTCGAGGTGCAACAAATCTTTTTAACCCTCGAAGCGTTTTGCCCGTATTTTTCCGTTTCCCAGAAACAAATTAAATTGGCTGTAGACAAAAATATTTTTAACAGAATTGTATTTTAAGATATATGCATGATAAAGAGATATGAAGTGTATTTTAGAAACAAACCGTGAATGAAAATCTCAATTAATATTAGTTTTATGAGCGTTTATGTGAAAATGCAGGAAAGCCCTCAGACGCTCAGAGGGTTAAAAGGTAATTTTATTCTACACATATTTTTTATTATTTGTATTTTGCTTTTAAAGACATTGCAGTGTTTAAAAAAAGAAATTCATTGATAGTTTGCACGCAGCAAAAGACAAACTAAATTTACTATACAAGCACGATATATATAAAAAAATACATATAAAGTAAGAAAACATATGAAGAATATTCCAACAAAACACAGCTAGAGAGAAGTTTTAGTATTAGTACCATAGAAAAAATATGGAACTTAGAAAAAGAAAATACATACGAAATGTGAACAAGTTGGAAATTGTACATTAAACATGACAAATGAGGTGCATTCTTACTATAACTAATTTTACAATGTAAAAAAAATCATCATTATTTCAGCGAAATGAATTATATCATCTGTTATGAGCAAAATGAGCATGCTTTTCTTTTCTCTTATTCTGTATACCACGTTTACAGATGAGATTTTTTTTTTTTTTACACCAGATAGCGCCGCAAAATTTACCAGGGGGATCTTGCTTTGTGAATGATTACCTCCATGATTTAATATTTCTATGATTCATGATGAACAAATCTCTTGTGTTTATTTACTTTAATGGACATTGGGATAAATATTGGGCTGTTAACCTAATTTCAAGTGAAGTTATCTCAGAATCTATACATTTTGGAATGTAACTCATTTCTCAAACAAACATTTTCTTTTGAACAATCTTTCTAAAAATGTAACTTTTATACAATTTTATTCGAAAAAATGATTTTTAATAAAAATGGCCGCCTGGTACATGAAAAAAGAAGTGGTTAGCCTGTACTTGTTTTCCCCAGTCACATGACTTGCGCTTTTATTATATAGATTATGTATGATAGGATTTAATAGAATGAAGAAAACTTTTATTAATATCTTTTTAAATTTTGATTGGATTTTCATAAAATTTGAAATGACTCAACAAAATTCTGCAGCGATTATATATATTAAATTTCAAACCATTCAGTTGGGTAGTTTTTACACTGTTATATGCAGATGGACGGACAGACCAAATGATGACTATAGGTGCTACGTATTTATATAATTATGAACACACCTAAAAACAGATTATGCAAGAACACAAAATTAGAGTTTCACTGCAATTATAGTTATTAGCTTGAATAATATTGAGCATGTCAACTACCATAATATACAGTATAGCTCAAAAGATATTACATAATTTTAAAAAATAATAATAACTTTAAAATAAATAACTTTGACAGAGTTTTTTTTCACTTCCATTAAAATTTAAAATTTAGACACTTTGAAGTTTTATTATGCCAAGGTTGAATAAAAAGTAACAATTGTAGAACTTTATATTTAATTTCAAAATCAACTTTTAATTATTATATGCTTAATATATTGTGGTTTAAAGGAAGAAAGAAAAGTAAGTGAAAACCTCACTGTCGAAAACATGTAATTCAATTGCATACCGTCACTTCACATTAAATTGTCTGCAATATGCTTTTTGAATTGCAATAATTAAACTTTGATTTTGGGGGGAAAAAAGTTTTTTAACTTTTGCCCAAACATGTACCTTCACATGGTAAAATTCTTCCAAATCCAAATGGAAAAGAAAAGAAATAACTAAGTCAAACAGTGTTACTTTTTACATCACCTTGTAACTCATTAAGGCCAACCTGTATATTGAGAAAGAGGTTTTTTTTTTAATTTTTTTTTTAGATTACATAATTATTTTATCCATGATTGAAACACACTGTAATTGACTCCACAAACAAATTTAAAATTCTTGTATTTAAGAGCATTTTAATAAATTTAAATTGTGCTTGAATGGTCAGGTTGATAAACAGATTAATTGCATATACCTTGCATTTGACTGTTTTATGTAACAACTTAGTTGATATTTTAGCATCAGTAAGGAACTGCTAATTTGCAGTTTTTCCAAATTCATAATTTAAAATTTTGTTTGCATTATGAAATGAGTTTATATTTAGAGTAATCGCCATAAATGTCTTCATACAGTAAAACATAAAAATCAATTTTATTTAAATGTAGATAGCCTATTTTCCACTAAGGGTCACTATAAACACAAAAGAAAATAGTGTTAAATCAGTACTACCTATTTTTATCTTAATGTGGCAAAAGATTTTATTTAAATTTTAGTTAATCTTTTTCTTGCTAGGAGACGTTATCAGCTTAAAAGAAAGTAGAGTTGAATCTGTCCTATCTGATTTTAATTTGAAGTATGGTTACCGCTTGAGAAAACATTAAAAAAATCCATTTTAAAGTTTTAGTTATGCAGTTTCCCACCAAGGGCTCCCTACTAGCATAAAAGAACCTATCATGTGAATATTTTTATCAAAGCATAAATTTGATCATGGCAGAGGCTTATTCTAAAGATCTATTTAAAAAAATTTAAAAAAAAGTTTATTTGAATTTAGTTACTCTATTTCACACCAGGGAATGCTATAAGCACAAAAAAATTTGTGCTGAATTTGTGCTACCTACTTTTAAACTTCAGTATATATGTCATACAGTCAAACATTAAAAAAAAATTACTTAAATTTGGTTAACCTATTTCCTCCCAAGGAGTGTTAATAAATGCAGAAGAAACTTTTTTTGAATCAGTGCTAAATATTTTTTATTTTAAGTACAGTCGTCACACAGTGAACCATTAAAAAAAACCTCTTATTTAAATTTGGTTAATATATTCCTTGCTAGGGGGTATTATCAGCATAAAAAAAAGTTGTGGTTAAATTAACCTATCTATTTTTAACTTTAAGTATGGTTGCTTTATGAAAAAACAAAGAAAATCCATTTTAAAATTGTAATTATGCAGTTTCCAACCAGAGGTACTACTCACATAAAATAACTAAATAATAACAGGAAAAAATTTATTAATTCATAAACAATGGTGGGAAGTCTTTCTGAAGATTTGAGTGAAATCGGTTCGTGGGAAGTGAGCTTAAAATGAATTTGGAAAGTTAATTGAAGACATACTTATACATATTGAGATACATGAAGCAACATAAGTTAAAGGTCATAGAAAATGCTTTTCCAACAGTAATTGGCAATAAAGTATAATGCATCTGAATTCTTTTGTATTATGCTTCCTGTAAAATATCTATAAATGTTACACACTATATTTTCAATGGAGAACATGCCACAGTAAGCCTTAGTACAAATTTCATAGTTTCAAACAACATAATGGTTCTAAAATGCATTCTAAGCAATTACCACCCATAGATGGTAGTATAGTACTCAAATAATTTTGTATGGCCTTGTACAATTACTATAAATGCTATATACACCTTGTTCAAGAAAAAACATGCTGTAGGTGACTCTTACATTACCATCAGCTTTCTATAAACCCTGTATTTAAAATTTAAAAAAAAAAAAATCTCATAAAATCACTACATATATTTGTTTCATAAAATCGTTACATTAGGATTTTATATAGAGAGAGTAGATATGGGAGAAAGTGTAATGTTACTCAAAGTAAAAAATGATCGTTCTGTACCAACACACAATTTATTTCTAAACTAAATCACTAGACTAGATTAATTTTGACACAATTATTCAAATTGGTAAAGAAATCATATGACTTGTAATTTTCCAACTGGACGAAAAATGTCCAGGCCAGGATTAGAACCTGGGATCTCTTGGCTGAAGCCGCCAGTGCTCCACCAATTGAGCCATCCCGGTCGAATCTGGAGGACCTAATTCATCCAATTAACCTTGTTGATCATAGAATCTGGTCTGATATCTAAATCAGTTCAACAGAATAAATCGCAGGTAATTTGGAACTCCAGTAAATGCTGGATATGTGATAACACTAGATTAATTTTGACACAATTATTCAAATTGGTAAAGAAATCATATGAGTTATAATTTTCCAACTGGACGAAAAATGTCTGATGGAGCACTGGCGGCTTCAGCCAAGAGATCCCAGGTTTGAATCCTGGTCCAGATATTTTTTGTCCAGTTGGAAAATTACAACTCATATAAATCACTAGAACCAATTTCTAAGTAAGAATACTAGTTCTCCACAAATAGAGCTTATACGTTTTTAAGTTCTTAAAATCAATTTATCAGCAAATAAGATATATTAAGTTATTTGCTTATGTTATCAAATTAAGAATCTCATCTTTATCTTATAAAATTAAGAATTAAAAGGACACATTCTCTTCAATTTCTATTCCGCAATGTAATATTTTGGAAAAAAAATGTAAAAAGAATGTAATAGATTGTACATGTAATGTAAGATCCTAGATCTTTTGTTTTGCCATTTTATTAATATTAAAAAGTGTATTATATAAAATGCAATATACTGTTATAACATAAAATAAATGTTACAAGTAAATGTAACATAAAATATAATGTTACAAGTAGCAATATTTGCAATAAATTGGCAATAACTTTGTGTCTATTTATTTCATGCATTTCCTATTAATTTTGAAAAACTATGTTTCTGACATTGTGATTTAACTTTCTTTTTTTTTCAGATAAAAGTGGGTACAAATTCTGTACATAGACGTACTTTACTTATGTCAAAGGAATACAGAGTTAAAGGCTGATAGCAATCATCATGTCTAAGGAATACAGAGTTAAAGGCTGCTAGCAATCATCATGTCAAAGGAATACAGAGTTAAAGGCAGATAGCAATCATCATGTCTAAGGAATACAGTTAAAGGCTGATAGCAATCATCATGTCAAAGGAATACAGAGTTTGAGCAACTATAATTTCTGTACTTGAATAAAGGAACTTTGTATCAATCACCATAAGCACAAAGCAACAATCAGGACACGTTTCAAGTTGGATATTTTTAACAGCCTGTCATCAGCCAAAGTAAACACGTCCATAAGGGGACAAGACAAGGTCACAAATGAACAGAAGGGCAAAGAGGGAACTTACAAAGAATACGACAGGTGGCGCTAGCTGAAAGGAAAACACCATTCATAGAGGAGCGCATACAGAAGAGAAAAGTGTAGCCAAAATGAAAGTAAAAAAATAAGAGGAAGAGAGAGACAGAATGAATAAAAACATCAAAAGAAGTAAATTAAAAATAAATGAAATATATAAAAACTAAATAAAAATACATAAATAAAATAAAAGAGACAAAGAAAAATTACAAAAGTAATTTCCATGCTGAAGAATGAGAGATCATTGACAAAATTATCAGAATTTTTAAAAATAAAAAATGCTTCGTGAAAATCCAAATGAGGGGGAGAGACAGGTGAAGAAATTATTCTGGCCATGGAGAAATTGAAACCGTGACTTGAAGTCCAACAATGAGAGGCAATCGAAGATTTGGAAAATTCTTGATTAGAAATATACCTCTGATGTATATTTTTTTTAGTGTCCCTGAAAATGAACTATAAATGCTACATACTTCTCTCAATAGCATATATCAATTATGTAGAAATCGAAGCATATTTATAAGAGTTAGAGCATGAACAGACAGACAGACAGTCAAACAAACTGAAGTCAAACACTTTTCAACTATGTTGGAAAGTGTTAAAAAGCACAAAATGCCCAAAGATAACACATTTAACATAAGGCACAATTTAGCCGTATGCTTTTCCCTTGATAGTGGGCCCTGACATCGTGATCAAAGTTTTATACTACCTTCTTCATGTTCAAAACTGTACGCAAAGGGATGTTACTGAAGTAATTTCCTTAACAGTTCAGAAATCATCATTGATCTAACTTCGTATTCCTTCGAAATGATGACTGCTATCAGCATTTGACACTTATTTCTGGAAAAAAAAAAAAGAGCTAAATTATAACCATAGAAACATAGTTTTTCAAAATTAATAAGAACTACACTGAATAAGGAAATGTATAATATTTACCAATTTATTGCCCATACCTTGAACATTACATTTTCAAGCTTGTGCTAAATAAAGGAGTCTTCCATTAATTATGTCACACTTCAAAAGGGAGGGGGGGATGCACAAAGTGCGATAGGATAGAAGAGGGGCTTAATATGTTGTGTCATCACATCTAAAACATGAAAACAATTAGCTAGGCATCAAACTTCAGGCAGCATAATAAAGTCTAGGGATGCACCAAATATTTGGTATCTATTCGGTATTTGGCCATACTACCGAATATTTGGTTAGGCTGAATATAAAATTATTTGGTCTGCTGAATATTCGGCTTGGCCAAATATCAAATTATTCAGCCAAACCGAATACTTAAAAAAACCTTTAAAAAAAAGATTTTTAAAAACCTCACATACCTTCTACTTTTAACTGTCAATTAATGAAGATATTCAGAATAATTAGAAAAAGAATCATATTTAAATAAAAGAGAATGTTTTTACATTATTTAGTTGCTGTTTGAACATTGTCTATTAAGTAATCTGTTTCCTGCTTTTTCAAAAACAGTGTTTCTAAACAAAATAGAATAAACTTTCAGGAGTGATAATAGACATAAAGACAAACAATTTTTGTCCAGAAAATCAGGATTACAATCCACTTACTCAGTCAAACATACAGTGTATCTCACTCCAGGTCTAAGTTGGATTTTTGTTTATTACTTTAACAATAATGAAGATATTGTAACTATATATTCAAGTTTCAACAGAATTATTTTGATTTTTGTGAAATATGATAAAATAATGAGAAGTCCTGGAAATTGCCACCATTAATATCTAACTAACACTGATCTAGACATTCCTTTATTCAGAATGCAGCTGACAGTACTTATACTGTGTCACTGGCCAAAATTCAGTCAATTCCAATGAAATCAAAGCGAGGGACCAGACTGGTGTAACATTTCAACGACTCAAATGTTACACCGGTCTGGTCCCTCGCTTTTATGGGTTACCAAAGATTCATAAACCATCTATCCCACTCCGCCCCATTATTGATTTTTCTAAATCCCCTTTATATAATCTTTCTAGTGACTTATCTGCACTTCTTAAACCTCTTACGTTAAACTCCAGTTACAGTCTTAATTCACCTTACAAATTTCTTGATGATTTACAGAGTTTTGTTTACACTACGAGTTATATCATGGCTTCTCTCGATGTTGTTTCGCTGTTTACTTCAATCCCTTTCGCCCACTCCTACACACCCTACTGATTTTAATGTCGAAGAGATTGTTGAATTGGTTAAGTTTTGTTTGACCTCAAACTGTTTTGTATTTAATAATTGCTTTTATAGTCAAATTTCTGGTACCGCTATGAGGTCCCCCCTCTCTGTTGTAACTGCTGAACTTGTAATGCAGAATATTGAAGATAATATTAATTCTGAACTTGGTCCACGTATACTTTTTTTAGAGACGTTATGTCGACAATATTTTTTTCATAGTGAAAGAAGCAGATTTAAATAATATTCTCATGATTTCTAACTCTATTGGTGACCCTATTAAGTTTACTGTTGAAATTGAAAATAATGCTGAATTACCATTTCTCGACATTCTAATCCACAGACACACAACTGATATCTCTCAATCTATCACCACTACTGTTTACAGAAAACCTACATCTACTGGTCAATATACTAATTTCAATTCAATATGCCCTTTAGCATTCAGGGCCATTAGATATTGCAGTTACAGTAATGATTTTGAAATTGAGAAATGTAAAATTTATTGCAATTTGGTTAATAATAGCTATCCTATTAGTCTTGTTAAAAAGATTTTTAAATTTTGTGAATTCTACACCCCCCCCCTTTTTCAACATAGTAAACCAAACTCTTTCATCTGTATCCCTTATTATAAGAACATTTCTGATACAAATTTTTGGCATTCTAAAATCATTCAATATTGGGGTTTCTTTTAAACCAATTAATAAAGTTCAATAAGCATAAATTTCAATATGATAAGTCTAAATTACCTGGTGTTGCTTATATTATACCCTGTAAAGATTGCAATAGTGTTTACATTGGTGAAACGGGTAGATCATTGGAAATTTGCCTAAAAGAACATACAGGTGCTTTAAAAAATGGTAATTTGAATTCAAAAATTGTCCAGCATTCACTTCAAACGAATCACATCCCGCTAATTGCGAACGCCAGTATTTTGAAATCGAGTTGCAACAGCTATCATGGTAGATTACTCCTTGAGGGTTGGTTCACTCAATTGCGATCGCAGACTTTGAATGAAGCTCGTTCTGTCCCTAGTGAATATTGTCTGTTTTTAAAATAACTAACTTTAACTGTTCTTGATTTGTTCAGTCTTTTGCTATGCAATGGATTTTTTGTACTGATGATGCCTCGCATGTCACTTGGCAATACGTTTACATTGTATTTTTAATTGTTTTTAAGTATATTTTTTATAAATTTTATTTTTTAACTTGCTCAAGTCTGTCTTAATTTATTTTATTTGGTATTTTAATGGTTTTTAAATTCAGTAAAATAAATGTATATATATTGCAAATGTTTTACTTGTTTAGGCAACCAAAACCCTATATACATAGGAAAAGCTATCATGTATAGAATAAAAAATGGCAAATGACATCTATAAAAAGATTGAAGAATCATGGGGGAATTTTTTTATCTAACTAGCTAAATTTCCCACTTTGTGTGAAAAAAAAAATCTATGTATTCAGTTTTCTGAAGCAACTAATAAAATGTAAAAATTTGTAGATTTTTAAAGTACTTGCGAAAAAGCTTTGGACATTCCAAAACAGTTCCTGAACATAACTATTAATTAATACTGAAAAGACAGCACATCTTGAAAATGTGCTTATCTCTTTTTTCTTTTTATGGTGTTTTTAATTTCTTTCTTTCCTTTGATGAAGACCTTGTATTTGCGATTTACATGAAATCAAAAGTAAAATTAAAATAACAATAATAATAACAGCAATAACATCTATTTTTTTAAGTACTTTGAGGTACACAGAATTTATGACAAAAATAAAATGTATCTCATTAAATTTAAAAGGCAGGGTTGTAATGGGTAGCTGCCTGTTTACCCATCCGGGCTGGGGTTTTTACAACCCTGGTAAAAAAAAGTTTTCTTTGAAAGAATGTTCATCTTGAGAAAAATAATTCACAGACAAAGTAACTTAAAACTATAATATTTATTTCTGACGTAGATCACAGTTAAATAATGCTAACAAAAATATACATTTCTATAGGTAATATTATCTAATGACTAAGCTGATTTAAAAACACATTATTTCATATCACTTGAATGAATACAGTGGAATCCCATTTGATTATGTTTCCAGATTAATTTTGACATTTTATTTATGATACTTAAACTTCAATCAGTACCAGTAATAAACAATTTAATTTCTACAGTTCATTTATGATACTTAAATTTCAATCAACACCAGTAATTAATTACTGAATTTCGTGTAAAATAAGTCAGTAAATCTTAATTTATATGAGAGTTTTAAAATGTGAATCTATTTAAGTTTAAGCTATTTAAGTTGAATTTATGTTTAATATATAAGAGTTAACGTAAGGTTAAATTAGACCAAATACAAAAAATCATACTGGATTGGAATGATAGTTTGTGAAAAATATGTCTTGAAATAACAATGAAGAAAGTAATGATTAATTTCAAACAAATTAATAAGAAAGATGAAAGCATGTTTATAAGTTGCAAATGCAATACTAGAAGAATACTTTCATATGATTTTTCAAATGAATTGGCTAATGCACAGATATGCAATGAAATAAAATAAAATCACCAAAGCAGTTTTGAACATAGCAAACCCTTAACAAATTCAGTTTTATCACTCGCAAGTTTTGATTATTTTTTTTTAACACAAAAATTCAGAAAAACTTTATATTTCCGAGTGTGCAAATTCATGATTTTTTCACTATTTCTTTCTCTCGCAGATTTGGCTATTGTCAAAGATTTATTTTTTTTTCTTCTATGTGTAAAATATTTATCAATAACTTTCCAGATGTCAACTCACAAAAAATTCGAGTATTGTATGGTAACAGTGGCATTCCAGTGCTATTCTCTATTAAAAGTAGACTATTCTTTGCAATGATGATACTTAAAGGAGATAATGCTTGTAGGAGATAAGACAAAGACAACAGCATCTTTATCCTGTTCATTTAAAATGAACAATAAAAATAAAGCAATAAAATGCTGCTGTTATCGCTGAAGTACAGAAATTAAAAATAATTATAATAAAGAGAAAAAAAAATCACAGCATCTCTAAGATGAAACTGCATTGCAAAAATCATGTTTAACATATTTACCCACGTGTCTTTAGATTTAAGAGGTCAGAAATTATCATATTTTTACAATGTATAAGGCACTCCTTTGTGTAAGATGCCCCCAAAATTGAAAATATTCTTTTTAGGAAAGAACACGAATGTAAAAAAAATGACAATATCTAATTTAAAAATAAAAATATTATATATTTTTTCTCTTTCTTTTTTTTTTTTAAATAAAGTGCTAGCAAAAGTGTAATATACTTGTAAAAAAGTGTGTTTTATACACCAGAAAACACAATACTTTACAAGTAAACAAAAAAAACTTAAATTTCTTTATTTCCTACCACAATTAACAAATTGTTTAATTGTCATCTAATAAATAAATTTTATGCATAAATGTATTACATTATGTATTATTACTAAACATATTTTTTTGTAATTTTAACTAATTTTTCAATTAATTTACAGCAGTGAAATTCACTTGAAATCATTGAATAATAAACATGTGAATTTTTACATTGCTAACTAAGCGTAAACCGACAGAGTGAAAAATGTTCAAGCCAGGAATCAAACTTGGACCCTTGGAATAACACTCCAATGCTCTACCAATGAGCTACGAGGACATTACCGGCATCGCTCACTTATATATGTAAGTAAGGTTGTAATCATAGCACAAGATGGAAATATCATCATGAGTACACAAACTTGAGATGACATACAACGTCACACAAAGCCCAGCATACGGCGGCACACAAGCAATTTGAAATTTGAATTAATTTTTCAATTAATTTACAGCCGTGAAATCTGCTCGAAATCATTGAATAATAAACATGTGAATTTTTACATTGCTAATTAAGCGTAAATTGACAGAGTGAAAACACTTAGTTAGGAATCTAAAAATTCACATGTTTATTATTCAATAATTTTTTGTTCTTTTAAATTTTACTTTATGTAAAATTTCACACAATCTAACTTTTTTTTTTTTGTAAAAGAAGATTATCTTAACATCTGTGAAGTTGATATTCAAGAAGGATTGCTTAAATATGACCCTCGGAAATATTGAGGGTTTTAATAGATAAAATTAGAGATAACATAAAACAGAATTTAACACTCCTGATAGCTACAAAGCATAAGAAAACTTGAATAACTAACTAAATTTCCTAAGAGGTAAATTTTAGCAAATTTTTATACACCAGATTTGTTGAATTTCCAAAATAAAAAATAAAGCATTCTTTTTTACAAGTTATTTTACTGTTATTAAATAAATATATATATATTAATAAATATTGCATGATAATAATAATATACACTAATGCAATAAAATAAAATTTTAATCATTTCAGACTTTGAATACAAAATTATAATTTACATTTAATAATAACAGATGTTACATAATTTATTCATAAATAGAAATTAAAAATTCGCTCATAGCAATAGTTAAAGTTTCAAAAAGCCTGCATTTATTAATTATTATTAGAAACTTTATCAGATTCAATATCATTGATCATATCAATCACAGAAGAGAAAACATCTTTATCTGTAATTCTGACCCACCCGTGACAGACACTTGAGCATAAAATATCAGAATATTTAAAAGTGCATCAGAAAATTAGATGAAATTTATGAAAAAGCAAAAGTATAGGAAAACAAGAAAAAATCTCCAATCAAAATAAGGACACTTGGTTACTCTCTAAATCACAAAAAAGGTATGCATGCCTAAAATATGTACATCCTCATAGTTTAGAGTAATATTTGAAAACATAAAAGAATGCACAATTGTAAAATGAAGACAAACTACTATTTAAACAAAAAGATTACTGCACCTTGTTTCTACTTTCTACAAAACTGCACTTTTAACCCTTTGAATACTGAAGTCTAAAAGCACAATAGCATTTAAAATATGGCAAGCGCTCGAATGCTGAAATATGCTGCACTGAGAGATTTTTTTCTACCCCTTTCTTCCGCCTGCCTTTTGTCTGCAACACAATAAGAAAGCAGCTATCTTCGAAAGTGGAACCTCCCTAATCACTTGTATACAGCCTCCCCATTCGTTGATTACGATAATCCCTGAATCTGCAACAAAAGTTGGATTTTTCCAAGGTGAGAAAATGGCAAACCTTTTTCTCAGGCACTCGGGCAGTCTCGCAGTATTTTGCTTGGCCGGGCATTTTGTAGCAAAATCCAGCTACAGAAATCAGAAAACTGCTTAATTAATGAAAGGTATTTTGAGAATATTCAAATACTTGAAACAAAGAGAAAAAGAAATTGTTGAACAAAATGTTCTGAAATGTTATTACCTAAAAAACAAAATGCGTTACCTAAAAAACAAAATTCAAAACTTAGAGAAATACTAATAGAATTGCTCATGATTGTTATGTTTTCCAGGGGCAATTTTATAGCCATGGCATCCTGGATGAAATATCTTTTAGCACTTCTACGAGTAAAGTCTTCTAAAAAAACTTTTAAATTTTAACAAAGAAACTGTAGATTTTCTGATTCTTAGTTGTTAGTGCTACGAACAGTCATCTAATTGCCCAGGCTGGGCCTGACATTTTCTATTATTATTAATGGCTATTATATTATTATTAGTTTCAATTATTATTTAACTATGAAAAAAAGGAATGTTAGGATACAAAGTACATAATGAATCTTAAATTATTATTTTCTGTAGTGTGTTTAATATTTTTCCTTCTCTAAGATAATCTCTAGTCCAATTTAGTCTGGATAATAAACAGAATTCTACTGCATCAAAATACTCATGTCATAAGATCCATAGTTAAAATAAAAAAAACATACTATACTAAAAAGTCAGATTATTAGCAAAATGTGCTTTCAAGTTAATAACACTGTACAACTGCTTCTGAAGTGAAAGTGTGTAATTCTGTATTAAATTAAGCCACTGAACACAAATATTGCCATGAAAAAACTTCATTGGCTCTTGTTTTGGAAATACAGATGTGCAAAGTTAAGATTTTTTGAAAATATATATTATTTGAAATTAATATTTGACAAAAATATGAATTGTAATGTAACCTGTGAATTTTTTAACAGAAATAGATTTCTAGAAGCTCCAAATATGAGAATCCACAATTACAGCTTATTCTGCCAAGTAATTTTTGAGTTATGCTTAAAAAACTTGAAAAATCTGAATATGATGGCAAAATTAGGTGATCATATCGATAATTTCCAAGTTCATTACAATTTCAATATGGAAATGGCTTCCTAAGGTTATATTTAAAAAAATATACAGAAAGAAGCCATTATTCCCCATCAAATGGCTGTTTTTATTTATCTCTACAATTTTGCAACTAAACAGAATGTTGTTTTTTTATTTATTTTATTTTACGACTGTACATTTCTCATAGCTAAATTTAATATAAATGTAAAAAAATAGTATTGCACTGTATAATTTTAATTGTATCATGATTATAGTTATTGTTTATGATAGATTCATTTAAATTTATTGTACCTGGTTGTATTTGTTTTGAAAGTCTAATGTAACATAATGAATATATAGAGCAATCGGGGAATTAAGGCATACATATAACGGTATCTTAGGTAGACCATTCTGTTAGTAAGGTCATATTCATTTTCAACACATCAAATTAATTAATAATAAAGTATTTTTATATCAGAAGCATTAACTTCATCAAATTTTGTTGCACAATGTGACAATAGTGACTGTTAAGTTTAAATAATACGATCTTAAGAGCAAAAATGTATGAGATAGGGTAGATATATTTTGAAAAGAATCACAATTTCTATAGTTTTTTTTTTTTTTTTTAATCTGCAACTTATATGTTTAAAATCTCAATAAAGTGAGTTACAAATACTTAGCAAAATAATTAAATATTATAATTAACATAGTAGATTTCTGATTATTTGACACCCACTGGACTAAGATTATGATACATAATTAATATGGCAGGACATATTAAAATGTTGCATCATGTCATTTATCTGATCACATCGATTATGTGTCATTATCTTAATTCAATGAATGTCAGAGAGTTTACTGTACTTATTTTTTCCTTTATAATGATTTATAAGTAAAAGAATTCTAATCATAATTTAAATTGTCACATAAAAAAATTACGTTCATTTTAACTTCTTTATCCTGAACGGATAATAGTACGGAAGCAGTAAATTTTTATTGTTCAAGATAAACTAGTGATCAATTGATACATTACGTTCTTTCTCCTAAAGTGACACAATCCAAAAAAAATGTTTTAACAAATGGATTACACACTATAAAATTCAGCATATCATAAAATATGAAAAATTTATCCTTATAGAATGGATAAGTAAAAGTTTTGATTTAATAAAAACTTTTTAAATCGACAGAAAAACTCAAATAATTTTTTTTTCTGGAATTTGAAGAAGTTTCTATTAAATCATGTGACTTAAAACATTTAATAACATAATTGTTACCTCCTTCATATTTTTTTGTGCCCCTCTATAGGTCAGAAAATTAAAAACATAAGAATGATAAGAAATGCAACTTCAAAACAGAATAGGCTCACTTAAAATACTTGATGATCGAGATTAAATAGTATCTTTATGCAGGGACTGATTTTTGCAAGGACAAATGAGGTGGTAACTTCCCAGGACTCCCTCTACTTTTAAGAGAGCTAAATAAAAATTGAAAACATCAATGCTTAAGACAATTTTAGGGGTTTTTTCCAACTGTGGTTAGTCAGACTGAGTCTTCGTGCGTTTTCAAAGGGTCAATTAAAAACTTTCTAAAATCTGTTTTATTTAACATTAATTTTACATCTATTAAAAATCATGACATCTAATTTAGAAATTATAACTTGTTTAATAATAGACAGATTTTTGTTTGTTTGCTTTGGCAATAGAGCATTATGCAACAATGATTGAAAAATTTAAATGCCTACACCAGTTAAGAAAATACAAAAATATAATTTTAAGGCAAAACAAATTTCACAAACAAAAGAAAACTCTTTTAATGAGAAATAATACCATACCTGAAAATAATGTTTCTTTGTAATTTTATAAATACTCTTTCTGCTGCAGCAGAAAATAAATTTACAACAAATATTAAATGTTGTTGTTGCCAAAATAAACGTCATTTGAAAATTTTTGTCACAAGTTTCATTAATACTACAACACAAAATGCCTTTTTCTTGAAAAAATGTGACACCTCTTTCTATTGCAAGTTTTAGGCAACTTACAAATTTTTACCAAGTTCCAAATTCCAGTAGCAGAATTTTCTGCATCAGCCTGCAGCATCAACGACATCAGATCTATGCTACTATATAATAACTCACAAAAGCAAAATATGCACTTACAAATATCATTATACAGAAAAAATTGCTGCAGTTCAAATTCAATTTGCAGTTAAATATAATATATTGAAGAAGCAAAATGGAAATAAACTCATCATGAGTTAAGCAAAATACTTAAAATACAACTGAATCTTTTAAAATTATTTATCCTTTACTTACTGTTACAAAAAGCATGGTAAGTTATCTGAACTATTTAGGGTTATTTTTTTAAGCGTTAAATTTCAAACACTAAAATAATTGGCAGCACATACTGCATAGTTTCTACTACTGACAAGGGAACCACTTTTGGTGCAGCTCGCACCTAGCATCGAGACTTGGTGCATTTTGTAGCCCCATACATAAAAGTTAGAGAACCGTTAAAATCATATTTATATATATATATTTTATTTTTTATTATTGGATTTTTAATTGTTAATTTCATGCCAAAAGTGAGTTAAGTCGTCAAATATGGCATTACAAATTTTCTCAAATCCAAAAACCACTGCTCACACACGGCAAGCAATGACTTTCGGCTAGAGTTGCCAAAAAACTCTATGGGGGGGGGGGAATGAAAATTTTTCCCCTGACAAAAATGTAAATATAATGTTGTAATTTTTCAAAATCAAATTCGTAGGTTCTTGAAGGAATTTTTAAACTTTTTTCAACATTTTATACTTATAATTGACTAATTTTTATTTTTAACTGCTTTAAAAAAAAAAACCCTTCTATGTTAATAGTCTGATAAGTGGTCTCGAAAATTATATTTTCAGAAAGTTATGCTACTGTAAAATAAAAATATATGATTTTAACAGAAAAATTTTATTGATTCTCAAACTTCGTAATGTAGGGTTTTAAAATGCACTAGGTCTCAAAGCTAGGTGCGAGCTGCACCAAAAGTGGTCCCCTTGTGAGTTCTAAATTAATATGTCTTGACATCCTAGTAAAATAATAAAGTGTGGTTTGTACAAATTTTATAAGCAAATCCCAAATTCAAAGCCTAAATCTCCATTAAAAAAATAATTGCAATATCAATTTTGATAATTGAAAAAATATACTTGGCGATTTATCAATTTTGATCATTGGGGAAAAGTACCACAAAATCTAAAATTTCTTACATAAAACAAATAAAGTATGTGTGTGTGCAGGGCTTTTAATAATTAAGATATATAATGAATTACTGGGTTTTGAAAGCCAATCAAAGATTTACAATTCACTTAAATCAAATTTTACAAGCCAATCTGGCTTGCTAACCATAAAACTGTGACTCAATCAACAAGAAAATATGAGTAAAATGACAAAAAATCACGAATCTCATTTTAACAAACAAATAAATAAAATCTATAAATATATTTATTAGACCACTGACATTTTGCATATATATTAATGGTTGCTGTAATAGGAACAGCTACCTTAAATAAATATTATTAAAAGGAACACCAAAATACATAAATACAGATTGCAATTGGAGATTTGGAAATTTTCTTTTGCTTCCAAATTAGCAATAAAAAACAATCCAGCATTTCTCTATTGCTATTATGCATGGATAGGATCTGGGATAAAGCAGATAATAATACTGAGATATTTGCAAAGGAGAAATAAAATTAATTAATTTTTTTTCTTTTTTTTTTATGAGAAGGAAAACAGGTTCACTTTGAGAGTCAACTGTTGACTCACTGTTGTAAACTGTACAGTGATTCGTTTCACAGTGATTTGCTAACAAAAGGAAAGTAAATGCAAACACTGACAATTTCATTTCAGTCAAGTGACCAAGAGTGCTTTTTTCTGGCAAACTCTAGATAACTGAAAATTTGTATACAATAACAAATTAACAAATGCTAAATGCATTTCAGTGTTCTTTTATAATTGTGGAAGTACAATTATTTCTCTCAAATTCACACTTGCTGTGAAAGATGTAAACAGTTAATGGTGTTAAAAAAACATACAGTTGTCAGAATGACACGATAAACATTTTAAATTTATAAATAAAACAACAATCTTAAAATTAATTAATGAAATATAATATTATTTGAGGGCGTTAGAATGACAGTGGAGTAAGTCAAAAATCTGAACAATCTAGATAACCATATTTTCACTGAACGTATATTAATTTCTGTTCAGTACGACAGTCAAATAAGTCATAATTCACTTAGGGAGTCGCTAGAGGGCAAAACAAGTTTGGACCACTTAATGCAACGGCAATACAAGTTTAACAAAACCTTCCATTTCTCAAATTACTAAATATTGACTTACTCCACTGTCATTCTAACCTCTTCATTTAAGTAACAGAAAGATGCATTTTTAAATTGAATTAACTACACGCAAAAAAAAAAAAACTTTGGGTAGAGTTAACTAAGACAAACATTTAAAAATTAATTTGTACTTATGTATTATTACCTGTGCCAGGAAAATACACTGGATGAATAACACTAATTATAGGAAACTTTTTCCTTTTTTCTACATTGTAAATGCATAGTTATTATACAGTCACAATAAAGGCAATTATAGAAGTATTTATAATCTAGGCCATAATGTTAAACACCAAACACACACAGTTTTCTTTTTCTTGGTCGGTTAAAAAAAGGAAGAAAGTCGCCAAATTTTAGGGACTGAAGCTTCTGGTAACCCGGCTATCATGTTTGTATTGACACGAGAGATTGCAACCCTTCTTAGCATGGTTTCTTCTAGAATGATTAATTTGGAAAAGTTTAAAAGATGGGAGATATATTTTTTCAGATTTAAATGATAAAAATTATTGAGCATTGAATTTTAATAGTAAAGTGTTTTAAAACTTAAGTGCTGGTGAGTGTAAAGTTTGAAATTGTTAGTATTTGTTCAGTTTTTTTTTGCTAGAAGGTTAAATTGCAGTATGCTGATGACTGGAAAATTGTGTAAAAAAAGTGGTTTGACATTTTTTAGTGTTGTGTTTTGAGAAAGGAGATATCGAAAAACTGTTGGGATATATTTTTTGAAAATGCAGTTTTAAATGAATGAACACTGAAACGACCATTGTTGTTAAAAGGTATGCTAAGAATTTTCTGTATATTTTGTAATAATGTTTTATGTTTTTATGCATACATTAGTGACCAAAAAAGCGGTTTTAGTGAATTTTTTTAATTTCTTAGATTGCTACACAAAGTTGCTGTATCCAGTGATTTTTTTTTTCCATGGACATGAAACATACATACACGCATTATTACTGATTACATCTTTAACAAATTTCGTGCATTTTTCAGATGCTACAGAATGTCGGTCGAGCTATTATATAAAAGTTGACAAATTAGAATTTAAATCATTTAATGCTTATTCTGATGTAGCAGGCATTCTGATGATGCAAATTGCACATTTACCATTAAATTTGTGTTGTAAAAAGTGTATTTTTGTTTTATTTTGATTATCGCATACAAATATGTTTTTTAATGCTAATGCATCACTATTTATAAATATTGTATTTCCCATGATTCCAAGATGATAACATATTAGAAAAAACAGCTGCCTGGCGCGAGTCCATAAAGCACACCAATGAAAAAGTCACCTAACACCCCATGCGTTGTGATTACATATCAGTTCCCTAACCCTAGTCAATCTCAATATATGATTTAGAATATAGAAACAAATATATTATATTCATCAATATATATATATATGTATATATATATTATATTCATCGACATATATATATATATATTATATTCATAAAACCACTATCATAACTATCTTTTAATGTCAGAAGCCACCAACCTGAGGTTATGTAATAACAAATGTAATACAAAATTACTGTTTTTTATTATTTAAGTTTTCTTTTATTATATTAATAAGTTCCAATTTTAATGAAGTTATACATATTTCATAAATAAATTACTGTTTTGAACATGATGAACAATTGACAGCTATTTTAGGCGATCTATCTTCCTGGCACAGATAATATAAAGTGCCCAAAACTGCCCAAAAATTAAAAACAGCTATAAAAAATTTATAGAATATTCTCATAAAAATGCTTTCAGATCTAGAACTTTTGGCACAGATGTCATATACTCACCACTTCGGCGTAAATTTTCCCCCATGTCAATTTGGCTAAAACTTTGTTTTTGAATATTAGTTACAAATAGCATGCAATAATAGCACATGATTTTTTATTTCAATATAAAAATAAAATAACGTAATAAATGAAATAGCTTCTATTATTTTAAAAAAGGAAATAAAATTAAATAAATAATAGTTTGATATAAGTAAACATTGATATACTACATAATAAAAAAAATGTACAGAATTAAAATAAAAGTAAATAAACTAATAAACAAAATAAGCGGGGGAACTGATGCTTTACACTCACACAAACATGTAAACAAAAGTTTGGCGACTTTTTGGTTGGCACGATTTTCAAGACTGTGCCAAACGAATAACTTATTACAATGGCTTGGTTGCCATTAAAGGAAAAAATCCCCTAAATTTGGCGACTTTTTTCCTTTTTGTAACCGATTAATTTTTTTTGTCTGCTTGAGTGTAAAGCATCTTAGCCTAAGCGGGTTACCAAGTGAAGCATATTGCCATTTTGTTGCAATCGCGCGCCAACGTGGTGCCTGGTGCGTATATGACATCTGTGCCAAACATTTTACTACAAGATATTATTTTGGTATTTACATCACTAAAAAAAAAATCTTATAGTTTTTCAATTATATTTATCATAACTGATTTTTTTAAATAAAAAATAATACCCAACAAAAGTAAATAATCTAGATAAAACAGTTGCTATACTTTAATAATCAATATCTTATATATAAAACAGTATATACATCAGACAGTACTGAACATAAAAAGGATATAATACATTTCTGAACACTAATAAAAGTTCACTCTGTATAATATGTTGGATAAACAAAAAATACTGAGACTTTAATAAAGTAAAACCCAAAACCACCTATACACTAAGAACATTAAGTGTACGTTAAGGACTAAAAGAATGAAAAAAAAGAGCTGTATACATCCTGACATTTTAAAAAATGCAGTTAAGCTTATGAAAATCTTTCATGAAATAAAAAGGCAAAATTGTATAATTTCAACTAATGCATAAATATTTTGTGTTTATACTGAGAGTCACTACAAGTGGAATAAGAAATTAAATCCCGTGAAGTATAATTATATTGGCTTATACAGTAGTGTAGTAACATACTTTTTCTTGTAGCGGTGAGTAGCACTTAAAACTACCACACCATCTTTAATAGATAAAGCATACAAATGATTCAGCATAACATGGTTAGGCTCAGGAAGTAAATTAGGCTCACATGATAAAGGTACATCTTTGTTCAAGATAACTTGCAGCAAATGAGGAGGCAATATTGGTGGTCCTACAGTTTTTTCATTGGGTTTATGTTGAGGTACTTCCTGTGAATATGACCCAGGAGGTGACCCAGTGTAAGTGGATCCAATACTGTCAGCAGCCAGAGCTTCAAAAACTAGGAAATCTGATTTTTTGACAGAGATCACATTATTTTTCGACCCAACATCATTCTCAACAGTGGGCTCATAGGGATTAAAAACCCACTGGCCATCCACTTTAAATTTATACTGATGATCTCCTTCTGGTATCTCTAAAATAAGGGCGAAATCGCCATGACTCTGAACCATAGGTATCGGCTTCCAATCAGAAAATGAACCACTAATATATACTTCTTTACCACCACCTCCCCATTTGAAAACCGTAGGGAGGCTTTTTTCATACGTATCAGCTGCCGAAGGTAATTTTAATTCATCTGATTTATCTCGGGATAAATTTGAAAAATCATCATAATCATCCAGAGAACTTTGACATACAAATTTATCTTTGCGATTTCCAGCGCTGAATTCAACTTTTCCTTCTTTATTTAAAACTGGAGGTCCTTCATTATCAGATGAATAGGCCCGATCACGTTTGTTTGCTGTATTACCCATAGCTAAATAGTCTGACAGTCAATTTTTAACTTCACATTAAGATTAATAGCAAACAAACATTTCATCACGTAGCATCACGATACAAAAATAAACAATACAATGTTAAATATCAATTCACAATTGGACTTACCGGAATGAATTCAGTCTTTATCTGCAGTCATAGATGTATCATCCATGGCCGTTTCCATGGCCGAGGCTAACGAAAAAGACAGGCTACCGCGGTTCATTCCACCTATCTTTTTTTACAGACCGCTAGAGTGACGTGATGCTCTTTTCGTACACCTGCATTGGTGGATTCGAGCATCACGTGACTCCCGCGGTCTGTAAAAAAAGATACGCGTAAAGCACCGCGGTAGCCTTTCTTTTTCGTTAGCCTCGTTCCATGGCTATGTGACGTCACGGATCAACTGCTGGATTGTTTGGGTGGCAGAAAGCATCCCTATTCTAGTGTGTTTTTCTCTAATAAAAGTATAAAAGTGTATTAGATTTATTTGGGTACTTTTTCTTTCTCTGTGCTTTTTCAAATATATCTTTTTATTAGAGTTTTAAAGAATTTAAACAGTGTGCTATGGCTACAGCGCCTAGAATCAACGCCCCCTAGAGATAATACCTCAGGACTGGCAACACTGGATTGAATGACGTATTTTCAGATCGGCCATTCGTCGCCCTTCCGCTAATTTGGAAAGTTCCCTCGATTCACGCATTTGGCGAAAAAGTCTTGGCGCGAGTAACCGGTAATGGGGTTGCACTCATGCAGGATGCGTGAAACGGGGGAATTTTTTATTTCTCCGCTAGTGTATAGCGTTACTGCATTGTAAACGCATAAACAAACATTCTTTTTTCGATAATTTATAAGTAATTTACGTTCAAATATTTTATGAATTAATAGTTTAAATAAAATGGCTTCGCTTCTTAAATGTTTGCGAGCGTAAAATGATGCTAAAAAATATATAATCTAACAAAAAGGGCCGACTTTTACTTGGGATGAGCTTTGAATGAACAAAGTCTTACAGATGGTTTTTATTTTGAAGCTATTGTGATTTGTAATTATTGCAAGGGAGTTTTAGGACAGTGATTTGAATAATTTAACCCTCCAATGCATGGTATAGTTGATCAGCTACATCTAAGATTTTAGCTCATATATCACGTGGAGCATTTTTGTTTTTAAAATTTTTGTAAATGACCTTTTGCATTTATTTTGATGCATTCTTATTTCACCCCCCCCCCCTCCTAGCAGGGCTTAATTTTTAAGAAAAAGACCTAATATTCTGCAGGTCTAACACCCGTAGCGTCCACCCCCACTCCCCCCTCCCATCACTCTAATTTTCATATTTATATTTTATACATTATTTTCAAAATTTAAAGCATTGTTTTTTTGTTTAGAAAAACCAAAATTTTAAGTGCTTAAGCTATCAACTATTCCACTTTTTAGTTTTTACAACTTCCAAATAGAAACCTTTGCCTAATCTTAATGTTAATTAATCACAGAATTCTGCGATTAAATAAGCTCAGGATCATGATTCTGAAATAGTGTTAACACAAAAAATGAATAGTTTGCAGCTATACAGAGTAGCCCAGTGACAGAACTATCTTCAAGTGTCTGCAACACTAGTAATGTCTTCGAAAATAGTCTGCAATATGCAATATATCATATAAATATATTCTTGCTGCTGTTGTAGTGCTAATTAATTATGGCATCATAGATAGATATATATATATACAAACTGTTTGCATCATTTACATAAATAAATTTTTTTTTAAAAAGTGAGACACACAAAGAGGTTTTTTATTAGGCATTAGGCAGAAAATTAGATAAAAAATGGAACTTTGGAAAATGCTTTATTTAAAAGAAGGCAATATTGTTTTATCATTTTCCAAAATTCTTGACACAACTGTGGATTTAATGCATGATACAAATGAAGTTGATGTTGATAATATTTTTGAAGTGGTTGTAAAAACTTGTGCCATATCTATTAATGTGCTTTTTAAAATTTTTCTAACAGATTTATATCCTGCAGAAGGATTATTGAGTTCAATAAAAGCTTGCATATCTGCTGTGCCTATTTCTTGTGCATTTCCATCATCTGCTCTGGTTCTTTTCTGCATTATATTGCTTATCACAGAACCCCAGCCTTCGCATATTGCTTCAGATACTGGAATTGATAAGCAGAAACTGAAAAACTTTATAATATGAGGAACTTTTGGTTCTTTTCAGAAAAACATCGCTTTCACCTCATTTTTTTCTTTAAGTATTATTATATCAGGGATGATTTTGAGAAAAAAAAAACTGGAATTCACAGCAAAATTTCTTAAAGGCTACAGCACAGGGTGAGGGGATAAATCCCTTCGGCAATAATTATTTTTGTTGCAAGTTGGGTTAACTGTGTTTCAGGTCGATTTCAGACTGAGTGTAGATTTCTGCAATTTGGATTCGGGTTAACCCGTTTTTGCAAAAGTTAGTTCAGTATATCATTTCATATTAAAACTATACCTATTATAATATGTTTGTGTGTACTGAGGTTTGTATAGATGTTTGTGTGTGTGCTGTTTATAATAAAGACAGTTGCATTTTTTCCACGACCCTTTCACAAAATTCGCATTTTTTCCACGATCCTTTGACGAAATTTGCATTTTTTTCTGCAATTCTTTGACAAAATTAAAGTTTTTCTTGCAATCATTTGACGAAATTTGCTTTTTCTGTGATCCCTTAATGAAATTCAAGTTTTTTCAGCGATCCACCAATGAAATTCACGTTTTTCGTGCGGTCCTTTGGCAAAATTCACGTTCCTGTGATCCTTTGATAAAATTCGCATTTTTCCTGCGATCCTTTGATGATATTCGCGTTTTGTCTGCTGCCTTTTGACGAGATTAATGTTTTTTCAACAATTCTTCAACAAAATTCGTGTTTTTCAGCAATCCTTTGACGAAATTTGCTTTTTCTGTGATCCTTTGACTATATTTATGTTTTGTCTGCTGCCTTTTAACGAGATTCATGTTTTTTCAACGATCCTTTGACAAAATTCATGTTTTTTTCAGCGATTCTATGATAAAATATGCTTTTTTCTGCGATTTATTGACAAAACACGGTCTTTCCCATTCAGTTCGACAATTTATCATATGTTATCAGTTCACCATTCTTGGGAACTAAAAATGTAGTCGAAAATAACAGGAAGAAAGATAGTAAATGACAATAAATACTCAAAATTTTCGCTTCATTGAATTAGCTTTGAACTGATATCACTATCAAAACATTCAGTATAGTGCAATATATACGTTTTAATTAAGATTTCTTATTAAATTCATAATATATGGGAAAGTGGAGAGAAAAGATTAGTAAAAGAAAAAGAATTGAATGGAAAATCACAAAATTTTTAATTAATCCCATCGTTTTCGTACAGTCTTTTAAACATGTAATTTCAATGTCAGACATAAAGGCGACTCTATCCCCAGATTAAAATAATAAATAAATTAAAAGCCTAATGATAATCGAAGAACCTGAGCTAAGATGTTTAAACTGCATTATAGGTAATTAAAGTTTTTCTATTAGAGTGCCAGTCAGGTATTATGATAGGGAAAAGCGAGCTTCGCCCGCTATCAGATTGGGACATTAGATGTAATTAAGAAACATCTGTATATTTGTAATACTTTTGCGAGAATGTCGAGATGAGGGGGGGGATGTGGAATGACTTTTTATTAAATATCGTATTTATTCTACATAAACTTGCACTCACCACAAGGGGGCGCTTTGCTATCTCTGTTTCTATGGGCTGAATCATGACAGGATATGACTCTTTCCACTCGACATCGATAGAGCTTACTGATTTTAGTTTGGATTTTGACCACCAGGGGGTGCTTTCCTATCTCTTGTTCTATGGGCTGGATCATGGCGGGGTATAGCTTTTTCGACTCGACTTACAGTAACATATGTGAGTGTGCATGGCATGCCCAGTGTATGCTGGCTAAGGTAGTGGGGCCCCCAACATTAGATTTGTTTAAAAGTAAAAAATTATTCAACACTGATTTCAGATACAATTAAGGTTGTTGACATGGGCAACGCCGGCCGGGTAAGCTAGTTATAGACCGGGAGGCGACAGCGCAGACAACCACCTCATCGAGTTCACGGCTGAAATTCCAGAATTAGTTAAAACTTGATTCGCATATTAAAACGCAATCGGTCTGCCAAGTCATATCTTGGTGGAAAACACGTGAAAACCCGATTATAGTGGTTGACTCGTAGGTTTACCATTGTGTTTTCCTGCACACAAAAGTATGAAAACATGGAGAACTGGGTGCAGGAAAACACAATGGTAAACCTACGAGTCAGCCGCTAAATTAGGATTTTAAGGTGTTTTCCTCCAAGGTATGACTTGGCAGACCGATTGCGTTTTAATATGCGAATCGAGTTTTAACTAATTCTGGAATTTCAGCCGTGAACTCGATGAGGTGGTTGTCTGTGCTGCCGCCTCCCGGTCTATTACAATATAAGGGCTCAATACATTAAAACAGCTTAACCTGAGCTCTAATTAATGGAACCTACACAAATTTTACACGTGTATACATATTCATTACAAAAAGGGACTGGTAGTTTTTTATCGATGTCCTCTAAATTTAACTATAAAGTAAGTATAAAAGCCAATACAATCAACCGACTATAAACTGGGCCCTAAATTATGTATCTCACCATTTTTTTAAGTTACACATAACACGAATTCCAATTACTGCTTCCTGCACAATAATCATTTTAAAAAAAAGAGAATTTTTTGTCAATATGTGTAAAGTGTAATTAAAATATAAGGGGATAACCAGAGCCATCCTTAACAAAAGTGAGGCCACGTGCAAAAAGTTTTGCGAGATTTTTCTCTTCCAAACTAGTTAATCCATCTCTCCCATTCCCACCAATGTTGTCAATTTAGCTGATTTTTTTTTCATGTACCAGAAATTTCGAATAGTAATTTTTGCTTTATTTAATGACAAACATTCTGTGAATAAATAAAGTGAAGAAATTCTGGTAGATATTTTAAATAAAAAAAATTCTGCTAAATTGACAACACTACTTCTCATAACGGAATTGCCTTTTTAAAAAGCTCGTATAACATACACATTGGTGCACCCAGGATTGCACTTTTTTGGGGAGAGGGAAAGGGTGGGAGTATTATGTTTTAGTAGAGGTATATACAGACTCTAACCAATTTCCTTTCATAATTCTCGGACTGGACTCTAGTTTTGTTTTTTACCAATTTGGGTTGGCCATGTCAAAGAGGAATTTTATTTTCTTCTTTCTTTTTTAAAGTAGTTAAAGAGAGAGAGAGAACATCCTCATGCTTTTTAATCACCAAATTGCTGCAGAGAGATGTTAAAGGCACTGTTCCACTGGAAATTGTGTTGACTTTTCAAATTCAGATTTTGAAATGGGGTATAATCTACATATTAAAAAATGTTACTAGTTAGCGAATAAATCTAGAAATACCTTCCTACACAGGAAGGGATTTTCTGCAATTGGAGACATAGCCTTGGTACGTTTGGATTGGAAGAATGGAAAAGCAGAGAATGGCTTCTTTTTAACACTTTCCAAACCTAGTTGAAAAGTGTTTATGACTTCGGTTTGTCTGCTGTCTGTCCGTGCTCTAACTCCCGTAAATATGCTCGGATTTCCCTGAAAATTTTATATATTATTGCCGTTATCTATAGCATGTTCCCTATTTCAACTGAAGTGTGTAGCACTTATAGTTTTTTGCAGGGACACTTAAAAAGAATTCCGTTACATTACGGTCTATGGGGAAAAATCATTTGCGGTTTATTTTAATGATGTTACACAATTTCAAACACATTGTAATTGATATATATCACTAAGGTGCAGTACAAGAAGCTTAATATTGAATAGGGTGTGCATAGCACTTATAGTTACTTTACAGGGGCAGTCAAAAGAATTCCGTTACATTACATCTATGGAGAAAAATCGTTTGCGGTTTAATTAAATAATGTTTCACAATTTTAAACGCATTGAAATTTATATATATCACTAAGGTGCTATATATAAATTACAAGAGGCTTACTGCAGACTATTGTGTGTTTAGCAGTCATCGTTCATTTACAGGGACATACAAAAGAATTCTCTACTGTCTGTTAACAATAATTCCTGGAAGTGCGTTTTAAGTTGCTGAACGAGATTTTAAATTTAACTCACTTTTTGTCTATTACTTGGTGTGTATAAATTCTGTAGATCATATACAGGCAGCACAAAAGTTCACAAACACATTTCCGTTTATTGACAGAAACTCCAGAAGAAGAATTTTAAACTGTGCTACACGTTTCCTAACTACACTAAAATTTAGCATCCTATGTGGTATATATACAAATCTATAGATCATATACAAGGCTGAATAAAAATATTCGGATATTTTTCCGAATATTGAATATGTTGGAAATGCCTGAAATTACGTTTTAAAATATGTTATGTGTTTTCCATGTTGTTTACTTAGATGTTATTATTCAGCTTATTAAACGGTAATGATTCGTAAAATTATTTTGGAAGCGTTGGAAAGTGTTACATAATCTATGCTTGACGCATGATTTTTCGTTCTTGTTTCTTATTCATTTGATCTTGTGTATTGTAAATGGAACTTTTTATCTATTTGTAAATTTTAATTCACTTGGCTCAGTTTTTCTTTTAAATATTTTAGTTGCAAGACATTTTTACCCGACTTTCATGTACATTATAGGATCTATTATCTGGAATGATTCAGACCTGGTGTATTCTGGATAAGGGTTTTTTCCGTAATTCGCAACACTTTATTATAGGTATAAAAAATGTACAAAATAACTAATTTCACTATTTGTTAATATTTATTTATCGAATGCATGCAATTATATATATATATATTTTTTATTTGTGTGGTCTCTAGAAAGAAAGCACCGCCAAGTGGAAATTCTCAAAAAAGTGCACACTGTTCTCAAAATGGGCATTCTTGCACCCTGTTCCAAAAACACATTTTGAATTTGATTGTTTAAAGTCCCCTTTTATCAATAGAATTTCGCAATATTTTTTAGCTTTTGCCCTCGATACACGCACAAATTTGTGATTTTTTTCTGTGACCGATCAAAGAATTTCATGATAATTTTCCTGCAACTTATTGCAGTTGTTAAAAGATTTTTTTTCAACATTTGACTGATGAATTCGCAACTTTTTCCCCACAATTGATTGACAAATTTTGCAATATTTTCCTTCTTTCTATCAGTGGACAAATTTTATGGTTTTTACTGTGACCGATCGACGAATTTCAGATTTTTTGCCCGTGACTGGTGCCAAACCAGTGACTGGTACCGACGTGACTGGTACCGACTGACGGCGATATTTTCCCCCATGACTTACTGGGTTCCCCACTACTCGCGGGTGTTTATTCATGCGTTTGATGGACGAATTTTGCATTTTTTTTTAACGTTTCTGAAACGTTTTTGACAAATTGAGCTTTGGTTATTATATTGCATTTCGGTTTTCAGAGCATTCTGGATACGAGAACGTCAGATAACAGATCCCACACCATATATATATATTGTATCAAATGGCAAACCAAATCTTAATTTTGCATCTCCTTCGTCTCCCTCTAGTTTCGACAGTGACTTCAGATCTAATTATTGAAACCTGTTCCAATTTTATATTACAGCATAGGATCCGTTATCCAGAATGGTTGGGACCAGGGGCATTCTGGATAAGGGGTTTTTCCATAATTCAGAACACTTTTTTATAAATATAAAAAATGTACGAAATAATTTCATAAAATAGTGATAAATATGAATAATATATGTAAATACATTACTTATAAATTTGTTCATTTAATACATTATTCGCACATAATTAAAAAAAAACATTCTAAATTACAAAAAATAAATAAAATTTCATTTTGGGAGCTGGGAGCAGAATCTTTTGATTTGGAGATAGAGACGGCATCAACTGCCATATTTGCAGTTTGTCTGTTCTTCCCTGAATCATGTGTACATTTTATGTTTTGAAATAAATATATTCTCTAAAATAACTTCCCATCCATTAACAAAATATCAGCTGTGAGAACAGCCAAACTACAAAAAGACTAAAATATTCTCTCCCCCTCCTAGTCTAGAAATTCATCCCTTTTTCTGGGGATGGAGAATGGAACTTTAACAGGAGAGTTAGATGATAATTTATTTATTGTTGCTGTTGCTACAAAGTGACAATACCACATAAAATCTTTAAAAAATAGTTTTAAAGATTTTTAAGTTTGTGAGCTGAGGGAGGGGGGGAAAGCAAATTTTTAGGTGTGTGTGAGAAGAAATTTAGATAATTATTTAATTATAGTTTCAAGAAAGTTCTAAATAGATTGAAAAACAAACTTTTAAAGATTTTAAAGTATGTACTGGGGGGGGGGAAGGAAATAAAGAGGACTTTTTGGAAGGGAGGAGGGTATAATGTAGATCGTTATTTAAATATTGCTGTGAAAAAAATCACAAATAGAGCAGAAAAAATTAAGAAGAAAACTATGCATTTTTGGTACCAGAGTGGGGGCAAAGGGGGGAAACAATAATTTTGAGAGCAGATTTAGATTATTGATTATTTATTGTTACAATAAAATAAGAAATAAAGAAAAATATTAGAAAAATGTTTTCTTTTTTTTTTTTTTTGGGGGGGGGAGGATTTTAGGGTTGAATTTATTTTAATTTTATTTCATTTATTTATTTTTTAATCTGCCGAAATACGGAAGACTCTCGCTTTTTTTTATTTTACAGATTTTAAATTTTACGCGATGCATTTGGAGGGGGAGGATCTTCATGAGATAAGTTTGGGGGGGGGCAGGGGGGGGAGAAGCAGGGATTTTAGGAGGATGGGTTAATTTAGGTGGTAGTTATTTATTTTTAATATAGAGTATTTAATAAGTCTGAAAAGAAGTTTAAAATTAAAAAGTATAAAGGTTAAACTATACATTTTTGGTACCAGAGGGGAGGGGGGGAAAAGGGGGGAAACAGTAATTTTGAGAGCAGATTTAGATTGATTTTAGATAGATAGCATTTATTGTTACAATAAAATAAGAAATAAAGAAAAATATTTAAATGATTTTTAATTTTTCTTTTTTTTTGGGGGGGGGGGGGGGGGGTTGGATTTTAGGGTTGGGGATTCATTTTTATTTTATTATTATTTTTTTTTTAATTTGCCGAAATACGGAAGATTCTTGCCCCTTTTTTACTTCTAAATTAATGATAAAAACAGGTTTTTAAATAATTTTTAGAAAAAATCCTGATTATAAGCCCCCCTCCCAAATTTAACCTTTTTTGATTTTGAAAAAAAGGGGGGGTCTTACAATCGAGATTTTACGGTATTTATTGAATTTATAAATTAATGAATGAAGGCAATATCATTTTGTTATGTTTTATTTTACTGACACTTTAAATTTTACGTTTTTTTAATTTTTTTTTAAGAATTTTTTTTTTTTCGTTTAGTGTTTTGCATTCCGGATACCGGATCCTATACTGTATAAGGAGGCTTTGTCAAATTTTCTCCCCAAATTTTAGTACGGAATAAATATAAGGCGTAACAAATTAAAAGTAATACAAGTTACATGAAAAAAAGGACTGGGTTTAAACGAAAATGTCTAATGTTAAACATAATAAGTTTTAAAAAAATGTGACTTGAAGAGCTGACATTTAAGGCATCTGATCTACAGATTTACACATTAGAAATTTAATTCAATATTTATACTGCTTCTTTATGTACATAATATATATATTTTTTTTTTTTTTTTTTTTTGACTAAGCTTTGGGATTTGCCCGCAGTCAGCCATCGTGTTTTTTAAATCAAAACATTTTAACTTTTATTATTAAATATAAATAAAATTAGTCAATAAAATTAAAAACATGTTTATAATAATACAAAAAACTTGTATGTATTTATAATAAAAATTACATATGTTTTATAAAAAAAATAAATGTGTGTGTAAAATTAAAACATTTTTTAACTTTTATTATTAAATATAAATAAATTAGTCAATAAAATTTAATAACGTGTTTATAATAAGTAAATATGAATGAAAATTATTTTGGAAATGAGAAGCAAAACAAATATGTTTTGATTTAAAATACAAGATGACGAACTTTGGGTGAATTCCAAAGCTGTTCCTTTTTTTTTTTTTTTTTTTTTTTTTTTTTTTTTCACAAATGTATTATCAAATACTGATGATGGAAAATAATATTTTTGCAAAAACTGTTGCAACTTTAATTTTTTTTTAAATTATTATTTGAACACCGCGTGAGCTTCTCTTTTTTTACTTTTGAATAAAATGTTAATGTTAGACAGAATGTAGATAGATGTAAACATTGATTATTATATTTAGTTCTAGTTTATTATTATTTTTCATCAGGATGGCTCTGCCCCCCCCCCCCCCCCCCACACACACACCAAACAGAGCTGTATTAGCTTTAGTTTTAAGCATGGTTTTAACAATCTGGATGAAAATATGTTTTGATCAATGGTCAAAAGCATTTGTTAAATGGTAAAATTAGTGCAACATTCTGAAGGGTTTGTCAGAATAACAATTAACAATATTTAATAAAACACTTGGAAGTTTTTGCTAGTACTTTAGAGTTACACTTTAATCTTCATTACTTTTTAATTCAGCACTTTTTTTTTAATTAAGCAATTATGTTTTAAAAATATCTTTTCAATTATAAGAAAAGAGAAAACTAAAATTATTCTGTAAAAAATAAATATTGCAATTTCTTATAATGATCATATTAATATTTTTATGGAACAGTTTTATAAATCATTGACATAAGACATTTACTCTTTAAATATGAATATTTGTCCTCCCTGTATACAATCCTATTTAGAAGCATACTAAAAGTCCTCAATGAAAAAAAAAAAAGAAAACACCAGAAATCTAAATGCAATGTCTGTAATTTTTTTTTTTTTTTTTTTTTTTTTTTTTTTTTTTTTTTTGTAAAAGATAGGCAAAAGATTTCATCAAAATTTAACTGTTTAAAAATATCTTAGTATGCACTTCACAGTAAACAGCTATTCCTATTTATAAATAAAGCAACAATAAACACAGTTATTGTTTATTTAAACCAAATTCTATAACAGTAATGCTGAAAACAGGTATTTTTTCTTAATTATTGGTCGCCTACATTGATTTTTTAAGTATTATTCAATGGCTGTTTAATATTAATACACAATCACTAATAATTTAATTTCCTGAAATATTATATATATATATATATATATATATATATATATATATTCAATCTAATTTTAATTCTTATTTCTAAATATTAATAATTGTGTATTATTCTGTAATAAAAAATTATAAATAATTATATACAAAATTTGTAGGAATTTTGATTAAGATATATAAGTAAATAAAATAATAAAATCAACCAAATATACATTAAAAAGTAATCTGCACAAGTATTTAGGGCTAACTCATGGTTAGCCCTAAATAGAAAGAATGTTAATTTATTCTTTTATAAATTGAAAGCTTATAAAGAGATAGAATTTTATTGAAAAATGAAGTACTCTAAAAAAAGAATAACTGCAGGGATATTTAGAAAGCTGGACAAAAACTGGTATTACTTAATCAATAATGTCATGAAACAAAAATTATACCTTGAATTAACGCTGAAGTAGAATGTTGATTCAATAACTCCCATTCCAAGTTTTGCAGAAAATTCCAACTTCACATTTTCACAACCATATCCATACAGAATTAAGTGTAATTGAGCAAGTATTGTCAATGATATGATGAGCATAACAAATCATACAGCACAGACAATACCCATTCAATTAATGTGCTGGTGTTGTTAATAGTAGTGAGCAGGAGCTGTCACTGAAAAAAAAAAAAAAAATCCATATTTTAAAAGAATGCAGAAAAATATATGAAATACAGAGTTTATTAAAAATATAACCCAAGCTTATTTTAAGAGTGACACGGGAATACTATAAAATTAATCATGCAAATTATTTTCTAGATAAATCACTTAAAAAAAGATTTACATTTACACAGTTCATGGTAGTATAATTATTATTATTATTTTGTGTGTGAAAGAAAATGCAGCCTTTGAACTTTTTAAAAGTTATACATGAATTTATACAGAGAAAAATATTTTTGTTAAAATTGCAATCTTGGTAATAAGTAGAATAAAAGAAAGAAACTCTCTGAAAGTATAAATTCTAGTACAAACAAACGCGATTAGCAATTTTATTTATATATTTGGTACGACTATTTTGATCGATGTTAAAGTTCGGTAACAATATTAATTATAATAAGCCAAATATATATACTACAGTGATAAATAATAAATATCTTAAAACTTACTTTTATCAAATTGTTACATTTCATTTCCTAAATATAAACAGAAACAGAGGAGCCAGATAAATAATACAAGCAACTAGTTTTGCAAACAACGCTAAGCTTGATGCCACATTTGAGAGATCAGTACCATATTTTGTATTTTATCTCAAAATGCGTTTCTCGCCAAAAATTATCGCCAAAAGTGCACCAATCGAGGGAACTTTCCAAATTCGCCTCCCTTCCCTACATTGTACTGTACTGCAGCATAAGGAGACGGAGAGTGACCCATATACCGTGCGTTGTAGCGGCAACGTGCTTCGTAATCAGAAAGTTCTTGCCGTTAAATGGGAATTAATTTTAATTATATAAAAGACCGGATTGCTTTCAATTAAGGTAAGTACTTATTTACAGTATATAAGTGCATTTTTATAAATATTAACAATGTTAATCACTATCTATTAAAATATGTTTACTTTGGTCCTTGTTCCACGAGTAGGCTTAATACCACAGCTTCTTTCGAAGCTGGTGGTGTGAAAAATATCGTATTACTTTTGCACTATTTGTTTATTTAGTAAATAATTAGTATCTCGCGCAACAGTTTTTGTATTCAATATGAATTTGCTTTATTTGTAAATGTAATACTTTTTAGTTAAAAACTGCCATTCTTTTCATGCATATGAATAAAAAATTGTGCATAAATAATTTCATGTATTTCATATTTGTTCGCTTATGATAGCTTTCATATTTTCCAATGCAATTCTTTTTAAAGAGTTCGCACGATTTATACAAATATTTTTAATACTGCTATGAATTAAAAAAAAAAAAATTCAAGAAACATTTGTTTCTCATAAAAAAATACATTTTATTTATAAAAAGTTATTTATATAAAGTCTTGAGAAACTCACGATTGTTTCATTCTGATGCTCCCCTCTGATGTTTCATGTATTTTATCGCTAAAATATTGATATATTTTTTCATACAGAGATTAAATTATAAATGCATTAACTTAATTAAATGCTTATCCTGTCACTAATTCCTATGCAAAATTATATCAGTTAGTGAAAAGTGTAAGATAAAACTTAATATAACGCACTGAGTAATTTGATAATTACATATTTGATTTATTTTGCCATATATGCAGTTTTTCTATAATCACCAATAAAAATCACCAGAGATATTTTACTATTATTAGAAAATATTAAATATATATTTTTACTAATGTTCAAATGAAATTATTACGGCTAGTATTCAAATCTTCCTTTGCCTTAAATATACTACACTTAGCTAAAAAAATGTTTTTTTAATTACTTATTTGTTATATAAATGCATGTTACATGTATAACACACAAAAAAACATATATGTGTGTGTGTGTTGTGTATAAAATGTAGATATCTAGCAAATTTTTTAAAGATATCATTTAAAATTTGTAATTACTTTTGTGTTAAAAATATTTAAAAACTAATTAAAAGTTAGTTTTTATCTTCTCAAGTTTTGCATAACAAAAACAAAATATATAAATATAAAATAAAATAAAATTATATCTTTTCAATCGCACATAACTAAAATATATATTTAATATTTATAATAATAGGAAACTACTACTGGTGATTTTTATTGGTGACTATTAAAAAAACCTGCATATATGGGAAAATAAATGAAATTTGCAATTATCAAGTGCAAATATTCAATCAAGTATTCAGCAGTGACAA
This sequence comes from Maratus michaelseni, assembly GCA_963931845.1. Taxonomy (NCBI): domain Eukaryota; kingdom Metazoa; phylum Arthropoda; class Arachnida; order Araneae; family Salticidae; genus Maratus; species Maratus michaelseni. The sequence goes on from OZ007592.1 coordinate 148,699,525, forward strand.
AGTAAAGATATTTTAATACATGATGATTAACATTATTAAAGTTTGATAAAAATGCACATATATACTGTAAATAAGTACTTACTTTAATTGACAGCAATCCAATCTTTAATCGAAATATTATTAATTTTCATGAAAATATGCTAGACCTCAAATATGAGCTTTCATTTGCACATTAACAAAATAAATAAATAAATAAAATGTGTTAATGAAACCTCAAAAAATAGATTTTATTTTTCAATAAAAATAACTATTTTGTATTTCAAATTTTGTTACATAAAACAAAATTTTCTTGACACTAAATCCTACAGGTTTTTTTTTAAGGGGGGGAGAGGGGGCTGTAAGCAAATTGTGTCTGTTTTGAATTAGTTGATCTTCAATTTTATTATGCAAGTTACAAAAAAAAGTCATTTAGAATTTTGTTTTATTGTGGTTGCAGGAATGGTAGAATGTAATCAGTTGAATCATTAGCCGATCTACCGTGACGTCAAAATTGAGCTCTAAGGCATTATCTCTAGGGGGCGTTGCTAGAATACATAGTGTGGGAATCTGCTACAAAATAGTACTAAAAATTGAATCCAATAAATGTACAACGTTGCTTAAAAGATAACGATGGGATCGCAGCGCCATCTGCTAGCTCTACTTAACGTAAACATTGTATGTGAACGGAAACATTGTGAATGTTTCGGCTGGAATGATCGCCTTATTATCGTAAGAGCACCGTTGCACATTTATAGACTACAACTTTTTAGCACTTTTTAAAGCATTACAAGGATAACCGGTTTATTTATTTATTGTTTCTAGACAGCAATGATTACGGCACTTTCCCTTTTAAATAAAGAGTTTTGAGATTTTAAATTTTGTATGTGGGAGGCTGGAAGGGGGAAACAGAAATTTCAGGGCAAAGGGAATAATTCATATGAGTAATTATTTATATACTAGCAGACTACGCCCGCTGCGCTGGTCGGTTTCTCCAAAATAACCTTGAATCAGACGAAATATATCGGTGAATTTAACCTTGTATTTTAAAGTAATCTGTACCTTTACCTGGAATATCCTAAAATAACATGAAAACGGATACTTATTTCACTAAGTTATGTTTTTTTAATACGGTTTACTATTACGTTTACAATTTATTACTTGCCGTTTTCCATTGATTTATATGATTTATAGCTACATTTTTTAATAACGTGAATTAACCTATATTATTCACAAATTCACAACTAAAAAGAAATGGCGGATCTAGTATTTGTCGATAATTAAATAAAAATCATGTACTCGTGACATCATAATTCACTTTTATATTTTAACAGAATAATAAAGCTATACTATAATTTGTTACTCGTGCTGACACATTGCTGTTATCATTATTTTTTTACGCGTGAAGTTTTCACTATGGTACTCCATTGTGAAATTGGGTAATTTTTGAAATTCAATGTTTGAAAAATGGCATAATCAGTGGATTTGAAATTTATATCAAGAAAAATATAATTTTTTATTTTTCTAATGCAGTTTGTCTAACTATTTCCTGACAAATACTTTTCGAGCAATTAATTTTTTCTGAAACTTCAAATGTTTCATTTTCCGAGATTAATCTGTGGCAACGAATAGCGAAAATCCCAGTCGTCAGCAACGCTTAGCTTTTTATTAAAGAGGATTGTCACTAATGAGCTAAAGGTTTTTAACTTATTTATATTCTATAAGGGGGAGGGACAAAGGTGGATAAGCGTAAATTATGGGATGTTAATGGTTAATTTAGATGATTATTTATTTATTGTTATTAGAGAGCAACTAATGTGACAATTTTTTAAATACAGATTTTTAAGTATCTGAAACTCTGTATGCTGGAGGGAATGCAAAGGGGAGCAGAAATTTTAGGGATAGGGGGTTAATTTATTTGATTGATAATTTGATTGATTATTTATTGTAAATAGAGAGCAATAAATAGAACAGAAGGTTTTTTATATAAAACTAAAGATTTAAAAATATTTTAAACTCCTTTGTATGCGGGAGGGGGGAGCGCGTAAATTTGGAAGGTTAGGGGGTAATTCAGACGGCTATTTATTTATTTTTATTAGTGAGCAAAGGATGTTGCAGATTATTTTTTTAAATAAAACGTTTTAAAGATTTGAAACTCAGCATGCTTAAGGGGGGGGGGGGGCAAACGGGGAAGCAAAAATTTTTGGGATAGGGAGGATAATTTATATTATTGATTATTATTTATTGTCACTGGAGAGCAACAAATAGGGCAGAAGATTTTTAAAGTAAAAATTATAATATATTTAAAAGTCGTTTGTATGCTGGAGATGGGGGAAGTGTAAATTTAGGAGGATGGGGGGTGAGGTAATTTAGATTATTATTTATTTATTGTTATTAGTGAGAAAGAAATAGGACAGATTTTTTTTTTTTTAAATAAAGAGTTTTAAAGATGTGAAACTCTGTACGATGGGGGAAGCGTCAATTTTGATTGGACGGGGTAATTTCCATGTTTGTTTATTAATTTATTACCAGTAGAAAGCAGCAAATCACAATATTTCCATCAAAATGATTTCTTTCATAGAAAAGGGGAAATTTATTCGATTTCTTAACATCTAATAAGACTATCTGAGTTTCTTTTATGCATCTGCAAGTGAAATTTCGTTTCAAGATTCTGATCTAGAGGCCAAAGAATCGAACAGCGTGTTTCATTTCCATATGAGGTACAATTTAGAATATAGTCGATTGTTACCTAATGACCACCTTTTCGACCACCTAATATGATTATTGTGGATGCATAATTGTTTATAACTGAACAGTTTGTGAAATAATATTTTTAGGTATTTTTAATGTAAAATCGTATATATTATTTCTCCTGTCAACATCCCTTTTTCTAAGAAAAAAAGAAACGTAGAACGACGAATAAGATACCATATGAAAGGATTTTGGACAGGCTTCTGACATAGTACACTTAAATTTTCCTAAAACATGTTTTGTGATTAAAATTTGCTGATAATTAAAAATTAAATCGCCATTGTTTACATAAAAGAAATGAAACGTTTTCCTCAAATTACTGTTGCCACAAAAATAAAATACCACATTATATGATGCTCAGCAATGATTATAAAAAGCACCGCATGGGCTTATTTTATATTTATGATTAAAAAGCGAAATTTAAATTGAAATGTTTAGATTTATATTTCTATGTCCCATGTTTTTCCCAAAGCGGATGACGTCATCCTCTAATTCAGTTAAAATACGATTGTTATTTTTTTTTTCCTCGCGCTTGCCTTTTGCAATCGTGGATCAGTTTTTACTGCAACTTTGATGGAATAAATTAGATGATATTCTGGCTTGACTAAAAATTAAATGTTGTTTGTAGATATTTTTATCTTCACTTTTTCTTAAGAAGTTTAAACCTGCATCTAATAAATATTACATATTGATAAAAAAATATTATATTGCAGTGCGAATTCCTCGCACGGGCCTACTGGTAACCCGTAAAATGTTATATATATGATTACAGTGGCAACACTATTTTTATATAGACTATTTGGCAACAAGACTTTTCATTTTCTAATTTCGATATAGCCGCTATGTTTTATTTTTATACGTTTGTTAATGCTGATTAAAGCCTGAATTCTTTTGAAGGTTTATATAAGTTTGTATTCATTTTAAAATCACATTACAATTTAATCAGCATTTGTATATTTATTACTTATAAATACCTTACGATGGATCAACTCTTGAAACCTGAAAAGTTTGACGTCGATCCTACTTGTGTTGGTGCGGAGGCTAAATGGAAACACTGGAAACGAACCTTTTCTAATTTTTTAAGCGAAATTCAAAACATAACTGAGACAAACAAATTCCCGCTTCTATGTAATTACGTTTCTGCTAGTGTGTTCCTTCATATTAATGATGCCGTAAATTATGATGCTGCTATTGCCATTTTGGACTCTATCTATGTTACCAAACGAAATGAAATTTTTGCCAGACATTGCCTAGCCTCTAAAATACAAGAAAGTGGTGAGTCTGTTTCTGAATTCTTACAAACACTGAAGCAACTTAGCAAGGACTGTAACTTCAAAGCCGTGACGGCTGATCAATACAAGAGTGAGTACATTAGAGACTCGTTCATTCGCGGTTTAAGGAATCCTCGCATCAGAGAGCGTTTGCTGGAAAACTCCACTATTACCTTAGAAAATGCTTTCGATCAAGCTAGGGCACTGGAACTAGCTGAATCTCACTCAGCATCGTATATGAATACCTCACATCCTATACCTGTGGCTGCCACAGAGCTTTCTGATCACGTTGAAGATAACCATTCAGCTGCAGCTACGCGACTTAGATCTGGAAAGTGTTTCTTTTGTGGAAATGACCGACATGTAAGAATCCTATGTCCTGCAAAAGAGGTACTCTGTAGAAGATGTGGAAAAAAGGGACACTATCAAAGAGTTTGCCTATCAAAACCACAGCGTGTCTCCCATAACTCTGCTGCATCAATTCACACCTTAGCTTCAGTGCCAATATCACCTAGTTGTCTTCAAAAATCCATTACCAAAGTCCAAATAAATGGGATAGAATTGAATGCACTTATTGACACTGGTAGTTCCCTTAGCTTTATAAACGAATGCTACGTTAAAAGATGTAACATAAAAGTTAAACCATACTTAAACAAAATAACTATGGCTAATTCCTCTCTAAGCACAGATGTTAAGGGTTGCGGTGAAGTTAGTATGAATTTGGACAAACATGTGTACAATGGCATAAAAGTACTTATCATGAAAAATCTCTGTGCAGACTTTCTTATTGGTCATGATATTCTGAAGAACCATTCACTCATTGAAATCCAGTTTAATGGCGAGAGACCACCTCTTAAAATATGCTCCCTAGCTGTTGCTCTGGTGCAACCAGTTTCACTGTTCGCTAACTTAACCCCTGACTGTAAACCCGTGGCTACCAAATCTAGGCGGCAATCTGAGGAAGACCGAATATTTATTGCTGCAGAAATAAAGAAGTTGTTGGAAGAGGGGGTTATTGAACCCAGTAATTCACCTTGGCGAGCTCAGGCATTCGTAGTAAAAGGAGAGCATCACAAACCACGTATGGTAATTGATTATTCTCAAACCATTAATCGTTTTACGATGCTTGATGCCTATCCTCTTCCGAAAATTGAAGAATTAATCTCAAAAATATCAAGATATGAAATATTCAGCACTATCGATTTGAGAAGTGCTTACCATCAACTTCCTATTAGTGATGCTGAAAAACATTATACTGCCTTCGAAGCAGATGGTAAATTATATCATTTCCTCCGTGTACCTTTTGGGGTCACCAATGGTGTTGCTTGTTTCCAGAGAGCAATTGACAAGATCATTCACGACGAAGGCCTAGAGGGTACGTATCCTTATCTGGATGATGTAACTGTCTGTGGAAAAAACCCTGATGAACATGATCGAAACTTAAAAAAATTTTTAACAATTGCCAAGAAATACAACCTAACACTAAATGAACAAAAATGTCAGTTTTCTACTAAGTCTGTTAAGCTATTAGGATATACCATAACAAACAAGACTATCAAGCCTGATCCAGACAGGCTTGCTCCTTTGATAAACTTGCCTATACCTAACAATACGGCATCTCTCCGAAGAGCATTAGGAATGTTTGCCCACTACTGCCGTTGGATACCAACATTCTCTAAGAAAATACGTCCATTATTATCAAATCATCAATTCCCTCTTTCAGAGGAGGCTGTGAATTCATTTAACAATTTAAAGTCAGATATAGCCAAAGCTTCATTAACCGCTATAGACGATTCCGTACCATTCAGAGTAGAGACTGATGCGTCTAAGTTTGCCATAGGAGCAACTCTCAGCCAAGCGGGACGACCTATAGCATTCTTCTCTAGAACATTAAACAAGTCAGAACTTAATCATTCAGCTGTTGAGAAAGAAGCATATGCAATCGTGGAATCTCTACGTTACTGGCGCCATTACTTGATTGGTAGACCTTTTGAGGTGTTCACTGACCAAAGGTCTGTCTCATTTATGTTTGACAAACGTCATTCTAGCAAAATCAAGAACGAAAAGATCATGCGTTGGAAACTGGAGTTGTCATGCTTCAAGTTTGATATTATCTACCGCCCTGGAAGCAAGAATGCTAATGCAGATACATTTTCAAGAATAACTGCTACAATTATTCCAGAAGTGAATTTAAAACAGCTGCATGAGGACTTATGCCATCCTGGTATTGTTAGAATGCATCATTGGATTAGATCCAAAAACTTGCCTTTCTCCCTGGACGATGTTAAAGGCCTCATAAATTCCTGCCCTGTCTGCTGTGAAGTAAAACCCAGATTCTTTAAAAATCAAGGGAAGTTGATAAAAGCAACTTCACCGTTCGAAAGATTGAATGTTGATTTTAAGGGCCCATTGCCATCAAATTCTAGAAATCGTTTCCTCCTCACTGTGGTTGATGAGTACTCGAGGTTTCCTTTCGCAATTCCTTGCTCTGATATTTCTTCTACTACAGTGATTGCGCATTTAAGTAATATTTTCTCCATATTTGGTATGCCAGCATACATACATTCTGACAGAGGACCCTCTTTCATGTCCAGAGAGTTAAAAATGTTTTTAACATCACTTGGTGTGGCAACTAGTCGTACCACTGCCTATAACCCACGAGGTAATGGACAGGTCGAACGCTACAATGGGACCATATGGAAAACAATTCTGTTGGCATTGAAAACTAAAAACAAGAAGATTGAACAGTGGGAAGAGGTTCTACAATCAGCACTACATTCTGTTCGTTCTCTTTTATGCACGGCAACTAATGTAACTCCACATGAACGCATGTTCACTCATCCTAGAAGGTCGCATAATGGGAGTTCAATACCTACTTGGCTTACTCAATCAGGTTCAGTGTTGATGAAAAACCATTCACGCGCTAATAAATATGAACCCCTTGTTCAAGAAGTTGAACTTCTGGAAGCTAATCCAGAATACGCTTATGTAAGGTTACCAGATGGACGTGAGACTAGCGTGTCCATACGACATTTAGCTCCAAGAGGGGAAATCGTCGAACCTACCTATGAGAGTAATGATGAGATGGAGTCGCTTGTTAGCCGTACCAGTGAAGATTTTGATGGTCATTCGGAACAATCAACAGAGAGTCGGGATGGAACTGAAAATAATCCTAAAGATTCTGTATGTCCTGATGAAAGTGTCTGTCCTAACCTGCCAGAACAGAAAACTAGTGATGGACAACAGCGTCCCAGACGACTGAAACGTAAACCTGCCTATCTGTCGGATTATGTTGATAAATAACTTTTCGTGGGGGGTGAATGTTATATATATGATTACAGTGGCAACACTATTTTTATATAGACTATTTGGCAACAAGACTTTTCATTTTCTAATTTCGATATAGCCGCTATGTTTTATTTTTATACGTTTGTTAATGCTGATTAAAGCCTGAATTCTTTTGAAGGTTTATATAAGTTTGTATTCATTTTAAAATCACATTACAATCTTGTTAACTTAAAAAAAAAAAAAAAAAAAAAAGATAAAAGAAGGTTTTTTTTCGTACTTTCAAGAAGAAATTTCAAGATATTTTCATTCAGGGGTTAAAGAATCAAGGAACATTTTTTTTTTTCCTTTTAAGTGAGGTATATATTTTTTTATTAAAGTCGATTGCTATTTGATGACTTCTTTTAGTGATTATAGGCTCGGTAAAGTCTCTTGTAAGTGCTCATTTTCACAATAATTTTATCAAAATGCTTTCTTTTATAGAAAAGGGGAAATGTTATTTGATTTCTTGACATCTAATAAGACTATCTGATTTTCTTTTATGTATCTACAAGTGAAATTTCCTGAATGTGCCTAGTTTCGTTTCAAGATTTTCATTAAGAGTCCAAAGTATCGAACAGCGGGTTTTCGTTTCCAATGAGATACAATTTAGAATATAGTCGATTGTTACCTATAATGACCACCTTTTCGTGATTGTTGGGTCCGAAATTCTGATTTAAACGCTCATTTTTAACATTTTCAGAAGAATACGTTCTTTCATAGAAAAATTCGATTTCTGAATAGCTAGTAAAAATATCGAAATTTTGTTAATTTATTTACAAGGGAAATTTTCGTGAATGTTTCAATTCTTGTTTCTGTATTCTCATTTAAAGGTCAAAAGATCGAACAGCTTTTTTCATTTGTCTGCAAGTTTTATTACATTTGATTGTTACCGGATGACCACCTTTTCGTGTTGTGGAGTCCCGAAATTCATTTTTAAATGCTCACTTTGACAACATTTTCTAAAGATATATATATATTATTCGATTTCTTGACATTTAATGAGAACATCTAATTTTTTTCATATATTTACAGGGAAAATTACATAAATGTGCTAATTCTTGTTTTAGGATTCGCATTTAGAGGCCACAGAATTGACGTTCCTAATTGACGTTTTCCTATTTCACTATAAGTACAACATTTTTTATTTAAGTCGATCGTTACCTAATGACCACCTTTTCCTGATTGCCAGGTACCGATATTGGGTTTTTTATGCTCATTTTGACAACATTTTTCTAAAAAAAATCTTCTTTTAACAGAAATATAAAACTTATTATTACTATGTCGTTTTCGTGATATCTCGTAAGAATATCGAATATTTTTATGTATTTAGGAGTGAAATTTTGTCAATGGACCAATTTTCGTGTCAAGATTATCGAGGCCAAAGGACTGAACAGTGGTTTTCCCTTGCCTATAAATGAAAGGCGTTTGTGATTACAGTCGCTGACTGTATTGTTTATAGTTTAAAATAGTATTATATTAAATTTTACAGTTAATCGAAAAATCACTTCACCTTGCCCATAGCAAAAAGCAAAAAGGAAAGAAAAAAAGAGAGAGCGAGAGAGAGAGAGAAATGAATTATCTGAATCAAAGGCCTACTAGAATAAGTGGATGGTCTTTGTGTTTTATTATATGAAATGTGTTTATATATGAAATAATATATAAGCACAAGCACCTTATATAATATGGACTATAAGGATTATCCTGCAATTTTTTTGGTCTAAGGGGGTATATGTTGTGCTTTTCCTATGTTTATAGCTGGGCAATTTTTGAAATTATATTTATCTGAATTTTTCTCTTGTAAAGAAATGCTTGTTAATTGTTTCTTACATAAATATATGTATATTTTCCTTGTGTAATCTTTATTTAATTGCACACGCAACTTACAATTTATTGAAATAGTATCTTGATCAAATGCACTGTACTTGTTGTAAACACATGGACTTGTGTTTTGATTTACGAAAACAACAACAACAACAACAAAACAAGGTGTCAATAAATTTACTTTCTCATCATGAAGCAGGAAGTGATTGACAACAAGTTTCTTGAATGTATAAAATGCTTCATATTATGCATGGATATTAATTTAGATAAAAAGTTGAATTTATTTGTAATTAATCATTTAAAATATGAATAAAAATAAAATTACAATAATCCAACAATATATAAAATATTTTTTAGTGGGAAGTGGGTGGGTTTTCTTTCTTTCTTCCAGGGCCTGATTAAGACTTAGGTAGTCCCAGGGCCTGATATTTATTTGATAGCCCTTCCCTGTACTGTCACAAAAATAAGCATTTTCGATGCCTTCCTTAGAATAGAGATAGGAATATATATATATATATATATATATATATATATATATATATATATATATATATAATTATAATATCTATGAATTTCAAAAAACATATCAAGTTCTATTATCATTCTACATAAATCTCCAAAGAGATAATTAATGATATAGCACATATTTCGATAAATATACAAAAAAGACAATAATTTTTATGTTTATATAAAAGTTGAACATTTGTAACTATCTATCTATCTATATTATAAAGAACAAACGTGTCCGTGCGTAACGCTGACGTCATGGCAACACTTGACGAGGAAATTTCAGTTTGCTGCAATTCAGCTACTGCAATTTTTTTAATTTCTAAACATCGCATATTTTTAATTTTTACACCGTTATAGAGGGGGAAAACTCTACTTTCAAATGTAATTTGTTTGAAAACTGTATCGTAATTTACTTATTTATTATAGCATTTAAATTAAATTTCAAACATGAGTAGTTAAAATAAATTCTCATCTATTTTATTAAAAAAAGCATATTAAAAACTTAAATCAACCGAAAATTAGCTATTTTGTTAATAAAATGTCGCGTCAAAATAATGCGATTCACTTGAATTTTCCTTCGTTGATATTCTTTGTAATATAGTTGCTTAGCAATCATTTAAGGAAAGAGAGAGAAAAAAATGCACTGAAAATTTTTGTAAAAAAGGAAAAATTAAAATGTTTCACATCTTTCAAATTAATGCATAAAATTTTCCAATAATTTATACAATTAATTTCGAAATTCTAATAAATATATTAGCAAATTTTCAAAGCGATTGGATTAAATTAAGATCTCCATTTCGTAAATTTAGCATCCATAATTTAGCATTTACAATTATCCCAATGCGACATTTTCTTTTCGGTGAATGTTAAAATTAAAAAAATCGTCTGACTTCCCATTGAAAACCATTATGACCTAAAAAGAAATGTTCTATATTTTTTGAACGAATGAACCAAGTGTAACTAAAAACTATACAGCTAATTCCGGGTATCTCGCCAACATACCTACCAAAAATCAGTCTAATCGGATCATTTTTGCGGCAGTTATCGCGAGACAGACAAACAGAGAGACAAACAAACAGACGGAAACCAAAAACTTTTTGGGTCTCAACAATGAGCCTCAACTGACGTTTCGGCAATTAGTACAAATGAAACACAAATTTAACAGACATGTATTTGAAATAAGCGCTTAAAACCGTTGAAATTATCAGAATAATAATAAAAAAAACTGCTGTAGATAACGAAATTTTTAGCGATTTCTTTGGCTATTAACTTCTGGCACGAGGGTAATACGAAATTACCGCTTTTAATAAATTTCAAAATTTTATTTGAATATATGATTGCCATATTTCTTATAAAAATGCTCTTTGGTATGTTGTTGAGAAGCAATCTAAAAAAAATATTAAATGTAAAAAAAACTATTGGAGTTTTGAATAAAATAAATAAATAAATGGTTTTCACATATATTCTCTATCCCGGGAAGCCCGGTTTGGATGCCCTAGTTATATTAAACAAATAAATGAAACTTCTTTACTTTTATTATTATTTTTTAAAATAAAATTTGTGATTAAAAAAATTACAGTAATTTTCATGTTTATAAAAACATTGAAAAATTATATTATATTAAATAAGTAAAAAAATATAATTTTTCATATAAAATCTAATTATATGTCGATGTTATTACACTAGCCTCCAAAAGTTAAGGTACAACCAGTTTTTGGACGCTCACTATTAAATGAATAAAAATAAAGGTAAAAAAAATATGGTTTATATGAATGATCATAAGTAACTTCAATAAAATCTTATGAAAAATTATACCCATCTCAATTATTTTAATGTATTGGATACTTATATATGTTTGTCAGGAGGAACTGAAAATATCACACTTTGGAAATTTGTATGAAATTTTTTTTTATGGTTGATGATCTTGAATTTTTTGGTACTAAAATAGTGTTGTCCATGTCCATGTCTAGGAGATGTCGTTTATTTGATTCGCTAAGATGGCGGGCAATCCGATGGATGGAAATAGGGTTATCACAAGCTGGTGCTGCTAGACGTCTTAATGTGTCTCTTAGTATGGTCCAAAGGCACTGAGATCAATTTGAATCCAAAAATTCAGTATGAAGAAGACTTGTTCTAGACCGCTCATGGGTTACAACCCCTGCACAATATCGCTTTCTAGCTCTTTTGGCCCGAAGGAGGAGCATCACTACTGTGGCTCAGCTCATATAAGATCATCGCAAAGCCACAGGGATGACAATACCTGCGATTACGATGCAAAGACATCTTCACAATTAAGGACTGTGTGCAAGACAACTCGTTGTGTGTGGCCCTCTTAATCGACAACACAGAAGTAGACGTTTATGTTGGCTAAGAGAGCACGTTACCTGGAACGCACAACAATGGGTTTCCGTACTGTTCGCAGATGAGTCCCGGTTTGCTTTGGAGAGTGATTCAGTTCGTGTGCTGATCTGGAGAGAACAATGAAATCAGATTCTACCTATGTAACATTGTTGGAAGACACGGTTATAGAGGAGGTGGAATCATGGTTTGGGCTGGAATCTCTCTTTTGGTCACAGTAACTTCCATGTGTGCCATGGAAGAATTCTGACTGCTGTAAAATATCGGGACAAGATCCTTGCTCCGTTTGTCACACTGTATGGTGCTGCCATTTGTGATGAATTAATCTGAATGGTTGATAATGCCCGATCGAATTGAGCAGGAGTCGTTGACGAATATCTAGAGGATCAAGTTTTGGAGCTAATGGAATGGCCAGCACAATCTTCGGTCTTTGATCCTATAGAGCATCTTTGGGACTATCTCAGCAGACAGGTGGCTGCCGTAAGTCCTCCTCCAAAGTCGTTAAGTGAGCTGGTACAAGTGTTGCTCTAGGTATGGGAGTTTTTTCCCTTTCCAGTGTCCGACAACTTAATTGACAGTATGAAAAGTCGATGCCACAAATTCATTACAAGTAGGGCCGGATCACATGCCTTATTAAAATCCATTTATTTAATTTTTTTTCACAAAAAACTGCTATTTATTTTTTTATTAAACAGTGGACTTTTGCAAAAAATGCAATTTTTTAATTGTAAATCATGCTTGATGTTAAAATTAAGTAAAATTCAATAAATAACTGTTTAAAGCACAATTTTTTTAAATTTCACGTTTTTATCTTCATTGGTTTTCAAATTAGACACAAAAGACTGGTTGTACCTTAACTTTTGGATGCCAGTGTAATATATAAATTTCCAAGGCAGTGCGAAGAATATTTAATTAAACATCAGCTTATTATTATCACTACCTATGTTTATTTAAGATAAGGAAATATTGAAATTTTAAGATTAATATCTTGTTCGTTAATACATATATCTATAAATCCAGAAGTTAAAAAATATATATAGAAAATATAGAAAATATCCATATAAAAAATTCAAGAAATTAAAATAAGAGAAATAATAATATTAAAAAACATATGATTGAAACAAGTCGGATTTCAATACGTAAACTATTTTTACAATTTACTTTTATTAGATTTAGGTCTTTCAATAGATAACAAAAATTCGATTAAAATTTTTCTTTGACTACTTACTATATAATTATGAATACTCATAGAGAAAGGTGTAAAAGGCAGGTGCAGGCAAACATTGATGCGATAGCTACAGAAAAAACAGCCTTAGAACTGGATTGAGAAATTTTAGTAAGATTCAGTTACTATACCACTCCAGTTGGCATGATTTATCAGTTTAAATGTAAACATTTTTATTTGTATAATAATAATCATCATATTTATATATATTATTTCTCCTGTCAACATACCTTTTTCTAAGAAAATACGAAATACAGAACGACGAATGAAATACCACATTAAAGGATTTTGAACAGGTTTCTGACATAGTACACTTAGATTTTCCTAAAACATTTTTTTGATTAAAATTTGCTGATAATTAAAAATTAAATAGGCATTGTTTTCATAAATGAACTGAAAGGTTTTCCCCAAATTAGTGTTGCCACAAAAATAAAATTCCGGACGGATTATATCACGCTCATCATTAATTATAAAAAAATAAATAGCACACACACAAAAAAGATAGTGTGACATCTCCGCACATGTTTATTTTATACTTATGATTAAAAATCAAAATTGAAATTGCAATGTTTAGGAGAAAAAGACACCATGGATTGTCCCATGTTTTTTTCGATGCAGTTAAAATACGATTATTATTTTTTTTCTTCTCTCGCGTGCCTTTTGTAAGTTTGGTAGAATAGATGAGCTGATATTCTGGCTGGACTAATTAATGTTAGGGAACAGGTATCGCAGACGCACCGGGATTGGCGCATTTTTTTGTGGTGCTATTTTGGCGAGAAAACCCCATTTTCGAATACCTGTTAGGCCTAGCTTGAGAAAACATGTTAGTTTTATTTTATAAAAAAATTGTATTATAATTTTACTTTAAAACACACGCATTTAATTTTATTATTACGCACAGTTTTATTTAACACACACATTATTTTTATTACACATATTTTAATTTTATTTATTAATTATTTTTATACTATTTTATTTTTAATTTATTTACATACACATTTCATTTTATTATAAAATACCAATTTGCTATACAAAGCAAAAGTCACCAGGTTCCTCGCCAGGCAAAAAATCGCCATTTTGGTGCCAAAACGAAACTCCGGTGCGTTTGCGACATCTGTACCAATGTAGTTTACAGGTATTTTTATTCTTAATGTTTCTTTAGAAGTTCAAATCTATATTTAAAAAAAAAAATACTACAACGCTAAAAAAATTAGATTGCAGTACGAAATCCTCGCACGGGTCCCCACTGGTAATCAAATAAATTAGACTACGGAAGACAAATAAACATTAGTAATCCATTCGCACACAATAGCGTCACAATGGAAAATATTTAAAAACAAGCGGGATCGGTGGTGCTCACTGACTTTGCCGGGATGAGAGAAAGCGTTCTCTTCTTTAGAGAGATGTGAGTAGTTTCTTCAAAACCTACTACACTGTAAAAAAATTTCAGAAACGTTTCTGAAAGTAACCCTGTGCTGCACGATACTAACAGAAAGGTTTCTGATTCGATCAGAAAAATGTTTCGGCTAAAACACGAAACCTTTCCGATTCGTAATGAAACCTTCCTGAATATATCTGAAAGCTTCCTGAATATATCTGAAACCTTTCTGAATATATAGAATATCTTTCATTACGGATCGGAAAAGTTTCTGAATATATCGAAAATATTTCATAATATATCTGAAACCTTTTTGAATATATCTGAAGTGTTTCTAAATATATTTTTATCTATTTTTGTTATAAATTATCTGAATTTTAAAAGAATACTTGAAAATATAAGAATTTCTGTTCTTTTAAATACTCTAATCAAGCTTTTTTGTTTAATGATTCTTTTTTCTAGGCGAAATTATGCGGTATATTGTGTGATGTTTTTCAGTTTATATCAATATTTTCATCAAATATGTTTTGACCCTAATATTTAAGTATTGGAGAATGGAGATATTTATCTTGTTTTTTAACAACATATCATGAAAAAAATATGGGATTCATACAACTCCACAAAAAAAGTATTTATTTTAAAATATTAAAACAAATAGCATTTATATTTAGAAAGAAAACTTTCAAAACTTTTCATTAACATGAAAAAGACATACTAAAATTATACTAATATATTTTAGATACATTTCAAAAAATCTAACTCCCAACAACATAAAATGATTAAAACTTATGAGCTTCCCAAAAACAATGCAGCTTCAGAGATTTGTTTAAAAAAAAAATTCGGTCTTAGAAGGTAATTTTTCATATTAAAACAAGACACTTCACAAAAATTCTCATCATAAAACTGGACCCTTCACAAAATTTTTCGTTCCAAAACAGGATCCTTCACAAAATTCTTTGTCTTAAAAACAAACCTTTCATAAAACTTTACCACCTCCAAACTGAACTTTTCACAAATTTAATCATTTAAAAATAAAATCTGACCTATCACAAAACAATTAAACTTATCAAAGTGCATAGTTTTTTTTTTTTTTTTTTTTTTTTTTTTTTTTTTTTTTATGTGTAAAGGATAGATACAACGGAACCTGATATAATAATTTCAAATTCACAAAATTATGACTGGAATTTTCAAAAATATAAAAAAAAACTTCACAATTTCACAAAAACAGGACCCTGTGAGAAAAATCTGGACATAACCCGGAGATTAATAAAAACACTCGGGAAATTTTTTTTCATAATCAGAATAAAATAAATATAGTTTGTTTATTTTAAAACAATATTTTTAAAGTAAGACAAGTCAATTTTCAATATATAGTATTATAAAAGTTAGAGTTCTGAAACATCGTTAAAAAAATATATAAACAAACACACACTATCGCTGGGAGATAATATTCTTTAAGAGATTAAATTGCTACCAGATGCTATTTATAAATCATATTTATTGAAGCAACATTAAATAACTTAAAATGAGAGACAAAGGATTTGTATAGTTATATTTTAGAGTATATTTTAATAACTATCCTTCCAACTCAAAAGATCTAATTCCTCACTCATATAAATAGTCCTAAATGTTAGGGTTAAGATTATTAGGGTTAAGGTATATTTGTTAAAAATATTGATATAAACTGAAGCATATCACGGCATATGTGGAATAATAATGAATATAAAACAGAATCATTATAAAAAAACATGATTAGAGTATTTAAAACAGCAGAAAATCTTACCTTTTCAAGTGTTCTTTCTTTAGAATTGTCTTTTTGGACCGCTAGAACAATACTTCCACCGCTAACAACGTGCTGTTCGCCGTTCGCGTAAACTACACACACCACACCGGACGGAGGTAAGGCTCCTATAAGGGCCTATAAAGTATTATAGGAGCTCTAGACGGAGGGGGTTCTAGGGGTAGGGGAAATGACGTATACTTTCGGCATTTCCTGTTCCGGCGATGGGAAAATAGTTGGGAAATACTTGGAAGAGGTTGGATTTTCCTCCACAGCAGATACGAACCCCAAAAATTCGGAAAGGTTTCTGATGGTTTCAGAAAGTGAAAATAGCTCTAAGATATCCGATGGTATCAGAAACGTTCCTTTTAGAATACTAAACGTTCCAAATATTTTTTACAGTGTATCGTGACGCCACGGCATAGTTTTTATGACCGCGGGAAGGCATGTCTCTATATCAAAACAATTTTGGCCAGGACCTAACCTTTGAAGATGGAGGTCTAGTGAGGAATTAATAATGCAGTAGAGGAGTCTTCTGAGACATTGTAAACAGCGACGAGGCATCTTTAAAGGTATGAGAGGAGATAATAATGCTGAAAGACACCTAAGAGCGCAACGAGTTCCAAGCTTGGAGAACAGCTCTAGTAGGGAGGGAAGGAATATGAAAGGGGAGCCTGTACTGGACGAACCTGTGCACACAGTTTGGAGTTTATCTATGGTGCGAAAGTTGTCTTCACCCATCACAAACATAATGATATCGATATCGCTTGCGTAAATTAGAAGGTAGACTCCAGTCTCCAAGACCTCAAACATGTCAAACATAAAAGTCATGAACGTGAGGAAGTTTCCTTGTGCCTGTGACACGCTTCTCCTGCACGGACCAAAGCCAGAATAAATAGATTTTTATCGAACACGAATAGAACGATTGGTAAGCACGTTGGCAACCCACCAGCCACGCGTGCCCCTTTAGCGAAGTGTTGCAACTTTGTCTATAAAAAGCCGTCTACCCAGATCGAGTTGTACGCAAACGCAGCCAGGAGGGAGTATCGAGTTCTGGATATATCATAAAAAACACTTGCTGAAAGCAGCCGTTGCAATCTTTAAATGGCATGAATCCATAATGGTAGGATGAAAGATGTTATGGCACTTTCAAGAGACAAAACATTGAAGAAAAATTAGCTCAAACACTTTGGAGCTGGCAGACGTTAAGGCAATCGGGCGATTACAGAGCCGTCCTTAGCAAGGACGACTTAAAGCGAGGCCCGGTGCAAGGATTTTGCGAGGCCCTTTCCTTCCAGATTCTTAACATAATCTTATCTATACTATCAATAAAAAAAGAATGGTTTTCACCTATATACTGTAACCGGGGAGCCCGGGTTCGATCCCCTAGCTACTATACAGAAGTAGCGTTTGTTTGTGTGTTTGTAGGGATAATTTCTGGAACTACTAAACCAATTTCAAAAGTAATGGTGGCAAATTGATGGTGAAAGTCCCTCTTCCAATATAGGCTATATTTTATATGAAGATCACTATATTTTCTTAACTAAAATCATAAATTTATATTAAAGATTTTCTATTATACCTTCTTCTTTTTATTAAAGAAAAAATATTTTGCGTCCGGGTGCGAGGCCTCTTTAGGCGCGAGGCCCTGTGCGGCCGCACCTGTCGCACACCCCTAAGGACGGCTCTGGGGCGATATGAGGAAGCTTGATGTCATGGTTTCTAAGTTTTGCAGGCACGAAAGATGATTGCTTCCTTCCAGGAGGGAAACACCAGAGCGGATTCGAATATTTTGTTAAAGAGAGCTGACAGATTTCACAGGTTTTGTTTTCATGTTCGCGAAGCAATCATACATGCGGTACAGTGGTCGCTGCATTAACGAATTTCGTGTATTTTTGTGGATTCTAATACAACAAGGTTGATGCATCAAGTGACGTTTTTTCTTTCATGTTCGCGAAGCGATCATGCATGCGGTACAGTGGTCGCTGCATTAACGAATTTCGTGTATGTTTGAGGATTTCAATACAACAAGGTTGATGCATCTAGTGTTTTTTTTTCTTTTCATGTTCCCGAAGTGATCATACATGCGAAATAGTGATCGCCGCATTAACACATTTCGTGTATTTTTTGGGATCCCAATACAACGAGGTTGCTGCAGCCAGTGGTGTTTTTTCTTTTTTTTTTCATGTTTGCGAAGCGATCATACATGCGGTACAGTAATCGCCGCATTAACAAATTTCGTGCATTTTTTGGGATTCCAATACAACAAGGTTGCTGTATCCAGTGATGTTTTTCTTGTTTTCATGTTCGCGAAGCGATCATACATGCGGTATTTTGATCGCCGCATTAACGAATTTCGTATATTTTCGTTTTTTTCAACTTTACATTGATCGTTATATTTTTATATAATTTAGCTGAAATGTGTATATAAACGTTGTTTCTTACTGCTCATATTATCTTTTTTATATCTATCGTTTTAAATTTATCAAATAAAATACTTATATTTTAAACATAAAAGCAATATCTAAAAAATAAATAAATAAATAAATAGTAATAAAACAGAAATTTTCAAAGATTTCTCAATAATATAAGGAGTATATGAGTATGTGTATGTACAGAAAGCAGATTAATATCACGTCATTCGAGAATTAAATAGAAAATTAATCTGACGTCATATTGGAAGTTTAACGGATTTTTCAAATGTTTGAGAATAATACAAAGCGAGTATCAATATGAGTAATAGAGAATAGTAAATATATGAGTTTGAGGAAAGGAACGTATTGAATCATGATAAAAACCCGATTATGGAAATATTCGTACATTTTAACATTTTGAAGGTGTACAACATGTTTAATTTTGAAATTAATTTTTTTTAACTATCGCCCTTAGTTCACATGACAGATATTATTATGACAGAGTATAATAGCGGGCTTCGCCCGCTATCGGTCCGGTTCAGATATTCGAAAAGACGGGGTTTTCTTATTCAAAGAGTTACATATGTTTTTAATTATCGGGGGTGAAACGTTTTCCTTAATTAATGCATTTATTTTTCTTTTAATGTTAGGTGAACGACGTCACGGGTAACAGCTAGTAAAATATAAAATAACTAATCTTCCGTAATCTGTGGGCAAGGTTAGCTCCAAACATGGGCGTTTGCTAGTAACAATATAGTTTAAAATCAATGTAGATACTTTTAAAGAACTGTCTCAAAAAGTATTTCTAAAATACGCAATTTGGCAGTAGGGCCTGGATTACAGAGGATTACGCAATAGGTTTAAATATCTATTTTATATAAACTATTTTTTAAAAAAATATCGCATTTAGTCCACACGCATTTAATCACAAATAGACCGGTAAATTTTTCCTTTATAAAAATCGACTTTATTTTTTTTGTTGCTAAATGAAATTTATTTGGATTTATGAAAGAAAGGATAAAGTGTTTTGAAAGGAATGTTAAACGAAACCCTTTGTGCGATCTTCGATCACGCTTACCCACTTGCTTTTACTATTTTTAACAATGTTATGCATTTAATTATAATAAATTACGGTTTTGAACATGATTGGCAACGATAAACAAGTTGGTGCTTGGCAACCATTTTTGGCAACCTATCTCCTGGCCCGGATAATACGTAAGTACCGGGAAGAGTTTCATATCCTGTGCCGGTTCATGCTATTGGCAAAAAAATCCAAAATGGCGCCAAAAGGGATGTGACGTCACGTAGATAAAGTCCATTCCAGTCTTCCAGTAGTTAAAAAAGCAGCCCCAAAGGCTGAAGATCTGAACAACCGTATCAAACATTTACGCCAAAATAACTCTCCAAACCTACAGGCACAGGATATGGAACTCTCCCCTAAATATAAGTAAAGTAAAATATGGTACTTTTCGGTTAGCCGGGCATATATATATATATATATATGTATGTATATATATATACATACACGTGTTTGTGTGTATATAATATGTATATTTCACTAGCGCCCGAAAAGTACCTAAAATATAATTTAAAGTAAAAATTTGGTAAGATACTAAAATATCCTGTTATGCACCATTTTGGATTTTTCGGCAACCGCACTAAACGGCACAGGATGCGCAACTTTTCTCTTAACTAAAATGCGGAGTTCTTTTTTTTTTTTTTTTTTTTTTTTTTTGTGGTCAGGGATTTTTGTATACCAGATTACAATGAGTATTGATCCATAGCTAATGAATTTGGCATGGTCCTCAATTATGGAAAATTCAGCTACTTATCATTTACCGGAAAGGAATATTGAAAATTTAAATTTAAACATTAATATTGTTTGACAATTTTCAAAATAGGTTTAAAAGAAAAATAGTAATTTATTATAGCAAATCAAACATTTAAAAGATTAAAAATACCCTTAAAAGCAATTTTATTAATAACTTTAGAAAATGAAATGCTTTGTAAACTTTAAAGACAATTACGTACTTTAATAGTTTTCAACTATCGTATTATGAATCCGGTAAAGCTAAAACTCCAGCATAATTAAAAAATTAGAAGGTAATTAAATGTAATAACTTATTACAATGATAATAGTATTTAAAAAAACACAGGCAAGATAAATTTATTTATTACTTTATCACGATAATCTGACTAATCTAACTTTTATACAAAGTAATCATGCGTAATCATGCAATGATTTATGACAAATCAGCTTCTGCAAATTTCGGAGGAGTCATCTTGAAGAAGTTTTTGTACGTCGTCGCCCGGAAGTGGAACTTTTGCGTGTTTTTCCGCTACTCGAACGCTTGCGTGTTTTTCCGCTACTCGAACGCTTGCGTCTTTTGCCACTGCTGGAACGCCGACGTCTCCTACTTCCAGATTGCTTCCTGGATCTAGACCTGCGTTTAGGCTTGGCATTTGAAGGACTTCTGCTACGCGATTTCCCTCGCCTTGCAGTTTCATTGACTTTGTATTTTCCATTGGCCAACTTCTTCAGAAGTCCTTTTTCAACAGCATTATTCACGCTCACCTCAACGATAGCCTCTATAACCAGAAATACATGTTCTAGTATTTCTGGTAAATTCATTTCCCCATGATGACGAATGACTTCGACAATTTTTTCTTCGGTTTTTAAAAAATCTTCTTCCGAAACAGCACCTTCTGAAATAGCTTCTTCAAAAGTATGTCCTTCCGTCGATTTTTTTTTTGCTTTCGGCATATTTTCACTTTTTTTAGTATTAGGGTTAATAATTTAGCAGGAATTCAATAAAATTTTCTTAAAAAAAAAAAAAAAAATCAAAATTTCCGAGAGAGTCAAAGAGAGGCAAATTTAGATTCCAGATGAGAGCGCTGGCTTTAAAAATTGAACGAAATATTTTATTCCAGAAAATTTTTCTTTACTATTGATCGTGATTGATCGTGATCACCTGCACGAAAATAAAATTATGATCATAGAGCTTCTATGGAAGCATGCAGCTCGACAATCATTATACTAATGATGTAATAATCTAAAAATGATACTTGTTTCTTTATAAAACGTCATCAAAAAATCAGTTCTGCACTGCACTGAAAAAAAAAAAAAAAAAAAAAAAAAAATGTTGATTTTACAGTATAATCTCATCAAAAAGTCACCTGTAAAAAATGCAGCCAAGTCTCGTAACTCATTTACAGTAAAAAGTACTGAGATCGTATAAAGCCAAGTTTAACTATCTTATTAACTCTGAAATTTTCATTCGCAAATCACTCCTAGTCTCTACATCTTTAGTTAATTATTATTTTGTGACTTGGCAATTACGTAGCACGAGAATGTGATGTATATAGTTAGTCTTAATCAAATAATACTATAACATATTAAAGTGTAATAACTTCCCTGTGCGTATATAATTTGCCTTAATTAAATTATCCCATCCTATTCCATAACATATAGTAAGGTGTAATAACTTCCCTGTGATGCGTAATTGCCAAGTCACAAAATAATAATTAACTAAAGATGTAGAGACTAGGAGTGATTTGCGAATGAAAATTTCAGAGTTAATAAGATAGTTAAACTTGGCTTTATACGATCTCAGTACTTTTTACTGTAAATGAGTTACGAGACTTGGCTGCATTTTTTACAGGTGACTTTTTGATGAGATTTCACTTCTTTTTGTAAGTAATCCTCCTTTTCTTGATTTTCTCCTTTTCTTGAGATCATCCACTGATTTTCGCTAAGCCCATACTCTGTCCCTATTATTTACAGGTATAAAAAATTTGAAGCTTTAGTTTCGTTTGCAAAGTACTGTAGATAAAAAGAGATTTCAGGTTCCTAGGCAAGCACTAAGTTATGGGAGGTGGGGGGGGGTGTCAAAAGTACTCTCAATTGCTTCCAGGATAGGTGCTATCCATCTGAGATATTACTCGCAGCCCTAGATACTTGATATTTAACATAAAAGAACTTTTTAGTGTAAAAAGAAAGCCAAAATTAAAATTTCCGGAAATTTCCAATAAATCAAATTATAATCCTTTATTCGATGTTTTTTTTCGTTTTTTTAGTCTTTTTTTTTATTATTTACAGATTTTTTAATTTTTCCTTACTTTGTGTACTAAACCCTGCCTTTCTGCCAAATGTCAAGCTTCTAGGACTACAAAATCGAATTATTTTCAAATTTTCGACTTTTTATAAATTTATTGATTTTTCGATTTTAATTCTAAGTTACCTGATTGTCATGCCAATATAGTAATTATTTGATCCGTCTTCTTAGGATCATTTAGGTTCAATTTAGAGATACATCAAGTGAATCTTAGAGTTACCATGATTTTATTTAGAAAGGACTATCAAGCCATAACCAGCCAGTAATGTCGGGAGGGTAGGGGGAGCTGTGAAAATTTTTGTGGGGATGACAACATTTAACAATCCATATTTCATATGTGAAGTACATAGAGTACAACCTGTGAAAGAAAACAAACCTGTCTATAAAGAAATCGCCTATATCGTAGCCAGTCTATAGCGGAACTTCTCTATAACGAAATTCGTAAACGAAAGAAAAGAAAACCATAATCCGGGGGAAATAACATAAAACAGTTAGAGGCGTTGTACTAGCTAATAGGACAATTATCTTAAAACTAATGTTTCTAGCAGTACAAAATCAAATTGTTTTCGAATTTTCGATTTCTTAAAGATATTTCGATTTTTCGATTTTATTTTCGAATTTAACGAATATTTTAATTGTTCCTTTTATTGAATAGTAAATACTACTTTTACACCAAGTTTTAAGTTTCTAAGACTACAAGATAAAATTATTTTCAATTTTTTATATTTTCGAATTTTTTTTATAATTTTCTGGATTTTTTTAATTTTTTCTTATTTTGTATCCTTTATTACAAATTTCAAGTTTCTAGCGCTACAAAATCGAATTATTTTGAAATTTCCGATCTTTTTCGAGTTTTTTTATTCTATTTTCGAATTTATTGTGTTTTAATTTTTCCTTTTTCTGTATCATAAACAATAAGTTTACGCCGAATTTTAAGTTCTAAAGCTACAAAATCGAATTATTTTCAATTTTTCGGATTTTCGAATTTTTTTTTCGAATGTTACAGATTTTTTATTTATTTCTTTTTTTGTATCCTAAATACTACCTTTATTCCAAATTTTAAGTTTCTAGCTTTACAAAATCGAATTATTTTCAAATTTTCGTTTTTTTTTTCGTTTTTTTTTTTTTTTTTCAATTTTTGTTGTGTTTTTAATTTTTTCTTTTTCTGAATCCTAAACACTACCTATACACAAAATTTTCAGTTTCTAAGACTACGAGACCATATTATTTTCATTTTCTCTCTTTTTTTTTTTTTTTTTTTTTTTTTTTTTTTTTAACTATCCATATTTTTTAATGTTTCCTCATTTAGTATCTTAAATATTACTTTTATTCCAAATTTCAAGTTTCTAGCGCTATGAAATCGAATTATTTTCAAAATTTCCTTATTTTTCGATTTCTTTCGATTTCTTGATTTTATTTTCGAATTTTATTGCGTTTTTATTTTAACTTATTCTGAATCTTAAACACTATCTTTACTGCGAATTTTAAATTTCTAAGGCCAAAAGATCAAATTATTTTAATTTTTTTCAATTTTTTTCCAATTTTTCGAATTTTTGATTTTTTTTTCGAATTTTCTGGATTTTTTAATTTTTTCTTATTTTTCATCCTAAATACTACCTTTATTCCGAATTCCAAGTTTCTAGCGCAACAAAATTTGATTATTTGAAAAATTTCCCTTTTTTTCGATTTTTCGATTTTATTTTTAATTTTTTTTTTTTGTGTTTTGATGTTTTCTTTTTCTGAATTCTAAACACTACTTCACACCTAATTTTAAGTTTTTAAGATTACAAGATCGTGTTATTTTCAATTTTCAATTTTGTTCGATTTTTTTGAATTTTCGAATGTTTTTTTTTTTTTTTTTTTTTTTTTTTTAATTTTCCGGATTTTATAATTTTTCCTTTCTTTGTATCCGAAACACTAACTTTATTCCAAATTTTAAGTTTCTGTGGCTGCGGGATCTACCCAATCTTTTTGATGACGCAAGAGTGAGTGAGTGACAAAAAATCGAAACTTTGAGTTCATATATCGTCTGCACTAATTTATGGGTATTTTTTGAATTATGCATATTTTTTAATTTTTCCTTATTTAGTATCTTAAATATTACCTTTATTCCAAAGTTTCTAGCGCTATGAAATCGAATTATTTTCAAATTTTCCTTATTTTTTGATTTTTCCGACTTTTGGATTTTATTTTCGAATTTTATTGCGTTTTTTATTTTAACTTATTCTGAATCCTAAACAGTATGTTTACTGCGAATTTTAAGTTTCTAAGGCTAAAAAATCAAATTATTTTAATTTTTTCAATTTTTTACGAATTTTTCGAATTTTTGAATTTTTTTTCGAATTTTCTGGATTTTTTAATTTTTCCTTATTTTGCATCCTAAATACTACCTTTATTCCAAATTCCAAGTTTCTAGCGCAACAAAATCGGATTATTTGAAATTTTTCGATTTTTTTAATTTTGCTTTCGATTTTTTTGGTGTTTTTGATGTTTTCTTTTTCTGGATACTAAACACTACCTTCACACCAAATCTTAAGTTTCTAAGACTACAAGATCGTATTATTTTCAATTTTCAATTTTGATGGAATTTGTTGAATTTTCGAATGTTTTTTTTTTCGAATTTTCCGGATTTTATAATTTTTCCTTTCTTTGTATCCTAAACACTACCTTTTTTCCAAATGTCAAGTTTCTAGGGCTACGGGATCAACCTAATCTTTTTGATGACGCGTGAACGAGTGAGTGAGTGAGTGACAAAAAATCGAATGTTTGAGTTCATATATCGTCTGAACTAGAAAAGACAGAAAGTTGTAATTTTAAATTTTGGTTCTGTGTGCCAAATACTCTAGAAAAACAAAGTTTCAAATTTTTGGGATACTGAGCCCTGAGTTGCTTCCAGAAAAGTATGCTTACGGCTGTCCTCTCTCGACTTGGCGGAGGCACTGCCGTGCCTCCAGATCTTGCCAAGGCTGTGGTTTTCCTATTAGACTTAATGTTAGCTATATGCTCCATTTTTCTGCAACTAAATTTCCTCATGCCAATATAGTAATTCATTGATCCGTTTTCTTAGGATCGTTTATGTTCAATTTAGAGATAAATCAAGAGAATCTTAGAATCACCATGATTTTATTTAGAAAGGACTATCAAGCCATAACCAACCAGTAATGTCGGGAGGGAGGGAGAGATGTGAAAATTTTTGTGCGACCAACATCTTTTAACAACAAATATTTCATATAAAAATTAAATAGAGTAAAGCCTGTGAAAGAAAATGAACCTGTCTATAAAAAAAAAAGGTCTATAACGTAGCCAGTCTATAGCGGAACTTTTCTATTACAAAATTCGTAAACAAAAGAAAAGAAAAGCATAATCCGGGGAAAATAACACAAAACAATAACGGAAGGTGTACTAGCTAATAGGACAATTATCTTAAAATCTATCTAAAACAAACTATCCCCATCCTGTGGGATTTGTTTTTCAATGTTTTACTTTATTTAATGCAAAACATAGATTGCATCCGACAACTCATAAAAAGTCCTCCGGCCTGTACCGGCAGGAAAAGGTAGCTTTCCTATATCTTCGTTTTAAAATTTTAGCTAATGTTATTCGAAAACAGCAAGTTAAAATGCAAAGAAACCGTTTACAAAAGATTCGTTTACACTGAATTTGAATAAGAAATTCGCCAAATTAATGAGCTATAGCCAAGTTGGCTTCATTTATGAAGACTTATTTTTGTCGCCAAATTTGGCAAGATTTCGCCAATTGTCGCCAAGTTTGGCGAGAATTTGGCGCTAATGGATATGAATATATAGTTTTATGCGTATGATTGGGAAAATGATTACAGCAATGAAAGAAAATAATTTGCGAGAAATCGCGTTCACTAAAATTTATAAATTTATATTAAAATCATTAAAATTACAGACATTACAATACACTTTCATAAAACATTAAAAACATATTAAAATTGGACGTTTCGGATTTACATGGAAAATCCCTCTTCAACAACAACATTTCACTTAGCGTAAATCATAGTTCAAAAATATCAACAAATAGAAAATGCAACGTATCAAAATTTTGAAGTCAAAGTTACAGTTATAATAACACGGAGTATTCATTCGGGATTGCACCTGCTTGACCATTATTGACCATAAATTTATCGTTGGTTTTTTGTAATGTGCTGTTTTGTTTCAAAATGTCAGCCACCCTAGAATTTCAAACTGCTCTATCTCAGCCAATTTTTAAGATAGAGGTAAAACAAAAAATGCTCTGGAATCCTTGTATCAAGTTCTAACACCTAATTAAAAAATAAACTTGATTTTTCAACTTTTTTGTATATTTATTTTAGTTTTAAAATTTTTCGTGGCCGCCATCTTGAAACAAGATGGCGGACAAAGCTGGCCAACGAACTCGGTCGAGGCATTGGTGAGCTTAATACACACAATTAGTTTCATCCAAATTAATTTATAAATACGAGCGTTATCGTATCAAATTATTCTCATTTTTTCAATTTTTTTTCGAAATTTTTTATTTTTTTTTTCGAATTTTCTGGATTTTTTTAATTTTCCTTTTTTTGTATCCTAAATACTACCTTTATTCCTAATTTAAATTTTCTAGCCTAACAAAATCGGATTGTCTTCAACTTTTCGGTTTTTTGCAATTTCTTCGATTTTTTCAATTTTGCTTTCAATTTTTTTGGTGTTTTTGATGTTTTCTTTTTCTGGATGTTAAACACTACCTTCACACCAAATCTTAAGTTTCCAAGACTACAAGATCGTATTATTTTCAATTTTCAATTTTGATGGAATTTGTTGAATTTTCGAATGTTTTTTTTTCGAATTTTCTGGATTTCATAATTTTTCCTTTCTTTGTATCCTAAACACTACCTTTTTTCCAAATGTCAAGTTTCTGGGGCTACGGGATCTACCCAATCTTTTTGATGACGCGTGAACGAGTGAGTAAGAAGTGACAAAAAATCGAATGTTTGAGTTCATATATCGCCTGAACTAGAAAAGACAGAAAGTTGTAATTTTAAATTTTGGTCCTGTGGGCCAAATACTCTCTATAATTGAAGTTTAAAATTTTTGGGATACTCCAGCGCGGAGATATGGGGGGGTCAAAAGTGCCCTGAGTTGCTTCCAGAAAAGTATGCTTACGGCTGACCTCTGTCGACTTGGCGGAGGCACTGCCGTGCCTCCAGATACTGGCACCCTAGCTGCCAGTATTATACCGTAAAATTAACAGTAATAAACAGTAAAATAAGCAGTAATACACCACCGTGCATGCGCGGCAGTGTATTACTGCTTATTTTACTACTGTATTACGGCTTATTTTACTACTGTATTACGGCTTATTTTACTACTGTATTACGGCTTATTATACTGTAATATCAACACTTTTTTTTTTGCAGTGTGGGGTTATTAAAGATAAAAATTATAAAAATGCATATTATTAACGTCAGCAGTAAAATTAATACCAAACAATATGTAATATTGAAAGGAATTTAAACATGCATAATTGAAAAATTGAGAATTTTGATAAAAAAAACATTCAACCCATGAAATATAATAAACGTGCCAAGGAGAATGATAAAAAAACTCCCCCAGTTACTCAGCGTAATCTCCACCAATAAAAAACATGATCTTATCTTACTAGTGAAAATGACGCCATATTTAAGAGAAAAATTTCAATGGCTTTTGTAAAATGCAATAAAAGGATTGCTGTAAAGTATGCTCTAATCTTAAAACAGCAGAACACAGATTACTTATTGAGAAAATAATATTAAGTAATAAAATAACAGTTAGTAATTTATGTAAGTAATATGTGAAGCGAAATGTTTCTGATGGGGAAAATGACGTCATTCGGAAAAAAGAAGATGAATTTTCAGTCATGAAACCTAACAATATTATAAATGTGAAAGTGTGTATGAATGTTTAGCTGCAGTCAGCATCAAAACTGATGATTAAATGCCTTTGTATCTTTGTATATAGGTGGATTATAACCCAGAAAAAGTTATAGACTATTTTTTATTTACTTTATTCAAATATTTATTTTAATAAATAGGGTCCCCTATGAGCTACGCTCACCGACACCTGTCCATGTGCAGAAAGCTCTAAAAACACACTAATTTCCTCTGCTATAATAGTTACTTAACGGAAGATTGAATAATATTTTCACGACCAGTGGCGATCTCTTATAATCGGGTTAGCATTCATTTCCTTTTGACTAGGAGATTTTTCCGTTTCCAAGACCGCATCCATCTATCACAAATTTGAAAATCAGCTTGTACAAAACGGTTAAGTAAAAAATGTCGCTGTCTCCCGGTCTTTTATAATAACGTCCATAAGAAAAGTTTTCTTTTAGACGCTATAAGAAAATCGTTTTAAATTATAATATTTTAAATATGACATAATTTTCCCATTTAATGCTTTTCACACATAATAATTTAATTATTTTAAAGTTTTCTGTCTCTTTTAATATTCACGTGAAAATATTTTTTCAATTGAAAAGTATTTGGAAATATTATTATTTTGGCCTTTTAAATATGACGTAATTTTCACCATTTCCAGCCCAAAAGCTTGTGTGAAAAAACTCATCTTTTATCTCTTTAAAAATATTTTTACGTCGCAGACCACAAACTCTTAACAGCAAACTCCCATCAACTCTTAGGAGAAAACAGAAATACACATCTTCGTGCTCGCGAAAAACATTTCTCGCTCCCAATCACGAACTGTAAATAATCCAAAAATTTTCTCCATCATTGTATATAACATTATAGACTATCTTCATCATTTTCATCATCACTTATAGTAATTTTTTATGTTTTGTAAATAATCAAAATTGCACTGTCAAATATGTATTATTATTATTTTTTTAAAATAAACTTGCCAAGCAGGGCTTGCACAGGCTAAAGCCATATGATAGGCCTCCCTGCTTGGTTGAATCTGAATCTGTGTGTTTTATAATAAAATAATTTTCGTGTGTTTTTAATAACAATTATGTGCGATTTATAATAAAATTGTGTGTTTTATAATCAAATAAAATGGTTCATAATAAAATAAAACTAAGAGGCTGTTTCTGCGAGCCATGCCTATCAGGTACCTGTAAAAGAGGTTTTCTCGCCAAAATGATGCAAAACAAAATTCGCGCCAACAACGGTGCGTCTGCGACATCTGTTCCCAAATCAGATAGCTTCCATTAATCATCATCATCATCATCATCTATATAATAAAACCGTATGTCATGTGACTGTCCTCAACAGTTCCGGGATGCCGCTTCACTTTTTCATATGCCAGGCAGCCATTTTTATTCAAAATTATTTTTTCTAATAAAACTGCATAAAAGTTACATTTTTAGAAAGATTGTTCAAAATAAATTAATATTTGAGAGATGACTTACGTTCAATTATGTATACATTCTGCAATAACTTCAGTTTCAATTAGGTTCGCTGTTCAAATTCTCTATCCATGAAAGTAAACAACAACAAAAAAAAAAGATTCATTCGTTGTGAACGTTTAAAATATTAAACCATGAATTTTTGGACCGCTGCCTGGTGTAAAAAAAAATAATCAGCACCAGTGAGACAATCAAAGTTTACCTTAATTCTGTTCCATACAACTCAACTTCCGGATCTCTTTTGACGTAAGTTGAACTCATGTAATAATATTTAATGGATCAAATTTCGAAAATAATTGTCAGCTTTTATTTTTTGCGCGTGCAAATTAGAAACGATACTTTAATTTGAAATCAAATGTTTTGATTTATGATAATTATTATTTTCCTATTTTCTATTTTAAATGAAAAATGTGAACGTCATGTATTTTAAATTGAAACAGCTGTCACGGACGCACCGGAACTGGCGCGATTTTTGTTTTGCGCCAAATATGTTTAAGAATCTCCGCATTAGCGAACATATTGCAAGTGATAAGCAAACGGACATGAAGCATAAATTCTTAAGTGGGTTAAGCGGTTTTTGTCAAGAAAGATGAAATACATAACAACAAAAAATATGCGAAATGCTACCGCGATCGCAAAAGTTCTTGATTTATCTATTAGATTTTTCCAGTTATGCGAGGGATTAAGGAAAAAAATAAATTATGAATAAAAATAATTTGTTACAATGCTTAACATACATTTAAGGGCGACCAAACTGGTCGCCAGTGGCGGCTATAGTTGGAGAAATAAAAGCAGAAAATTCACAACTCCTAAGATTCCTTCAAATGTAACTTTGCACATGTAAACGAAGTATATGTGTTGCCATTCCGAAAAAGTAACGTTTTATTTAAGTCTTTATTTTGAGTTTTAATTTGCGTAATTTTCACTCATTTTTCATTTAATCCGGACGACAGATTACCTACTTAATTAGTAAATAATCTGTGGTCCGGATTGAGAACAAGATTAAAACATTTTGTTGAAAAGATGTTCCGAGTATTTTGTTATTTAAATAAGTTTTTCATGAAAAAAAAAGGCAAATACAAACATTCTATGAATTTTATTAAAAGAAAAATAATCTGAAATCTTTATTTGGGTTCTTTACTGAGAATGAGGACCTCGCTCCCAATTTACGGAAATTCTAATATACATACATGCATACACACATATATATATGGAATAGATTTAAAAATAGCGAAAACGAATTCAGAGAACCTCAAAATGTTAAAATAGGCCAATATTTCCATAATCGGGTTTCTATCATGATTCAATACGTTCCTCAAACTCATATGACGTCATATTCACCTGCTTTCTGTACTTACTCATATTTATACTCCTTGCATTATTGAGAACTCTTTGAAAATTGTTGTTATACGTTGTTATACAATTTGAAGGGGAGGGGGAATAGTAGATATATAGAAACATGCATTTTAAGTATCAAGCATTGTAAAATTAACCATATTAGAAACGTGCGCTTTCTCTTTTCTTTCTTTTCCTTTAACAAGACTGAGCCACAGCAGCGCGTGGCCGGTTACAGCTACAGCTAGTTATATATTAAAAACAAAACGTACACAGACGTATTCAAGATGACAGTACAACATTTTAATATTTTTAGAACTTAATTATAAATTAAAAAATCATTTTTAAGACATTTTACCGTTAGCCCGCCGCAGGTGATAAATCGCCACATATCATTTATGGTCACAACTGTTTACGAGTTAAAAAAACAACTCAGTTAATTATCCGCCAAACTACTCTCGCCAAAATAACGGTTTGTAAAACCGCAGCAGCGAAATATTTTAAACACTAAAAGGTAGAAAATATAAATGAAAAAAAAAATAAAGAGTGTAATATAGTATATTTTTAAAAAAGTACCCTTTTATCATTAAATAGTTTAATAGTAATTAAATTATGAATATAGGCTGAGAAAACAATTTAAAAATCATGAACGGATTGTTTAATCCTGACAGTAACACCCTTTTTTCATCGCTCATGTGACACTCTAGGATTCTATTGTCCAATGAGATTTATCAAAATTTCCATTATTTCCATTCCATTACTAACAGTACAGTAACAGTACAGTATTATGGAAGCAATATTATCATAAAACTGTGAGGCCTTCAGTCAACATTATAGGCCTCAAAGGCCTGTGGTGTTATTGTCAGGGTTAAATAATGCTTTTTTCCCTGTTTCTATAACTTAACAAGAACGAAAAATCATGCGTCAAGCATAGATTATGTAACACTTTCCAACGCTTCCAAAATAATTTTACAAGCCATTACCGTTTAATAAGCTGAAAGATAACATCTAAGTAAACAATTTGGAAAACGCATAACATATTTAAAAACGTAATTTCAGGAATTCCCAACATATATTACCAACATATACAATATTCGGAAAAATATCCGAATACTTTTATTCAGCCCTGTATATAATCTATAGATTTGTATATATTCTACATAGGATACTAAATTTTAGTTTAGTTAGGAAACGCGTAACACAGTTTAAAATTCTCCTTCTGGAGTTTCTGTCAATAAACGGAAATGTGTTCGCGAACTTTTGTGCTTCCCTGTATATGATCTACAGAATTTATACACACCACGTAATAAACAAAAAGTGAGTTAAATTTAAAATCGTGTTCAGTAACTTAAAATGCACTTCCAGGAATTATTGTTAACAGGCAGTAGAGAATTCTTTTGTGTGTCCCTGTAAATGAACGATGACTGCTATACACATAATATTCTGTAGTAAACCTATTGTAATGCACCTTAGTGATATATATAAATTTCAATGCGTTTAAAATAGTGAAACATTATTTAAATAAACCGCAGACGATTTTTCTCCATAGACGTAATGTAACGGAATTCTTTTGACTGTCCCTGTAAAGTAACTATAAGTGCTATGCACACCCTATTCCATATTAAGCTTCTTTTAATGCACCTTAGTGATATATATCAATTACAATGTCTTTGAAATTGTGCAACATCATTAAAATAAACCGCAAATGATTTTTCCCCATAGACCGTAATGTAACGGAATTCTTTTGAGTGTCCCTTTAAAAAAACTATAAGTGCTACACACTTCAGTTGAAATAGGGAACATGCTATAGATAACGACAATAACATATAAAAATTGCAGGGCAATCCGAGCATATTTACGGGAGTTAGAGCACGGACAGACGGCAGACGGCCATACGGCAGACAAACCGAAGTCATAAACACTTTTCAACTAGGTTGGAAAGTGTTAAAAAAGAAACAGAGCAAAAATTATAGGGTTTTTTTCTATCAATTTACTAGATCGCGCTTTCTATCAGGCGTAAATGAAAGCGGTGTTTAATCAGGGCCCATGCCAAATTAGCGTATTGTAACGGAGTATTTTTGCAAAAATAATATATGAATTGCGGTCATGAAATCAGGCGTGATTTTTAAGGTTAGACATTGAATGCTTATAAAGGAGTGGTTTTTTTTTTTAAACTCTTTTTATCATTTTATTTTAAGAGTTAGACTAACCAATGCAAGATTGATTTTTTATTGTAATTATTTTTGGAGATTTATTAAAAATTCAGTTTAACAATTGCTTTATAAATATTTTCTTTCGTTGGATTTCGACAGATTCCACCTCGTTTATTTAAATTTGTAATCCAGTCCTTCAAGAGATTATTTTCTTTGTCTTTTAACTTCTTTCTTATGTGAAACAACAATAAATAATTTGTAAAATCAATCTGATGTTTTACAAGGTCAGAGCGCATATTGAGGAAAAATTCTTTTAAACAATCTAAATAAAGTTTACATAGCATTTCAAGCAAATCAGGGATTTATTATTACTTAAAAAACAAAACAAAAAAAAAAAACAGGAGGGAAAGGGGGAGGGCAAGAGCCTGTACGACACGGTTAGTGAGTTAATTAAGCGATAATGAAAGTGCAATAGCAAAGCAAAGCGAAAAGAAAAATCCCAGAATGACTGATGTTGTTTCTACGAACACATTTATCTGTCTGTATTTTGGTCCAAATAATAAAATGTTCCATTCTCAAAAACAGGATGTGATGTCTGTGAATAAATAAATGATTGCATTGAAAGAAAAAATATATAGAAATTCTAGGATTTTTTTCCTCTTGTATTGTATTTGACAGAGAAGAAATAATTACGTTAAAAAATATTCAGAGGTGGAAGACAGTTGAAAGGCTAATTGAAACCGTTATTGTAACCGTGAAATCTATTTCCAAATTTACTCATATTGTTACAAAATATTTTCTGTTGTCTGAACAGACATTTATGAATATCTAAATTCTATCAGTTTTTGAGAATGAACTACAGTAAAGTTCATGAAAGCGGAATCTGTCTTTTTTTTTTTTTTTTTAATCATTGGGAAAATGGTTGTTGTTTTCGGTCGAGAATGGAACTTTATTTTTTTAAGCGTTTTTAGCAAAATTCTGTGACTTCAGAAGAATTTTTCTTTGAATAGGCAATAGAAATGCATAAAATCGTTACAAAAAGGATAGATGCAAACTATCAGATATGAAAAAAAGTCGAATTCAAAAATTGACGTCGGATGAGAAATCGTCTTATAAAGCAAAAAACGTGGTTTTCAACTTTAATTTCCTCAAAATACCTTTAGCTCAGACATCAATCTAAACAAGAGTTAAAGCAATACTTAAATTTTTCTTAGGGAATGGTCTACAAATAGAAATTGTACCAAACTTTAAAAATTTCAATGCTAACACCTAAAGTTGGGATCACGTTTGGATATTTCGGTTTATTCTACATTCGGATACCAAACGGGAAGTTAGTAGATAGGGAATGGGACTTCTGCGTCAGCAGCAGGCGGTGGCGGCGGTGTGGTGTTAACACCGCCTGCTGCCGAGATCATACTATAGTAGGTGGGTGGAATAGATAACGTGGGGAAACTGTTATAGTAGGGTGGGGCGAATAGGTCTGATATAAGAGGGGGTATTTTAGGAGGGGGGGGGGTAAATTAATAAATTTTTCTTAATTTTTTTAAAAAGTTTTTGGAACATTTTTCCAATGGTTGTTGTAATTTTTTAAATTATATATATATATATATATATATATATATATATATATATATATATATATATATATATATATATATATATATATATATATATATATATATACAGTAGAACTCCAATTATCCGAACTCCAACTATCCGAATCGCTGATTATTCGAATCGCTTTAAGAATTTCAGAAAAAGCAAATGAAGACGGAAACGTACTGCGATTCCCAAAATAGTGATTCTGTCTACGCGCGCTATTGTCTTTCCCGCCGCGAAGACCTTGGGTTTCAAATTCTAAATGATGATGAACTTATTGAAAGTGTGACAGAAGAAAGTGTCGAGGAAGAATATGACCTTAATGTCGAAGTTGAAGCATACACGGGACCATCAGCTAGTGAAGCATTTGCCGGCCTTGAAACTGCGTTGAAGTGGATGGAGCGTCAGCCCGAGTGTGACCACATGCAACTTCTGACTGTCAAGTGGATGCGCGACTTGGCTCCCCGAAAACGGATGACGACTGTCAAACAGCTTACTTTGACCGAGATGTTCAGTAAGTAATGACTTTCATTTACAGTACGGTACGTACATACTGTACTAATGTACAGCACTTGTAAGTACGCATAACATATAATAGTGTTGCCTTTTCATTTAATTAATTGAAAGCTCTTTTTCTTTAAAAATAATTTTTTTCTCCAATTTTCAACATACATACAGTAATAAATTCAAATATACCCCTTTTTTTGGAAAAAAAATCCAATTATCCGAATTTTTGATTATCCGAATAGGGTCCGGTCCCAATTGATTCGGATAGTTGGAGTTCTACTGTATATATATATATATATATATATATATATATTTAATTATGAATAACTTTTACTCAATTTCTTTCTTGAAAAATGTGTTTATTAAAGTATTGCTAGGCAGCGCAATACCTATTTATTTCCAGTGTGACTTCTTAATAATGTTAATTTAACACAGTAAAGCCTATGTAGTCCAGTCAAATTAGGCAGATTTTGGGTCATTTTGGGACATAATTACGTAAGTTTTCAAACTTGGTGATATTGTTTGGGAGGGTCTACTAATGAACATACTAAAAGTCCTGATGGGTAGGGGGTGAGCGCGAGGGGGGGGGGAGATAAAAGAAGGTACCATTTTCCGGTTTTTTGTTAATATCTCGTAAGCTATAACTCCTACAGAAAAATTGTCAATACAAAAAATAAAGACAATTAAATTCTATACAAAATAGGTTATATACATTTTTCTCTAGAGTCCATAGGTAACGAGATAATCTCATTCAAAAATGAAGAAATTTGTCAAAAGTCACACCAGCGCCAGAGAGCGGGTCCACGGCACTTACATTACATCTACTTAACCTAAACATAAACGAACATTAATAAATAATAAATGATGTGGTCAGAAGAATGAAAGCCTGAACAATAACTTTATCAAATGACATTTTTTTGTTAACATAAAACATACAAAAATGAAAAATGCGTAAAATACTATGATATAGGATTAAACAATATATTCAATATAACAATATATTCAATAAACAATATATTAGTTTAAAAATGCGTAAAATACAATGATATAGGATTAAACAATATATTCAATATAACACTATATTCAATAAACAATATATTAGTTTAAAAATGCATAAAATACAATGATATAGGATTAAACAATATATTCAATATAACAATATATTCAATAAACAATATATTAGTTTAAAAAATAGTAATTTTTGAAATATCAAACGATCCAATTGCGTTGTACTAGGGTTTATTTAATTACTTCTGCAAAAATATTATACAACCAACCAACCGAAAGCAGCCGGAGAAAAACAAGTCGAAAACGGTTGACTCGCTCTCTGTCGCTGGTGTGACTTTTGACAAATTTCTTGATTTTTGAAAGCGATTATCTCGTTAACTATAGACATTAGAGAAAAATGTATATAACCTATTTTGTAGAGAATTTAATTCTCTTTATCTTTTGCATTAGCAATTTTTCCGTAGGTCTTATAGATTATGAGATATTAACAAAAGACCGAAAAATGGTACCTTCTTTTACCTCCCCCCCTCGCGCTCACCCCCCATCCATCAGGACTTTTAGTATGTTCATTAGTAGACCCTCCCAAACAATATCACCAAGTTTGAAAACTTACGTAATTATGTCCAGAAAAAAACCTAATTTGACTGGACTAATGGACTGCATTGTTCCTACTCCATTGTTCCTACTGCACTCCTAGCTCCATTGCATTCCTACTCCGACTCCATTGTTTCCTGTTTGACTTGTTCCTACCGTTTTTGTTCCGATGCCACAAAATTTTAACTTTTTTTAATTTCTAAGCTTCACAAGATGCAAACATTTATATTACAGATTAAACTTTTTTGACATGTTTATGATGGGTGTATGTAAAATGACAAGCTACATGCAAAATACAAACCTTTAAAAAAGGTCTAAGATTTATTTCAATTTTATTCGAACAGACCTAAGTTTTATGGGTGATTTATATATCATATTGATTGATTTTTTATTAAAATTTAATATCAAATGTAAAAACAACTGAATGAAATATCTTAATATCTGCCTCTTCTCGGGCTTAAACAATGTGGGAAATATTTTTTTTTTTAATTTGTTCTGCAAATTATGTTTTTTTTATATATACATTTCTTTTCATAAACAAACAATAATAATAAATAAAATTTATGAAAAAAAAGTAAAACTAATAAATTTTAACCATGTTTAAAATTTAATATGTATCTACTTGCATATTTTTTCATTTTTCAGTTCAGAAAAGAATAAATATTAATTTGTGTTTGGGATTGACAAAAATAAATTTTTAGAATAAATATTCTAAAAAAATTATTAAGTTTAGGCTAGTGATTGCCATTCACAAAGTAATTCTGGACAACTGAAATATGTTTTTTCGTTGACAGATTTCAGCTTAGCGTCAAAGTACCGTATTTTATGGCTAATCTGATCTTATGATCAATATTCCGTCATCTGATCCATAGGCAAATGGAGTATTTGGGCAAATATGATTTGATATAAAATCTTTAGTGGTATTTACATCCATTTTAAAGGACATTGACACAGGGGCGCTATTTCGGGGGGCTGGGGGGCAACCCCCCCAAGGAATTTGAAATATCAGAAAATTTATCAGTTACCACAGATTAGACCAAA
This sequence comes from Maratus michaelseni, assembly GCA_963931845.1. Taxonomy (NCBI): domain Eukaryota; kingdom Metazoa; phylum Arthropoda; class Arachnida; order Araneae; family Salticidae; genus Maratus; species Maratus michaelseni. Next base: position 148,738,074 of record OZ007592.1, read on the forward strand.
AAAAAAAAATCAAAATATGATCAAAAGCTAAAATAACGTCAGATTTCACAGATTTGATTACAATAAAAAAACTAGTCTGATGTGTCAATCCCAAAACTTTCTTCTATCTTATACAGGTTTCACATACACCAAAAACAAATCAGCACCAATTTATATTAAGGTCTAACTGAATGTAAAGTTTTATTAAATTATGTGCGTTAGTTCTGGAGATATAGCTATCGTGAAAATCGTGCAAAATGTAGCATAGAAGCGCCACCTGTTGGGTTATTTATACCAAATCGTAATCAACGTCTATTTTTGTCAAGGTCTAACCGAATCTGAAGTTTGGTGAAATTCTGCGCATTAGTTCTTGAGATATAGCTATCATAAAAATCATGAAAAATGTAGCATAGCAGCGCCATCTGATGGGCGATTTACACAACAAATTAATCACCACCCATTTATATCAATATCTAACTGAATATAAAGTTTTATCAAATTCCTCGCATTAGTTCTTGAGATACAGCGCCCACAAAATTTTTGTCACATATAGACACTGAGACACACAGACAGACATTTTCTAAAAATAGTCCAATTGTGTTCAGTAAAACGTATAAATCCGTCGAAAACCGGAAGTGGTAAATTTTCATAAATCCAATACCTTTTTCTTGCAAAGATAGAAGAAAGTAATAAACATTTAATAAACACTTTAAACATTGAAATGTTTTCTAAAGCCTTGTTATTGCAACATTCTATAAGTGAGACATTTATCATTAATGAGAATTTTGGCTAGTTTTAGAAATATATGTGAGAAAAAACTCTATGAATTGCTTCTGAGCTGTGTAAAACATGATTAAAAGAAAACTCGTCACCCCCAATGATAGAATTTTAGTGATAAATTCTCTCTTTAGCCAAAATTTCAAGAGGAATTTTTTAATTTTTTTCGTGGGTGGGGGGGATGGAGGAGGTGTATTCAATTTCCTAATTATATGATTTGTTAATTTTGTTTTATTAGTGCCACATTCTATTTACTCCAATCGTTATAATGCTATTAAATCATTTGCTTTATTAAATGATATTATGTATACAGTATGCTCTTAAAAATCTTCACAACCTGTCCAGATTTGATTATGTAATAAAGGTGAAAATAGGGAATTTTGCTTAGTAGCCACTGGCTGGTAGGTTGATTTTTTTTAGTAGCCAGTTAGTGGCGAGTGAGAATAATTTCTTTAGTGGCCAGTAAGTGTACATTTATGTCACTAAATATTTAATTAAAAAGTATATATAATGAGTTTACAGTAGAGTAATTTATGTACTAAATAAAAATATTTTAATTTATATTGCTTTGAATAAACTTGAGATTCTAATTTCCTAATAATTAAGTTAAAAGCAAAATTATACATAACATGCTTATGTAACTAGCTACATGAGTCTCACTAAGCTTAGGTACTTGTGTAGCTAACTACATAGGTACCTTTTTTTTTAAAAAAATATTTGTCTAGAATTCAGATCTGACAATAATAAAATAGGTATGTTTATACACTAAATAATAACCCACAACATGATATACGTTACACATGCCCAACCTGTGGCCTGCGGACCGAAAGTGGCGAACACCTTCAGAAATTAAGAAAATGTGTATTTCTTGAATTAGCCCAGAAAAAAGTGCAAATTTTGTCATTCGGGAGTGTAAAAATCATGAATTTCCATCATTCAGGAGTGTAAAAATCATGAATATGTGTCATTTGGGAGCGTAAAAATCATGAATTTTGTCGATCTCACGCGGAAAAATCATAAAATTCGGCGATCGGGACGGAAACTCTTTAATTTCGTCGATCGAATGCTCAAAAATCCAGAATTTGATCGACTGGATGCGGAAAATCCTAAATTTCGGCGATCGGGTGCGGAAAAATCGTGAATTACGGAGATCGGGTGCGGAAAAATCAGGAATTTCGGCGATCGGGTGCGGAAAAATCACGAATTTCGGCGGTCGGACGCAGATAAATCATAAATTTCGGCGATCGGATGGGGAAAAATCATGAATATTGGCGATCAAGTGCTGAAAAATCATGAATTTCGGCGATCAGGTGCTGAAAAATCATGAATTTTGGCGATCAAGTACTGAAAAATCATAAATTTCGGCGATCAGGTGCGAAAAAATCATGAATTTTGGCGATCAAGTGCGGAAAAATTACGAATTTCGGCGATCGGGCGCGGAAAAATCATGAATTTCATCGATCGGGCGCTGAAAAATTATACATTTTGGCGATCGGGTGCGGAAAAATCAAGAATTTCGGAGATCGGGCGCGGAAAAATCATAAATTTCGTCGAACGGCCGCGAAAAAAAATCATGAATTTCGGCGATAGGGTGTGGGAAAATGATAAATTTTAGGAAAAAAAGGAAATTGGAAAATCCTGTATTTGGCCGGTTCTTTCCACATTTTTAATCGCCTGTTTTTCAAGTTTAATCGACGAGTGGCGACTGGCGAGTGCTTATTTTCACCTTTATTATGTAACCGACCCGAATCTTGACTTTAACCCGACAGACTTCAAGCCGAATCCGAAATATTCATACCTGAACTCGAAGTGAAAGAAAATGAATGTATATTTTAATACATTTAGGGAAAAGCAATCTACAAGTTTACCACTTATGTACAAAAAATAACACATATACACCCATTAATATTCAAATATATAGTTTTTTCATTTGAAAATTATTCAGAACCTCCTTTTCTATAATCGGTTCATCTCGAACCCGATTCGAAAGAGGCAAAGCACAACCCGAAGCGTATAAAGTTTACTCGAAGAAAATTAATTCATATTTCAATATGATTTGGAAAAGTAGATTACAATTTGTATCTCTAATAACAATTTTATCTTTTATGTTGAAATTTTTTTTTTCATCTTAAAATATTTAGGATTTTTTTGAAAACTCGGGCAACACGAACCGACTCAAAATAGTGAAAACCCAACTTGAATCCGAAACAATTAAACCTTTGATAACGGGCCAGGATTGACTACTAATTTTGCATTCAATCGTTCTACAATTTCCAAAAAAATTCCTTGTGACAGATTTCTCTTGAAAATATCCTAATATAAGTGTATGGCACATTTCAAAAGTCGTACTAATAGAATAAAAAATAGTCCACTGGGACATATATGTCCCAAGCGTAGTCAAATGTTCCAAGTCAACCTGACCCGCAACGAAAATAAGCCGCATCAACCCGGCTCGATCCGTACTGCAGATTGGGTCGTGTTGCCCCACCCAATGCAGGAGCAAGGGATCTGAGACCAAGGGTTTTGCAGATTTTTGAGTTGTATGAAATTTAGATCATAGTCTAAAGAGGAAGGCAGAAAATGATTGCGAAAAATTTTTGCTGACAGAAAATCATTAATGTAAATTTTCTTTACCTATGGATTACAACATTTGCAAATTTCGTAACTTCTTGATGGTGTTCGTGTGCTGATTATCTCGTGACCGATTGAATATCACGACTTTTTTTCGTGATTGTTTTATTTATTGTTTTATTTTTTTATTTTTTGTGATAATTTTCCAAAAATCGCTATTTTCTGTGAATTATTGACGGAATTTATTTTTTCGACCATTTGTCGAAATTCGCGACATTTTTTTCAACCGATCGACGAAATTCGCTATTTGTTTTCACCATCTTTTGACGAAATTCGCGACTCTTTTGTAATCTCGTTTGTTGAAATTCGCGAATCTTTTTCCGCAACTGATTGACAAAAATTGCTATTTTATTGCGCAATCTTTGAAGAAATTCTGATCGTTGACGAATTTTTTCCCACCATTTGTCGAAATTTACGACATCTTTTTTTTTGGAAACTGACCGACGAAATTAGCTATTTGTTTTCGCAATTTTTTGACGCAATTCGCGATTCTTTTCTACGATCGTTTGTTGAAATTAGGGAGTCATTTTCAGCAACTGACTGATAAAAGTAGATATTTTTTTGCGCGATCTTTGACGAAATTCCCCTTTTTTGCGCGATTGTTTGACTAAATTCGTGATTTTTTCCTTGTTCAATCTTTTGACGAATTTCGCGATATTTTTCCACAATAGTTATACTAAATTCGCGATTTTTTTCCGCGACCGATTGACGAAAATCTCTATTTGTTTCAGTGATCTTTGGCGAAATTCACAATATTTTTCAACGGTCGTTTGAAAAAATTAACAATTTCTTTCCCGACCAATTTTGCCAAATTAACTATTTTTTCTAATTCCAATTCGTAAAATTCGCGATGTTTTCCGCGATCGGTTGACAAATTGCTTTTCCGTAAAAAACAGAAGAAAAATCCGCGGATTACCACTAAAATAAAAAATATATTCGTTGAAGAATCACATGTTTGTGAAAGAAGTTAAGATAAGAAGGTAAAATTTCACACTGTTTTTTTTTTATTGTGGGGGGCCTATTTCTATTTTGTGCACGATTTGGGCAATCCTGCACGATATTTCAACCCCTGTCAATAAAAAAGCTTTGTCCCCCCCCCAAATTCATGAAATGGCGCCCCTAAAGGGAAACCTGCAAAGAAGGAGTTGAAAAGGACTGTAAAAAAGCTCCATTTTAGACAGGTCTCCATCTTAGCAAGTATAATTGTATGGCATTTTTTCGTCGAAACTTGATTTTTTTTTTGCCCGTTTGTGAAAGAATTATGTTATAGACAGGTTTCGCTTAGACACGTTTCACTGTAATACACCTGTGCTCTTCAGAAGTGCTTTATAGAAAGGAGGTTTTAACAGTCTTGAAGAATACCTGAAAAAAAAAAAAAAAAACGGTACCTGTCTATAACTGAAAACTTCCATAAGATTTTAAAATTCTACTTGCTAAGACGAAAACCTGTCTAAAACGGAATTTTTCAGAGGTCACTTGAGATTCCGTATTAGAAGTATTGCTGTCTCTGTATATATGATTCAGTAAACGTTTCTCGTTCGGAGAGGTTGCAGCTCCCCGAACTCCACCCTTGGCTATGCCACTACCTTAAAGAAAACTTTGCCCCCGCGAAGAAAGTTCTGAAATGGCGCCCCTGCATTGACAAACGCTTGGAAGTGAGCCAAATTACGGAAGATTAATGTAAAAACAAATGTCGAAAGAAGACATTTTTACTATGCTCTGGGCAATCAATTCTGGTAACTCATCTGTCACTAGCTAATCAAAACTGTAGCAAATGCATTTTCATTTTTGAGTTATTATAAGGTGAATTTATCATTAAAAAACCATTAAATTCCAAATTAAATATATTTTTTATGCATCTAGACTCTTTTTCAGAAAATTAACTGTTTAGCATATATCTCTTTTACTATATGTTTAACATTTCGTATCCAAAAGTTAATTAGATTGTGGAGTTATTTCAATCTATACTAGTGTCACTTTTACATGTAATTTGTCAGTTTCAGAGGTATACCCTGACCCCTTAAGATAGTCTGTATCGAAAACAATCATCTTGACTTTAAAAATGAGCACTACTATTTCAATTAAAGTCGCAAAATAATAATAATAATAATAATAATAATACATGTGGTTTATTATCAGGATTTAAGTCTTTCTTTTCTTTTCTTTTGTTCTTTCTTTCTTTTTAGGGTTCCGTACTTAAAAAGCAAAAACGGAACCATTATAAGATCACTCTTGTGTCTGTCTGTCCGTCTGTCAGAGCCGTTTTTCACATAAACTATGGGGCGTGGAAAGTTATAAGGCCTTTTTAACCACATATTTTCAGATTACTTAGCCACTCACAAACATGTTTAGGAAAAAATTAGGGGGCTAATTAAGCTGCTTGAAAAAAAGATGTTTCCTTTTTGTATATCGTGTGAAAAATCTCGTAATACCGAACTCAAAAATATATTTGTTTTAATTTTGGGTATTATATATTTTCAGAGATATTGTCGAAAATGCACTGTAAAAATATGTCCTCCGCCCCTTCCCCCCCCCCCCGAATCTACTGAAACTAAAATTATGAAGAAATTAGGGGTAGTAGGAGTTTATTTAAACCTTGCAGGAAAATTATACCGATTTTCTTAGGTAACCTAGTTTTTGAGAAAAATGCATTTTCCCGTTACACACAAACTTAACTTTTCGGGCGGTCAGTGGGAGAGTTGACCGGAACCTTTTTGTCAGAAAGTCGTTTGCCGCCACAATTTTCCAAAGGTATAGTCTTCAATCTATATAACCACAATGTTTCTGTTGTTCTATAAAGCAATTTTTCCTATTCTAAAATTGTGGTAGCTTGGTGGCCTGCGAGCCACAGGTTACCCTTATTCATCTTTTGGTGCAAAATTAACACATATTCTTATTTTCGGGAAAACATGGTATAAAATAAATGTTTGATGAAATATTTCCACCTTCAATACCAATAACAACTTCTTCAATTTATGCTTCCGCTTATTGACCTTAGATAAATTAGGACTTTTGAAATGTAGCAAGTTCTCTTAAATACAAGATCCTCTTTTTTCGTAACAATGTGTAGAAACAATGTATTGCACTTTATTGTATTTTACATTTTCGAAACAAATTTTACACAAACAAAATTTGTTTCTTTAACAATGAAATATCTAACAATGCAATTGTCAGATTTCAACAATTTACTTTTATTCCAGTAATAGCTGGTCCATTTTCATGCATTTATACATCGAATTTGCGAGATTCAGATATTAATAAACTGAGACGTATTTTTAATTTCTTCTTTAAAATTGAAAATGTGGATTTTATAGATATTTATTAGGGGAAGAAATAAGTAAGTGATTTTCTGTGCAATTATTCCAATGTTGTGCGTTTTAAAATTTTATGTACCATCTGATCATGCTTGGATCGTAATTAACTTTATAACAGGTTCTCGAACCGCAATAAATTTTTTTCAGGTTAACGTTCCGATTGAGTGCGAAAATGTGGAATTATACTTATTTATTAGAGGAAGAAATAAGAAATTGATTTTCTGTGCAATTATTCCAATGTTATGCGTTTTAAAATTTTACGTACCATGTCATCATGCTTGGATCGTAATCAACTTTATAAAAGGATCTTGAACCGCAATAATTTTTTTTTTCAGGTTACCGTTCTGATTGAGTTAAAATATTTCGTTTCGGTACCGATTTCCGGTTACAAATCTCCGAAAATTACGGATTTTATTCACCTTAGAGGTAATTTTATTTACCAGAGTAGCAACACAGGCACAAGGCGCATGCGCAAATTTGAAGTTTTTTTCCAAACTAGACAACAAAAATATGTATCCCTCCGAGGTGAATATGAAAATGGGGTTTTTGACTTAAAAATGCACAAATACAGAAAGGATGATGATGGTAGCGACATAAATACAATTTACAGAAAAACAGAAAAATGTCGGAGGTATGGTAGTACACAATGTTTTATGTAGCTTCAATTTATAAAAAAACATTTTTTTTTTAAATTTCAGGTATGGATATTTTTAAAAGATGACTTAAATATATATGTATCCCTCAGAGGTGGAAATGAAAATGGGGTTTTGACTTAAACAGACGCACATATGGAAAGGATGATGATGGTAATTACAGAAATAAAAGTAACAGAAAGACGGAGAAAAGTTGGAGGTATGTGTTACTTTAATAGGCTGTATAAACAATGTTTTATATAGCTTCAATTTATAATAATATTTTTATTTTTTATTTCAGGTATGGATATTTTTATAAGATGACTTAAAAATATGTATCCATCCGAGGTGAATATGAAAATGGGGGTTTTGACTTAAAAATGCACAAATACAGAAAGGATGATGATGGTAACGACATAAATACAATTTACAGAAAAACAGAGAAATATCGGAGGTATGTGTTACTTTAATAGGTAGTACACAATGTTTTATGTAGCTTCAATTTATAATAAAACAATTTTTTTTTTATTTCAGGTATGGATATTTTTAAAAGATGACTTAAATATATATGTATCCCTTAGAGGTGGAAATGAAAATGGATTTTGACTTAAACAGACACAAATATGGAAAGGATGGTAATGGCAACGATAGAAATACAATGGACAGAAAAACAGAGAAGTGTTGGAGGTATGCGTTTCTTCAATAGAGCAGTAAACCATGTTTTATGTAACTTCAATTTATAATAAAACATTTTTTTTAAATTTCAGGTATGGATATTTTTAAAACATGACTTTAAAATATGTATCCCTCCGAGGTGGAAATGAAAATGGGGTTTTGACTTAGACAGACGCAAATATGGAAAGGATGATGCTGGTAAGGACAGAAATACAATGGACAGAAAAACAGAGAAATGTTGGAGGCATGCGTTATTTTAATAGGCAGTAAACAATGTTTTATGTTGCTTCAATTTATAATAAAATATTTTTTTTTAATTTCAAGTATGGATATTTTTAAAAGATGATTTAAAAATATGTATCCTTCAGAGGTGTAAATGAAAATGGGGTTTTGACTTAAACATACGCAAGTATGGAAAAGATGATGATGGTAATGGCAGAAATAAAAGGAACAGAAAGAAGAAGAAATTTTAGAGGTATGTATTACTTTAATATGTAGCAAACAATGTTTCATGTGGTTTCAATTTATAATAAAACATTTTTTTTCCAGGTATGGATATTTTTAAACGATGACTTAAAAATGTGTATCCCTCCGAGGTGGAAATGAAAATGGGATTTTGACTTACACAGACGCAAATATGGAAAGGATGATGGTGGTAATTGCAGAAATAAAAGGAACAGAAAGAAGGAGAAATGTTGGAGGCATGTATTAATATGTAATAAACAATGTTTCATGTCGTTTCAATTCATAATATATTTATTTTTAATTTCAGGTATGGATATTTTTAAAAGATAACTTAAAAATATGTATCCCTCCGAGGTGGAAATGAAAATGGGGTTTTGAGTTAAACAGACGCAAATATGGAAATGATGATGATGGTAACGACAGAAATACTATGGACAGATAAACAAAGAAATCTCGGAGGTATGTGTTACTTTAATGGGTAGTAAAGAATGATTTAAGTAGTTTCAATTTATAATAAAAGATTTTTTTTTTTTAATTTCAGGTATGAATATTTTTAAATGATGACTTAAAAATGTGTATCCCTCCGAGGTGGAAATGAAAATAGGGTTTTGACTTAAACAGACTCAAATATGGAAAGGATGGTAATGGCAACGATAGAAATACAATGGACAGAAAAACAGAGAAGTGTTGGAGGTATGCGTTTCTTCAATAGAGCAGTAAACCATGTTTTATGTAACTTCAATTTATAATAAAACATTTTTTTTAAATTTCAGGTATGGATATTTTTAAAAGATGACTTAAATATATATGTATCCCTTAGAGGTGGAAATGAAAATGGATTTTGACTTAAACAGACACAAGTATGGAAAGGATGGTAATGGCAACGATAGAAATACAATGGACAGAAAAACAGAGAAGTGTTGGAGGTATGCGTTTCTTCAATAGAGCAGTAAACCATGTTTTATGTAACTTCAATTTATAATAAAACATTTTTTTTAAATTTCAGGTATGGATATTTTTAAAACATGACTTTAAAATATGTATCCCTCCGAGGTGGAAATGAAAATGGGGTTTTGACTTAGACAGACGCAAATATGGAAAGGATGATGCTGGTAAGGACAGAAATACAATGGACAGAAAAACAGAGAAATGTTGGAGGCATGCGTTATTTTAATAGGCAGTAAACAATGTTTTATGTTGCTTCAATTTATAATAAAATATTTTTTTTTAATTTCAAGTATGGATATTTTTAAAAGATGATTTAAAAATATGTATCCTTCAGAGGTGTAAATGAAAATGGGGTTTTGACTTAAACATACGCAAGTATGGAAAAGATGATGATGGTAATGGCAGAAATAAAAGGAACAGAAAGAAGAAGAAATTTTAGAGGTATGTATTACTTTAATATGTAGCAAACAATGTTTCATGTGGTTTCAATTTATAATAAAACATTTTTTTTCCAGGTATGGATATTTTTAAACGATGACTTAAAAATGTGTATCCCTCCGAGGTGGAAATGAAAATGGGATTTTGACTTACACAGACGCAAATATGGAAAGGATGATGGTGGTAATTGCAGAAATAAAAGGAACAGAAAGAAGGAGAAATGTTGGAGGCATGTATTAATATGTAATAAACAATGTTTCATGTCGTTTCAATTCATAATATATTTATTTTTAATTTCAGGTATGGATATTTTTAAAAGATAACTTAAAAATATGTATCCCTCCGAGGTGGAAATGAAAATGGGGTTTTGAGTTAAACAGACGCAAATATGGAAATGATGATGATGGTAACGACAGAAATACTATGGACAGATAAACAAAGAAATCTCGGAGGTATGTGTTACTTTAATGGGTAGTAAAGAATGATTTAAGTAGTTTCAATTTATAATAAAAGATTTTTTTTTTTTAATTTCAGGTATGAATATTTTTAAATGATGACTTAAAAATGTGTATCCCTCCGAGGTGGAAATGAAAATAGGGTTTTGACTTAAACAGACTCAAATATGGAAAGGATGGTAATGGCAACGATAGAAATACAATGGACAGAAAACAGAGAAATGTTGGAGGTATGCGTTTCTTTAATGGGCAGTAAACAATGTTTTATGTTGCTTCAATTTATAATAAAATATTTTTTTTTTTAATTTCAAGTATGGATATTTTTAAAAGATGACTTAAAAATATGTATCCTTCAGAGGTGTAAATGAAAATGGGGTTTTGACTTAAACAGACGCAAATATGGAAAACATGATGATGGTAATGGCAGAAAGAAAGGAAACAGAAAGAAAGAGAAATGTTGGATGTATGTAATAATATGTAGTAAACAATGTTTCATGTGGTTTCAATGTATAATATATTATTTTTAATTTCAGGTATGGATATTTTTAAAAGATGACTTAAAAATATGTATCCCTCCGAGGTGGAAATGAAAATGGGGTTTTGACTTAAACAGACGCAAATATGGAAATGATGATGATGGTAACGACAGAAATACTATGGACAGATAAACAGAGAAATGTCGGAGGTATGTGTTACTTTAATGGGTAGTAAAGAATGATTTAAGTAATTTCAATTTATAATAAAAGAATTTTTTTTAAATTTCAGGTATGGATATTTTTAAATGATGACTTAAAAATGTGTATCCATCCGAGGTGGAAGTGAAAATAGGGTTTTGACTTAAACAGACTCAAATATGGAAAGGATGGTAATGGCAACGATAGAAATACAATGGACAGAAAACAGAGAAATGTTGGAGGTATGCGTTTCTTTAATGAGCTGTAAACAATGTTTTATGTTGCTTCAATTAATAATAAAATATATTTTTTTAAATTTCAAGTATGGATATTTTTAAAAGATGACTTAAAAATATGTATCCTTCAGAGGTGTAAATGAAAATGTGGTTTTGACTTAAACAGACGCAAATATGGAAAACATGATGATGGTAATGGCAGAAATAAAAGAAACAGAAAGAAGGAGAAATGTTGGAGGTATGTATTACTTTAATATGTAGCAAACAATGTTTCATGTGGTTTCAATTTATATTAAAACAATTTTTTTTCAGGTATGGATATTTTTAAAAAATGACTTTAAAATATGTATCCCACCGAGTTGGAAATGAAAATGGGGTTTTGACTTACACAGACGCAAATATGAAAAGGACGATGGTGGTAATTGCAGAAATAAAAGGAACAGAAAGAAGGAGAAATGTTGGAGGTATGTATTACTTTAATATGTAGTAAACAATTTTTCATGTGGTTTCAATTTATAATAAAATAATTTTTTTTTCAGGTATGGATATTTTTAAACGATGACTTAAAAATGTGTATCCCTCCGAGGTGGAAATGAAAATGGGATTTTGACTTACACAGACGCAAATATGGAAAGGATGATGGTGGTAATTGCAGAAATAAAAGGAACAGAAAGAAGGAGAAATGTTGGAGGTATGTGTTACTTTAATAGATAGTAAACAATGTTTTATGTAGCTGCAATTTATAACAAAATTTTTTTTTAATTTGCAGGTGTGGATATTTTTAAAAGATGACTTAAAAATATGTATCTGTCAGAGGTGGAAATAATAATGGGGTTTTGAGTTAAACAGACGCAAATATGGAAAGGACGATGATGGTAATGACAGAAATAAAAGGAACAGAAAGACGGAGAAATGTTGGAGGTATGTGTTACTTTAATAGGTAGTAAGCGTTTCATGTAGTTTCAATTTATAAATAAAATAAATTTTTTATTTCAGGTATGGAGATTTTTAAAATATGATTTAAAATATGTATTCCTCCGAAGTGAAAATGAAAATGCGGTTTTGACTTAAACAGGCGCAAATATGGAAAGGACGATGACGGTAATGATAGCGACAGAAGAAACAGAAAAATGTAGAAATGTCTGAGGTATGTATTGCTAAAATATTTAGGAAACAATATTTTATTTAGCTTAAGTTGAAATATAAGTAAAATATTGTATTTTAAGTATTGATACTTTTTAAAGATATCTAAAAATATGTATCACTTTGAAGTAGAAATGAAGATGCACTCTGGACTGAAACAGATGAAAAGAATGATGATGTTTCTTCTTACAGGAATAAAATGAACAGAAAAATGGAGAAGTGTCGGATGTATATACAGGGTGGTTATAATATAAGTATCTCTGTAGCTCAAAGGAATAACCCGAATGAAACCAAAATCGGTACACTTACTATTCGAGAAGTGGAAAGAAAAATGGAACAATAAAAAAATATAATTGCAATAATTTACTACATATGGCGCTACTGAGTGTGACATGTAATGTGTAATACAAGAACAAAGAATTAAGGCGTCAAACTTGGAAAATGTCACAGTGAATGTGGTTACGCTTTCGCATGCTGTGCCGATCATGTTCAGGTTCCACATGGCCACTGTGCAGGAAGACACAACCCTGGCGGTGCACGACATCGTCAACTGCGGAATGTAACGCATCAGGAGTGATGGTTTGCACATGTTGTGATATGCGGTAAAGTCATTGAGGTTTGCGACACCTCCACGGTACACAATATTACACATTACATGTTACACTCAAAAGCGCTCTCTCTCGGCGATTGTTGCAATTAATTATTAAGGCGTCAAACCGGATGACACACCTAATTTATTGGAAAATGTCACAGTGAATGTGGTTACGCTTTCACATGCTGTGCCGATCATGTGTAGGTTCCACATGACTACTGTGCAGGAAGACACAACCCAGGCGGTGCACGACGTCGTCAACAGCGGAATGTAACGCATCAGGAGTGATGATTTGCACATGTTGTGATATGCGCTAAAGTCATTGAGGTTTGCGACACCTCCACGGTACACAATATTACATATTACATGTCACACTCAAAAGTGCCCTCTCTCGGCGATTGTTGCAATTAATTATTTTTATTGTTCCATTCTTCTTCCCCCTTCTCGAATAGTAAGTGTACCGATTTTGGTTTCATTCAGGTTATTCCTTCAAGCTACAGACAGCTCCAAATAGAGATACTTATAATATAACTACCCGGTATTACTTTAATAGGTAGAAAACGATGTTTTATTTATCTTCAATTTGTAATATAACAACTTTTTTTTATTTCATGGAAAGCTATTTTTAAAAGTTATCTTAAAAATATGCATCCCTCCAAAGTGGAATTGAAAATGGGATCTTTTCTTAGACCAAATGTATTTTAATTTATACCTAACAATATGTGGTTCTGACATTTTAGCTAGTAATGAATTACACCTTTTGAAATTTTTTTTAAAAATACACTGAAATACATTAAATTTTGTGTAAAAACACCAAAAGAAGCAAAAACCTAAATAATTATTTTTATTATAATTGTCTGTAAATTAAACATTTCAGCTTTTAGAGATTAACTTTTTTTCCACCTTGAACAGCTATAAATGTATAAAAGAGTGTGAGAAATTATTCTTAAGTATATAAATATAAAACTATTTGAGTTATTAGTATTACTTAAAAACAAACTTACTTAGAAACAAATTTTTTCAGAAAGAACGCTTTTTGTTCTGAGTTTTGAAAAACAACTTGTTAAAATTATTATATTCAACAATTACAAACTCCTGGAATATTTAAACATTTTAAATTAAGTTTTTCTAATTTTTATGTAAAAATAACATTAGAAAACCAAAAAATATCTGCTTTGTTTACTTTTATTTTATTCAATGGTTCCAGTAAACTAATGCTTCTGTTATCAATAATTCAGTTTACCATATTAGTTTTATCTCCAGCAGTAAGAATAGCGCAAGCACAGGTTATAATAAAACATATTTTGAATCACAATTTAGACAGCTTTACAAAATGAAAGAATAAAAAGAGCGTTCAATTCCAAAACTGCATATTTTATGACAGTAGAGTAAAATTTGTACTATATTATTTATATTTAATGTAAGTTTAATTTATGTTTAAAATAATTACTTTCCATACATTCCGTAATTCATCTGTGTTGTGAAATATTTTCGAGCTATGCTTAAAATTACACCACAAACTCGCAGTCTTTGCCAGTTTTTACTTTCTGCTATTTATAATAGATGAACGCGCCTAATTTTTTTTTATAGGTTTGTGACTATGACTAGAAGGTCCTTCTTGAATTTGGAGATATTCCGTCAAAAGGGGGCACTGTAACAGCGATTTTTGAGCCAATTTCATTATTGTACAATCGAAAAGTGTATGAAGTTAGGCATAGAATTGAACAAAATTTCATTTATAGGTTTTTGGCTATGTCCCACAGGTCCTACTTGAATTGGAGATATTTCGCCAAAAGGGGGCGCTGTAATAGTAATTTATGTGTCATTTTAAGAATTCATAGTGCCATTCATAGAATCATCGAAAAGACTATGAAGTTATGCATAGAATTGAATCAAATTTCATGTGTATGTTTTGGATTATTGTCTGCAGGTCTCAATTGAATTTGGGGCTATACAGACTGAAGGGGGCGCCGTGATAGCGATTTTTGTGCGATTTTCTCGATTTTTCGTAGTTCTGTTGTACATCGGCTGTACATTTGTTGCACAGCGAAGATAACCGGATGCTTCACAAGCAGCTGACGTACAACAGAATGACGAAAAACATTGATTTTATTGGCGATGTAAAGAATTGGGCCTCCTCATCCAGGTGCGCGATGTGTCATTCTAGCATTTCCTGTGAGTACACTTAACTGCATACCTTCCCTCGCTATTTTTGCCTTGAAGACTAGCAGACGCCGAATTCTATTGTACTGTGAGCGGAAAGTTCGGACAGTGATGTAGTGGTAAGGCGTTACCCAAAGAGGGGTCTTATGCTTTGATCCTTGCCGAGTTCGTGGGAAAGAGTTCATCTGCGAGAGAAGCGATCTCTGCACACGATTTTTAGGTTTGCGCCCGAAACTTTGCCCTTTGTCTTAGAACGTCCAATGACGGACTTAGTGAAAACGAAACAGAGGGATCTCAAGGCTGCTAAGAGGCTGGAGAGTTTCGAGGGGCCCGCCTCGACAAAGCCCCCGCCCCTAGAAGGAGTTCTCCTGCGAGAATGAAAAAGTGAGAGAGGACAGTTTTTCGGATAGATCTGAACGAGAGTGGTGACTCTCTGGAAAGAGTGAGGTCTGACCTCTATAGATACAGCAGGTATCAGGTGAAAATCCCAGCGAAGTGAAAAAGCACGACAAGTGCGATAGTGAGAGTTCTTTAACTCTGAAGCATCGTGATTTAGTATATTTTTCCGAAGAGAAGGAACGGACGAGCCCTGTTCCGAATGAACTTTCTTTAGAATTTACGACTGACAGTAATTTTCTGAGACTTTTGATTGATCGAGTTGCACTGAGAGTCAAGAGGACATTAATTTATAAGCGATTGACCCACGAAAAATAATTAAATGCTGTATTAACATCTTGTACATATTTTTTATTGGAATTAATATTGTTATGCAATAAAATTCTATTTTTCTAATTTATGCGAGAAATTCTCTGTGCCAACGATCTGACCTCGCTACCACTCAACATCTTAATCAGGTCGGTATAGAGGAGTTACTACAACTGGTGGCTTGCGGTGATGGATTAATTAGCAAAAATTAATGACATTCTCTAAAGACAAAGAGTGGACTCCGAAATTTAAATCATCAAAGTGCTCCAAGAAAGAGTCTCCTTGTGACTTGTGACCTGAGTCTCCTTAGACGCCCCTGTGGATCAACACAGCATCAGAAAGAGAAATCTACCAAGAATTCTGGAGAGTGTTCCCCCATCAGAAAGAGAAATCTACCAAGAATTCTGGAGTGTTCCCCCATCAGAAAGAGAAATCTACCAAGAATTCTGGAGAGTGTTCCCCCATCCGGAAGAGTCCCCATCCGAAAAGTGTGATAGAGAACCCCGTCTGTGCTACTGAGAATCTCTGAAGTCTGTGCTTCTGACGCCCTGAAAGACTCTTAGTAATGGAGGTAAGCTCTTTTTATACACAGAGTGGCTTTAATTGTTATTAGTGTTTGTATAGGTGTTGTAGGCTTAAAAAAAAAGTTGTATGTTTATTTTTGTGAGAGTAAATATATTGAGAAATTTTTCCGGTAGAAAAAAAAAGTATGATGAGATATTTCCGATATAACTGTAACTTATTTAATAGACAAATTTTGTAGTTAAAATTAAATTATTGTTGAATTAATTTAATGCAAACTGAGAGTTGTGCAGTGTTACAAATTTTAGCTGAATCTATAAATGAGAGTTCATTGAAAAAAAAAAAAGTATCGAACGCATTTCATATTTTACGATAACAGAGTTGATTTTATATGTTTTTTGTGAATTATTATAATTTTTTTTAAGAGTGGATGCAGAGATTAAGACCACCATTGATTTAAAAAAAAAAGGAATTGAATGAGACTTTTGCAATTTAAAATATTTTTACTGTACTTTTTGAATTTGAAATTTTTGTTTTGTGTATAATTTATCCCATATGTATTTTATAACCAAATACCAAGGTGAATGTAGACGTTAGGATAGAGTTGCTTATCTTTATATGTTGCATATTTCCTATATTATTGCTAAGCGTACTTTTTTTATGAGCGTATATTTTGGTAATATTTTGACGCACTTGGTAGGATTTGATTTAATCTTATTGTATTGTTTTATATTTGTGGGAAAGATAATTTCTAATTTTATACTTTAAAAATGTCGGAGCTTAAATATTTTAGGAAAGCTGATTTGCAAACGTTAGCTTACGAATTTGAGGTCATTTTAGAGGAAAATGATACTGTACCGAAAATTATAAAAAAAATAGAGTCGTCAGAAGGATTTGATAAAGAGCTAGCCTTAGCGCAGATTAAACTTATAGAAAAAGATAGGGAAAATAAATTATTGGCAGATAAGGAAGAAAAAGAGCGGGAACATGAGTTAGCTAGGTTAAAAGCGACGCAAGAGTCAGATGACCGGAGTACCGCATCTAGTAGCATCTCAGTTAGAACGAATCATTTACCCCTAAAAACAATTATGCATCGCTTTGATGAAAAGAATTCGGATATTTCGTTGTTTTTGAATTTATTCGAGAGACAGGCAAAAAAATGTAATCTAAATTCGGATGAGTTGGTGACAAACTTACTATCATTATTACCTGTGGGAATGGCCGAGTTAATTTTGAGAGAACCCGAAGACAAAATTGATGATTTTCAATATGTGAAAGAAAAATTGTTAGAACGATATCGTTTGAATGCAGAGACGTACAGACAAAAATTTAGTCAGCATCCCCGAAATCCTAATTCAGTTTGGAAGGATCTGATATTCGAGCTTAATAGTTTTTTAGAAGGTTGGCTGTCATGCTTACAAGTTTCGGATTTTGAGGGTTTGAAAAATTTGCTTGTCACGGACCAAATCAAACGGAGAGCGTCTCCAGAAATGCGCGAACATTTTATAGATAACTGAGCGGAGATTAAAGATCCCGAAGAGTTAGTGAGGCTTTTAGATGCGTACGAGGCAATCAAGCGCCCGTCTAAAAAAACTTGGAATCCGAAACTCCCTTTAGAGAAGAAATTTGAAAGACCCAAGACTTTTGAAAATGGGCGAAACGGTAACAGAAATCCGGAGACTAACTTTAACTGGAGGGATCGCGATGATCATAAAGAAAGGGAAAGGGTTTACGAAAAAAGCCGAGAAGTCAAGTGTTACGCGTGTTTTCAAAGCGGTCACTACAAAGTAGATTGTCCGGAAATTAAAAAGAGAGATGTTGCGCGGGTCAGTCACTTAATAAGTAAGCCGACACTTGAAGAAACCTTCTCCCCTTATTTGAGCAAAATATTAGTGAATGGAATTCAGGCAACTGCCTTAACGGACAGTGGGAGCCAGATAGATTTGGTCCCGCACCATTTAGTCAGTCAAGATAATTTGAATGGAGATCATGTTTGGATTAAAACCCCGGTGGACAGGAAATTGTACTGCTTACCTATAGCAGAAGTCACTTTAGAAATTGAAGGTGTAGGAATCATTGAAACCAAGGCAGGAGTAAATAATAGCGATTCAGACATGGATTATTATTTGTTGGGTAATCAATCTCAAAAGTTATTAGAGCAGGCGAATATAAAACCCGAGTTAGTAAATGCAGTTTTGACGCGGGCTCAAAAGAAAAACATTGACCATACTCCAAAGCTGGAAGATAAGCGGATTATGTTTTCCGATAAGGAAGGGGAGAATGTTCGCCGACGCGATGAAGCGGAAACTTTGAATCCGGTAAATAAACAAATTATGATTTCCGAGGGGGAAAAAGAAATTTCTAGCGCAAATGTTGAAGCGGAAACTTTGAATTCCGAGGAAGAAAAAGAAATTTCTAGCGGGAATGTTGAAGCGGAAACTTTGAATTCCGAGGAAGAAAAAGAAGAGGATATTTCTAGCGGGAATGTTGAAGCGGAAACTTTGAATTCAGTAAAAGAAAAAGAAGGGGGAATTTTTCGCGAGTGCAGTGAAGCGGAAGCGTTGAATTCAAAACTAGAGGGTGAAAATCTAGAAAGCCCTATTGAATTGGTTAGTGTGAATAAGGGATTATCGCCTTTGTCGATATGTGAGGGATCTTCGATCGTAGCAGAAATTGGAGGGAAGGATAGTCAAATTGAATTAGACAGAGATCAATCTCTCAAAGAGATTAGAAAAAAAACGGAAGGTGAAGAATCGCATTGTAATGCAGGAGATTCTTTGATAGTGGAAAAAGCCAGAGACGAACGCATAAGTGGAAGGGCGCGAGTGCTGGTCCCATTGCATTGTCAGGTGGATATTTTTGGCGCGTGCCTAGAAAAAGTGTCATTACACTTAGGGAAAGGGAAAGTTAAAGGAAATGTATCAAAATACTTGGACCTTGGGAAAAGATTGATAAGCGATTTAACTACCGCATTTCTAAAAAGGTTCGGTGTTAAATTGAAAAATCCGAGAGTGTGTCGCACAATAAGCGATAGTATTGCATGTTGGCATCGAAAAGTTAGAAAGCTTTTGAAAGCGTTAGTATTTGGAGAATGGATAAGAGAAACGGAGGAAAATAAATTCGTGAAGGGATGTGTGTTTAATCTCACGAACAGGTTAAAAAGAGGTCGAGTTTTAGCCGTTGAAAATGTGTCAGAAAAACGAGAAAAGAGGAAATTTTGGTTTGACAGAAAGGCGGTAAAACGGAAGCTTAATGTGAAAGATGAGGTTTTAGTTTTAACTACCCGAAAGCCAAATAAAATGTCATATAGTTGGATAGGGCCGGGAAGAAAGGAGTCAATAATTACGGAAACAATTGATATTGTGAGTGTTCCTGGGAGGCGACAGAAATCTCAGATTTCTCACGTGAGTTTAGTAAAGCCTTACAGAAAACGGGTGGAGTTAGCAGATATCTTAACGCGGGAAATAAACGCACTTAAGAATTTCTGTTTACCGTATCTAGATGATATGGCGATTTTTTCAGATAGTTGGGAGGACAATATGCGTCATCTAGAAATAGTATTAAAAAGGGTTAATGACGCGAAACTAAAAATCAAATTGGCGAAATGCAAGTTCGCTCAGAAAACCGTAAAATATCTTGGGCATATTGTTGGTGAGGGCAGACGGAGGCCAGCTGAGGCGAAAGTAAGGGCAATTAAGGAATTACCGGTTCCGAAATCGAAAACTGAAATTCGTAGATGTTTGGGAATGGCTGGATATTATTCCCGGTACATAAAAGATTATGCAGTGATTGTAGAACCATTAACGAGGGCGCTTAAAGGGAAAAATAAAAAAAGAAAAGATTGCATGGAGCGACGAAATGGGAAAAGCCTTTGAGACTTTGAAAATGAAACTTACTGAAGAACCGGTGCTTTACGCTCCTAATTTTCAGAAAGAATTCATAGTACAAACTGATGCTAGTGACTTAGGTATTGGCGTGGTTTTGGCTCAAAGAGAGGGATCGGAAGAGCACCCCATAATATATTTAAGTCGAAAATTGACTGATAGTGAGAAAAGTTTCTGCGCCACTGAAAGAGAGTGTGCAGGGATTATTTTTGCGATAAAAAAGTTAAGGCATTATATTGATGGACAAAACTTTTCTATCGAAACCGATCACAATCCCTTGGTGTTTCTAAAAAGAAATTCTGGAAATAATCCCAGATTATTAAGGTGGTCCTTAGCTCTGCAACCTTATAATTATGCCATTTCTCATCGCGCAGGCAAAGACATTCCGCATGTTGATTGTCTGAGTCGAGTTTAAGGAGATTTCTTGATAAACTTTTGTATATAATTATTTTAAGATTTTTTATTTTTTATTTCACTGTGTTTTATTTCATTATATGTTCATGATTTCTTATCAGAGCGCGCAAAAAAAAAAGGAAGGTAGTATTATCTTATTCATGTATGTTTTATTTCTTGCCACTCTGATGTAATTTGAGCTTCCAATTCTTTATCCGACTCTTAGAGATTCTTAGTGTTTCACCCTTAAGAATCGTTTGAGGAGGGGGTGTTGTAAAGAATTGGTCCTCCTCATCCAGGTGCGCGATGTGTCATTCTAGCATTTCCTGTGAGTACACTTAACTGCATACCTTCCCTCGCTATTTTTGCCTTGAAGACTAGCAGACGCCGAATTCTATTGTACTGTGAGCGGAAAGTTCGGACAGTGATGTAGTGGTAAGGCGTTACCCAAAGAGGGGTCTTATGCTTTGATCCTTGCCGAGTTCGTGGGAAAGAGTTCATCTGCGAGAGAAGCGATCTCTGCACACGATTTTTAGGTTTGCGCCCGAAACTTTGCCCTTTGTCTTAGAACGTCCAATGACGGACTTAGTGAAAACGAAACAGAGGGATCTCAAGGCTGCTAAGAGGCTGGAGAGTTTCGAGGGGCCCGCCTCGACAAAGCCCCCGCCCCTAGAAGGAGTTCTCCTGCGAGAATGAAAAAGTGAGAGAGGACAGTTTTTCGGATAGATCTGAACGAGAGTGGTGACTCTCTGGAAAGAGTGAGGTCTGACCTCTATAGATACAGCAGGTATCAGGTGAAAATCCCAGCGAAGTGAAAAAGCACGACAAGTGCGATAGTGAGAGTTCTTTAACTCTGAAGCATCGTGATTTAGTATATTTTTCCGAAGAGAAGGAACGGACGAGCCCTGTTCCGAATGAACTTTCTTTAGAATTTACGACTGACAGTAATTTTCTGAGACTTTTGATTGATCGAGTTGCACTGAGAGTCAAGAGGACATTAATTTATAAGCGATTGACCCACGAAAAATAATTAAATGCTGTATTAACATCTTGTACATATTTTTTATTGGAATTAATATTGTTATGCAATAAAATTCTATTTTTCTAATTTATGCGAGAAATTCTCTGTGCCAACGATCTGACCTCGCTACCACTCAACATCTTAATCAGGTCGGTATAGAGGAGTTACTACAGCGATGTGATAGCGAATTTTGAAGGATTAACATGTATGAGGTAAAAGAAAGTTTTGCAATTGGCACAGACTGGTTTCTTTTCAAATTATTTTATATTTTTATTTAAATTACATATTTTTTTAAATGCGCGAAGAAGTTTTTTTTTTTTTTTGTTGTTGTTGTTCACTATGAAATAATGAAATTCTGGTATACTGTTTCCCGGAAGACAAACGGATGCGACAAATTTTAATCAAAGCCCAATGCGAGGCGGATGTTGTTATTAAACACTACAGTAAATTTTTTAGTGAAGACTACAGAGTAATGATGATATTTTGTTTTATATATCTTAATAACTAATTACTGTAACGCTCAAAATATTAGTATAATTTTGTTCAAAATAAAATGTAAATATCCTGACCATGATATCAAATTCTTAAAATATATATGGTGACCACAAAATGGTTTTCCTTTCTTGGAGGCATCTACCGGGTGCTTCACAGTGTATAGCGAAACTGTTAGCTGAGTAACTCTTCAACGGGTAGGGCTAATGACGTAAAATTGTGAACGCATGTGAAGGGACCCATAGGAAACTTATTATCGGATTCTGGTTCCTGTCGAAGAATATTTTTTTCGCACAAATGTACCGATATTCAATTGAAGATAGTGTTTTTTTAGTCAAAACGTTTATCTTTGTGACCAGAGATCTGCCGAAACATAAACAAAGTGTTTCGGCAGCTCAATTTTGTCCAGATAGTGAATTTTGAACGCTCTCTCGACTTCTTGACAACGAGGTTCGTTCCTGATGCCTACCACGAATGCTAGATCCAAGACATATGGTTTCAGTAAGATGAAGCTCCGCCACATTCAATAGGAGACGTCCTGGATTTGCTCACAAGTTACTGTGACAATCGTGTCACCGAAAAAAGCTTCCCGAATCGTTTGCTGTATGGACTTTTTTGGCACCCCTATAGCCCTGATTTATTACCACTAGACTTATTTTTATGGAGCTATGTTAAAGATAAAGTCTACAGAGATCGACCAAAAACAATAGAGGAACGGTAAGCAGCGATAACAAGTGTAATAAGGTCGATTACAACCAGGGTTGTAAAAAAACAGGGTTTAAGAAAAAAAAAACAACCCGGGCGGGTAGCTGGGTGGGTACCCGGGCAGCTACCTACTACAATCCTTAAGGTTGTAAAAAATCCGTTTAAAAAAAAACAGTCCGGGTGGGTAGCTGGGCGGGTACCCGGGAAGCTACCCACTACAACCCTGATTACAACAGACCAACTCTAGCAGGTTATCGCGAATTTCGAGCAGAGACTTAGTTTTGTTGTCTTCTCAGATGGCCAACATTTTGAGAACCTCATCTTTTACTTCCCTTTATTCTCATGTATAAATCCTGAAACTTTAAAATAAAATTATTTTTCCGTACAAACGTTATTCAATACTTTTCCTATACCCTATGAAACACCCTGTATAGCTAAAACTAATGCACGAAATGAGACCAAATTTTATATTTAACTCTTTGAAAACATGGGTTAGATGGATTCCATGAGATAAAAATGGCACCATTTAAAACAAAAGTTGCGATAGGTAGAATTTTAACCAGGACCATTAAATTCATCATAACTTAAAGATTTTTTTTTTTTTTTGTAATTCTGTAAACATAAATTACAGTTTGGATAACTAAGTATCCTACCGAGTTTTTTAAATAAATTTATACCTTTTCTCACCTGCACCAGACTTGTACCGTCAATTTTTAAAAATAGTTTTGATAATTTGAAAAATAAATCACAATAAGTATTGCCTGGTCTCCCGATTTACGCGGGATATCCCGATTTTCAGGGCTTCCCGCGGAACCACTGCGCGAGATGCCAAAAGTCCCGATTTTTTCATGATGCATATTTTTTCTTAAATATCTTTTAGGACCATGCTATTCGTTAGTCTGCATCGAGTGGAGTGTAATACAGTAAAACCTGTGAAAACAGAACATATCTATAACGGAAAATTTTTATGATTTCGCTGAATGGAATACCATATATTCCATTCAGCGGTATAACCACTCAGCAGTATAACCTACCTATTAAGGCGGAAATCTGTCTCTTTCTCCAATCCCTATCTCCAATCTTTTCTCCAATCCCTAGCAATTCTGTTTTTACAGGTTTTTCTGCACTTGTTTTGTAAAACTTCGAAAACGGAACCTGTTTATAATGGAATCCTGTCTTAAGCGTAAAATAATTCGTGGTCCCTACAGAAGAAATACCATGAAATTATAACTGCTGAATCGGAAATTTATCCATAACGTACTTTTTTTCGGTCCCTGGCACTTCCGTTTTTACAGACTTTACTGTACAAATTGTACTGTACTTTTCGGTTTTCGTATTTATTTAATGCAATAAAATCCCATTAAGATAGAATTTGAAGCGACGAGAAAAAGATTCCGTGTTCGCAGGTATAATCATATTGTTTTCTTTCCACCAATAACCTGCCTTAAACGGAAATTTTCCGTTTAAGACAGGATTTCGTTATAGACAGGTTTTTTTTTCATATAATTTACTGTATTTTTATGTCTAGATTATTATGTCTCCCGATTGTGTCCCCCGATTATGATTATATTCCGTCTGCCTGAACCACTTTGCGTGACACTAGACCTAACAACGCAGATCCCAATCTAACATTTAAAGCTGCATATGTTTTTCAGAGTATCGACATTATTCACTACAGCTCTCCTCCCTCCCATGGTTATACTATCACATTTAATCACTATCACATCTAATCCCTATCACATCTAATAATTTTAACAAATGATGTTAAAATATGAATATGATGTTAAAGCATATTACCATTAAATGTCATGACGATATTTAATAGTATTCATCATTTGTTAATCATCATTTGTTAGTCATCATTATTATTAAAAGTGATAAAAATGTAATGTAATGTAATTTAATGTAAAACAAAAAGTAAAGAAATAAATGTCGAGAATTATAATTATTATGAGGCGCTGTATAAAATTTGAAGGTACATAAAAACACATGACTTATTTTACTTGTGTTTTTCTTTTCAATTTCTAGCTATTGCCTCATGCGCATGTGTAGAAATTCAAACACTGTGAATATACTGGTGGAGAGACAAAATCAGTCCACTTTGTTTTTGTATTTGTTCGAAATAATTGTTGCCGAAACGTCAGTTGAAGCTCACTGTGGAGACGCGAAAAGTTTTTGGTTTCTGTCTGTCTGTTTGTCTGTTTCCACGGTAACTGCCGTAAAAATGGTCCGATTAGGTTGATTTTTGGTAGGTACGTTGGCGAGGTATCCGGAATTAGCTCGATAGTTTTTTGTTAAATTTCGTTCATTCGTTCGGAAAATATAGAACATTTTATTTTAGGTCATAATGCCTATGGGGATGCAGACGATTTTTCAAATTTCTTTTTTTTATCTGAAATGAAAATGGAATATTTGCATAATGGATTTAGACGTAAAATTATGAATGCTAAATTTTCGATATGGATTTAGAATAGTTTTAAAATTTTGCCGATAAATTTAATATAATTTAGAAATTAATTGCTCAAAATATTTGAAAATGCTTTTGCATCTGTTCGGGAAATATAAACATCTTATTTTCATATTTTTTTACAATTTTTTCAAGCGTTTATTTTTATTTTCCACTTTAATTTATTTGTTGCTTAGCACCCATATTTCAAGGAGTGTAAAATAATAAAATTCAAGGAACTGGCACTATTTTGGAGTTTTTCTTTTTAAAAATCAAAACGAATTTAAATTTAATGAGACTACGGGCGGATGAATGCCTATTCATTTAAAAAAATTAAAAGAATAAGCAGTTTATCAGAATTTCAGAATATCATTGTATAACACTGTGTTTAATTTAATGATTCTAATTTCTGGAATATTCGAAGAATTTTATACGCTTATAAATATGCATGCAATTGAAAAAATAATAACTGCGGATTGTACGATGTTAAATGATATCAAAAATGAGATTTAAAAAAACAAATGACTTGCAGGGCTGACGTTGAGGCTCCTGATCTGCAGATTTACTAGTTTAGAAATCAAAAGGTCACACTATTCCTTTTCCTTTTATGAAATTTTATACATTCTTCTATGAAGCAGTATTTTGTTTCTGTGATCAACATTGTAGTATTGTCAAGTAAATAAAAGTGTAAATGTAAAAGTCCTTGGGGAAAATAAATTTTGCAGTAATAGATTTTCTTATTCAGTTTTGATGATTTGGTTATTTACTTTGAGGAAAAACTTATTTAAAACCTTTTATTTTTCTCGTAATCCTGTGAAATGTGTCATTGTCACTTCCGATAGTGATTTTGTACCAACAGAATTATTACAAAGCAGGCTCGTTGTTTGATTGACATTTTTTTGCGTAAATAACTTTTTTGAAAATTTTGATTCTAATTTTTCTATCGCAAATTGCATTTCTTTCGTAAAATTATGAAATATTTCAATCTGTTATTCGAATTATTGTATTTCAATAAAAATTATTGGTTTCTCGCATATATTATTATTGTGTAATGCAGATGAAAAAGAGTTCATTATTTTAGTTTCTTCTGGCTCTTTGCTCGTCCATCGTTCCTTTATGTGACTGTACATGTCGTAATTGTCGTAAAAATGCTGAGATATTTTCGATATTAAAATATGCTCAACATACAGTGTGATCATAATTAAAGAACAAGTGTTTGTATGGACTGTATAAATTGTATGTATGACTGTATGGATCTTGTGCAACATTTGTGGTCATTTGTGAAAGATTAGCACGTATATTTATGGAAATATAAAGGTTTCTTTAAAAAATTCAAGAAATTTCCGCATACGTTTTGTTTATACACTGAAAAGAAAAATTGCTGATTTTACGGTATAATACTGGTATCTCAGCTGCCAGTATTATACCGTAAAATTAACAATTATAAACAGTAAAATAAGCAGTAATACGCTGCCGTGCATGCGTGGTAGTGTATTACTGCTTATTTTACTGTTTATTACTGTTAATTTTACGGTATAATACTGACAGCTGAGATGCCAGTATTATACCGTAAAATCAACAATTTTTTTTGCAGTGTAGAATGGAGATTTTTCAACCAAATTCAACGCCACTTTCAGTTAGCTTGCCAAAGTACAATAGAAACAACATACTGCAGTAAGAATAAAAATATATTTAATATTTAATAAAATATAAGCATTTGTATGAAATAATTTTTTACCGCGCATGCGCTAAAGATAACAAAACTTTTTTTTTTTTTTTTTTTTTGCATAATTTAGTAGTCAACTATATATACGATCGTGCATTAAAAAAAAAAACAGTTTATTGTATAAATTTAGAAAGCTATCGGCGATGAGGGAGCTGAACTTTGGTTGTTTTCTAAAAGTAGCTGGATGATAAGGGATTTTCAAAAAATTTTTTAATTTTAATTTTTTTTTATTATAATTTTTTAAAAAAGTTACATTTTTTAAATTTGTATACGGTCCGTGGGTTCTATAAGTTATATTTAGAATTTTTTCCCATGCTCTCGCTCTGGCTAGTACGACAATAAAAATTCGATTCTTCTACTGCCAAAACTTATCGAGTTATGATGCGTTGAATTTTATACATTTTCGAAGCTTTTTGGCATTTAATAATCGTCTGTCCATTTACAGTTCCTGAAAGCTCCAAAATTCCATAAAATTCAAAGTAATACAACTCTGTAAGTATTTTGTCGTAGAACAATGGAATTTTTACTGTTGCATTTTTCAGAGCGGGAACACTTACTTTTCTAAATATAATTTATAATATCCAGGGACCACATCAAAATAAAAAAAGTGCAACTTTTTGAAAATTAATGACAGGACTATTTTATCAACATAATATTAGTTCCTGCCTTATTTTGAACACTAATAATTTTGGAACACTACTTTGCTAACGTATCTTAAACAGGTAAAGAATTAAAGCGCGTTTCAATCTTGTTGGGACGCCATGTATATTATACGAGAAAGATAAAAAAAAACAGCAATCGAAATGCATGCGCTTATGTGCTGTTCTTGCTCAGAAATGAGTCTGAAGAGACTTATAATAAAATCAGTGTTCATGTCTGTTTACTATGGTATACTGGAAATCAACCTAAATTCAATCTCTTTTGCTCTCTTGCAATTACATGCAAAGGTTCTCAATTGGGAACATGTGAATTTAGAGAATTACACTAAGTGCATTCCTTATGTTCTTTTAATGCGGTGATCCATTTTTGGTGCATTGTAAAAAAAGACAAAAGTTTCTTAATCAGGGAAAATATAATATAACCGCGAACAAAAATATACCATAATTTCTTCAAAGTTACCCATGAATCTGAAAAGCTTTCTTTAACTTTAGAAACCCCAGAAACCAATATATTTTAGAGATTTAAAAAAGTATTTATAAAAATAATTTTTTTTTTTCTGCCATGGATTTTTGGAACACTTTTCTGAGAAGTTTTTACAGTGTATTAATCAGTTTTCTCATTCCCGAACTTTTACTGATGCTGTCCATTCTCAAGTAAATACTTTTTTTTTTAACAAACATGTTTCACAGGATAAAATAACAACAACGAAAAACACGATAAATTAACGGCATTAACATTAACATTAACATTAAAATTAATATTATTTCGTTACAATTGCATTGCATAAATTTAGTTACGTAGCTGAAAAAGTTTCATCCAGAATCGATGACATTCTAAAAACCGATGTTCCGGTTTGAGAAAACGGATTAATGCACTATAAAAACTACTCTGAAATGTTTCCGAAAATCAATGACGGCAAAAGAAACTTTGCTTTTATAAATGCTTCTTTAAATCTCAAAAAATGTATTGGTTTATGAGGTTTCTATGAGTAAAGAATGCTTTTCGGAATCGTGGGTAACTAGGAAGAGGTTGTTGCATATTTTCGTTCGTGGTTATATGATATTTTCCTAGATTAAGAAACATTTGTCTTTTTTTTTTTATAGTGCAGGCGATTTTCAGTAAGGTAAAGCCAGGAGAGATGGCACGGTCGGAGAGATTGCGCACAAAGAGGGTCGGGGGGAGGGAGTAGATTTTGCGTGCAGCGACTCAAGGTAGTTGTACAACAGCAGTAGTGGAGTGTCTACTTGAATGTGCATGTTGATTGTTTCGAGCGTCTAGGATAAATCATTGCTATTTTGTTTTATTTTCCCAAGGTAAGTGCATGAATTTTCATAACTATTCGTTCGAATTTCTATAGAATGTCAATAGTATAAAATATTTTAAGCTTAAACGATTTCTCGTAAGCTACTAACCTAGAATAACGGTGCGAACACCAATGGTTAGTTTTAGAAGCGGTCATGTTTAAATAAAATTCCAGCAATCTCTCCTGCCGAAATTGGAGAATTTGCGCATCTGCTAATTAGGAGAGATGGCGCATGGTTCCCATTAGTTTCCATGCTAAGCGGGATTACGTAGCTTACTGGTAAATTTGCATAAATTTCAAATTACATGTTACACATATGAATGAATCAATTTTGGAATAATTTTCGAAAAACACATAATTATCGAAACTAGGAATATACCCATTAAATGTTGAAGTGATTCCAGAACACGCATATTGGCTAGACTGTGATCAAGTCATGAATCAAACTGTCCCTGAAACCGTTGAGTTACCATCAGAATCCACACCAATCCATTTCAACAGCAGTTTACAACCACTGAAACCGAAACTCTCATATTCTAGGCCTATCCTCGCATCCCATTGCAGCAGCTACATACATTTCTTAACCAGTAACTTCGGGGGAGTCTAATGTTACGTTACTCTCATAAATACACCTACGAAAGTTTTGAAAAAGCTTCCACCCATTCCAAATAGTTTAATGTCATCGAAATCAAAAAAGGAAACAGAGTGCAACGAATGTTAGCGATCCACAAAACATACATGAAAAAAAACTTAAGAAGGAAGCAGCCACAAAATAAAAAAACACCTGAAGATAAGATGCTTCCAGAAAAGTGCGATTAAAAAAAAAACTGATGGAAAGTAAATAAAGGGCAATAAGGATGAGTGCACTGAATGTCTTAGAACTGTACCAGGATACAACTTCGACTGGATACAACGTATTACTTGTGGCAGGTGGTTGCACGAAAGCTGTACCAGTTACAACAATAAGTACATTGATTGTGGACGACGACAACTTCGGTCTGCAAACAATAAAACATTGAAACTGTGGAAATGAAAATGGAATAATTTTAAGTTAAACGTGTTATGATGAATCTTAATGTTATTTTGTAATCGTTTCTAGGCTTGCTTTTTCTGATTCTTTACTTTTTTCTTTAATTAAAATGCTTTAATTGTTCTTAAAATTATTTCCTTTTTCTGATTCTTTAATCATTAGGTTGAAATATTCATTCTCAATGCAATAATATTTGTTCACAAAAACCTAACAACAATGTCATATAAGTGTAATTATTATTTTTAACAATTTAATTTTAGTTATTAAAAATATCAATCTCTCCTTACCCATGTGCGCAATCACACCAACCCTGTAAGGACAGATTGCGCAAAATAACTTTCTTTGTTTTATTACAGTTGTCCTATTAAATTACAGCATAACAACAAAATAGCAATGGAAATGCATAAAAAACAATTAAAGTCAAAATTATTCATGGATAGTTTAGCAAAAAATTAATATTTAGATTTTTTATTATTATTCTATTGAATTGTGAGCAGACTCTCCTAGCTTTACCTTATTGACTTTTAAATTGTGTAGAGTGAAAAAATGTCAAAAAGGTCGTTTATATGATTTTCCATAAATTTTCCCTTTTATGTCAAATAATTTTTACTTCTTAAAAACAATCCTTCATTCTGTTATAACTGCTAATTTATTCAAGTCAATGTGAATAAAATTTATTTCGATGCTTTCAATTAGGAAATTGGTCTATAAAAGTTTGCCTCAACCTAAAATTTATCTTAATGGTTTGTTTTATAGTGAGTATTGTTTTAGACATTGAGTATTTTGGAGTTAACAAAATAATGAATCAAGAAATTTATTTTCATAAAATAAACAATAATTTAAGGGAAAGTGGACTTCCAAAACCACGAAATTCGAAGGAAAAAAAATAACGATTTTTTCAATTTGGGGAATTATGAAATTACAGATACTCGAATTTATCTGATGCAAATAGAGTTTTTCAATTCTGACGCTTCTTCGCAGAGATATAATTGTCAAAATAATTGTATGAAAATAGTTTTAATATGGAATTTTTGGAGAAAAAATGATACAACAATAATTTAAGTGGACTTTCAAAATCCCAAAATTCGATGAAAAAAGAAAAACGTTTTTTTCAATTTGGGGAATTATGAAATTATAGATGCTGGAGTTTATCTGATGCAAATATAGTTTTTCAATTCTGACGCTTCTTCGTAGAGATATAAATTTTTATATTTGTAAAAACTTTGTATTCGAGTATTTATACACTGCAAAAAAAAAAAAAAAAAAAAAAAAAAAAAAATGTTGATTTTACAGTATACTATAATACTGGATATAATACTGGCATCTCAGCTGCTAGTATTATACCGTAAAATTAACAGTAATAAACAGTAAAATAAGCAGTAATACGCTACCGCGCAGTATATTACTGCTTATTTTACTGTTTATTACTGTTAATTTTACGGTATAATACTGGCAGCTGAGATGGCAGCATTATACCTTAAAATCAACTTTTTTTTTTCAGTGTAGGAAGAAGTTGTTATAGGTTTTCGTTCGTGGTTATATGATATTTTCCTAGATTAAAAAACATTTGTCTCTTTTTTTTTTATAGTGTAGGCGATTGCAAGTATAGACTTTTAAATTGTTTAGAGTGAAAAATGTCAAAAAGGTCGTTTTTGTGATTTTCCATGCATTTTCCTTTTTATGTCAAATAATTTTTACTTCTTAAAAACAACGCTTTCTTTCTGTTATAACTTCTAATTTATTCAAGTCAATGTGAGTAAAATTTATTTTAATGCTTTCAATTAGGAAATTGCTCTATAAAAATTAGCCCCAACGTAAAATAATTGTAATGATTTGTTTTATAGAGAGTATTGTTTCAGACATTGAGTATTTTGGTGTCAACAAAATAATGAGTCTGAAAATATCGCTTAAGAAATTTATTTTCATAAAATAATACCATACATATAATTGTTCAAAATAATTGTGTAAAAATAGTTTTAATATGAAACCTTTGGAGAAAAAATGATACAACAATAATTTAAGGGGAAAGTGGACTTTCAAAATCACGAAATTCGAAAAAAAAAAAAAATAAAAATAACGATTTTTTCAATTTGGGGAATTATGAAATTATAGATACTCGAATTTACCTCATGCAAATAGAGTTTTTCAATTCTGACGCTTCTTCGCAGAGATATAAATTTTTATATTTGTAAAAACTTTATATTCGAGTATTTATACACTGAAAAAAAAAAAAAATGTTGATTTTACAGTATACTATAATACTGGATATAATACTGGCATCTCAGCTGCTAGTATTATACCATAAAATTAACAGTAATAAGCAGTAAAATAAGCAGTAATACGCTACTGCTCAGTGTGTTACCGTTTATTTTACTGTTTATTACTGTTAAATTTACGGTATAATACTAGCAGCTAGGGTGCCAGTATACTGTAAAATGAACAATTTTTATTTAAAATGTTGTTTTCTCAAAATTGAAAATTTTGAAGTTTCGGATTCTTTTGAATTTTGTACTGTCTATACTCTGTATAATAATAAATAAATGTTAATTTCTGGGATACTTTAGTTTTGAAATTTATGCGCAAATGGAAATATACAAGGTGGTCCTAAAATATATGTCAAAAATGTAAAGGTAGGTAGAGGGGACCTAAATAAGCATATTTCGTATAGGAATATGGGTGTGGAAATGCAGTGTTGAAGCAGTAGAGGGCGCTGTTGAGTTCGCCGGATGAAATCGCTTCGTAGGCTTGAATCGTCAGTCCCCGCACGGATTTCGAGTAATATGCATCGTTACATCAATACGGAGCTTACTGACATGCATTTCATGTAGGGGTTTGCGCAAGGAAATGCTTCACACCCAATGCACGTCCTAAAGCTCTTGAGCTTGTTGAAGGACTATCCTCTATTGTGCAAATTACTGCTTCTTCCACTCCAGGAATTCTCCGATATCTTTCTCTGCCCGTATCACGTCTGAAAGCATAAAACGGTCCTTTCGTGCACAATTCCCCATGAAGACGCTGAAATGTTCGGCGTTCCGGCAGATTCCTACCCGGGAATCATTCCATGTACATTCTTTGGGCAGCTGCTCAATTTCCTTGCGCAGCCACATACATGAAACACATGTCGCAAGCTCCGCATTGGTGTAACAATGCATGTTGCTCGAAATCCGTGCGGGGAATGACAATTCAAGGTAGCGAAACGCTTTTATCCGGCGAACTCAACAACGCCCTCTACTGCCTCAACGCTGGATTTCCGCACCTATATTCTTATACGAAATTTTCTTATCTAGGTCCCCTCTACCTACTTTTACATTTTTGACATATATTTTAGGACCACCCTGTATAGCTACTTTTTTAGAAAAAACAAAGCATAATTATAATTTTTTTTTTTTTTTCTGCTTCTATATTCAGCGAACATTTAAAATTCATGCCAACTTCCATTGTAATACATAAAAAATAACTCATAAATAAATATTTTTATATTATTTTATGCAAAATAAATGCGCATGGGACATTTTAAAATATGACAATTATTCGTTATTAAAAAAAAAATTAAAATTTGAATAATTTAAAAAAACTTTTTATTATTTTAACACCAAATTTTGAATATAACTGTTTGATCTTGTCATTAACAAGCCTGCCAATTTTTAAATGAATCCATTGAAAATTGAAGGATTTGGTTTTTAATCTCCACTGTCCCCTTAAAACAATAAATAAATACATTTTGACAAACAAATGCGTTACAATTACAATTAAAGCTTCAAATCACAAATCATAATCACAGTCAAATGTGCAAATTACATACTGCATGTGCATAATTTGGAGTATACCTAAAAAATCAACAGTTTAGGAATTTGCAATTGATCAATGTAAAAAGGGGTCTCTTTACATGTCTTACACTAGTTAACAAAAAATATACACACATGAATATCTTATTTATAATAAGTGTAAATTAATTAATCGGTGGGAAATAGTCGTTTATTATACGCATTCATTTCTAAATATGAATGCAAAATATACAAGACGAATTAGAATTCATGGACAAAACTTTATGACACAGCGGTACTCATTAAAATCTATATTATAAAGCAGAAACATGTCCGTGAGTAACACTGACATCATATTGATAGTGGACAAACCTGACCAATAAATTTCGCTTTTATTGTAATTTTTTAAACTTTAAAACCTCGCACAATTTCATTTTTTTACACCGCCGAATAGGGGATTTTTTTTTTCTCAAATACAATTTTTATGAAAACTGTAACTCAATTTACTGTTTTTGTAATAGTTTTCAAAATAAGTTTCAAGTATGATTTAAAAATATATATATGTCTGTCGCGTGCAGCCCAATTCCGAAAGATTAACCAGTTCGCAATTAAAACAATACGAGCAGGGAAGACCGAGCTATGCTCGGTCAAAATTAGCTTTGAGTTCAAATATCATGACCCATGACCAAAATGACCCACTAATAAAATTTTCTCGAACATGTGACCAAGCCCAATTGTCTTTTCGTGCCTGAAACCCATAGGATATAAAATTTTGTCAAAATAGTCTGAGCCATTTTTAGATAAAATTCGTTTGACCCACAGTGACCCAAAAATGACCCACTAATCGGATTTTCTCGAGCGTGTGACCTAGCCCAATGATTTTCTCGTGCCCGAAACACCGTGCCCGAAACACCGTGCCCGAAAATCCCCCCCCCCAAAGGGGGTTAAAGGGGGGTTCGAATGTTTTAGGTCATTTTGCCATATCTCAGCAGCAGTTATAGGTAGGAGCTTGAAATTCCAGAAAACAAATCTACTAAAAAAATGATTAAACACCTATTTCAGCGATTTTAGAAATTCCCCCCAGAAGGGGGTTAAATGGGGGTGGTCGAATGTTTTAGGTCATTTCGCCATATCTCAGCAGCAGTTATAGGTAGGATCTTGAAATTTCAGAAAACAAATCTACTAAAAAAATGATTAAACACCTATTTCGGCGATTTTAGAAATTCCCCCCAGAAGGGGGTTAAAGAAGGTGGTCGAATGTTTTAGGTCATTTTGCCATATCTCAGCAGCAGTTATAGGTAGGAGCTTGAATTTCCAGAAAACAAATCTACTAAAAAAAATGATTAAACACCTATTTCAGCGATTTTAGAAATTCCCCCCAGAAGGAGGTTAAAGGGGTATGGTCGAATGTTTTAGGTCATTTCGCCATATCTCAGCAGCAGTTATAGGTAGGAGCGCGAAAATCAGGAAAACAAATCTACTAAAAAAATGATTAAACACCTATTTCAGCGATTTTAGAAATCCCCCCAGAAGGGGGTGAAAGGGGGGTGGTCGAATGTTTTAGGTCATTGCGCCATATCTCAGCAGCAGTTATAGGTAGAAGCTTGAATTTCCAGAAAACAAATCTACTAAAAAATTATTAGACACCTATTTCAGCGATTTTAGGAATTCCCCCCAGAAGGGGGTTAAAGGGGGGTGGTCGAATGTTTTAGGTCATTTCGCCATATCTCAGCAGTAGTTTTAGGTAGGAACGCGAAAATCAGGAAAACAAATCTACTAAAAAAATGATTAAACACCTATTTCAACGATTTTAAAAATTCCCCCCAGAAGGGGGTTAAAGGGGGGTGGTCGAATGTTTTAGGTCATTTCGCCATATCTCAGCTGCAGTTATAGGTAGAAGCGCGAAAATCATAAAGTAAATCTACTAAAAAAATGATTAAACATTTATTTCAACGATTTTAGAAATTCGTCACCCGAGGGCTTAAAGAGGGGGGTGATCGAATGTTTTAGGTCATTTCGCAATATCTGAGCAGCAGTTATAGGTAGAAGCGCGAAAATCAGGAAAACAAATCCACAAAAAAAAAATGATTAAACATGTATTTCAGCGATTTTAGAAATACCCCCCCCCCCCCGAAGGGGTTAAAGGGGGGTGGTCGAATGTTTTAGGTCATTTCGCCATATCTCAGCAGCAGTTATAGGTAGGAACGCGAAAATCAGGAAAACAGATCTACTAAAAGAATGATTAAACATGTATTTCAGCAATTTTAGAAATTCCCCTCCCGGAGGGGTTAAAGGGGGGGTCGAATGTTTTAGGTCATTTTGCCGTATCTCAGCAGCAATTGTAGTTAAGAGCACAAAAATCAGGAAAACAAATGTACTAAAAACATGATTAAACATGTATTTCGGGGTTTTAGAATTTCCTCTCCCGAAGGGGGTTAAAGGTTGGTGGTCGAATGTTTTACGTCATTTCGCCATATCTCAGCAGCAGTTATAGGTAGGAGCGCGAAAGTCAGGAAATTAAATCTACTAAAAAAATGATTAAACACGTATTTCAACGATTTTAGAAATTCCCCACTGAAGGTGGTTAAAGGTGGTGGTCAAATGTTTTAGGTGATTTCGCCATATCTCAGCAGCGGATTTAGGTAGGAGCGTGAAATTCAGGAAAACACATCTACTAAAAAAATGGATAAACACGCATTTCAGTGATTTTAGAAATTCCCCCCAAAGGGTTTTAAAGGGGGTGGTTTCGAAAATTTTAGGACATTTCGCCATATCTCAGCAGCTGTTTTATGTAGGTGCCCGAAATTCAGGAAAACAAATCTACTACACAAATGATTAAACACGTATTTCAGGGAATTTAGAAATCCCCCCCCCCCCCTTCGAAGGTGGATAAAGGGGGATTCGAAAGTTTTAGATCATTTCGCCATATCTCAGCAAGAGTTTTAGGTTGGAGCGCGAAATTCAGGAAAACGAATGTAAAAAAAAAATTACATTGTCTACCCGTGTAAAGCCGGGACGGGCCGCTAGTATATATATATATAACCACACACACACAAGATTTGCTCGTATTAGAATATATGATAAATAGTTCAACATTTATTTCCAGCTAATATTCCATAACGAAATTAAAAATTCATCAATAAATAAATAAAATAACATGAATGAAACATAAATTTAACAGACATGAAATCGAACTACACGCTTAAACCACTGAAATTATCAGAATCAAAAAGGCTGCTGTAAATAGTGAAATCTTTGGCTATTTCTTCGGCTATTAACGTTTGATATGTGGCTGAAAAGTATCAAATTTAACAAATTCCAAAACTTTATGTGGACACATTACTTATATTTTTCATATAAAAGTAATTTTTCGTACGATTAATGGGCAATCTGAAAAAAATATAGCACAGTGGGTGATCGGTTAACGAACTGTTTGGTTTAGGGACAGATCGGTTAACGAACACTTTCGCGAGAGATTTTTATGTTCGGATAACGAACACATGTTCGGTTAGCGAACACATCACAAAACAAAGCCAAGAAGAAGCAATGCTGTGTTTCAGATTTACAGAGCTGTATTTAATTGTCGTATTGTATTTAATTATCGACTTGGACAACATTTTAACAGTTGTAAGACTTATGCCCTAATTCATTGATTGCCTACCGGGGGTTCGGACCCTACATTTTAGGGCCCCCAAATCACAATAAACCGATTAAAAACATTAATTTTTAAATTTTGTAACTCTTTTTAAAGAAATATTTTTAATTGGATATTGATTATTTTAATCGAAATTTAGTTTCTAAATTATTAACAGGCTCTAGGTGCTCTAATTGAAATTTATCATGCCTTGCAGTAAACACGATTTTTTAGAGAACTAATGGAGTTTTTGATATGTCAAAGTGATAAACTGATATGATTTAATGTTGTAGTCAATGAATGTGATCCTAAAAGTTTTTACAAAGGGCATGTCAATTATTTTTTAAGTACGGCACGACACGGACAAAGCCATTAAACTGCGATCTGTCCATATTAAATACGGACGTATATTAACCCTATTAAAATAGGAAGATTCAGAACTCCAGAAAGAAAAAATAGTTTTTGTCAAATATTTAATGCCCTACAAACTGAAAAAAAGTATGAATGGAGGAAGGCACGAGACTGTATGTATGTAATGTATCTTTTATTATTATTACATTTAATTAAATTTAGAGAGAATTTATATTAAATTTTATACATTATTTAGCTTTTAAGAACGATTTAATTGAATCCCCATACAAATATGTACTAAATCTATGATCGGTTAACGTACAATTCGATTAGCGAACATTGTTTTGGAACGGATTAAGTTCGTTAACCGATCACCCACTTTATATTAAATATAAAAATTGCTATCAGCTGCATTCCAAATTACGGAGAAGCAGGTTCAGAGTTGTTTAGACGCACATAGTGAACGTTTCCAGCATTTCTTCTGATGTCATATCGTATTTCACGAAAACAAAGTTGGTTTGTTGAAGATATTCTTTGATTATCTATATTATTGTTAAAGTTATGAACAAAAACACGGGCTCAGCTTAGACACGCTGTATTTTTAAGTGTATAAGTAGATTGCAACTCTGATTTTCTATTTAAAAAAATGTTGCTGTGTTCTCTATCACCTGCTAAAGTGTTGTCCACGAGTTCTGAATTACCCTGTATTTTGTTGAAAAATGTAAAGGTAAAAATAAGGACTCAATTTAAGCGAAGCATCACCATCGTTTCAGCAGCAGAACAAAGAAACCCGTCATTTGGACATATCTCAAATTCTTGTCTTAATTTACAAAATATTATTGCCCTTATGTCAGGATTTATTCTGACATTTGTCAAAAGAAAAAAGAGACAGAGAGAGAGAAGAAAAAGAAAGAAGTGAAATATATATGCATATATATTAACACGTGAAATATATATGCATATATATTAACACGTGAAATATATATGCATATATTTATTTTCTTATGAATAATAGTTTTATTAAGTAGGAAGGATAAATGTATTAAGATTTATTTATAAAATATATATATATATATATATATATATATATAGAAACTGTAATGAGATTATATTCTCAGAAGATTTTTATATTTAACATGATTAACATAAGTTTAATCTTATACTAAAACAGGATTCAAACCATAAATGTCATTTTAAATATAAAATAAGGAAAAGGAAACTGATCATATCAGTTTTTTGGTTTTATATTTTTTAAATGTCTTAGCCTTGAATTTCAGTTGAAAATTAAACTATACATATACATCTAACCTAATATAAATGTAGGTATTTTCAAAACGAAGAAAATTTTCCCATTCACCCTTCTAGGGCTGACAAACATTTAAATTAAGATAAAGCGCACAAAATTCACTAAAATCTACAAACTATATTCTATATCTCAGGCCACGAAATTAAGCTAAAATATTGCTCACTAAAAATACTGCTCAATACGGTATTGGACCAGTTGAAAATACTTTTATTTATCTTGTAGAGTTGTAATACGGACCTTTTTCTACATTTGTTTTTTATTTCATGCAAAATAATACCAAAATATTGTCAATGTGAGTAATAGTAATGTATTTATATAAAATATAAAAACCATTATAAAGTTATATATATGTAATATATATTCTAGTTGTATCCACAGTTGTTAAAAAGTTATAAAACTTATACTTTTAATCAAATCATAGATACAACCATGACCAAAATGTTATTATATGGCAGCATTACATTAAATATTTTTTTTTTTATGGAAAATCAATGGAAACTAGTATTTTAGTCTGAAATAAGAAACATTTTCGTTTGAATATATTTAGAGACCATTTCGTATATTTAATAATTATAAATTAAATCATGAGATCAAAGGGTGGGAAATACTCTATTCTATTGATAAATAGAAAAAGGTAAATATGTGGAAAAAGATGATTATCAATTATTTTGGATATAAGTAAGTAAAATGTTGTTTCGATTTTTAAAAAAATCCCTCGAAAACGATACTTTCGATAGTAGCCAGCCTCAAATTTTTGTTTGCCCATGCAACCCGGCGTCGGCGGCCATAAATTTTGTGGCCTGATAATACATAAAAAGAGATTAATAAATGCAAATTCCCGAGGTATAAAAGGTGGCGCAATCTCTCCTACCGAAATGGGAGAGTTTGCGCATCTGCTACTTAGGAGAGATGGCGCACTGTTTCCATTAATTTCCATGCTAGGAGAGATTACGCAGCTTATTGGTAAATTTGCATAAAAAAAATGAAAAATGAAAATGGACTACTTTTAAGTTAAACGTGTTATCAAGTAACTTAATGTTATTTTGTAATCTTATCTGGACTTGCTTTTTCTGATTCTTTAATTTTTTTCCCTTTAATTAAAATTTTTTAATCGTTTTTAAAAGTATTTCCTTTTTCTGATTCTTTAATCATTAGGTTGAAACTCCTAATACAATAATATTTGTTCCCAAAAACCTTACAACAATGTCATTTAAGTGTAATTATTATTGTTAACAATTTAATTGTAGTTATTATTAGTAACAATCTCTCCTACCCATGTGCGCAATCACACCAACCTTGTAAGGACAGATTGCGCAAAATAACTTTCTTGGTTTTATTACAACTGCTCAATTAAATTACAACATAACAACAAAATAGCAATGGAAATGCATAAAAAACAAATGAAGTAAAAATTATTCATGAATAGTTTAGCAAAATATTAATATTTAGATTTTTTATTGTTATTCTTTTGAATTGTGTGCAGACTATCCTAGCTTTACCTTATATATTTAAGAACCAACGTGTACAAATATATTTTAAATTTATATTTTTGACTCTCCTCCTATTTATGTTTAGAATCATATACAGTTTATGGAGGTGGAGGGGAGGGTTTGATAATGCCAATTCTATGTATTTTTACAGAAAAATCAATTTAAAATATTATTTTAAATATTATTTTAAATTAGATTAACTAAACAGTTTTTCTGTGGTACAACCTTTAGTTGTATGTATTTGATGGATTGTTACAGAAAAATCAATTTAAAATATTATTTTAAATATTTAAAATATCATTTTAAATTAGATTAAATAAACAGTTTTTCTGTGGCACAAAGCTTACTTTATTTCCGATTTGATCGACATTCTATTTTTGTTTAACCCACCATTTCAAGGTTTTTTTTTTTTTTTAATTTTTTTTAAGTTTCACGGTTGGGTAATTTCAGGCCTTTCTTTTAAAATTTTGAGTTTCAAAACATTTCTTAACAATTGAAATTTTGTTCTTACCTGTATAGTAAAATTGTTAAATTCAACAAATAAAAAATAATGATTTATTTGATAAAACTAAAATTATAAAAAATGTAGTTTTTTAAGTTTAACTTTTTAAGCTAGTTCATAGCGTGTAGAGTAAGAAAGGTTCAAAAGCGAATATTACCTAACAAGCAGAATAGAAGCGCTAACGTTCACAGAAGAGCAGTTTTTCTATATTGAAATGTTTTTACATAAAATAAAACCTGTTTATAATAATAATAATTATTATTATATAGTTTTTTATAATTTAAGGGCGTATGATCCTCTCGTCGCCTCTCTCTCGTTTAGAATTACTTTCATTTTACGTTTGATATTTTCAATTCTTTATACTTTTACAACAAAATTATTTTATATCAGGTTAAATAAATAAATTTTCTTTGCCACAAAGTTTGTATTACTTCCGATTTCACTCATACGTATCCTTGTTTAACCTTCCATTCTTTGAGTTCTTGAAAGTTCAGCAATCCCACAATCTAGGTAATTTTACACGGGTTTTAAAAGAAATTTTGTTCTAAATTGTATAATAAGATAGTTAAACTTCAGTAAATCAAAAGAGTTAAATATTTGTCAAAACAAAAGGTTTAAAAG
This sequence comes from Maratus michaelseni, assembly GCA_963931845.1. Lineage (NCBI taxonomy): Eukaryota > Metazoa > Arthropoda > Arachnida > Araneae > Salticidae > Maratus > Maratus michaelseni. The sequence goes on from OZ007592.1 coordinate 148,779,751, forward strand.
TGCACTTATCGAAATTAAACTTGTTTAAAATGGTTCAGCGTGCAAAGTACAAACATTTTTTGGGCACATTTTACCCAACCTTTAAACTGGAAGGTCAACAAAACATTATTTTTTTTAAATATTTCATTGTGTCGCCAATCAGCGATAAATCTTTCAATATTTTTTTTTGTTACGGGCGTTTAATTAAGATTACGCAGATATTTTTTTCATTAACAGGTATACCCATATAAGAAAAACAAGCCTAATATTTTTTTAAACTTTTTGAGTATGAGTTTATGGAGATTTCCCGTGTTAGAACCTTGCCAAATTTGCTAACACTTGAAATACTTAATAGAATGTGTTGTATATCAACTCAAATTGTAGACAATGATAGATTTTAGCGCAATATTGCCAGTTAGAGTTTAACATTTCGAGGCAACTATAGGTAGAATAGTAATTCGTTTTCGCCATTAAAAACAAAATAACGCTACACAAAATATAATTAGGGACATAGATGAATACAATTGAAGAAAGGTACAGAAAATGCTTGAATACATAAAGATTATCTAAATGTAATATGGTAAAACCTATGAAAACAAACCCACAGGCAACCAGAAAACAGAATTCTTTTTAGGCGGTTTACCATCTTGTAGGTATAACTGTACTGTATTTCTTCTATCGGAACTTTTTTTATTTAAGCCAAGATTCTGTTATATACATTTTCTATTTTTACAAGTTTAAATGTATGTACCTAACATATTCAGAATAATAAATTCAAATTTAATTCCATCGTCATTGATTAAACATCTGCGCAATACTATATAGGGTAGTCCGACCAGTAAGTGAACAGCCCTTAGTGAATGAACAACTAGTAAATATTTTAATAGAATAAGGTTTGTGAAACTCCCCACTAGTTAATTATCATTTAAAGAACCCTTAATTCAGTAAAGACGAGTTGTAACTTATTTGTACAAGTTGTAGAATAAATAACATACATATTGCATACATATTGAAAAAAAAAATTGTTGATTTCACAGTATTATACTGTAAAATCAAGATTTATTATTTTTTTTAACTTAAGTGTTTTTAAATTGCTGCCTGTTCATTCACTGGTAAGAACTGTTCATTTACTTGGCTTTTGTACAGCTTTTTATTAAGACACCCCTAACATCCCAATCAAATGAAATATAAACTTACTTTTATTATTTTTTAATCATTTATATACCGACACATGTATTTGCACGGTCAGACACCAAAAGGTACTGTTTATTAAAATATTATCAATCTTTTTTTTTTTAATGTGCTTAGGTGCTTATTTACTGGTCGGACTACCCTAATTAGGGACACAGAGAATTACGGTGAACTTGAAGAAGAGTTGAAAAAAAATCCGGTCATCGACAATTTTTTATATAGTACTTACACATCGCATGCTTATAAGTAAAATGACATAACTCAAAATATTATGCCTTTTAGAAAAGTCGAAATTCAAGCATAAAAGCAAATTATTTTTATTTGAAATAGATCATAAATGGAAAATAACTTTCGAAATATTTATATCTAGAGTCAAAAAGTTATCTTATTTACTTCAATATGATCCACATTACATACAATTATATGAAGATTCGTAAACAGTAAAGTTGTATAATGAAATAAAAATGTTGTAAAAAAAAAAAAAAAAAAAAAAAAATGCTATGATTCGGTCATTTTTAAAGATATTTTAAAACGTGCGTTCAATAACAGAAAGGAAATAAGTTTGTGAATCACCCCCTTTTGATGTCTGAAAAAGCACATTTTTTTAAGGTGTGTCACTTTACGAATAAGTGTGAAGTACTATGTAGAATTATAAATCTAAATCTATTTTCACCATAAATAGTTAAACATCTGAATAAAGCTAATCCAGACGATTACGATGAGTTCGAAATTAAGGCACAAAAAGTAAGTGAAAACTCCACACCAGTTTCACCTTCTATACATTAAATCTATAAAAGGAAAAAAAAAAATATTAGATAAAGACATGCAAATAATGATGCATTGAATTATTTTTTAAATGACAAGTAAAATAAATTATTTTTATGATGATCATAAATGAACATAAAGAATAAAAACATAACGATTTCAAGATTAATAATCAATGACAACCAAGTGTGTTTAGAGAAATTTATCTTTATTTTTATTACTCATCACACACACACACACACACAATAGATCTGTTGATGCGAATTCTAAAGCGGTCAAATTATGTACAAATAAAATACAAAGTAGAATAATAAACGTATCTGTTGTTATTGGATATTTAAATATTTTGTATAGTTTTTCTGAATTTTTATGTTTTGCTACCATTAAAAAAAAAAAAAGAAAGATTATTAATGAGAATGAAAATATCCTCTGCATTCTTTTGAAACTCTTAACTAAAGAATTCTACCCACATTCTATAACAAGCATTTATTTCATTTTTATTTTTATTTTATTTATTTATCTATTTGTTGAGATAGATATATGATTTAAACTTGATCGAAATCAGGAAAAATGGCGCCATCACAATTAACTATGGTTAGCGTTTATTGAAATGAATTATAATTTGTGCGGACAGTCATACTCTAACATTTGTGTATCAAAAATAATAATAAATAAATAAATACATTCAGAAGACGTACAACGCCACACAGGGGAAGGCATCACATGCCTTGATATCCAAATTTAAGATCATTCAGAGTGTACATGGATGTACCTAAAAATTGTTTAAGAAAATATTATTTAAAACGAACACATAATCATCAGAAACTCTCAGTCTCGGCTATCGCAGGAACTTGAAATTTCCGGCATAAGTGTTCATCGCAATTCACATGAAAACTGCTCAAAATTACCACTTATTAACAACTTTTATTATTCTTTTAGTTTTCATATTTGCAGATATTTTGAACACTTTGAACTTTATTTTGATGTAAGTTTTGTAAATATAAAAGCTTTGGTTCAAACGTTACTAAGAAAAAATCTTTCTGAATTAATTAGAGATCACAATGTAGGAATATCTTATAAACTTTTATAAAATCAGTTTTTTTAATTTTCTTTAATGTATTCACAATATAAAAATGCTTTAAATTTTAATATTCAAGTTATGAATAAAAGTTATTATTTAATAATGATTTTTAAATCTGATCTTGCTCAAATCTATTTTTATTGTAATTTTTTTTCTGTAACATGCTAACATTTCTTTCAAATCGTGCTCTATAAATTTTAATAATTACTAATATAAAGTAAATGTAGAAATTCAATGTTCTAAAAACTGGGAAAGAAATGCACTTTCTTTTGTTACAAAGCTAAAGAAACAGAAAAAAAGAAAAAAAACATAGTTTTTCTTATAATATTTCCAGAAACATCTTTAAAAGTTGTGAATTTTGCGTTTTTGAAAAACAGGTGCTTACTTTCAAACTCTTCCTAATCTTATCTAAGCTTTTCATCAGCTTTTAAAAAATAGTTTTTTATCCGAGAGTAATATTCAGTTCTTTTGTATTTTTTCTATCTAAGAAGAAAAAATATATTAATAAAATTGCCTGAGCTCACCTTCATTCATTCTATGTCTAATTTAAAGGTTTGAATTAATCCTTTTTTTTTCTCTTTAATGTTATTTATATAGGGAGAAAGAGACGTATTCTTACAACTTTGACCTTGATAAAATGTAAAAGAAGTAAGATAGTAACGTTTTGTAGCTTGTACATGTACCAGCAATACATGAAGAAGGAAAGTAAAAAAAAAAAAAAAAAAAAAAAAAAAAAAGAAAGAAAGAAAGAAAGAAAATGGGAAAAAAATGAAGATTTATAATTTTTTTAACCCCTCCCCCCCCCCCCCCCCCAAAAAAAAAAAAAAAAAAAAAAAAAAAGAATTCCCAGAAAGAGAATTATTTTAACAGATTTGACATTCGATAAAAATCCACAAAAATGAGATAACAGGCTTTTGTTGCTAGTACATGCAACAGCTACATACGAAATTTTATTTGTATGCAAAGTGTTCCTTAAGCAAACAATGATTTGCAAATTTTTAAGCAAAAAAAGAAATTCCCAGAATGAGAATTATTGTAACAATTTTGGCACTCGATAAAATCTAAAAGAAATGAAATAGTAAAGCTTTGTAGCTTGTACATGTAACAGCAAGACATAACGATTTCTTTTGTAAGCAATTAAAAAAAAAAAAAGAAGAAGAAGAAGAAGAAGGATTTATAAATTTTTCAGCCAAAAAAGTATTTCCAGAATGAAAATTATCTTAAGAGCTTTGACACTCGATAAAATATAAAAGAAATAATATTGCAAAGTTTTGCAGCTTGTACATGTACATGTAACAGCAATAATAAAGATTTCTTTTGTAAGCAATGTTTAAAAACAAACAAACAAACAAACAAACAAAAAAGAAACAAGTGTGTAAGTGTGATCTCACAAAGGGTTTCGTTTAATATTCCTTTCAAAACACTTTATCCTTTCTTTAATAAATCCAAATAAATTTCATCTCCCCCGCCCCCCCTCCAAAAAAAAAAGTCATGTTTTTTATAAAGTAAAAATTTTCCGGTCTATTTTTCTCGTTTTTTCAAAAATCTGAACCGGTCGGATAACGGGCTAAGCCCGTTATTATACTCTGTCATAATAATATCTGTCATGTGGACTAAATGCGATATTTAAAAAAAAAAAAAAAATCAATTTCAAAATTAAACTTGTTGTACACCTTCAAAATGTTAAAATATGCCAATATTTCCATAATCGGGTTTTTATCATGATTCAATACGTTCCTCAAACTCATATATTTACTATTCTCTATCACTCATAATGATACTCTCTTTGTATTATTCTCAAACATTTGAAAAATCCGTTAAACTTTCAATATGATGTCAGATTAATTTTCTTTTTAATTCTCCAATGACGTCATATTAAGCTGCTTTCTGCATTTACACATACTCATACTGTGTGTTTGAAAATTCGTGATGTTTGAAAATTTCCGTTTTATTACCAATATGACGCCACATTAATCTTTTTTTCAATTGGTGAAACTTTTATTTCATTTTCATTTTTCACGAGGAAATCTTTCAATAGGAAATTAATTATTGTAGAAAGAATTTTATTATGGATTTTCAATTGTTGGCAACTGCTATAACGAAAAATGTTTAAATTTAATAGGAAAAGGCTGTTAGAGCTTTGGTTTTTTATCTCTCTATATTAAAATAATAGGATTTTTTTCAAATTTTAATATTTGAGCTTCATAGTCGGTAATTTAGCTATAAGTACACAAATTTCCATGCCTGTAAGTTATATAGTTTCTGAGAACGGGCTCTGTGACGGACAGACAACTAAGCGGGAGTAATAGGGTTTCGTGAGATGAACGAAACCCTAAAAAGAAAATAAAGATTTACAAATTAAAAAAAAAAAATGCCTGAATGAGAATTTAAAATGGAAATAATGTTGACTTTTTAAAAATCTACCATTTATTACAAAATTACAAAACGACCCTGATATATCATGTCTGGTCATCACATAGAATTTGATAAACAGTGACAAAAATTCAGTTGATTAGACAGATTCTTTTAGATATTTTCAATATTGCAATACCATTGAATGAAAAGCAGGAAGATAAAAATTGATCATGTGCCTAACATATTTTAGACAAATAAATTAATCATACACACGCATACTTCTCACGATTATTTCATTGATCTCACATATTTTTCGTTTAACTTAAAAAAATTTAATCTAATCATTTGCTTAGCTGATATATTTTTACTCATTTAGTTACTAATAAAATAAAATAAAAGTAAAGAAAGAAAAGAATAAAGAACAAAGAACAGAAAGAAACGTCAGGGATATGCATTTTTAGGTTTAACTTCGTAGAACAATTTAGATTAAAGTTTATTAAGATACTGATAGTTAATTTAAAAAAAAAACATTACTTTAAAGAATTTATAGATTCAAGTTTACAAAAGCCAATATTTTTCATTTGAAGTAATATATTATTGTTACCTTTCAACAACTAAATTCTCTTGAAATATAATAAACTTAAGGTAAAGCCAGGAGAGATGACGCAGTCGGAGAGATTGCGCACATAGAGGTTTGGGGGAAAGGAGTAGAGTGAGCGTGCAGCGACTCCAGGTAGTTGTACAACAACAGTAGTGGAGTGTCTACTTGAAAGTGCACGTTGATTGCTTTGGGCGTTTAAGATAAAGTATTGCTATTTTGTTTTGTTTTCACAAAGTAAGTGCTTGAATTTTCATAGCTCTTCATCAGAATTTCTATACAATGTCAATAGTACAAAATATTTTTAACTTAAACGATTTCTCATAAGCTACTAATCTAGACAAACAATGTGAACGTCAACGGTTCGTTTTAGAAGAGGTCATGTTTAAATAAAAGGGTGCGCAATCTCTCCTACCGAAATTGGAAAGTTTGCGCATTTGCTACTTAGGAGAGATGGCGCAGTGTTTCCATTCGTTTCTATGGTAGGAGAGATTCGCAGCTTATTGGTAAATTTGCATTAAAAAAATGAAAAATGAAAATGGACTAATTTTAAGTTAAACGTGTTATTAAGTAACATTATTTTATTTTTTAATCTTATCTGGTCTTGCTTTTTCTGTTTCTTTAATTTTTTTTTCCTTTAATTAAAATTTTTTAATCGTTTTTAAAATTATTTCCTTTTTCTGATTCTTTAAGCATTAGGTTGAAATATTCACTCCTAATACAATAATATTTGTTCACAAAAACCTTACAGCAATGTCATTTAAGTGTAATTATTACTGTTTACAATTTAATTGTAGTTATTATAAGTAACAATCTCTCCTACCCATGTGCGCAATCACACCAACCCTATAAGGAGAGATTGCGCAAAATAACTTTCTTGGTTTTATTACAATTGTTCTATTAAATTGCAACATAACAACAAAATAGCAATGGAAATGCATAAAAAACAAATGAAGTAAAAGTTATTCATGAATAGTTTAGCAAAAAATTAATATTTAGAATTTTTATTGCTATTCTTTTGAATTGTGCGCAGACTATCCTAGCTTTACCTTATATATGTTAACTATTAATTTATGATAGAAAGATTTTCATTGCGAAAGAACTACGTAGAAGAAGAATAAAAAAAAATGAAAATGTACATAGAAAAATCTTAAATAAACTAGAAAGTACAAATTAGAAAAAAAAAAAAAACCTAGAGAAATTAGAAAGTTTTTGAGATATTAAAATTTTCCTGAAGTTACTTTCAATAAAAAAATGTAATTACTTATCTAAATAATAAAATAAAGTGTTTGTTTATCTGTCTGATTGTCTGTCTTTGCGAGTGATTGCGCGGACAGATCAGTTACACAAAGGTGTAAAATTAAGATCAAGATCAAGGTATAAAAAAGTTAGCACAAGGGTACTTCAAAACATCTGTAATACGTCGAAGCTCCATTTTTATTTTAATAATAATAATAATAATAATAATAATAATAATAATAATAATAATAATAATAATATAAAATAAGAAGAGAAATTTTTATCCTCGTAATTTCGCTGTATTTCAAATGGGAAATATAGAAATGTTCTATAATTCTTTTAGTATTTTCGATAAGTGGTAGAGTATTGAAGCCTGTCGTAATCACTTTCTTTTTTGAGAAAGAAATTATACAGTAAGGAAAGGGCAGCTGACGTCATTGTTGGTTAAATTACTATTGGTTTGGGAGAAAAACCTGTTCGTTCTTTTACGACTCCTACAGTACACATGAGATGGAGCGATTTGATTGGTCTACGTTAAACTGGTCTGTGATATGATTGGCCTACGTCGCCATGATGATTCCTGCAATGATAGCTGCGACAAAAATACAGTGGTAGATTGGTTGAGAGAACTGTTTGTTTGTAAACATGCCCTTTCCTTATACAATGTTTCCAAATAGCTACAACACATTAAAGAATCCTTTGGACACAATTGCAAAAAACATTTTATTTTCTCAAAGCTTGTTTTATACATCTGAAAATTTCAGTTTTTCATTGCAAGAATGGAAACATTATGAAATTTCTTTATTAAAAAAATGCATAAAAAAATAATTAAACTTTCAAAAATGCATTGAAAAATTTAAAAAAATGCCCAAAATATTAAACAATTACAAAAACCAGTAAAATTCTCAAAGACATCTTAACCTCTTACGTCCTGACCTGGGTACCCAAATGGGTACCTAGATTATTTTCTTAATAAAAGCTAAAATGATTGATATTGTTACACGTTAACTTCATTTCGATATACCTCAATGGTATTGCTTTAAAATGAAATCAGAAAATGGCAGCACCGATGTCGATTTCCTTATAAAATAAATGTTATTTTAACCTGAGTTTTCAAAACGCCTTCGAGACAGTGCAGCCAAGAAAGTAGGTAATTTCCACAATTCTTTAACTTAAAAACTTTACAATGTAGACAAATTTTTAAGAAATTGTAGATTATTCACTTATTTAAAGCTGTTAATTTTTTTTTGTGTAAATATAAGTTATTAATATAAGTTATATATAAATTGATATTTTGGGGGGATAGTAATTTTAGATTCATATTTGTGAACCTAAATTATAAGCCCCCTAAAAGAATACATTTCAGAAAAATATTTTTTTTTTCATCTATGATGTCATTTTGTTTGTATAAAAGCAAAGAATGAGTATTTGTATACTATTATTGTAACTTCGGGTCGCAAGAGGTTAAAACCAAAGTAAAAATAATTAAAATATAAAAATTGCCAATACCTTCTTACTAATCTATAAAATGACAAACAGGTGAATATCTTGAATTCTTACAAAAGCACGAATAGTTATATTTTAAAGTTCAATTAAATTCACTCTGCATTATTAAATTAAAGATTTAATTGCTTATCACCATGTTTAAAAAAATTGCACAAGCTCTGGCAAACAACAACAAAAAAAAAATCGCATTTCAACTTTGTATGCACACATACATACAATAGCCCCTCATCGTATCGTGCTTGTTCAGAAACAAGAAAAAAGCGCAATATATCTGAAAGTGGGATGTAACCGAAGGCAATACAAAATAAGAGGAACAGTTTTGGTATTCGCCCGCGGTCCACCATCGTGTTTTTGAAATCAAAACATATTTGTTTTGTTTCTCATTTCCAAAATAATTTTCATCGATATTTACTTATTTTAAACACGTTATTTAATTTTATTGACTAATTTATTTATATTTAATAATAAAAGTTAAAATGTTTTGATTTAAAAAACAAGATGGCTGACCGCGGGTGAATACCAAAGCTTAGCCAAATAGGGAAAGGAAAAATGATATATATAAATGAATATTTTATAGCTATTTCCCAAACAATAAATTATACGCATTTTATACTCTTTTCAGTAAATTAACTACATATAATTACATTTACTTATTGTTATTTACATCAGCAGTAATTTAAAATGAGGAGTTTTTATTAGTTTTCTCCTTGATGGGAGACTGAATAAGAACGACATATCCTAAAATGAATGACGCAACCAGACGCCATATAGCGAGGGGTTATTGTATATACTATTTACAAGGTTCCAGTCAATATATTGTAATATGCATTTTGATAAGATAAATCATTATAATAAATAGCATACTAGATGTTACTAAAATCAGGCTTGCTTTAAATAATATGTATTAAAAAAAATCCCTGACGGCTCGGCCTACAGGCACAGGTAGATTTCGAAGACGCAGACCGTGGGGCGCCTGTTTGTCGGGAATTGCGGAAGAAATGACCTTTTTGCGATGATGCGGCAGTTGTAACCGCCTACTTTGAAACCTAACTTGTTTGCAGGCGGAGCCAGCAGGATTTGTTTTTTTTAATTTTTTTTTTTTTTTTTTTGCTATAAGAGTTGGTACTATAAAAAACTTGTCAGTATAAAATTTTTAGATAATATTAAGAGAATTTATAATAAATTTAAGCGGATTTGAAATATTGGGAATTGACGAAGTTATGAATTTTTTTCTTCTAAAACCCCCCTCCCCCCCCTAAGGCAATTTTTAATTATATCAAAAATCTGTCATACATAAATTTTCGGCCCTTTTCCTAGAAGTAATAATAACTTCAAACGGATTCGATACGTATCATAATTAAGAAATTATGGGGTTTTTTCTGTTTTCCCAAAAAGCCCCCCCTTGGTTCGATTTTGCCCATTAACGAACTTGACCGAGATTTTATGCCCCTTGATTTTATGTATCAGTTTCGAAAAGATGCGGGAGTTGGAACCGCCTACTTCGAAAAATAACTTGTTTACAGGTGGATCCGGCAAGGATTTTTTTGTTTTTAATTTTTTTTTGCTATAACGGTTGGTTCTATAAAAAACTTGTCAATATAAAAGTTTTAGATAATATTAAGAGGATTTATAATAAATTTAAGCGGATTTGAAATCTTGGGAATTGACGAAGTTATGAATTTTTTTCTTCTAAAGCCCCCCTTCTCCCCCCTTTAAGGCAATTTTTAATTATATCAAAAATCTGTCATACATAAATTTTCGGCCCTTCTCCTAGAAGTAATCATAACTTCAAACGGATTCGATACGTATCATAATTAAGAAATTATGGGTTTTTTTCTGTTTTCCCAAAAAGCACCCCCATCCCCCCCCCCCCTTGGTTCGATTTTGCCCATTAACGAACTTGACCGAGATTTTATGTCCATTGATTTTATGTATCAGTTTCGAAAAAATGCGGGAGTTGGAACCGCCTACTTCGAAAAATAACTTTTTGCAGGCGGAGCCGGCAGGGATTTTTTTTGGTTTTAATTTTTTTTTTTTGCTATAACGGTTGGCCCTATAAAAAACTTGTCAATATAAAAGTTTTAGATAATATTAAGAGGATTAATAATAAATTTACGCGGATTTGATATCTTGTGAATTGACGAAGCTATGATTTTTTTTCTTCTAAAACCCCCCTTTTTCCCCCCCTTGGGGCCATTTTTAATTATATCCAAAATCTGTCATGCATAAATTTTTGGCCCTTTTCCTAGAAGTAATAATAACTTTAAACGGATTCGATACGTATAATGATTAAGAAATTATGGGGGGGGGTTTCTGTTTTCACAAACCCCTCCCCCCCCCCTTGGTTCGATTTTGCCCATTAACGAACTTTACCGAGATTTTATGTCCCTTGATTTTATGTATCAGTTTGGAAGAGATTTATGCAGAATTTTTCCAGTTATCGTGGTCATAAAAAAGTGACATAGATAGATAAATATAGATAGATAGATAGATAGATAGATAGATAAAGTTTTGAACTGGGGGTGGTTTTGGGTTCTGGGAGTCATGATCGGCGTAAATCTGCAAAAATTTTCAAAATTTCCAACTTAGGTGAGAATGTAATAGGTAGTATTTCTTACGAAATCTACCTAAAATGGGAGATATTAAGATGGAAAGAAATTAAAGTGGCCTGAGGCGTTAGTAATATATTACATAGTTAGCTTAATAGATATTACATTAAACATATGCGGTATAGCTTAATTATTAATAAGTATTTATAACACTCAAGTGCACTTTATGTAAATATGTGAATAATATATCATATATTATTTATGTTTTATTATTAACTATATATATAAATTTAAATGCTTTTAAAATGTATGCATACATATAATACATATATATAAATCTTTAATTGCCAAAATCTATGCCAACCCACTAGCTTTTATAACTAATCTTAATTCAATTAGTTATAATAGTCTAATACAATTGTAAAATGAATGTGTTTAAGCAGTTTTTTGGCCATTGATAGTCTATATATTCGCGATATTTCCAAGATACTGAAATATATATATATATATATATATATATATATATATATATTTTTTTTTTTTTTAAACTAATTATTACCGAAAAGATTTTGGCAAAATGAAAGTATATTCTAATATGCATTCTTGTGAAATCACCGAAGTGTTCAAAAGGAAAATCAAAATAATGATTTACATAAATAATTACAATTGTTGAAGAATGGAGTTAATCTACTATTTAAAAAAACTATTATTCAGTGATTTAAAAAAAAAATCATAACGGTATTATAATCGTAGCAAATTAAACGATATGAAAACATAATAATTTAATTAAATAATACAAACTCTATAAAATACAAACTATGTATAAAAACTGATTATTCAATGAAATTAAAGTTTGATTGATTGAATAAAAGATAATGATTAGAATAAGTTTTTTAAAGAAAGTTTTTGATTTTGTCACTTAATATTAAATTGATCCTAAATAGATTTAAAATGAATCTAGTGGAAATAACAGATTAATATTATATTTTTATTATATGTTTAAATCGTTGTTGTTGCTGTTTTATTAGCATTATAAAGTTGTAGTTCTATAAAAATAAACCACTTATTGCACGAAGAGAAGCTTAATTTTTACTTCATACCTTCTATTTGATGAGAAAGGGCTTTTTGTTTAAAACACATGCATTATAAAGAGAAGTAGAATTCTTATTTTTAAGAATTGCTGTTTTATGATGCTTCTAATTAAGCATTACTATTTCTTTTACTTTACTTTAAAGAGTCAAATACCTTTAAAAATGCTAGTAAAAACTTTAAAGCTTGTTATCTTAAAAATTATCACACTTACTTACACAAACCTTCAAAGAAATGTTTATATGACTCATCTCTTTCAAATTTTACTTTTCAAAAAGTTGACTAGTTAATTTTTTTAATTTTAAGTCCTAAATAAATGCGTATTTTCTCGAGAATTTATGCATAAGATAACATTCACATGGCTGAGTAATAAAAGTAAATATTTCATAAAATCAGAAATTTAGAAACATTTTAAAGTTTATTATACCAAATGTCAAAATTTTACAAAAAATTCCTTACCCATTTTCTCAAAAACTACAAAAAGAAAATAAATGTTTTGAATGAAGGGATTTTAAAAATGAACATACTTTTCAATAACTTATCTTAATAGTTGTTTTAACATGAAAAAAAAATCATACTTACATTTTAAGCATAATGCAAATATCTTTTCAGAAAGAAGATCGTAATGTCCGGCCATTGAAAATCTCATCGAATAGGACAGGCCTTGTCTGCCGAAACTCTTTTAAAACTATTGCATGGCTGTTAAAGTAAGCATTCTGTATATACATTTTTACTTCATTCTTATATTCTTCTTCTTGAAGAAAATCCAAAACTGTATAAAGCTCTAGAGCAGTGTCTTTATTTATATGTTGATATAAGTACTTTAGGCATCCATCTTTGAGGTTTTTTAGTTCATATTTATCAGCTGCATAAGCCAATTGGATGACTTCTTCATCAGTACCAGAAACTATCTGGCCACCATATACATAGTTTAACAACAACTTCATAACGCTTACTCCAATATCTTCGATCACAATCTCTCCACTTGCCTTTTCCTTCATGTCAACTTCAAAGTATTTTGCAAATACCGGAGACCTCGCACTCAGAATGGCTCTATGCGCATTTAATTCTCCATCTGGCAACCTGATGATAGTGTCTGTGAGGAGATCGTTTTTAAACAGATTCAGGAGGTCTTCACTAAGCATAAGAATATTCAGATATTTTCGCTGATATCTGTTATTATAGCCTTTAAGATGACAGATAGTTTCAGGGAGCGAAGAAGATGACTGACCTATCCATATTTCCATGGAAAACAAAAGTCTTCTTACCAAACTAAACGTAGACATGGAACCATCATCTCGTTTTCCAAATTTCACTGTAGTCATAAAAAATGTTCTGTTTTTGTCACTTTTTTTAATGAAACCATAATCAATTCTGGATGTCATATTTGTTCCATAGAAATTCTGCAGTGTTATCACAAATCTTATAATAATATCTATTCCACAGATTTTTTGTTTGGGAGTTACTCGAATAGTAACATATTCGTCGGTAGTGTCATTAAAAAAATGGGATACAAAAGTCCACTCAGCATCTAACAGGGTAAATTTACGTTGATGAATGTTTTCTGCTTTAGTTCTGTCCAATCTTACACAAACACATCTTCTTTCGCCTTTCAGTACGCTGACTGCTTGTCTCATCATCGGACAGTTTGCGAATTTAGACTCGAAGTCACAAATACCAATTTGATATCTCGCCGCATCTTTTAGAAATTTTTCAGATATTACTGATTCTTCATCTAACTGTCCGGAATACAAATGATGCAAAACGCCTTTAACAGCTGAATCGGTAGTATTAGAGACAGGAATGTACAAAACTTCATCCTTTCGCTTACGCTTTGCTTTAATTTTGAAACCTTTGGTTCTAGCTTCCAGTATCGCTCGATGAACACGAGTTTCTCCATCAGAGGACTGCAGTACCGTATCATAACAATTACAATTTTTAAATAAAGTTTTCATATCGTTAGAGAGCTTTAAGAGATTTTCTTCTAAAAATGAGCTCGAATCTATATGTAGCGTGCAACTTATTTGTAACGAGTCCAAATTTGGGTCAAATGCACTTTTCACAACCTCTTCATGGTAAATATTTGTTTTGAATAATAGGCAACTACTGCCTTTTTCAAATGTATACTTAATTCCGTTGCCCCTCAAAACTTTTGAACTTACGTCCTTCTGCAATATCATGTCTTTTATTTCGACTGTGATATATTCAGGTCCATCATCGATACTCCTCTGCAGATAAACAGTTAAATATGCAGGGTTCATGCTAAAATACAGAAAAAATAGCCAATCTGTGGAAAAATAGTCAGTTCGAAATTCTGGACTGAAAATAACTTTTCCAGAACGAAGATAACCAAAGCTTATATTTTTAACAATCCATTTAAAATGATATCCTTCTACTGGTGGAGTAGGTTCCGAATTCAAAGCCATCTTTCGAGACCGCAATTAATTCAGAGGCGCCTTGTAGAAGCCGAAAAAACGGTAAAATTATACCTCCTCCCGCATCAGAGTCACATATCAGAATGAGCGAAAAAAAAATGACTAGCATCTCACCGGTTTGATGACTTGCAAACGATTGGCTCTTCTGTTTTACGTAATGTGAGTTAAAAACTGGATTTAACATCTAAAATCGAAAAAAATAAATACCCCTCTTTTCAAGATCATATGTTTATTATTTAAAGAATGATAAACTTTGATATAATATATCAAAAGAGTGTTTTTACACAAACAGTGATTATTATTATTTTTTGTTGTTAGTTAGAAATAGATTATAGCTTACAACGGTCTCAAATAGTTGTGATGGCAAAATAGTTGTTAGTATAGAAAACAAAACTTTCATCTCACTGTTTGTTTCTTTTCTTTTCTTTTTCTTTTTTTTTTTTTTTTTTTTTTTAACATTTAGTGAGGATTTTTTTTCTTTTTTCTCCTTCGCGCTGTTAACTTTTCTTTTCCTTTCAAAACGACAATAGTGATGTTATGATTTTACAGTATAATTGCTGAATTGAAAATTTTAACGATTTATGTTTTCAGTTACTTAGAAATTTGCATTTTATTATTATATTTTTCTCTATTTCAATCCTATTGAAATTATACATAGTTTATTCAAATGGCGTTTTTTAACGGTGGAGTAGCTTTATTTTCATAATTGCAAAAGCATTGTTACACAAAATTGTAACACATCCCGATTGTGGAAGATTCTTCAATTTAGATGCTTACTTATTAAACTTTAGTTCAATTTTGGGATTTTTTTAAAAACATGTACTATTAATAGATAAACAATGAATAGAATTTTGAATAAAGTGCATGATTTCATTTACAAATATTAAGATTTTCTTGCAATTACGTCATAGTGAATTTTGGTTGTATCAAATATAGAATGAGAGACACTTCATTCTTATTATGTCAACTTTCATAAGTTAGTATATTTGGATACAACCCCTCATCTTTTTGCTTCCTTTTGGGAACAGCGAAATTCGAGCTTATTCTATTGACGATTACTACCAGAATTTTCAAAGTATGTTTTTGAGACTTTCATAAAAGTTGGTCTTATGCACAGTATATTTTGATTGAATTCGCGCATGCGCAGTGAAATAATATTTAGTAAACCTGCTCATTTTTCATACAATTTTTATTATTTTTTAATTCTGATTGCAGGATATTGTGTACAATTTTGTTTGTCATATTTTCTGAAAATAACTTGTTTTGATATTAAAAACTCTGCAAATTATGAGCAAAAAATTTGGTAAAATTTGGGACTGTTTTTATAAAAACCTGAATTTCTCTTCGAGTATACATGCTATCTTCATAAAAATGAACCCAAATTATTACAATAAGCCACTTAATCATAATCTACAGTTTGAATGTTTTTTCAATATCAGTTTCTACAGGGTTATCCAAAAGATATTCGTTTTTCCTCAATTTGTTGACGACCCCTTATGGGGTTTCGGGAAAAAATCTTCGCGGAAATATATGACGTTTATCATGTTGTTTACACTCCTGAAGTTTCAGGATAATTCCTCATGTATCTTTCCAGATATTTAACAAAACGTCTAAAATCGCAAGTGACCAATCATCATTGGCAATATAGTGTATTACTCGGAACGTCTAATTTTATCTATATTGATATAAGAATGTATTTTTTTCACAAATTGAAAAGATTTGTGAAAAGATTTCATTTTACATTTCATTAATTAATTAACATTTAAGTAATTTAACTTAACCTTTAAGTTACATTTGGCATCCTTTCCCCTCTATTTTCCATGACTTTTTCCAAGTAATTTTCCGTAAATTTTCTAGGTCCGTCTCTTGTGAAACAGTGTCTTAAATGGTCAATTGCAAAATTGCAGTGAATTTTCCAGATTTAATATCAAAATTCCCTGATTTCTCGATGTTTTAAATAAAATTCTATATCATAAAATTACTATTTAAATAAAGTCTATAAAAAATTTTATAGACTTTCCATGTTCTCCAGGTCAACGGGCCACCTTGAATAATAACTTAGTCCAATGTCGTTATTTTGAACGTTAAAAGTGGCATTATTGCACGCAGGATTTTAATTAGTGAGTAAGGAGGCAATAAAACGTAGTGATGGGCATAATAAATGATTTTGATATTCGAATGAACACGTTCGGATATGCACAAAAGCATAGTTGCCAATCTTCGTAATTTAAAAAAAAATCAATTACTACCAGAAATTTTGTTAAAAAAAAAAAAAAGAAAGAAAAAGAAAAAACATTTTGTACTTTAATTCGAATTAAATTTAAAGTCACACACACACACACACACAAAAAGTAAACAGTTGAGTGTTTTAATGGGATTTCCAGTAGCAAATCAACTCCACTCCCTGTAGATGAGTAAATGTACATCACAACATAGAGAAGCCATGAAAAAAAAAAAGTATAGCTGTATCACATTTGTACTACAATGAAAAAGAACGTAAAGGATTGGACTGACAACTTCATCAGCCAATCAGGAGAGAGTAGCCAGCGAATCAGATTTACTAGCATTAAATAAAGAGAAAGAGTTAAAATTATGGGGAAATTTTAAAAAGTGGGTATTTATAAGCTTAATAACAAATTTTAAAGATAAAATAGTAAAAAGAAATAGAAAAAAGCTATAAAATAAAATTTATGCTAAAGGATAGAATTGTTACACTAAAGGATTGAACTTGAGCAGCCAATCAGGAGAGAGTAGCCAGTCAATCAAATTTAACTGACAGAAAAGGAGGCGGGGCTTCACTGACAGTTTGTCAGAAAGAGAAGATTATAGAAAAATGAGTAAAAAACATTAAAAATTTAAAAATTAAGTAGAAAAAAGTAAAAAGTGAAGAGAAAAGATGTTTAACTGTTTACAATGGAGAATCACTAACAAAAAGCAAGGCAAAAGCAAGAAAAAGAGCGTAAATCTACACCTTCAAAAATAAAAGACAGTTTAGATTGGCACATAAAAATAAATTTTAAATTACTGTTAGTTTACGAAATAGGATAGGAGATGCATTTAAATAAATAAATAAATATATTATTATTATTATTATTTTATTTATAATTTTATACTGTTAAAGACAAAAACAATAAGTATTAGCGCAAGAAAAACTACTCTTGTAATATAGTAGTATACCGAGGTCTTTTACGTTTAGAAGGGCTGTAAACGTCGTCGTAATCAGGCAGTTCCTAGACAATATCATTGGGAATTTTATATTGATTACAATAAAAAATTTTTGAGAGGAATTTAGTGCAGTTAGCCAGTGAAAAGGTTTTGAGGTAATTTCAAATATAGTAGAGTTACATAAATATCTGGAGCCCTTACGTATGATTCTAAGTTGTTTGTTGTGGGAGCGAGAAAGAAAGTCCATATACTGCTTTTATAAACGAAGCTCCAGATTGGATAGGCATAAGTAACAATAGGAAGGATGCAAGCGTTATAACTAAGCATAATTGAGACAGTCACATAAAAAATATGAAATTTCTTTTCTTCTTCCTCTGTTTTTTTAAATCAAAATTTCTGGAGGTAACTGATTAAAAAAAAACGCAAAGGTTGGCAACTTATATATTGGTGCTTTTTTTTCCTACAAAATTTCTGAATGTAATTGATTAAAAAAAAAGCAAAGGTTGGCAACTATTTATTGATACTTTTTTTCCTATAAAATTTCTGGTGGTAATTGATAATAATAATAATAATAATAATAATAATAATAATAATAATAATGATAATAATAATAATAAATAAACAACAGGTTGAGGTTGCTAACTGTGCTTTTGCGCATCCCCGAATGATTCATTCGAATGACGAAATTATTCATTATGATTATCAGTAATGAAAAGTATCCACCTTCGGCCTCGAACAATAAATAGCTAGTTCTGAGGAAAAAATATCATTAATATTTTCAAAAATATTACCTAATTTTATGAATGTCTGAAACAAGTGAGAAAAGATATCTTCATACATTTTTATTTAAAAGAAAGCTGAAAATTGTAGCTGGAAACCTTTAACCTTGTTCCCCTCTTCCCTCCTCCATAAAAAATCTTGGCCCCGGGTTTAAATTTTTAAACTCTCTTTTATTGTTTAATATCATTAGTTTATAAAACTGAAATACAATAGAAAACTTAAAAACATTCAATGATTATGGTAAACTATGTTTGTGAATGAAAAGGATGAAGTTAAAATAGAATAACGGTTTACACTTTAATAAAACTACAGCATCCAACCAGGGCTTCCCGGGATAGAGAATATAGATGAAACCATTTATTTTTTTATTGAAAACTCTAATAGATATTTTTACATTTAATAATTTTTTTAGATTGCCCTCGAACAACGCCAAAGAGCATTTTAAATGAAATATATCAGTTATATAGTCAAACATAATTTTGAAATTTATTAAAAGCGGTAATTTCGTAATGTCCTCGCGCCAGAAGTTTTATTTTTGTTTTATATATATTTATTGTTTTATTTATAGTATTTTATTTATTGCGGAACGAAGTTTTAATTTAGTTATTGAATATTATCTGGAAACAAATGCTGAACTTTTTATATTTTTTAAAGTGCAAACGTATTAATATTTTTTTAATAGTCTACAAGCCATAGAGATAGATTTGTTAAAAAATCGTTCTTGAAATTTAATTTAAATGACATAATAAATGAGTAAATTGCGATACAGTTTTCAAACAAATTCCATTTGAAAGTAGTTTTTCTTCTTCCCTATATAACGGTGTAAAAATTGAAAATACGCGATGTTTAGAAATTAAAAAAAATTACAGTAGCAAAAATCGCAAAACTGAAATTTCATCGTCAAGTGTTGCCATTAGATAAATGACGTCAAGGTTACGCACGGACACATTTGTCCTTTATAATATAAATATAATGAAAAAAAATCTTTACAATATAACTTTTATACAATGAAATTGCAATAATGAAATAATCAGTTCAATTACACTCATAAACAGCTTTTATATTCACTCAGTACTTTTATGAAATTCTTAATTTTTTTAAAGACTTAGGGGGGGGGGGGGGCGCATTCTTGTCCATCGGCAGTGACTTTAACATCCACACTGCAACAACAACAACAAAAATGTTGATTTTACGGTATAATACTGTATATCCCAGATGCCAGTATTATACCGTAAAATCAGCATTTTTTTTTCTTCTTTTTTTTCAGTGCAGGTTGTTTAACTTTACAATTTAAGGTGAATTCGATATCCTGTTTTAAATTAGTTTTTCACTTTAATTATCTGAAAGCTCTACCTCATACACCGTTAGTCTACTACGTTTACTTTACATTTTTCTTACTTCAATCATATTCTTTCAGGCGACTGCAAAAGCTAAATATCTTTCTAACGGATTCATTTACTTTTACTTTTCTTTATTTCATGAAGACGGGTACAGAGCGCTGACTTTCAATATTTCATTATTATTTTTCTCAAAAATCTTCTTACATTCATTTAATTCTATTTCTTCTAAGCACTTTCTCTCCCCTCCCCTCTAAATAACATATTGAATGATTCTTCTTTAAGCTTAGCAACGATACGAAAGAGGAGGTAAATCACTTTTGCTCTGAAATATATATGTTCTTTTTTTTAATATCCTTTCATATTTCTAATTTTTAAAATTTATTAAGCATTGAAGGATTTCCTTGAAGTATGAGATAAAATCTTGTTTGATTTGCGTGTATTTTCAGAAGAAAGTTTCATGATGCGATGTGATTATTCAGACATCATAAATGATTCTGAATAGTGAAACATCCACCCCCCCCCCCTTTTATTTTGTTTATCCAACTTTTAGAAAGATTTGGTTACTATATTCGTTCCTTATTTCTTCTCTTCTTTTTTTTTTTCTGTCAGCATATTGACTGAAAACATCGAGAGTATAATGAACTGGTTTTGACATATCATGGTGCATTTGATAAAATATGACAATTTTTATGTTACACATAAACTAATACCAAATTAATACATAAAAAATTATTAAAATAACACATAAAATAATAGTCAAATAGTAATGTTCAGTAATAGAAGTATTCACAAAAGCATAATATTCGCCTTATTAAATAGAAGGATTCTGCGATTAAATGATGCAACTGTTACAATTCATAAATAGTGGTAAAATTGAAAACCTTGACCTCTATTCATTTAGGCACATAGTCATATTCTTCGTCGTGTTCGATCACATTTTCTTCTTCTTCTTCTTTTTTTTTTTTTTTTTTTTTTTTTTGGTTGCCCATCGGAATATAACATTGTTATTGTCATTGACTAATGTTGTTTTTGTAATAAACGACAGATTGTGTGTTAACGGATAAATAAACCTAGGTAACTTTTATCTAGACATGTAAGCTTATCTTCAAAAACGCATTTGCAATGAATGTATTTCGAAAAAAAGAGGACTTGTGTAGTTTTTGAAATCCCCTATTAATTTCATACAGTAAATGGTCAAGACAACTTTTCTTTATAGGGTTATGCGCATCACATAATAGAAAACAACAGATAGTAAGACACGACTTTATAGTAAAGTCTTCATATAGAGTGGATTTAAATTATTCAAAAATTTTGAGTAAGGTAAAAACTTCCCATTTTTAGTATTCCGTGCCTAAAAGGGAAAAAAAAAAACCGGAAACTTTATATTCTCGCTTTGGGAATTCCAGTTACGGAAAAAACACGTAATCAATCGATTTATATGTATATGTATATATATATATATATATCCTAAGGTTTTGAGAGTAAAGCCTATTAGAGATGAGACGGGCTCAGCCTGAGCCCGAGCCCAGGCCCGACATGGGTTTGGGCTCGATTTTTATTCCAGCCTTCGGGCTCGAGCTCAGTCTTTCTGAAATTGGCAATTTTATTTATTCTCGTACAGAAACAAAAAAAAAAATAACCTTTTTCCCCTTAAAAATAACTTATTTCATTTTAAGTCATTTTAATGCTATTTTGATTAGAATGAAAGAGAAAAAGATATTTTTTTTCACCTTTGTAGTAGTAGTAGCAGTAGAATGCTATTTAAAAAAAAAAAAGAAAAAAGAAAAAAAAAGAAAAACTTGTGATATTTTCAGATTTATGTTTGGCATTGATGTGCGACGACCTGTTATGGTGCCAATCAGAATATGGTACATTTTTTAATTGGAAAGTTTATTTATTATTACTTTTTTAAAGATCTAACGCAAAATTAATATTTTCTTTTAAGTCAATTAGCATTAGCTTTAGGCTTGCAAATTTTTAGACTGCTATTATTTGCGAGTGCTAATCACAGTTTATATGAAAATAAACACTAGTGATTCTATCAGTTTTTCTTCTTGAACTATACTCATTCTGTAGCTTTTCTTTTTATATTCATGAAGTAATTTTTATTCGTAAGTAGATAAAATTGGCATGCATATTGTTATTCCCTATAGAAATCAATCGAGCAGTGTTTTATCTTTTCTTATAAAAGCCTATAAATTGGATCTTTAAAGTAATGTTGTCAAATTTTTAATTTAAGCAGATTTTCAAGGACACAAGAATTACGAAAGATGTACACATTTTATAGAAAATAGGAAAACGTTGTTAGATTCTTCGTCATATAAATCGTAATTTTTGCAAATTTGAATTATATTTATTCATAAAACGCATTTCGTTAATTTGTCCATCAGATTTGTTTGTTGCGGGAGAAAAATATGAGAATCCTTTTAGGGATGAGTATTTTTATTTGATACCAAACTTCTCTTTTGATAAGATTGAATGTAAATTTCTTAAAATTAATTATATGCTAGGGCTTAACAGTTATTTTCATGTACGAAGTTGTTAAGAAAATGAGATATCACATTTTTAGAACAACTTTTAAATATTATGTAATTTTTATTGTACTTTTTCTTTTAGGATACTTTTTGGTATCGGGCTTGGGCTCTAATGACAGAAAATGTTTCGGGCTTGGATTTAAAATGGTCGGGCTCTGGCGGGCCCGGGCTCCACAAAGTGAGCCCGAACTCATCTCTAAAACCTATAAGGTATACTTCCGGTTGACCTAGAACCTTGAAATTTGGCAAGAAAGAAGGTCTTATAGCACATGTTAAGGAAAAAATCCGAAAATAATTAATTTATAAATCTATGTCGATTTAGTACGTGACAAACTTATGAATTCCCATAATCGGGAATGCAGATCATAAATTTAAAAAAAATTATAAATTAATGATTTTCTACATTTTTCCTTTACATGTGCTATAAGACGCAAAGTACCGGAAGTACCCTATAGGTTTTGAAATCATATAGGGTTGCCTATAGGTGCCTATTGTTATGTAAACCTATAGGGACATTCCGGTTGACCTAGAACCTTGAAATTTGGCAAGAAGGAATATCTTTATAGTACATGTAAATCCGAAAAATCCGAAATTCATTAATTTATAAATCTATGTCGATTTATTGCGTGACAAACTCTCGAATTTCCATAATCGGTACAAAAGCCAAATTAACGCATTGTAACGGAATTTTTTGTAACGGTAACATAAAATAACGGTATGGAATCCTCAGGGTGCGAGTTCTAATCGCACTTGGGATTTTTAACTTAATTTTATGAGACAGAGGACAAAGTTTAATTTAATTTATTTTTCAGTCTCGATATCAGTTTACAAGAATATCTCTAGTCCTGATACTGACAGTTTTTTAACAACGGTATAGAGTCAAACCTTTCACAAAGAAGGGACGCATCTTGACTGTTGGCAAACAATGAAGTGCGCATAATGAAGGGTAACTGCGCCTGCGCTAATGAAGGGATTAACTTACCGCCTTTTTTTTTTTTTTTTTTCAAAATATCTACCACTATTTTTAAATAGTGATCTTGCCTTTTTTTTTTAAACTCGGGATATCTGAAATTAAACAAAGCTAAGGTTACTTGCAGGACATAGTGGTAGACATTTTGAATAAAAAACTATAAAAAAATAACAATCATGAATCTTATACGATGCCCATACATCTCACAGTGGTAGCCATAAGGACCCTACACTGAGCAAAATGATACTTTCAAATCTGAGTAAATCGATGTTTTCATTTTGTTATGAAACTTTTTGTTTCAAATGGACGACCCAATGTTTTCAATTCTGAAATACCAGAAATACGCAGAATATTGAAACATGGACGTACTCCAATATGAGCACATGATGTTTTATTCTTGAGTGTGTGCGTGTTTTCAGAAATGAGTATATACATGGTTCAAACTTGAGTCATTTTGACTATGAGACATACTCAGATCTGAGTATTTTTTGCTCAGTTTTGAAAATGTCGTTTTAGAGTGTACGATTCAGAAATATCATGTAAAAATAATTTTCAGAAAAAAAAAAAACATTTAACTAGCATTAACATTAAACTAGCAAATTTAGAAGTACATTTTTCTGAGAGAAGGCCTATCTTAAAAATTCTTGTAGGGGTAAGAGCCAGGAACCTTAATTACGTTTAGCCTATCCTATAGTATATAAAATTAATTTGCATATAAAAAAAATGTGCTCATGTTATTGAGTTTTAAAAAAGATATTTTTAAAACGAGCTTTTATTTTTAAGAATAGCTAGTTAAAGGAAATATTAGAAAGGGCGCCAAGAAAACCTTCAAATGGCTCCATGGTGCCCGCGGGCCCTGAGAATAAAAGCCCTGATATAGATCGCTGGTTTTTAATGCTTCATTATTTGTTTTTTAGGGTTTCGTTCATCTCACGAAACCCTATTACTCCCGCTTCCTTGTCTGTCTGTCACAGAATCGGTTCTCAGAAACTCTATAACTTACAGACTTGAAATGTTGTGTACTTATAGCTGAATACCTATTATCACGCCGAAAATCATAACATTTTGTAAAAAATCGCATTATTTTAATATAGAGAGATAAAAAACCAAAAATCTAACAGCATTTTTCTATGAAATTTAAACATTTTTTGTTATAGCAATTGCCAACAATTAAAAATCCACAATAAAATTCTTTCTACAATAATTAATTTTCTATTGAAAGATATCCCCGTGAAAAATGAAAATGAAATAAAAAGTTTCGCCAGTTGAAAAAAAAAGACGTCATATTGGTAATAAAATGGATATTTTCAAACATTTCTCAATAATACAAGGAGAATGAGTATGTGTAAGTACAGAAAGCAGGTTAATATGACGTTATTAGAGAATTAAAAAGAAAATTCATCTGACGTCATATTAGAAGTTTAACGGACTTTTTCAAATGTTTGAGAATAATACAAAGGGAGTATCAATATGAGTAATAGAGAAAGGAACTAGATATGACGTTAGCAAGTGATAATTGATTTTTTTTTAAATATCGCATTTAGTCCACATGACAGATATTATTATGAAAGAGTATAATAGCGAGTTTCGCCCGCTATCCGACCGGTTCAGATAATAGGAAAAACGAGAAAAATAGACCGATAAATTTTTACTTTATAAAAAAACATGACTTTTTTTTTCTTTCTTGGAGAATGAAATTTATTTGGATTTATTAAAGAAAGTATAAAGTGTTTTGAAAGGAATATTAAAGGAAACCCTTTGTGCGATCTTCGATCAGATTTACCCACTTGTTTAGAAATACATCCATTCATTTTCCCTTCTTCCAAGTGTCTCATTCTCTCTGCTCCCCAGGTTTAGCTAACCAACTTGTTGAATGATTCTCTCAAAGATTTGAAATTCTACGAAAGAGGCGGTAAATTACCTTGCTCTTGTATTTATGTTCTATTTAATGTACTTTCATACTTCTCGTTTTTCAGCTTACGCATTCAGGGATTAATTTATTTCTGCATTGAAGAATTTCCTTGACATATATGATAGAATCGTCTCTTATTTATGTGTATTTTGGTAAAAGATTTCAAGATATATATTAGTTAGGTATAAATGACTTTATGATATGAGAAAGATGAAGTTATTAAACTCGTACATTTTTTTTTCTTTAAGTATGCTGATATATATACATAGCTTCCAGATTGATAAACAGATTTTTATTTACCTTGGAACATTAGAAAAAAAAATATGACAATATATGCAATATAAAAATTAATTTTATTTAATTAGGTAGATTCTTATTACTAGTAAGAAATTTACATAAAGCAAGTTACTACTTAAAAATTATATATAGCATGAATTTCAAATATCTTATTTTTTCTGTCTATTTAAAGGGAAAATGGCTTACTAAACTAGACTACTGAATTTTTTCTTTCTTTTGAACACTTTCCAACATAGTTGGAAAGTGTTTATGAGTTCGGTTGCCACGCTCCAACGCGCGTAAATACACTTGGGTTGTCATGTAATTGATATATGTTATATCAATTACAGTAATACGCATACGCGGCAGCGTATTACTGATTATTTACAGTTTATTACTGTTAATTTTACGGTATAATGCTAGCACCTGGGATGCCAGTATTATAGTGTAAAATCAACACTTCTTTTTGCAGTGTACACATCATATTTCACCTTATTAAACGGTGATGTTTTGATACAGTATTCTGAATGTGTTCGATAATGTGTCATAATTTTTGCTTAACGCATAATTTTTTTTCTCGTTTTAAGTATGTCAAGTTTGATGAAAAGATTTTGATATAACATGAAGCGTTACATAAAAATGCAATTTTGATGTTACATTTAAAACAATTTTTATTTAATTTTGTAAAAGTTCAATTATCAGTAACAAATTAAATGCACGAAACAAATACTATTTGAAAAACCTATAAAACTGATTAAAAATATTTTTTTACTTAACCCATTTTGGAATTTCGAGCTAGAGGTCTGCAAGGGCCGAATTTTTTTTGGCTCAGCCCGTACGTAAACTTCATTGACCCGGCCCGGTTTAAAAGTTAAAAATTAATACCTTTCCTAGCTCAATTTCAACAAAACGTGCCGATATTTCTTAAACATTATTCCACAGTATTTCTTAAAATAATATTGCACATATAATGATACAAAACACTAAACAAATAAAAATATATAAATACAGCATGTTTTAGATTGTATGTCCGCAATCCATGGAATATGGAGTAACAGTATTAATAATTGATGAAAGTGGTTCCCAAACTTTATTGTTACACGACTCACTTTAATGTTTGAAAAATTTCAACGACCCACCTAATGTGTAAGTATTTAGAGTCTTTTACATAATCTATTATCTATTCTATGGAAAAGTCGAACTTTCATACGCAGCATACACACAAGAAAAGTAATAGGTAAGTCTGATGAGAGAGCAGATTAATCAAAAACAAAACTTTTTACTATGTAAGAGACAAATGTTTATTAATAAATGTATTATAAAAAATGCAGAATTAAAGTCAATACGCGGTTGATGGTATTATATTGCACTAATGAGAAAGTCTATATCACAGTTAAAGCTTGTTAATTTTAGCCTCGAACCGTTCTCTAAGCAAAATTTAATAAAACATTGTACTATTTTCACGAAGTTACTGTGTCATTGTTTTATTTCCTAGAAAGGTGTGTAACAAAATTATGTTCCTGATATTTCTGCAGCAGATAAAATTAACAATATTTATTTTTTCAAGATCTTCGGATACCCAAAATTATGCAGGTTTAAAGTTTAGAACTCCTAATGTGAAATTCATTTTTAATTATTGCAATGCACAACTCTAAAACTTCTTGGAGGGATGAGGTGTAATTTTGAATTCACAAATTTGAAGTAGAAATCCATTTTTGTAAAAAAACATTATTGTTAATAAATTTATAAACTTATAATTTTATAATGTTGTAACTTTTTGTTAATAAATTTGTAATCTTATAATGTTATAATGCTGTAACTTTTTGTGAATAAATTTAGAATCTTATAATGTTATAATGTTGTAACTTTTTGTTAATAAATTTATAAGCTTATAATGTTATAATGTTGTAACTTTTTGTTAATAAATTTATATTCATATTTCTTTTTTTCCAAATTTAACTTAAGAAAATATTTTTTTTTAAATGAATCTGTCTGTTCTAAAACAAAATAATAACTAACGCTTCTGTCGTCACCGTAAACTATTCTTGAAGTAGGTCAAAATAGTGCTTAAAACGTTGCGATTTGTTTTGAATTGTCCGGACTCCACTCTTGTCCTGGTCTCCAACTGCATGAATTTTGCGAAAAGTTTTATTGGTTTTAAGGCCTAGTTTAAAATAGCGCTTTAAGATGTAAAAAATCTCAACATTTCTACCACGCTTTATGTGACCTAAAAATGAAAGCAAGAAGTCTGTATGACTACTGAATATAGAGGGACATATATCCTCTTAAATAACATTTTATGTTCAACAATAGGGACGGGAATGTGCCAGATACATGCTTTGTTATAAAAGTATTCAAAAAACAAAAATACTTTTGATACAGGCTATTTATTATAAACTTTAATTTTAAATTAATATTTAAACTGTGATACACAAGATACGTGCTTTGATGAGGTGCTTTAAAAATTCCTTACTTTAGTCTTAAATTTTATTAATAGATGGCAGCACCACAATTAATCGTAAACTGCTAAAATTAGTTTCAATTTTTATCAGTAGATGGCAGCATCACAGTCCAGAATACTGCTTCGCTTTGAAATAGAATTGGAGAGTAATTATTTAAGACAGTCCAAAAGTCGCATATTAAGCAGGTTCGCGAATTAAACGTGACATAATTTTGCAGGAATTGGGCTTATTTATACATCTAATTGTGTAAATTTAGTTTAAAGCTTTCGTTTACATGTTTACAGTAAAAAATTCTGTCTTTTACGCACATGATTAAATTTTAACTGTATTTATAGACGATGGGACGAAGTCTCAAAATATGCTTAGAAATGAGATTCCGTTTGCCATCTCTTGGGACTACATGAATTTGTTATTAAAATATTTTAACGCCCATATTTTATCTAAAATCGCAATGTTCCCACACTGAAACGTGCACATTTCTTAAAATATAGCAAATATACTTGGAACTATATCGTTTAACCAGTTTGCAGCCATTCTTAGAATCAGCACCAGATGGCGCCACCAAAATTCATTAAAGAAAAAACAAAACAAAACAAAACCACTTTTTAATCACAATATTTTCCCTTTTATTATACATTGTGTATAAAAAGTTATTAATATAGTGTTAAATAAGTAAATGTTTGCTAGTTTGTTTTATTGTTGTCACATATAAATGATATTGTAACCATCCGCCATTCGTTTATTTACATTCAGCATACAATCGGGTTTAAATCCTTGGGAGATTTTGTTCGTTTGAAAACTATATTTCAACTTTATTATTATTATTATTATTTATCTCCTAGAAATAGGGATTTATTTTATTGTCTTCACAAAAATAAAAATGCCTTTTCGAAAAAAAAAAACAAAGAAAAACAGTACAGATTTGAAAAAATTCAAACTTGTATCTGTGTGATAAAAATTTGAATAAATACTAGAATTGCACAGAATATTTAAGTTTCAACATCAAAAAAAATTTTACTAGCAGAAGCACTTAAGTTTTCATACTTATCTGCATATATATATATATATATAACAATAAATAAATAAAATAAAATTTCATAATTTACAAGTAAATTTTTACACTCTAGGTAGAAAAACAATTATTTTTATTTTAAACAATTACTAACTGCACTTGAAAAATTGTTATTCATTTTGGAATTTATATATGAATCCACTCATCATAAAATAAAGAAAAAATTATCTGCTGAAGCTAATCATTAAAATCATAAAAATTACTGAAATTAATTATATTTGGTGATGTTGCACAGTCCCGTGAGAGTTTCTTCACAAAAATCAATATTGTCCCAGACAATAGTAGCAAATTTGCTTCGAACAATACCAGTAGGAAGGCAATCTATAGAGTTCAGTTGCATTTCAGCAAGTTGAGTATCATACTCAAGTACAGCTGAGTGAGAAATGCAGTGGCCTAATCCATTTAAAATGTTTACAATTCTAGCTGACCCAGATATATGCCTTACAGCCATAGCTAATGACAAATGTTTCGGAGTCTGTTTTCAACCTGCAGATGATATATATATTAAATCCTGTGCAACTGAAAAAAGTTTACGCTTCATATTTTCAGAAGTGTTGACAAATATATCAGTTTCCAATTCATCAGTTTCACCGACACACCAAGCTAAAAAGTTAAATAATATAGATGGAATCATTTGTTTTGTACTGAATTCGTTCAAATCTTCAGCAGTTGGTGGCCATTCGCACCTCAAGTAGTGGGCTATTTTTCAAAATATTTTTCGAAATCAATGCAGCTTTATAAATAATTTCATTTGTTTCACTATCATAATTGGCTGGAATTTTTGCTGGCAGTTCAGTGATTTCTATTTCTTCTTCACTTTCAACTGTGTCAGTTTCAGTCGAATGAAAATTATGGTCAATCAAGATAGTTTGATCAGAAGTAAAGTTGCACAGAACAAGTTCAGAGAGATTTCTTTGTTTGGGTTTCACAAACACAATTTGAGGAAAATCTTTTTGCAGCCACCTTTTTATCTGACGATTACTAACTTGGAATGTTTGTGTGGGATTTAAACTTTGCAAAGTGCTGTGAAATATTTCAGACAGTTTTGCCATTGAAAGAATTTCAGAGTTTTTTACTATTCTCTTATCCACTATGTCACAAAACACAGAATAAGATGCCGAACATGGGGGTTTGGGTTGTGTAGATAAAAGTTTTTCTTTTGTATATGTCTTATAACAACTCTTGTGATATTTAACTTCTTTGGCGATACAATCAATGCCCTGTATTTTGCACAGTAATCTTTCATCTGCCTTTTTGATGGCACTGTCTAGCAACGCTCTACTTGCCGTGAAAGTTTGGCATAATGTAAGTTTTTCTTTTTTTCTTCTTGAAGAATGCTTTTCGAAAAGGAATTTTTCTTTTAAACAAATTACACAGCTATGAGGAAAGATGCCTGCACGATCGCACGATGCTGCTGCACTGGATCGTTTTGTTGTACGAATCATGGCTGTGTTGACATCAACTGGTTGAATTTCTTCCATTCTTTTCTTTGCTCTTAGGATTTTTGTTTTGTCCGTAAATCGCATATAACATTTTCTGTGATAAGAATAGTTACTTTTAGCACATTTTTCCATGCTGCCATCATTACCGAAGCCATCTGAAGTACTCAAGTATTCAGATATTTCTTTTTCTTTTCCATCGAGAAACAACCATTCTTGCATGCACGGTCTTATTTTTTCAAAGCTTTTAGGTGACAAGGATATTAAATTTTCATTTAAATCCTCAATGATGTGGATGCAACAAACAAGAGCAGCTGTATCACCCATGTTTAATGAATTATATGCAAACGAAAACTTTGCGAGCAGTATTGCATTCGGACATTTAAAACGTAAACACACAGACTGCGGAAGAATACAAAGCATGCACAGCCAAATAAATAAATTCAAATGTCAAACATTAAGTGTATTTTACAATATATTGATACTTTTAATGAGTTAAAATGAAATAAAAAGGCGATAATTGTGATTAAAAAGCTTTTTTTCAAATTATATAGTGTCATTTGGTGGCGCCATCTAGTGCCGATTCTACAAATAGCTGCAAACACGACAATAAATATAGTTCGCAATATAATTGTTATTTTATAAATAATGTGCACATTTAAGTGTAGGAACATTGAGATTTTAGATGAAATTAAATAATTAGAATAGTTTAATAAAAGAATTTTATGGTCCCAGAACATGGCAAACGAACTTGAACGATATTTATGTTCGTCCCACAGACTATTAAGTTTAACTGATTGTTTGCTTTTATACAACTGACTGGAAAATAAATATGGCTTTATTGTCGATTAATACGTTATATATATATATATATAAACTAGAATATGAAAACATTTTTATGAAAAATGATTTATTTAACATCTTACTACTTACTAAAATAGCTGTCCGATAAAAAACAAATGTTTTAAAAACTTTAAAGCGCTAGATATTATTAGTACAATAACTCTATCCCAGCGTCTTAAGAGGCTACTTCACTCACTCTCGCTAATGTTATTCTTATGGGGGGAATATTTAAAGATATCTCGTCCGTATTTTAATATTTTTAAAAGATTTTTTTCTTTTTCTTTTTCTTTTTTTTTTTTTTTTTTTATTGGATAGCTGAAGTCGATCTCTATGCAGGCCCTGTTGTACTTTTCCGATTTTGATTACAAGTTTTTTTTTTTTTTTTTTTTTTTTTTTTTTTTTTTTTTTTTTTATTAAGATACTTTCGCTTTAAGAACCAGTTTCGAAAGTGAAAGTATCTTCAATAAAAAAAACTGCAACCAAAATCGAAAAAGTAAAAAGGGGCCTGCACAGAGATCGACCTCAGCTATCCAAAAAAAAAAAAAAAAAAAAAAAAAATTGAAATGTAAACAAGATATCTTATAACATTTTCTCCATAGGATTAACATTAGCAAGCGGATGTTTTCGCGTGAGTGAAGCAGCCTCTTAACCGGTTTCGACTGAATTAATTAATTACTCTCCAATTCAATTTCAAAGCGGAGCAGTATTCTGAACTGTGATGCTGCCATCTATTAATAAAAATGAAAAATAAATTTAATCGTTTAAACGCCAATGTTCCAAAATTGGAACAGAAGTTTTAACTACCAGTCCTTAATTTTTGCTATAATTAGAAAAAAACTGTGACAGAAAAATTTGTCATTAGGTAAGACGAATACTGCTATTCAGAAATAGTGGTAGATATCTGAATTAAAAAAATCCTGCTATGTTTTTCACTTGAGAAGAGAGAAGAAATTCGGATCTTGGCCCGTGAATTCCCGTATGAAGCAAGATTTTTTGCCTCAAGGAAACGAAAATTTATCACGTATTAAGCGGGATCGCGTAATAACTGTTCGCGTATTAAACATGATATTTTTGCATTAGTCTTAAGAGCGACGTTTAACACCTTGAAGGGCGGTGGGATATAATATATCCCACTTCATTTTAATTCAAAAATACCACATTGACACCAGGATTTTGAAATAGAAATTTTGTTTTATAATGTACGTGAAGAAAAAAGCTTTTGCTTCTATTCAAATAATTTTGTTTGTAAATCCTGGTGTCAATCAATCATTTCAACATTTTAGAAAGAGAGATACTTTGCTCCTGAAAGTGTTAAGAGACCGGAAAAATCCGGATATTAACCGGGTCAGGCTATAGTTCGTCGGGTTCTAGGCTTTTATAATCTTTCCTAAATATAGATAGGCTGTATTACAGTAATCTAGCACTCTTAGATTATAAATAGTGTTACTATTATTAAGATTATACAGCCATATTACATTGTTTTCGATATTATATACATATACAAGCATTAGGGGAGATCTTTGTACCTAGGGCCAATGCCCTTATTTTAATTAATATTTGGATCTAAGTCTTATTATTCATCTGAGTGAGTGAAAACATCTGTTTTTAACAATTTCCAACATAGTTAAAAAGTGTTTATAAATTTGGTACGCCAGTATGTCAGTCCATCGGTCCGTCTGTCAGTCCGTCCGTCTGTCCGTGCTCTAATTCTCGTAAATATACTTCGATTTCAACGTTATTGATATTATGTTCCCTACTAAAAACGAAGAGTGTAGCAGTTATAATTCGTTTACATAGACGCTCAAAAGAATTCCGTTACATTACAGGGTCATTCCTAATTCCTTCCGGGGTTTCGAAACGTTATAGTAAAAAAACGAAGACGAATATAAAAAAAAGAAACATATGAAATTATTCCGAAACTATTCAAGTTTTACTTACATACATTACAGGTGTTCTATGTGTGAACCCTTGGTCACAGGGCATACATCAATGCGATAGTCCAGTTTCTGCCATACTCCGTTTCTTTAAATCTGAATCAGTGGTGTCAGTTCAACGGGCCTTTCGTAATAAATATCGAAAACAGGGACCAACTGACAAAACAATTCATGTGTGGTACCGGAAATTTAAAGAAACGGAGTATGGCAGGAACTGGACTATCGCATGGATGTATGCCGTGTGACCAAGGGTTCACACATAGAACACCTGTAATGTATGTAAGTAAAACTTGAATAGTTTCGGAATAATTTCATATGTTTCTTTTTTTCATATTCGACTTCGTTTTTTTACTATAACGTTTCGAAACCCCGGAGGGAATTATGAATGACCCTGTATATGGTCCATGGAGCATGAGGGAAAATCGTTTGCAGTGTATTTTAACGATATTACAATATTTAAACATAATGAAAATTAATATGCATTTATGAGGTGCATTACAAGATTCTTACTGTAAAATATAAAGTTTGTAGCATTTATCGTTCATTTGCAGGGATACGCAAAAGGATTCGATTACACTATAGTCTATGAGTTGTAATTGCTGGAAATACATTTTCAACTTTGGTTTGAGTTTTTAAATGTAATTAAATTTTTGCATACTGCATGGTGTGTATAAATTCTATAGATCATATACAGGGCTACACAGAAGAATTAAACATTACTGTGGACGTGAATTGCTTAATGATGATTTTTAATCGTGTAATGCATTTTCCAGCTGAATTATATTTAGTACACTAAAATGTGTTTGTAGACTAAAAATAAATTTATATAAGGCAAAGAACTGGATACATTGTCGTCTATAGATAGTAATTTGTGAAAGTTCGTTTTTAGATGTGTTATGCGTTTTTCACCTGAATTTAATGTTAGCTTAATATGTGTTGCGCATAAAAATCTGTAGACTATACTTAGAGGATTGTGCAAAAAAATTCGAAGACAGTCACTCTATTGGCGAAAATCGCTGAAGGTGACTTTTCAACAATGTTATGCTTTTTCTAACTGGACTGAATTATGTAGTGTATACATGCAAATCTATTGATCATGAGGCTGCACAGTAGAATTCGAGTACCTTTCCGACTATGGACGGCAATTGCGGGAAATTGGTTTTAAAATGGGTTATATGTGTTTGAAAATGTGTTATATCTGTTATAACGTTATGTTATGTGCTATGTGTTATAATGTTAGATGTGTTATATGTGTTACTTATGATATCTTCTTTCACCCTATTAAACGGCGAAGTTACATTACAGTATTCTAGAAGTGTTGGAAAGTGTTTCGAAATCTATGCTTGATGCATTATTATTATTATTATTATTATTATTATTATTATTATTATTATTATTACAGCCATTTTGGATTTCAGAAGGATGAAATTTAGGGAAATTAAAAGTGAAAAACTGTTTTGAAAGCACAAAAGTAAAATTTTGCACCTGAATTACTATTATTTTACAAAAGTAAGAAAAATATTTTACTTCTAACTACAACACGCAGTTTTAGTTGTTATCTGAAGTGCTAAATGTGATATCGAATATATCACTTATCAATATGGAATTTTTAATACAGCCCATTTTGAGTGAAATCAGCCAATGTTGTAAGGGTCACATAACTGCCATATTGGTTCCTCAATCCATGTTCCTGGATAAAATTTCAAATTGTAATGTAGAATGACTCATGAAAAAAGTATTTTGTTTTAATGTATAAAGCCTACATGGTAAAATTTTCGATTTTTTAAAAAAACGTATATCGTTTCTATATCGTAGCGTGTAGTGATATGTTAATTTGTGTTATTTTTTCTTTCTTCTATCTAAAATTGAAGAAAGTATTGTAATCGAAATTTTTTTCGACGAATTTACACGTTTTAGAAGTCATAGATTCCAAAAAATAGGTTTTTACAAAATGTCTGTCTGTCCGTCTGACTGTCGTCATTGTATCATCGAAAAGTGTATGGAATTATGCATAGAATTGAACCAATTTTTTTTAATAGGTTTGTGACTATGGCCAGCAAGTCCTTCTTAAATTTAGAGATATTCCGTCAGAAGGGGACGCTGTAATAGCGATTTTTGCGCCTTTTCATTTTCGTACGATCGAAAAGTGTATGAAGTTATGCATAGAATTGAATCAAATTTTATATGTATGTTTTTGATTATTGCTTGCATGTCCTACTTGAATTTGGGTCTATTCCGACGGAAGGGGGCGCTGTGATAGCGACGTTTGTGCAATTTTTCGTAGTTCTGTTGTAAATCGGTTGCTCGTGCAGCGAAGGTAATCCGGCGCTTCGCAAGCAGCTGACGTACAATTGAATAACGAAAAATATTGATTTTATTTTCGCTGCGAATTTTGAAGTATTAACATGTACGAGATAGAAGAAAGTTTTGGGATTGGCACATCTGACTAGTTCTATATTATAAAACAATGCAATTTTAAACATATTTTTAACCAGTGAATTTTTTACTCATATGTTATCTGATGGTGATTGTTTGTTTTATAAAATTTTAATGTAGGTTCCTTGTTTATCATAGAGCGTAAATTAAAAATTTCAAGGAATGGCGATAGGTATAGTCGGCCCTCCAAATAAGGCTCCCCCCACCTGCATTTTAATCACCAAATTGTCCCGAAAAGAACAAAAATAGCCCTAACGATTGAAAGTTGTGTCTTCTTTCAATTTATGGTAAAAATCATATTCTTAGGAGGTCGTCTTTATACTGAAATTATACTAAACTCTGAAACTTTCAATGAAAACGTTCAATTTTAACAGCATATTTGAATTTTTCGTTACATTTTATCGTTGGAAACCAAACGGGAGGACATTCGATCAAATAATTGAGAAATTATGAAAGTTTAAAATTTGGAATTCCTAAGGTTAATTTTTTTTAATCGTCTCAACACAGATTGAAATAGGATTAATAATTTAATTTACACTCTATGATAAACAAGGAACCCACATTAAAATTTTATAAAACAAACAATGACTTCAGGTAACACATGAGTAAAAAATTCACTGGTTCAAAATGTGTTTAAAACATAATCCCATTTAACGGGATGAATTGTAATTCTGAATTCGCATATTTAAAGCTTCAAGAAATTAATTTTTGTTAAAATTTTTGTAGGTTACAATGCATATTTTTTTCGAAAATTAATTTTAAATCATGTTTAAAAAAAATGTATCTACTTACATAAAATCCAGAAAAAATGCCCATTTTGATATATCGGGACTTTTTCATAAGTGCACATAATGTCGCTGAACAAATTACCGTGAAATGACTACAATAATAACTTAATACTATAATAATCTATTCTCTTGATGTCATGATATTTCACAGAAAGCAAAGTAAGTTTGTTGAAGATTTCCCTAAAATAGTTTCATTATAGTTATGAATGAAAATCTGGGTTTGGGATTAAGGTCAGACATCCTGTATTTTCGATTTAAATATGTAGATTATAAGATACCCTGGTTTCCCATAGAAAAATTGTTTGCTTTACCATGTATTATCACTCCCTAGAATACTGACCACCAGTTCAGAACACCCTGTAAATGTGTTTATATAAGAAGCGTGTATATATTTTTTATTGCTTATTTTCTTTTATGAGATTGTTATAAACGTTTAATGATTTTGAACCATATATATATTTTTAAATCATGAAATATAGATGATTTTAGTGTCGAACATTGATTTTATTATTGACATTCAAATAAATTTTCTAATTCAACACCATAAACGCAATTGGAAACTGATAAAAAAGAATCTTTATTGAAATGTAGAACATTTTTACAGTTTAAAAACAAACATTCAGTGCATTTTTTACATTTACAGATATGACATAATAATTTTCTCAACAATATAAGACAAAAGATATTTTCAGGTAAAAACATCAACAAGATACTTTGACTTAAAGTATTACGAAGTATAATATACAAATGCATCGAAATAAAAACATGGGAAACAGCTGCTTAGAAACTGACTATCATATATTCTCAAATATGACAGACTATAGTGATTCCACCATTGTTTTACCGCATAAAATGTGTTTATATTTACAAATAGTTGAATATATATAAATAACTATCATATTTATATTAAATATTACTATAATAGATTAAAGCACTCGTGTAAAATTCATTCTATTCTATTTAAATACAATAGAATTAAAATCTACATTTTAAAATACGTACTTTGAAGCTTATTTACATTAAAAAATATAAAAATGATATGTGACTATACCATAATTTTGTTCATATGATTTAACTTTATTTAAGAAAATATTATGCATCATCAAATTACAATCATGAAACGAGAATGTTAGTTACTGTATTTATAAATTAAATACAGTTCTTTTTTTTTTTTTTAAAGATAACTCACTGCTAATCGATAATTATCTTCGATGTTAATCAACAGTAACTATCGATACTGTTTGATCATTATCTTTAATTTATATCGTGAAAATTTTATTCTGAATCATTTTTATTTTTTAAAAGTTTGTTGATGATCTATAAATTTTCTTATTTATCTGTCTATAAATTAATATTTTTTGATAAATTTTCGCAAAATTAATCTGAATACATGAAAATGGAGATTTCAATTGTTTTAGAATTTTGTCATGATAATAGTAGTATCAATAAAATGTAGAAATGTACAATGTAAATTATTTTATTTTGGTAAATTAAATTAATGTTATTTTGGTAGAAAATGTCCAAGATCGAGTTTTAGTTCTTGGAGAAGTTTTTAAATTGAGAAACAATTTTTTTTCAGAATAAATTAAAAGAGGATAATGACATTTATATCTATTATTATTGTGAAGTGATTAGTTGGCATGCAACAACAATTGAATTTTGGACATTGGTCCTCCTTTTTCTACCAAAGTACAGATTTAAGAATTCTGCTTATGTACAGCAAACTAGTAAGACTTTTTTCATGAATAAAAGCTTGTTTTTTAATAAATCAATCTAAGATAATACTTTAATAAATTACATAAGGAGAAATTTGAGAAAAAAATAATGTAGATTTAAATTGATTTGTTTATTAATTTTAGCTATAAATACTATCTACACTCGATCCCTCTTTTCCCCACCCTCCTACAAAAAAAAAAAAAAAAAAAAAAAAAAAGAAGAGAGAGAGAGAAGAGAGATTTTTTTTTTTGTCTTAAACAAACTAGAATTAGAGTATTGTGGCGTGATAGATAGCATGCAGAGAAAAAAATAATAACGCATGACTTAAACTGTTTTGAAAATTCTTGAATCGTAAATTACGTTAATTAAAAATAAAATGTACACGAAAGTCCACTCTCTAAGAATATATTGAAAAATGAAATCTATAATTAAGGGAATTTTCTTGTTTTTGTTTTTAAAGTAGATACCTGTAATTCGCTTTTTACATGAGTAAATATGTCACTATTACGAAAAAGTAAAATTAAAAAATAATTTTATAAAAAATAAAAGTAAATTCATGCTTTAATAAAAAGCGAGTTAATATATATATATATTACATAACGAAATCAAATATGCAGTTAAATGCACCACGTATTTAACACAACTCTATATAACACAAACATACACTCACTTTCAATAATTTATTTGGAAATACTGAAGACATAATTTAAAATCAAAATAAACACAACAAAATAGTCTCATCAATGCGTGTCGAAATATTTCATATTCAGTGGCGTAGGGTAAGTTTTGAGAGGCAATTCAAAAATTTGAGCCCCTTACTTAAAGGCTATCATAGTTTTCTGCTATAATTTTCATGCAATAATATTCTGGCGTCCGGGGTAATCGCCCTCCAATACGCTACGCCACTGTACATATTTATAAATTAATACCAATTCTTGTTATTTTGTATTGCTAGTAGGTGGCAATAACTCTCATGTATTCATTGCTCAAATAAAATAAAATTTTAAAAAGATCAAGAAATAGCTCTAATTTCGTTGATGTGCACCTAGAAACAGCTGTGTTCTGAGCGATATTTTAAACAATCATTTGTTTATGACAATCGGACTTTTAAAGGGGGACGTATAATATATGTGCTTATTAAAGTTGTTTGTAAAGCTTTTTTACATGGCATCTGTTAGAACATTCTGTTAATTTTGTTATTTTAATTAAAATTTGACATATCGTTTTGTGCTAAGGATGTTGCAGCAAAAAAGAAATGTCTTTATAAAATTTTGAGTTGTTATTGTGAGTTCAACTGTAATCCCACTTTTAATTTAAAAAAAAGCAAATTTTAATATAATAATATGACCCGAATTTATCCTCGTTAGCGTGCGAGGTAAACATTGAAAATCTTATACAGCAGATTTGAATCAGTAAACTTCAACACCGAATTATTTATTATTTCGTGAAAAGCAAATATACTATGTCGAGCTAAGAGAATCCATAAAAAAATAAAAATAGTTAACTCTATAATTTTAATTTCGAATTCGGATCAATAAATACAATTTTTAACTGACTATATCATTTCTTGAAAATATGACGTTTAGAAAATTTGTGAGAGGCATGCAAGATAATTTTCAAAAAATGTCCTTAGCCATACTGACACATACACACATATGTGTGTGTGTGTGTGTGTATCTAATGTCTGAAATTCCTCAATTTTTACTGCTTAAACAGCATGAAAATTCACAATAGGATCTCACAGTAAACTAATTTATTACACAATATATAAAATTTCAATTTGACGT
Source organism: Maratus michaelseni (assembly GCA_963931845.1). Lineage (NCBI taxonomy): Eukaryota > Metazoa > Arthropoda > Arachnida > Araneae > Salticidae > Maratus > Maratus michaelseni. The sequence continues at coordinate 148,819,992 of OZ007592.1, forward strand.
AATATGAAAGAAGCAACCTAAATTTTACGGCTACAAGTATGTTTTTAAAAGTAGTCTATAGAGAAAGATTAATTAAAAGAGGCAGTTTAGATAGTTCTTTGAAAATCGTCTTTAGAAATTTACATTAATACTTTGAGTAAAAAATTAAGATTATGAAATATTGATCAAGTATTCTAAAATGATTTCGCATATTTTATCACTGTTATTGTTTATAGGGCTACAAAACACTTTAGCAATTCTTTATAGAAATATTTTTCACTTACTTACATTTCGAAAGATTTATCTCTTTAATATTTTGTTGTTTATTTTTATTTAAGAAGTATTTCACTTTACGTTTTCAATATCAATTGTTTTTGCTTATCAACTTTGCGGATAAGAAGCGATATAGGTAATCAGAAGGCAATCTTATTTTTAAAAACAAAAATACAAAAAATCTACTTCAAAAGAAATCGGAAGAATCTAACAAAAGAAAAGGAAGTTTCATACACTTTTGTAATTATTTTCATTTATGGTAAAAGTAAGCAGTTAAAAAACATGCTTGGATTTTTATAAAAGTCATACTTAATATAAGATGTAATCTTCCCAACTTAGCGAAAAAGTCCAGCACAGGATTCGAACCCGAGATCCCTTGGCTGAAGCTGCCAATGCTCTACCAACTGAGCAATCCCGGACGAATATGGCTGAGCTAATTAACCCAGTTAACCTTAATGATCATAGCATCTGGTCTGACATCTGAATCAGCACAACTGTGATTTATTTTGTTGTGATGATTCAGATATCACACCAGATGCTATGATCATTAAGGTTAACAGGGTAAATTAGTTCAGCCATATTTGTCCGGGATTGCTCAGTTGGTAGAGTACTGACAGCTTCAGCCAAGAAATCCCGGGTTCGAATCCTGGACCGGACTTTTTCGCTCAGTTGGGAAGATTACATCTCAGATGATTTCTTTACCAATTTGAATAATTATGTCGAAATCAAACTAGCCATACTTAATAGTCAAGAGCTTTGGCTTAAAACTTAATAAGCAATTAAAAAATGTTAGCAAAAAATATCATCTACTCAATATTACGAATATATCTTTTAAATTAATATTTTAGACAGAAAACCTTAACAGAAAATTGTTTATTTATAAAATGATGGTAATTGGCTAAGTTAAAATTGTTTATTATATTTTTTTTGTAAATAACTTTTTCAAAAGTAATTAATCCAACAATTTAAAGCGACACTGATCATAGGGAAATTTGAAATAAGTTAAATGTTACATTACTTTTTACAGTTCATTGAAAATTTACAACTTCTACACTATCACTGACTTTGTAAACTGAGATTGCATTCTACATACTAAAAAAAGTGTTTATACAATAAAAACTGGATACTGATTTTGGAGTTTTTAACTCTTTTTTAAAGAATATTGCCCAAAATTTAGACAACTGTCATTTCTAGAACATGCACAAATAACAAAATGATTAAATAGAGTCTCAGTATACGGAAATTTTTTTTTCTGTATACATTAGCTGCAATTTTATGTTATGTAATTCACATATAAATATACATACACAGTGAAAATATTCTTGTTGCAAGTAGTTATTCATAATCAACAAAATCTAGAATTGCAACAATTTTATTTACTTCTGCTTCGAGTCCATGATCATTACATCAGTTCGTAATCGACCTATCGATTACAATTTACAGTAGACTCCTTTAAATCTGCCACTCTGAAATCCGCAAATTCCTAAAATCCACATATCGTTTTCGATGTAAACAATAAAACTTACAGTTAAACTTAAGATGTATGTGTAAAATTCAAGTTTTTTTTTTTAATTTTTATATCATTCTGTATACATTTTAATATGTAATTCTGGTTAACATGATTCAACTCAGGTTTTATCATGAATGGAGTATAAATTTATTTTTGAAAAATTTCAAGATAGTGCTGATATTAGTGGCGATCGCGATATTTTTACCAAATAATTTATGCTTTAATTAAGCTTGTTTTGGTTATTAAGTATGGCTAAATATGAAATAAAACTTTGTTATTTTAAGATTTTTTATGTGAATTATTAGAGTACATTTATAAGGCGAGTTTCACTCAATAATTCAAGAAAAAATGATCTCATCATCATTATGCATATTTAGCTATGCATTATTAATTATTTACTTGACCTTTACTTTTAATATTTAATTTTTTTTTTTAATTTTCTTAATTTTTATTATTTTACTTTATTGTAAGCATTCATTATAATTTCGAGTGCGTTATTAAATTCAAATTATTGTTTAAAAAATATAAGCAAAACAATGACCAGAAATCCTCAAAATTCTAAAATTTACACAACCTCTGGTTTTAAGTTATGCGGATTTAAGGAAGTCTACTGTATTATGTTAGATAGAAAAACCTACCAAGATTTTCAAATGTGTCATTTCCATCTATTAAAATGAAATATAAAACAGATATGTTGTAAAAAATCTTAAAGCTAGACAGGCCACTCATATCAGAGTAGCGAAACTCGCACTAGAAAATACAAAACATTTTTGTTTTTTCCCGTTTTCGATTTTGGTTCACACTTCTGATGAGAAATGAATGAATGAATTGTCGTATTTTCTTTCATAATATTATGATGTATGGTTGAACTAAGATGAAACATCAGGAAGCTCCTCGACGTTGCGCAGTGCAGAGATTTCTGCTGAACCTCCTATTCATTCCTCGGATTTCCTGCTGTCTAAGGTCACTATCCCTAAAAAGAAAGTTCCAAGCAAGTGACAATTAGTAGCGTACAGAAATAGCGCTTCACTTTATAATATCAAAAGCTGTATATTAATTGGAGCAAAAGTTTAAATGATTATATTTTTCTCCGTATTTATTTATCGTAAAAGTAAAAATTACATGAAATCTGATAAATAGATAAAAACATCTGTGCTCAATTTTTTGTAAGTGCTATCCAGGATTCACAAGACTCTAAAGTCTAAAAATCTCTGTTATGATTATAAAATTTGAGTAGAGATGAGACGGGCTCAGCCTGAGTTCGGGCGCAAAATGGGATTTTTATGCCAGTCTTGGGGCTTGGAAGGGGGAGGGGGGAGGGAAGGGCCGAACTCGAAAAGAAAATTTTATGTAGTCACAAACAGATAAAAGGAAAAGCTTGCAATTTGAGAAACAAGAATGTAGTCTTAAGTTTTTTTTATTCAATTATTACCAGAAATTTTGAGGAAAAAAAAAGAAGTTTCTGTTTCTAATTAGAATTAGATTAGATATCAATGATCAGATTAGATATCAATGATTAGATCAGATAAAAAGGAAAAATGTGTTTCATACGAAACACATTTTTCATTTTTATCTGGCATCTAATCTAGTTCTAATTAAAAACAAAAGCTTCTTTTTTTTTTTTTTTTTTTCAAAATTTCTTGTAGTAATTTACAATTTTTTTTTTAAAAGTTTGACAGATATGCTTCTGCACATGCCCGAATGATTCATTCAAATAATCGTTATGCCCATCATTATCAAAATATTATTAAAATTTTTTTACTGAGTACTTTTGGTATTGGGAACTGGCGGGCTCAGGCATGTACTCTGATAACACTAATGTTTTCTGGCTCAGATTTTAAAAAGTCGTTCTCGAGCTTCGAAAGAGCAGCCCGAACTCATCTCTAATTGTTAGGATCTTCTCCCAGGAGCAAGATATTCTTTGAAAATCTTCATTAGAAATTAATTTTAATGTTTTGAGTGAAAAAATTATGTTACTTCAGATTATGAAATATTCTTTGAAATTCTCCATTAGAAATTTATTTTAATGTTTTGAGTAAAACAATTATGTTACTTAAGATTATAAAATAAGGATCAAACATTGTAAAATGATTTTTCCTCGGTTATTTTCCAATTTTTCACCATTTAAAATTCCAATTTTACAATAGCGTGCCGAACATCGATATCTCTAGCCCAGTTGATTTAAGCCAGGGGAAGCAAATTAGGAAAGTGAGAAAGGAAAAGAAAGTATAGTTAGAGGATCTTTTCTGACCTCGAAAGAAACAATGAAGGAGAGAGTGCAATACCTTGCTTAGATTAGGTTATTTAACGACGAGCGACACGTATACGTGACGCATAAGATGCTCAGAATCCTCGATTATTCCCACCAGTTATTTTTTATTGTAAACTTTGCCTTATTAAATCTTAGCATTTCTGCGATTCAATTAGACGAAAATTTCTGTTTTAAAAAACTGGTGGTAAAAGATTAAAAATTCTGTAAAAGACGCTCGTCGCGAAGGGGTTAAGCCAGCATAACTCGAATTTTCGATCTGGTATACACGGAAACAAAACTGACTGTTCACACAGCAAAAAGTTTTAAATAAACTTAACGTTGCTAAAATGTGAACGTATTAGACGTCTGGACATGCGTATAAATTGAATCATAGCCCCTATATTATGTTCTGTAGTTGGCGCATGCATTTTACATCGAGAATGAACGAAGAAACGCCAAATTTCAAAATATCAATCAAAGCACAGGGGCTGTACTAAGCATATAGCAGCATGTTGCTTAAAATCATTTGATATCGTTTCCAAAACCAGCTTATACCCCCCATTTAGGCTACGATATTTTAGTTACCTTATGATGTGTCGACTACTCTGATTATAGGAGTAGGCAAACTTTTGATTGCGAACGTAGTTTTTATCCAATAATTGTCAATGTGCATAAAAGTTATCAAGGCTATCTTTCTCTAACATTCGATGAATGAGTGTGAAAACTATGGAACTTGTGATTTTTCTCTTCGTATCGATGTTTATGCAAATTTCTACATCTGGTCAACCGATATGGCAGTATTTAAGCATTGACATGCGATGGGAAAGTCGAACTTATGATCAAGTTCTTCTCCCAGTGAGGTGCTCTGAGATCCGACTAGTGAAATCAACTATCCGCAGCTGAGAAGGAAGAGTGTATGTTGATAAGCATAAATTACGTTATTTTGTGCTAATTGAAATAAAGGCGTTTTGGTGCTCACGGAGTGCCGCTTTCAGTGTTATCATAGGCGGACATCTTGACGTCGGAGTTTGACTAGCTTGCAAAGTGAACGTTCAATTGCGCTGAAGGTATCTCGTCTTGCCGCCTCGTCAGCGTTGTAAATGACATTTTGAGTTATCTCTGATTGATATTGGAAGCTTTATTTTTCTGAGTGAAGTTTTGTGGAAACTGATTTCTTTCTGGTCTGAGGAAAATTTGCAGAGCTTTTCTCAAAACCCCTGCCCTTTTAAAGATTTTAATAAAAGGGACTTTGATTTTATACAACTTGTGCTCATTTCAGACTAGCTAGCATTGCTCACTGTCAATAACAGCGACATGGATGTTACAAGCTTCTCTCGGATTTTGGAGGTGGCAGACCGGAATCACAATTGCCTATTCACACTGCAAATATATTTCACTTATCTCATCTGAACAAATTCGAAGTGCACACATTCGCATAAGTTAATAAATTTGTAACTGTAACTTTTAACCTTTATTTAAAAATCAAAAATAAATTATTTAACAAATGATAAGCATGTATAAATTTAACAACAACAACAAAAAGTATATATTTGATGCAACAGGAACAACAACAAAAATGGCTTCCGGAACCAAAGAAACTGGGAATAATTCAACAATCAGAGAGTAAATGCTAGCGGGCTATACATAGCCATAGTGTGCTTGAATTCACTGAGTGAGTATGAGTATTAGAAACTAATTCAGTGAATTAATTTAAAACAACTAGTCTGAACGGGGTATTAGTATGTTTGGGAAGATTACCTTTATAAATATGAGAATGGCGACATACGTACGTAAATAAAATGAAAGACGAAAAGTCTTGATGATTTATTATTTCAATTATAATTATTCATTTCACTATTTTTATTTTATTTTAGTGGAGACGGAGAAAGAGAGAGAGAGAGAGAATGACTTTTTATTCACCAATTTTAAATTGTTCAAAATTATTGCTTTAAAATTTCATGCGTACCACTCCATTACACTGGTTATATGATAACATCTGCTAGCTAAATACCTATGAAATATCTAAATTCTAAGAAATTCTAGCTTTCTGTGATGGAAATTTGCTGTATTTCCGAACTCAAGATGACTCGGACTTAAAATTATCTTCTTATTTATTTCTGTTAATTTCTTTTCTAAATTTAGACTATCAGTACAGATTTATTTCATTGGTATTTGATATAAGTTTCATTTATATAAGTTTCATATAAATTTCATTATTTATCTCGTTCTTTTATTTATTCGGTAATTAAAACTACTCATAGGGTTTTTCACTTATTGCATTATAGCTATATCTACAAGCACTACACTACACAATGAATAATCTCACATACTCGGTGTGCATAGGGAAATCACTGGGCCAGATTAAGATAGACTTCTGTATAGCTGCAAGAGAGAAAGCACTGACAAACACAAAAGTAGTTTTAAGAAAGAAATGAAAAAGAGCAAGAGAAAAACGAAAAAATAAAGAATAAGAATTAAAACATAATAAAAGACAAGAACAAAAATTCATGCATCAAGCATAGATTATGAAACACTTTCTATAGCATTTATACATACCAAGTAATATGTAAAAAATTAGTTGAATTTAAAAACACGTACCATAACTGAAAACGCACTTCCAGCAATTATTGTTAATAGACAGTACTGTAACTGAATTCTTTTGTGTGTCCCTGTAAATGAACGATGAATGCTATGCCAACCATATTCTATAGTAAGCCTGTTGTTGTGCACCTCAGTGATATATATTAATTTAAATATGCTTGAAATAGTGCAACATCATTAAAGTACACCGCAAATGATTTTCCTCCGTAGACCATAATGTAACGGAATTATTTCAAGTGTTCCTGTAAATGAACTATAAATTCTACACACTTCATTTTCAATACCAAACATGCCACAGTAAGCCTCAATAACATATATCAATTATATGACAATACGAGTATATTTACGCACGAACAGACAGACATACCGAATTCATAAACACTTTTCAACTATGTTGGAAAGTATTAAAAAGAAAGAAAAGGAAACTGTTTTATTGGTAGATTGTATTTAAACGCTAGAGAGACTAAGATAAATAAATACTTTTTTATTTTTATTTTTAAAAAAATATGCGAGATGTCCACTTTGATCATTATCAAATAGCTAATTCAATAAACCATAACATCTAGAGGTAGATATAGCTCAAGTTGAAAATATTCTAATGTCAATACTTCTTCTTCGACTTTCGTGGAAATCAGGCATAAAGTTTGATTGAAAAAAATAAAAAGTAATTTTATTTTGACAGTACAATCAATTCAAAATATTTTTTAAAATAACAACGAAATCCACATACATTTTATTTGCCAAAATACAGTTGCAAATCATTAATAATTAAGAAAATTAAGTAAAAATTATGAAAATGCTACTTATTTTTTAATTTTTATTTTACAACATTCATTTTTTAATTTTAATGTTTAATTATCTTAGAAATAATGGTAGTTAAACTGATGAACAACATGAAAATAAGATTAAAAATTCTATTTGTTTGTGTATGAGCAAATTTCTGTAGTAGAGTGAGAGAATTATTGTTAAGCATGAAGGAATCGTTGATCACAACAGACTGTTACTCTACTTTTACCAAATTCCAGTTTTTCTGAACACTGTATCCGGAATATGTAAATATTACATTTTTTTAGGATAGAGAAAAACATTAGAGCTATGGTTGTATCGAATAGGAAAATAATTCATATTAATAAATCGTTTATTCATATTAACAAAATGCCACATAACATATAACAGACAATCGTGTATCATACAAAAATACTGAAGAATATTGTGATGAAACATAATATTTTAGGAAATTATATCTTAATAGCAAAAAGTAGAATGACAGACACATGGTATTGCAGATTTATGCTTGATAAGTTTATAGATGTTTTTTGCTTGATGAAGAAAACTACGCAATCATTGTTTTCTAAACTAATGGATTTTTAAAGCATTCTGAAGTTTTAAGAAGACTTATTACGTAGGTAGATTAATGTAATCTCATGTTAAACTGTTAGAAGCTTTGTGTTAGAAATCTAATCATATCAGAGGTGGAAACATAAACTTTATGAATTTCCTTATAGCGGTCATTTTATTACATTATTATTTTTTTTTTTCATTTTAAAATTAGTATTTCCTTTTTTTTTTTGCGCCTCTGCGAATGATATATTGAGTTTTAACCAAATATTTTTTTTATTTTCTGAATCTTAATTTTTAGCGTTTTCAGCCTTTGCGTCACCCCCCCCCCCCCCCCCCGTTTTCCCTCCCTAAACCAGCCTTGTCGTTTTAGAATCAGCCATGCTTAACCTGCGGGTCACATGTGATCCGGCGACCTTTTATGTGCGGCTCGAGACACAATCATTAATCTATATTTATAAAATTGAGATGTGCATAAAAAGTATTTAAGACCTTCGCTGTTTCATGGGTAGACAAAATATGTGCTGTTATTTATAATTAATTAAAAATATAATTAATTAAAAATATTTATAATTAATTAAAAATATTTATAATTAATTAAAAATATATTTATAATTAATTAAACCATCTTAAATGCTGTTTTCTTAGTCAAAAATTCTTTTTACGTCTAGTCCTATTTGTGCTGCAGAGGTGTCTATATTTCTTAATCTTCATCACTAATCAAACATTATTCCAAATTTATTAAATTTGAACTATATATTTCAACAAATAAAAAAATTAAAAGTTTTTACATTATACAAAACATTTATAAGAGAAATTCTTCCGATTTTTTTTTTTTTTTTTTTTTTTTTTTTTTAGAACTGAGAAATTCGGCATTGTTATATTATTAGTTTTATACTTATTATATAGCTAATACTGCTTTTTAGGGTTGAATGGTTTGTTGTGAAAAAAAATTGGCACCAAAAACATTTTGCACCATTATTTCCAAGCAACAAATTTCGTGGCAAACTTCTACAACATTTTCAATAGAAATCTACCGCGAAGTTTATTGTTTGGAAATAATGGTGTTATAACGTTTTAGTAACATTCTTCCGCGACAAATGTTCAACTCTACTAATAATTTTAACTTTGTTATACTACTTATGTTATCGTACTGTTTTAATTACTCTTTTTTTTACAATTTTATAAGGGTGCTGCAGCCCGCTTAAAGTAGCAAACCTATGTTTCTATCCCGCGAGAAAATAAGGTTGAGTATGGCTGTTTCAGATGAATAAAAATAAGCCTTTAAGGAGCACTTCCTAAAGGAAAATGACACGATTCTTCATCAAATTTTAGACAAATAAATATTACTCATTTTCTCATTTGGTCCATGCAAGATATCAAAACCGCGAAGCCCGGCTTTAAAATTGCACTTGTTCACGAAAAAATATTTTTTTGTCAGGAAAAACATCCAGTTATATCGGTTTTTCTAAAAAGACGATGCAAGTAGTTTCATCATTATTAAATATATCATAGTATACGTGTTTTTTTTTAAACTAACAAAACCGCAAAAGGATTCAGAAATTCGGGCTAGAGAGGGAGATTTCTGTCACGACAACGATCCCAAATGGAAGAGGAAAAACCAAGTTGCGGCTGTTGTATCACAGTAAAAAACAATTGGGAGCAGTTTCACTGCCTCCTGTCATGTCATTGACCTTTTGTTAGCAGTGTTCCAAAAAGAAAATTGGATTTAATACTCACTTTTTTTGTCTACAAATGGTAAATCGTCCTTTTTCTTGAATTCTCCGTTTGTTTTGATCTCTGTCGGTCCATGAAAATCGTAACTGTCGACAGGCCAGTGTTGTTCGATTAATAGCCTGTAGCCCCATGCACCAATGACTGCACCAATATGGGGACCTACTACTGGTACCCAGAAATAGCTGTAGTCTCGGAAGCTACAAATTAAAAGGAAAAGAAAAAAAAGATTTTTTAATTGATATAGCTGTAGGGAACAAAGAATGAAAATAGTAATAAGGAAATTAAACTGAAACACCTTGTTAGCAATACGGATAGATACAAAAAAAATATGCAAAAGTATATTTTTGTTTTAAGTTGCATTTAGCAAACTTTAAATAGTACTTATTCCCACTATTTATCTGTTTTTCATTAACCCTTCCAGCATGACTCTTGACTCGTCCCTGAATACAAAACGATTTTTTAATTATAATTTTGCTATCTACATATATAGATTTCTTAAAAATCTACTGCAGAGGTTATTGTTTGGAAATAGTTGTAGACAAAATAATAATAATAATAGTAATAATAAAATAGTCGTCTATAGCAGACCTTCGCGCGCATTTTCATGTAAACTGTAGTAGCGGACGAACCTGATAACCTACGGAAATCACGGGAGCCGTACGCGAAAGGATAATATGTTTTTTTTTTTCATTTATGCGTTTTTGAGATTAGATTATACATTAATACCCTTAATAAGATCTCTTAATACGATAATGATAAGATGCTTTATTCAGACGACACAGATATGTTTATTTTATTTTATTTAAACGTTTATCTCTGAAAATTTTCGAGTTTAAAAATCGGTTATTTTTGTTCATTGTCAGTTATTTCTCTATAGGCTTTATTAATATTTTATTTTTCTTTAATTCTCAAGAAAGGCGTCCCTTGGGGAAAGAATGAGAATTCTTACAGTTTAAATGATATAAAACCATATTACAAATCACTATTATGCTATCTATATTAATGAACTCCGCAGTGTTTTTGTAACTCCTATATAGTTGTAACCAGTGCTTTACATTTTTGTTAAAATCTGGTAGCCAGCAAAAAATTCTAGTCGCCAGTAAAAAATATTACCCTCTCCCCCGACATTGTTTAAAAAAAAAAAAAAAAAAAAAGAAAAGAAAAAGAAAAGAAGAAAAGTGAATTAATTTAGAAAAAAAAATAATAAGCTTAATTTAGGATTATTAGTTACATAGTTTGGAATTGTTACATAATTTAGAAAGATAATAATATGCCCAGTTTTCTAATGAAATTTATCAAAATTATTTATCTGTGGAAAAAAAAAAGAGAGAGAGAGAGATAGAGAGAAATTCTGTAAAAGCTGCTTTGACATATGCTTCCAATGTCCGGATAGAAGTGCTACAAAATCTATATCTGATGAGGGAGGCCTATTTTCCTGTCGAAATCAGTCTAATCCTGATTTCATTATTTTAAAATTTGCATTTGCTGAACTTACTTTTACCAAATTAAAAATGGCGAAAAAAAGAAGAAAAAATGCCATTTGGGTTCATTTCTTAGGTCAATTTTTCTACAAAAAACTATGATAATAAATAAATAAATAAATAAATAAATAAATAAATAAACGCCAGATTAAATAAATTGGTAGCCAGATAGAAAAACTTGGTCGCCAGTGGCGACCTGGCAACCACATTTGTCAAGCCTCTGGTTGTAACCCTAATAGCGCTTTTTCACTTTCCAACGCGACACCGATAAATCGTATGCACGACTGCCGTTATCCGACATCGGAGCACGCAAAATGCATTCATATAGTATATTATGCGCTTTTCCATCTACCGATTCGATGACGATTTTTTCGTTATAGTGTATATGAATGGATTTTGCGTTACAATCGATGTCGGATAACAACAATCGTTTACGATTTATCGGTGTCGTGTCGGTAAATGGAAAAGCGCTTTAAAGAATATTGGACGATTTATCCCCCACAGTCGGCTAACAGAAAAATTTCTTAAAATCAATTTATTAATTTATAAGTACGTTCTGAAAATATTAAAATGCTATACTATTATCGGAAACACACCTGAGAGCATAATTTTTATAGTTCTAACATATCAAGAAGCGAATGAAAAATTGATTACAACATTCATTCTTTATCTATACATAAACCAAGTTAACGCAACTAAAATAGTGTGAAAACGCATTACGGTACTGTGCAATATATGAGATAATGTCAATTTTACAATATTTCATTCAAACAAAAGTTTAACAAAAATCGTACCCGTACACTACTGATTGGCGAAACTTTGTATGACTTGACAGCTTGACACTAAGAATAAGTAGGATTTTCATTATCATTTTTTCAGATCACTAGAATCTCTAAGTTATTTAGCTGTTTTTTAATCTAAAAAGAATGAAATTCGAGAGCACAGGGATCAGTATATCGCACTTATATGTACTTCGCACTCACCTCCTCAAAATGTGATAAAAATGTGATAAATAATTTTTTTTCTGTTTATGTACACATTGAAACTAATAAATTTAATTTAATATAGCAGAACCCCCCGGCTTCGCGCGAGTTAACCTTGGCCTTCCGGGTAACATGAGTAAAAATGTAATATCCTAAAAATATGCCGATCACAATAACGCTTTCGCGTCCATAAACCGTCAAAATGACAATCAGAAAAAACTTATGTTATTTTGATGCAATCATACTAAATCCGTCAGCTATATAAATGATTAAAAAAAAAAAATCCTTTTAAAAATGTCTTACGCAAAACACCTAGTCAAAAATCACCAATAGTTGTCTTATTCGTCTAATCTCCCATAATCGGGTTCATATCCCATGTTTAACCGATTGGTGAATTTCTAAAATCGCTGAAATTACGTGTTTAACTATTTTTTAGTAGGTTTGTTACCTGAATTTCATTCTCCTACCGAAAACTGCTGCTGAGATATGGCTAAATGACCTAAACCGTTCCACCCCCATTTAACCCGCTTAGTGGGTGAATTTCTGAAATCGTTGAAATACGTGTTTAAAATTTTTTTTAGTAGATTTGTTATCCTGAATTTCATGCTCCTACTTAAACTGGTGCTGAAATAGGGCGAAATGACTTAAAACGATCGGCCTCCCCCATTTAACTCCCATAGTGGGCGAATTTCTAAAATCGCTGAAATACGTGTTTAACTATTTTTTTTAGTAGGTTTGTTACCCTGAATTTCATTCTCCTACCGAAAACTGGTGCTGAAATATGGCGAAATGGCCTAAAACGATCGACCCCCCTCCCATTTAACTTCCCTTAGTGGGTGAATTTCTAAAATCGCTGAAATACGTGTTTAATCATTTTTTTAGTAGATGTGTTTTTCTGAATTTCGCGCTCCTACCTAAAACTGCTGCTGAGATATCGCGAAATGACCTGAAACTGCTGCTGAGCTATCGCGAAAGGACCTAAAACGTTCGACACCCACCTTTTAACTCCCTTAGTGGGTGAATTTCTAAAATCGCTGAAATACGTGTTTAACTTTTTTCAGTAGATTTGTTATCCTGAATTTCATGCTCTTACCTAAAACTGGTGTTGAAATATGGCGAAATGACCTAAAACGATCGACACCCCCCCCCCCCCCCCCCATTTAACTTCCCTTAGTGGGTGAATTTCTAAAATCGCTGAAATACGTGTTTAATCATTTTTTTAGTAGATGTGTTTTTCTGAATTTCGCGCTCCTACCTAAAACGGGATTACGACAATTTCCCGTATATTATCAATCAGTGGTGTGAAAGGGAGTGTCAAAGGTACAGTTGATAGCATAGATAAGGATTTTTGAAAAAAGTAGAATCACCACCATTTTGAGTCCCAAGTACTTTATTAAATACTTGTGGATTTTGGAAGCATACAACCGGAAATAAGTCAATTAGAGAATGATCGATTTCTTATTCAAACAGCACACAATTTCTGTTGATCTTTTCCTCTATTCATTAAATAGATAGCCCCTTAAGATACCCCTTATGGACATCTGGTTGTTTCCAGGAAAAGATCCTTTCATTGACATCTGGTTTCCAGAAAAAAAATGTTTTTATGTCTCCTAAAATGTTTGCAAAAAAGTCAGATTTTTAACAGAAAATAGGAATTACTTATCAACAATTTTTGTACGTTTCTTCTCAGATTAGACTTTATTTTAAATTATTATTTTCTTTATTTTTTAGAAACAATGCATTCAAAACCGAAGCTTTACTTAAAAAATAACTATATTTGTAAGGTTTAATAGATTAATTTTAATTCATTTATTTATTATTAAGTTATTAAACGATTTCTGTCTTAGGATCCCCTTAATTGGGCTGTAGTTCTCAGAAATTCGGTTCAAAACACCAGTTTTGACATCGTTTAATAATAAACTTTTTATCTTTACTAAAAAATGAAAAATCTTAGTTTCTGAATAAGAGTACCTTCCAATTAGAGTCCTGCATAGGATCACATTACCCGCTTTTACCCGCACCCTACCCAAACGGTTCGGGTCCTACCTATTACATTCTTTCCTAAGTTGGAATTTTTGAAAAAAAAATTGAAGATCTACGCCGATTATGACTCCCAGAACCCAAAACCACCCCCAGTTCAAAACTTCACCTGTCTATCTATCTATGTCACTTTTTTATGGACGCGATAACTGCAATTATTATGCATAAATCTCTTCCAAACTGATACAAAAAATCAAGGGGCATAAAATATCGGTCAAGTTCGTTAATGGGCAAAATCGACACAAGGGGGGGGGGGGGGTTGTGAAAACAGAAAAAAACCCATAACTTCTTAATTATGATACGTATCGAATCCGCTTAAAGTTATTACTTCTATGAAAAGGGCCGAAAATTTATTTATAATAAATTTTTGATGTAACTGAAAATGGCACCAAGGGGGGGGGGGGGGGTAGAAGATAAAAATTCATAACTTCGTCTATTCACAAAATATCAAATCCGCTTAGATTTATTATAAATCCTCTTAATATTATCTAAAACTTTTATATTGACAAGTTCCTTATAAGACCAACACTTATAGAAAAAAAAAAAAAAATCCCTGCGGCTCTACCTGAAAAAAAAAAAAACAAGTTAGATTTCGAAGTGAGCGGTCCCAACTGAGGCATCATGGCAAACAGATAATTTCTTCCGCAATTCCCAACAAACAGGCGCCCTACGATCTGCGTCTTCGAAATCTACCTGTACCTGTAGGCCGAGCCGTCAGGGATTTTTTTATTATGTATACAGTTTTAAAACTTTTAAATGGAAAAAGAATTAAACAGAAAATGATGTTTTATTATTTATATGCGATAAAAAATTTTAATAGCTTCATGTATTTCTTGAAATATTTCATATGGCTTGATTGTAATAATAAAACAATTTTTAGTACATCTAAATTATAATAGTATAATTTTTTCTACAGCAAAGAAATTCATAAACATTTTATCTAAAATAAAAACTTATTAGTCATTACCACTATATTAATGTACATTTTAATTTAAAATTTTATTTTAGCAAAAAAGTTATGAAATTGCATTGTATTCTTTTAAGTTCAGATATATCAAATTGATTTTCTCTAAGTCAGGATACTCAAGGTTTATCCTTTCTTACATTCAAAATTCGCGATAATACTTGCTCTTTCTCATAATTAATAGCGAAATGTTTCCTGAAATAACCTTTAATCAAGTAACTTTTAATTGTGAGGAGTTTGTGTCCCTAGTATTGTGTCCCCAATTTGTACTCTTATATAAGATTCGGAGGAGCGAGAAAGTTAAATAGAAGATTATTTAGCTGCAAAATTAATAACTGCTCTTTATATATAATTATATTAAAAAAAGAAGGAAAAAAATTTAACCATGAGTTCAGTGATAAACCATTATTGCTGGTGACTATCTATGTATTAAACTAAACTTGTTTCAATTTTAGCAATAGTTTCGAAATTTTAATTGTAGAATGCTAGTTCTATATCTCCGTATATCTCCAATAATAAAATAAATTGACTGCATGCGTTTTTGCCACTTATTATTATTTTAAAAGTTCATATAGATTATTATTATTACTATATATATATATATATATATATATATATATATATATATATATATATATATATATATATATATATATATTTTTAATTAGAAATAGTTAAAATCACAATGGTTAAATTAATAACTGCTACTTTTAGAAAATTAACTGCAATTTTAACTTGTACGTTTGAATTCACTTATTCACTTTACCATGTGCTTAGCACATAACATTTTTGGCTTCGGATTCTGGACAAATTGATGTTGTAATGTATAGATTTTCTTTGTCTTCCTTTGTATTTATTTGTTTATAAATGGATTTATTTTCTTCCGTTTGATTTGTAGTGTTCTATTTTCAAAGGTATCCTTTTTTTTTTTTCAATTTCTTTCCAATGATTGTTAGGGCTTGGAATTGTCACAAAATTTGGGCTTTAAGCTTGTGACAATTACAGAAAACAATCATTCTTTGCTTATAATGTGGTTTCCCAGCCCTTGAAAAAGTAAATTACATTATAAGCTTGCATTTGTGTGTGTTTTTTTTTTTTTTACTTATGTTTCACTTTTTGAATAAATACTTCATTTGTTAGGACTATGTTTTATAATGTGTAATTTGACATAGCTATTTGGGGTAATAATTTCATTGCATTTGGTCAGTTACTTCTGTTTCAATGGTTAATTTTTGCAATAAGTTTATATATATATATATATATATATATATATATATACCTACATATATACATATATATATATATATATATATATATATATATATACCTACATATATATATATATATATATATATATATATATATATATATATATATATATATATATATATATATATATATATATATACACCTACACATATATATATATATGCATATATATATATATATACATATATATATATATACCTACATATATACATATATATATATATATGTACTTGATTATTATTGTTATGAATCAGACGAGCAAAAATTTTTGTTTTATTATTACACAGCTAAATCTATTGCCATAATATATAGAAAGTTAAATTCGAGTTTATTTAGAGATAGAGTATTTGGACAAAATAATAAAGAGAAACTTAATATATTCAACATGAATCGTTATACTTTAAAAACTTAAAATTTTCTAAATATTACTTATAGTTTTCGCAATTAATTCACCGTGTTTCAAAATGATACATTCTCAACAAATTGTGAATTAAACTTTAAATAAAAGAAAAGAAAAGAAAAGAAAAGAAAAAGATATAAAGAAAAAAATAATAATTAACGAGAGATATTTATGCAATATATTAAAATTTAATCGAAATATAAACAATAAATACAAATAGAAATAGCGATAAATATCGGAAAGCAACATTTCATCGCAATGAATGCAGTTCATTTTAAACGTTTGTTAAAATTCATAGTTGCTAATATTTTTGTCACAATTCACATTAATGGAATTTTGGAATATCAATAGTGGTGAAAAAATAAACCAATGTTTTTTTTCTTTTTGTTATTTTTGTTCTGAAATGCATGAAAATCTCAGTTTCTTTTTTCAATAATTATTCAAACAAACTTTTTTCCCCCCATTTTTCGGTAAAAGAGAGAAGATCGTTTAGCGCGGGAGGGTGTTACATTTTTAGGAGAGGTTCTACTAAAATTTAGAGAATGTTTCCTCTTTTTTTTTTTTTTTTTTTTTTTTTAAAAAGGGTTTTGTATTTAAAAAGAAAAAACGAAACCAATATAAGATATCTCCTGTGTCCGACTGTTAGAGCCCTTTTTCTCGTAAACTATGGGACGTGGAAAGTTCACAACTTGGGAAAGTTATATAAAACCTTTTTAGCCACATATTTTTAGAATATCAGATTATTAGCCAATCGCAAATATGTTTAGAATAAATTTAGGGGTCTAATTAAGTTACTTAAAAAAAAAAAAAAGTTTTATTTTTGTATATCGTGCGAAAGATCTCGTAATACCGAACTCAAAAATATATTAATTTTAATTTTAGGTATTATATTTTCAGAGATATCCTCGAAAATGCACTGCAAAAATATGCGCCCACCCTCCTATTTCCGAATCTGCTGAAACTAAAATTAGGAAAATATTAGGGCTAGTAGGAGTTTATTAATTAATAAACTTGATGAACAGTAAACTTTGACCTCGAGATATATTTATTTATTTATTTATTTATTATGCGTGTGTGTTACAAAAAAAAAAAAAAAAAAAAAAAAAAAGATAAACTACCTTCGGATTTTTAACATTATATTTATTGATGTTTCACTTTTACATTTAAATTTTTTGTGTGTAAAAAACAATAATAATACGCCTTGTGTGACGGGGAGTAATTGCAAGTTACTTCCAATCGTGCGACCGTTTTTCTCCGATTATAAGCATGTGAAAGAAACTGGGTCGACAAATTATAAAACCTATACCGATACTATTTACTTTTAAAAGTTGATTTTTTTACAAAATGGCGGGCATTTAAACAAAAAAAAAAAGGTTTTTTTTTTTTTACATTTTGCTAGCAAAAAAAAAAAAAAAAAAAAATGAAAATTTTGACTCACAGAAATAACAGTAAGAACTTAAAGATTTTTTTTTTTTCGATTATGATATTTTCAACTGGAATACGTATTAGCATAAAAATTCTGGCACATTTACGTACTCATTTTTAAACGTAAAAGCATAACACTTGTAGGCAGGACTATTGGAGAGATTTGAAATCAAGTAGTTTTTTTTCATTATTCAACAAATTAATTATATTTTGAATTATAAGCGATTTTTGTCTTATAACCAACGACCTTAATTAGGCTGTCGTGTTGGAAATTCGGTTCAAAACACTAGCTTTGACAACGTTTTCTGAAAGGTCTCCAGTCTTTACCAAAAAAAATTGAAAATTATTTCGATTTCATAGTTTCTGAATAAGAGAATATGCCAGTCTAATGCGTTTACAAGCAATAATGGATTCAGGAATGTGTCACAAATTAACCAGTTTGGATCTGAAAACGGTTTGGTTATTTAAGTTTCTTCTCAAAATGGTTATTTTCTGACGAATTCATGACTTTTAAACAAAGATAAAGATATTTTACAACGAAAGTTCACCATTTCGAATAGTAGACGATACCCCATTATTTATCTTTTCTTTCCTTAAAAAAATGAATAAATTTAGTTGCCCTTTAGAGAAGAACTAATAGAGTTGCCCTTTAGAGAAATTTCGTTAAAAGTTACAAGAAAATTAATATCTCGGAAAATAATTAAATTTCTGATATAGCTATTACGACATCCTCGGATCCATGCGAATAATTGGTGTTAATTTCACCACACTGCGTTCTATATTTCAGGAACAGTAGCTGTGAAATACAAATAAACTGGCAGATAAAAATGTCATTTTAATATAAAAATGTCGTCTTTAAAAATAGTTCTTTAAAAGCTGAAATAGTATAAATAAAATTCATCGTAACTCATTTTACATTGACTTGCAACCCAACCGGGACACGACAAATGATTTTTCGCTGGACGTTTTTAATGTTACAGCTATTTTATTAAATAAAATTTTTGTTTCAAATATTTATATATTAGCGTGTATGCATCTTGTAAAATTTTCAATGTATTGCAAATAATATTTTTAAATATAAAATCTTGTATTATAATGTTTTTAAATCGATATTTAATAAAATTTTAGACGCACTGAGTCCGTTTAAGGTTATTCTCATTTTTATTTCCTTAGATGAACAATATTAATATTTTCAACATATTTAGAATAGATTTTTATCTGTAAATACATGAAAATTTCAGGAATTACGATTAAGGTTGTTCACAAATCCACATTGGCTACTTTATGACATATTTTTAATTTATTTGTGTTCGCAAAAGAATGAAATTGAAAGGTATTCTTTATCAGCAATTTTGTAATCGAGAGATGTTTTCCATTTTAAGGTAGAATATATTTCAGAAAATACTGTCAAAGTGGGCGTTTTAAACCGAATTCCCGACTCCGCACCACGAAGAAGGGGAAAAACGTGTCGTCACGTGACATTAATCGCTCATAACTCGAAAAGTAATTTATTTATCAAAAATTGAAAGACTCATTTTGATTCCAAATCGCTTCCATAGTCAATACTGCCAATTTTATGCCTTTGCATTAAAAGAATGAGCCAGAAAATGTGTCAGAAAGTTTCGCGTTGTTCAGCACATCATTTGAGAGCCACCTTAAAGTGTTTACAGTATACAACAGTATTCTTATTTTTCCTATAAATGTGAAAGATTTTGAATCTTAGTTGTATTCCGATGGCGACATTTTCGTGACCATTGTTCCGAAACTCGACTTAAAACTTTAACGATATATATTTTTTAAGATCCTTTGCTTTTATAGAAAAAAGTCTGAACGATTCCTTGGTATTTGAGTAATAATATCAGCAAATTTTATGCACTTAAGAATAAAAATAATTTCCAAAATATGTCCGATAGTAACGAGTTAGGAAAATGTAGTCTAATGCTTACTTAATTGGGGTTCAACCAAGTTTTAGTGCACATTTTCATATTTTCTCTCTTTTTAGAAAAAAAAAATAGAAAAAATGAAAAAGTAAAAAAAAAAAAAAAAGAAAGAAAAGAAATAAATAAATAAAGGCAAGAGATTCTAAAAATCAAGTTCTTGAAATATGAATTAAAATTACAAATAAGAATGCAGAGAAAGGTGAGCTAATAATTTTTACTACAGATACATTACATAATTTTTAAGATTAAATATATATATATATATATATATCAAAAAAAAGAAAGAAAAAATTCTCCGCTCAACTATTCGAAACTTACAGATTCATTTTTAAACGTAAAACATGGCATTTACAGGTCTAACTATTGAAGCGATTTGAAATCGAATAACGTTTTCCATTTTTTTATTAAATGAATAATTTATCGAGTTATAAGCGATTTTATTCATGAGAGGACCAGCCTTTTTCTTTTCTCATGCCTGTTCAAAAATTTGGTTCAAAACTAACTGTGCTTTCTGAAATAAATGGAAAACGTCATTCTATTACAAAGTTTCAGAATAAGAATACCTGCCAATTTCATGCGTTTCCGAACAAAACTTAATTGAGAAATTCGTCAGAAAGTTAAAACCTTAAATTATACTATAATTAATAACCTTCCTAATAATCCTAATAATTAATAACCTTAAATTGTGAATTCTGCATTTTTACATGCTGCCAGGATATCATACTGCTGAAAAAACATTGAATCCATCACTTTCAATTTGTTCTTATCTTCTCACCGCAGGTTAAAAACAGGACGACAGAGGAATGCAGTGAGGGAGCATATAGCAAGTTAGTTTCTTTGCGCCGTATACCTTAATTAGCGGAAGCTTTAATGGGATTTCACAGTAGGCGGTGAAAGATAAGAAATTTTCATCTGTAGGGTCGCGAATCTCAGATGTGTGCTCAAATATGGCGGATTTGATGATTTGGTTTTTCGCGTTTTATCACTATAATCATTTCATTTCCAGCCGACCTTATCAGTTCTTTTTCCCCCATATTGCTTTGCCCTCCCGTAAGACCGTCATGGACCCCCTAAAACTGCTGCTGAGATATCGCAAAATGACCTAAAATGGCTGCTGAGCTATCGCGAAATGACCTGAAACAGTTCGACACCCACCTTTTAACTCCCTTAGTGGGTGAATTTCTAAAATCGCTGAAATACATGTTTAACCATTTTTTATTAGATTTGTTATCCCGAATTTCATGTGCCTACACAGACCTGCTGCTGAGATATCGTGAAATGACCTAGAACACTCGACCCCCCCCCCCTCTTTAATCCTCTTAGAGGGTGAATTACTAAAATAGCTGAAATACGTGTTTAATCATTTTTTTTAGTAGATTTGTTTTCCTGAATTTCGTGCTCCTACCTAACACTGCTACTGAGATATGGCGAAATGACCTAAAGCTTTCGACCCCATCCCTCCCTTAACACTCTTCGTGGGGAATTTTCAAAAATCTTTTCTTATTGTTTGCCTAGGTCATAGCACCAATCTACTGTCCAAATTTTGTGATCCTGACTTCAGTCGTTTCATCTGGGCGTTGATGAGTAAGTCAGTCAGTCAGTCAGGCGTATATAGATATCATTTGTCCAACTTGCCGACGACATTATTACTGTTCGAGAACCGCATTATTCGGCAACAATGACATTCAAAGAACTGGGGATATACTGCCTATTACATTTACTCTGTCAGTGTGTTTAGAAATTTATGTTTTATTTTTCGTCTTATTGCTTCATATAATTGCATTCATAAACTGAAATTATTCTAAAAGACATATTTTCTTTTCTTTCTTTCATTTTTTTTATTCCAAATAATAATAATAAAAAACATTTATTATCTAGAATTCTGCGATACAAAAGTGTTTTTGAAAAAGGTAGAAGAATTATGACACCCACAACTTCTAAAGATGAAAGTCAACAAAATGCGTTTGATATCAACTATTGTTCGTCGATATTAAAGAATGATTTAGTAACTTTTTGGCAACTGGCATTTGATAAAGATGAATAAAAAGACTTTTGTCGGCGACTTGAGGCTTTTTTTAAACCTTTCTGTTTGGAAACAACGCAGATAAGTTTAAGAGCCCAAGATTTGTTTTAAAAAACTTTCATTTATTAACACAACATTAAAATGTTGTGTTAATGTAAAATATACATATATATACAGTAAATAGTATGTAATAGTAAGGTTTTATTCAGGAAATGGATAAAAGACCACATTTTAAAATTATAACTCTTTTAAAAATAAAACAATTCCATATGAATGCATTTTTGATCATATTTTAAACCACATGTTTATATTCCTTTATTTTTTATTACTCTCTTCTATATATAGGGTGAAACCCCCAGTTATTGACACCTAACAAGTAACTGACACTTAAGCAAAAATATAACTCTAATAAGCATTTTGTTGTAAAATTCTGCAAAGTAATGTCTCCGCCCACCTTTACTCTTTTGCCCCCTTCTGTGGTGGCAAAATGACATTATAATGTAATCGAGCGGTCTTCCGGTTAGCTAAACTTATATGACACTTTTTCTGTAGCAAGATGTACCTAAGTCGGTAAGTCTTGTAGCAAGATGTACCTAATATTAGCGGAATAATATGTAAAATGATTTTTTTTTTTTAGTTATTTCACTTTTCTTACGAGTGAGTGATATGGAAAATGCAGAACTACGAAATTCCATTGAGATAAATTCGTAACTGAATTAATGTTTATCTTACCTGAAGACATCTTTGCCCCAGCCGGCAAGAGCTGTGAACATCCTGGGGCTAAGGTCTCTTGCTGGATTTAAAGGCGCACCGCAGTTCAAAGGGAAGGCAAAGATGATAGCTGACAGAGAAAGTCCAATGGTGAGAGGATATGAGCCTTTGGGTATGGTCATGTTGTTCGGATCTGTTACTGCTACTATTGCCATCATCAATAACATTGTGCCAACAATCTGATGAGACAAAAAATTAATTGCGTATGTGATATGCAAATTTGTTAGTAAAAGTACCATTTTACACACATACATAAATCGAATTTTGGAAAATTCCCCTTTTTCTTATAGTGTAAATCCAGGTTAGATGCCCCATCGGGTTAGTTGCTCTAGTTACTGTTGTAATTCAGCTACTGGATGTGTGGAAGAGCTAGTGACGTTCTTCTATTCTCAATTATTCTAAAAAAACGTAGTAGACGAAGTTACAGCGATTTAGTTCTTCAAATAAAAATTATTTTCATCAGAGAA
Source organism: Maratus michaelseni (assembly GCA_963931845.1). NCBI lineage: Eukaryota > Metazoa > Arthropoda > Arachnida > Araneae > Salticidae > Maratus > Maratus michaelseni. The sequence goes on from OZ007592.1 coordinate 148,843,444, forward strand.
GGTAACTTTTACTTTTGTTTTATGATATTGTAAGACAGAGACAAGTAGAAGATGAAATATAATGTACTTACTAAAGATTTTTCATGAAATATTTAATGAATGTTGTTGAAAAAGGTATCGAATAATGTGTCAAATATAGGTTGCAGCTACATTTGCTCCTACATCCAGAGCTACTGACTGGGGCATTTATTCCGGAATAAAAGGATACATGCCCCATCTGCATCGGGACCTCGCTTGTGAGCGAAATAAGACGCACGCTCCATTTATAATTATCAAATAACTTTGTTGTGTGAGAATTTTTTTTTTTTTTAAATCTTCGGGATTGTTAGAAAAAAATCTGTTTCTTCTTTTAGTTGACCATGTCCCTTCCGAAGGAGCGTTACCCAACAAGTCAAGAGGCGGTGTTAGTAGTGAAAAATTCTCCATTTAAGTAATGATTAAAAAATATTTTGTTTCATTTCAGAAAGTTGGTTCAGAAGATTTTACTTTCCTTCCCTCACATTTTTAAGTGGAAAATATTTAAGTATTTAATATTTATAGCTCTCATCAGAACATTTTAATTCACACATTCCGAACTGTCCTCTCTTTATATCAGAATATATTTAGAAGCACTAAATAGAAATCTAAAATCGCTCAAGTATAACATTCTCACAGAAAATTAGGAAAGACTATGCTGGGTAATTATATTAGAGATATAATCCCTCTTTATGCTTCTTTATTTATTTAAATAATAGTCCTTTTTTTTGTTGGCAATTTTTTCCCATCCCCCCTTAATTTAAATTACATAAGTTTAACCTTCCGTAGAATATATAAAATATTTTGAACTCATTCATTATGAAATATAAAAATGTAACGCATTTAATTTGAGAATTTTAAATTTGCTTTCCGAATTAGTTTTTGGAGTTTTTACATCGAATATAAGTAGGAGGGGGGAGGCTAATCCCTCTGAGTTTAAACTGAGTTGAGCTTTCGTTAGAATTATTCGACTGGCTTCAAATTGCGTATACCCATTTATTCAAAGAATTGGGAATAACAATTATCCTTTGATGTAGGAGTGCAATGCAAGATTAGTATACAGAACCTGCACTGCAAAAAATAATTGTTGATTTTGCAGTATAAAACTGGCACCCAGCTGCCAGTATTATACCGTAAAATTAACAGTATTAAACAGTAAAATAAGCAGTAATACGCTGCCGTGCAAGCAGTAATACGCTACCGCGCATTACTGTTAATTTTACGGTATAATACTGGCAGCTGGGTGCCAGTTTTATACTGTAAAATCAACAATTATTTTTTGCAGTGTGTAAGCTCAAATTTTAAAAAAAAAGTCATAAATTTGATGTAAATAGAAAATTAAGTCAAATGCAAATCTAGATTTTAAATTATAAATGTCAATTACCTATGCTTCCTATTCTTTTACGTATGGGGAACCTATCCCGATCAAGTGGGATATCTAACCCTGATGTCCGGGATATATGGCCAAAATCATTGATTATGTTTTTTCATAAAAACACTTTTATATGGTATTCATATTAAAATAATGTTTTTCATGATATTCTACATAAAATTTGGAGTAAATAGGTTACATGTGCACTACAAAAATCATTGCTATAAAAAAGAAAAATAAAGAGGGGCATAAGTAGGACAACTATCCCGGACTTACCCTATATTACAAATTTTGATCAATACATTATCAGAGATACATACATATTTGAGTGATTGAAGAAGAATTGTAAGTTACATTGAAAATGTCGCTCAGTTTCTATTCATATTAGGAAAATGATAAATAAATGCCATAAGCGATAGAGAGATTTTGCATTTGCTACTTACATACAATCTTTGATTTTACTTTCGTTTTTTACTCGTACTAATAATGTATCTAAGGATATTCGGTGGTCGAATTATTATTATTTTTTTTAATCTCATATCAAAATTTTTATCTGAAATATAGTTTATTTAATGAAATGGATGCTACATTTCCTGATCTAAAAATAAAATATTTCTTTAGATAATCTGATAAACATAACTAAGCATGTGTAGGGAATTTTTTGCATTAATTGATCACCTCCTTCAAATGTATAAGAAAGCCTGATTTGAAAATATTCGAAATGCTCGCACTGTTTCTATTTTGAGTAGCACTATTTCCAAAAAGTAATGTTCGTATTACTTAATCACAGAATTTTTGTTATTAAATACGACAAAGATTACTGTAATAGCCGTCGCATAAGAATATAAACATAAAAACATTAAACATAAAAACTCTGCGAATATTTTCCACCTCTGGAAAACCCATTTTTCTAGAGCAAAGTTCATTTTACGAAAGAGCTAGTTCGCATAGCATTTGAAGAAAATTCTGCTTGCAATTGTGGCCAAGTTGAAGTAAAATAGATATCAACTGGAAATACAACTAGTAACTAAAAAGGACAACGGGTACAATACAATACCATTTGTTGATAAACAATTCTTCTTGCCTAGTAACATTGTAAATTAACGGAAGCACTTCCAATATAAATTTTGAACATAGATTTAAACCACTGAAATACTGAAAAATATTATGCTGAAATGAAATAATATTAATAAAAAATAATAAAAGATCATTGTACTTGCAAAGATGTTGATAATCACCTAAGATTTTAAGAACGAATTGTGATAAGACCTTGGAATAATTTCAAACATCAGAGTGAATGTTAGAAATTTTTTACAGTTTTCTTTGAAAGAAACCATTAAGAGCACAAGAAAAGAATAATATTAATAAAAAATAATAAAAGATCATTGTACTTGCAAAGATGTTGATAATCACCTAAGATTTTAAGAACGAATTGTGATAAGACCTTGGAATAATTTCAAACATCAGAGTGAATGTTAGAAATTTTTAACAGTTTTCTTTGAAAGAAACCTGAACAAAGTTTATCTAAAGTGTTTTCTAATTTTCACGAAATTCTCTCCCTCTCTCTCTTCTCCGAGTACATTATGCGATTTATATGCATTCCTTTAAATAACTATAAAAGGTAAAAGTTCAATAACCTTTAAGGCCTTTCACAGCACAACAAATGAATCATCTTTTACTGTTGACAAATTAATAGTCTTGTAAGCGAATTCATAGTTTTGTACTATTAGGTTTTATTTACAAAAAAATCTTCCATAGGTGAAACTGACAATGCCAGATAAAAATTAATGTAAATTTTCTTACAGCACGGATACGTCAAACTCAACCTGTTTAAATAACTAGCAAAAGATTTTAAATACAATATTATGAAGTTAAATTTCTGAGCTGTATCCATATACACTTGGTAGCATCTATTTAGAATATTGATTACTAAGAAGTCTGATAATTTGGGTAAACTAAAAATATCCACTTTACATTTAATTTAATGAAGGAAAGAGTAACTGTGACTAGGTAATGAATTTATCCGTGTTAAATATATGCATAATATTTTCAAGATTTGAATTAATCTTTTAAAATCAAAATTAAAATAAGTCTGAAATATATGCTTGCTAGTTTACCAGTAAGCTGCTAAGTTTTAAGCGATTTGATAATGAACGGCTTTCCCATGTTTTCCCATGTTTTCCCAGTATTACAGTTTAAATGATTTTGCTTTTCCTTGATCTGTCTAATCTTTGAAAGAAACATGCCAGCTATCTGGAATCATAATGCAACGCGCAATCACAAATTCATATGGTAACATAATTGGTTCCAGCAAATTGGTAATGGGAAATCAAAAGTCTAAGGCGCTGGAAAAAGTTTAAGGTCGAGGAAAAAATGAATGAAAAAAAAATTTCTAGAAAATATAAGGACAAGAAGCATAATTTATTTAAGTCAAAATTTATAAAAATACATAGTTTTCAAAACTAGACAAATTACAAATAGTAAAATAATATAAATAATAAAATAATAATATTTAAATTTTTTATACACTTTATCATGGAAATAAGTGTAAGGTCGACGATTTTTTAATGCCTTTTTTAGGTCAATATCCTACAAATGCACCTTTCTTTTTTAAATTACCTTTATAAATCGATCTGTCAATGTTGGAGTAAGTTTTGATACAGTTTCGTTTTTTATGCTATTGCAGACAATCTTGATGCTATTGATGAGTTCACGTTTGGTTTGATATTGTCGGAAATCTTTAACAGACTACAATAAAATATCCCAAAGATTTTCCATTGGATTCAGGTCAGGACTCTTGTAAGGCCACTCAGGAACTTGGACGCCATTAGCTTCAAACCACGCTTTTGTTGGCTGAGAAACATGGATACTGGCGTTGTCTTGTTGAAATATCCACTCTCCAGATGTAACAAGTGGTGCATTGGGTAGCAATTGTTCCCCAATATGTCTTTCTATTTTTCTCCGCTCATTTTATAATCAATTAAGTCAATGGGTAGCCCTGCTGCAAATGCTCCCATAATGTAACAGACCCACCTCCGAATTGGCGTTTAGAGAAGTAAGGCTTGTATTCGAATATCATGCCAGGACTTCATAAACCCATCAGGCCCATCCAAATTATTTTTTTTTTTTGTCAGAAAAGACAACTTCTTTCCATTTATCTCCAAATGAAACATATTTTTTGACAAACTGCACGCGAGCTAGTTTATGTTGCTTTGTTAAAGGTGGAAAGATCTCAAATTTACATACTTTGCCCTCTCCATCTAAACTTAAAACATTGCGGACAGTTCGACTGGCGCATGATAAGTTTAAATCATTAACTATTCGAGACGAAGACTTTTTTTCCCACATGCCAATCGAAATATAGCTGATTTTTGGTGTGTTGAAACTAAGCAAGGTGTACCTTTGCGCTTGGCTTTTCCATAATTTGAAGGATCTTTTAAAAAATTAATGACAACAGTTTTTGACCGACCTAAAGGTTTTGCAATAGGAGCTCCACTCATTCCACATGCTGTTATGTCAAGAATTTTGCCACATTCTACATTAGACAAACGCTTATGTTTCGACATTCTTATTAACAGAAGAAAAAAACCATTCAGTGCTTGCGAAACGCTTAGTTACTCGGACTTTAAGGTTTGAAGCATGCGCTGAATGATATAATTTGCATATGAGTAAAAAAATTCGACCTTATACTTTTTTCCAACAAAATGCCGCAAATTTTAAACATGTTAATTTTTTGGCCATTTTTTACCATTATTTTTTAATACCATCATCTCATAGTTCACAATCGAGTGTCATTTTTGTTACATTAATTGTTTTACATTTGCAAAATTTACATAACCCAAACATGGGCTTTTTCACTCGACCTTAAACTGTTTTCCAAGACCTTATTGAATTCGAAGCGTGCTTCTCTGCCGCAGTTGGGGATTTGTATGAAGGAAAGAATTTCCTCTTAATTAATTTATAGTGCAGGTATTCAATAAAATGCATTGTACAGTACCCACCAAAAATCTGAACGATGGTCTATTACTCTACCGCAAATCATCGTAAAAAATGTGACTGGTGCCAATAGTAATAATTTCTACCAACTAATGCTACACTTAAATTTTGGCATAGAATAGTCTATAATAGTCTATAAATAGTCTATAACAGTCTATATATAGAAATTGTACCAAACTTGAAAGTGTTCAATACTACTTTCAATTACTAATCCCGTATTTGGATTCTCTGGTAAATTTTACTTTAGGATACCAAATGGCAAGTCATTCGGTCAAGTAATTTAGAAATCATAAAAGTTTAAAATTTGGAACTCTTAATGTTAAATTCATTTTTAATCGTTTCGAAACACACTACAATGCGAACAATTTTTCTTCAGTACAACTCAAAAACTACTTGGCGGAATGAGCTGTAATTTTAGATTTGCATATTTGAAGCTTCTAGAAAAACTATAGGTTGTAATTCATATTTAAAAAATAATAATTCTAAAATTATGTATATTTTGAAATTATTTTTCGAAAAAAATATTAATTGTAACTTATGAAGTTTAAAAAAAAAAATCAATTTTTAGAAGCTTGAAATTTGAAATTCAAAATTACAGCTCATTCCATAGAAGCAGTTTTTGAGTTATGCTTAAAAAGTTATTGCAAATTGCTTTGCAACGATTAAAAAAAGGAATTTAACATTAAGAGTTCCAATCTTTAAACCTTCATAATTCCTAAACTATTTGACGGAATGACTTATCATTTGGTATCCTAAAGTAAAATTTACTGGATAATCCAAATACTATGTCAAAATTAAGTGTTAGTAATGAAAATTTTCCAAATTTGATACTGTATGTAAAGGACCCCTAAACAAATTTAAGTATATCATCAATTAATAGACGTTATTAGTAATCGATTGGTACCAGTCACATTTTTATACGATTTGCGACAGAGTAATGACCATCGTTTGGATTTTTTGGGGGAGAATAGTACAATGCACTGTGGGTGCATTTAATTTTCCATGATTCCTTAAATTAAAAAACTAGCAGAAATTATTCCTGAAATACAGAAAATTTCTTAGTACTAGTTTGGATTTATGCCATTATTGAAATTAAAACATGCATTTGTACTAGTAGCATAATGAGTTATTTTGATATTCGAACGAACCATTCGGGCATGCACAAAAACATAGCTGCCAATGTTGGTATTCTTTTAATTAATTAAAATTTAAAATTTTGTAAAATATTTAATTAAATGTCTCTTTTAGTTTAAGTCGTTTTATTTTTTAAGCTTCTGGTTATAATTGATTAAAAAGAATATGAAAGTTGGCAGTTATGCTTTTGCTTATACCCTAATGATTCATTCAAATATCAAAATAACTCATTATGCCCATCAATAATTTGTACCATGACCTAACTTGTCTAATCATTTTAAAATGTTGAAATTCATGCAGTTCAAGCAAAAATATTTATTTCACCCTTTCTTGCATAATCTTAGATACTCAATATTAATTAATTATCTTTCGTCTATGTCAGTAATGTTAAAGAAACAACATTGATTACCATGTTTAGTCAACGTAAATGTTGATTAATAAATTCTGTGCATTCAATGCAATATAGCTTAGTAAAGTAAATCTCTTTGTTATTTTTGTGCATTCAATGCAGTATACAGTGTGCCCGCTAAAATCCGTTGTCATCCCAATAATTTCTGAACGGCAAGATCTATAGTCATAAAGTGGGGTCTAGGTATAGTAAAGTTGCCATGCGCTATGCAAGGGAACCACTTACAGTGCCACCTGGTGGGTAAATTTGGAGTTAGCAGTTTTATTTCGAAAACGGTACGAGATAAGGGGAAAAAGTCAATAACAAAGTTGTTCAGCGTCATCGATTTATTACAAAAAAACATCTTGCTCACAAAAATGATACAAATGAAAAGCATAAAGCTCTGATGTGTTCGATCGCGTTGTACAAAACTGCACTTATCGGAAATGAGGCTCATCTATCAATGATACACAAAATGGTGTCCTTCAGTAACAATACACATCTGGACACGGTATTGCACTTTCCGCTGCACATTGTACAACATGGCAGGTGACACGCTGACACAAGCATCCGTAATATGGTTTCGAAGTTCCTGCAATGTTGGTGGAGGGGTTGCATACTCTCACTGTTTCATGTATCCCCACCATTTATACAAAATGGGAAAATATACTTTTTCACGGTGTGTGATATTAAGATTTATTTATGTAAATATGAATACTATATATCTACTGACAATTGAAACTCTGGAGTGTGACCTTTTCTCTTTTCTTCCGCATTATGCCACGTTACAATTTTGGGAGTTTCGAACCAAATAAATATGCATTTTAAGCCTGCTACTTTTAACAATACTTTACGGAAGGTGTCTTCTCTTACTAAATCGATGATGCTGAACAACTTTGTAATTGACTTTTTCCCCGTATATCTTACCGTTTTTAAAATAAGAACGCTAAGTCCAAAGTTAGCTGCCAGGTGGCGCTGTAAGCGGTTTCCTTGTGTAGCGCATGACAACTTTACCATACCTAGATTCCACTTTTATGACTATAGCTCTTGCCGTTCAAAAATTATTGGGGTGACAACGGACTTTAGCGGGCACACTGTATATGCAAGTATTTGCGAAGTAAACGTCTTTATTTTGATTACATAGAATCTTGTGCATATACAAACAGACACCTGAGATCACATTGAAAACATATTTGAAAAGATCGAGTAAAATTTCTATTTAAGGCTTAGTTTCAATGACAATATCCATCTCACAGCGTTAATTTCGAAGACATATAAAGTTATCTATTATTAAAATACATGATGTCATCTCTTCCAGTAACGTCTCGAAAGTTGATTTTTAATTAACGCGACGATGTCTCTTATTACTTATTTTAACTTCATATTTTACCCTAAAGGAAAAACTAACTTATAAGACAGAAAACGTTTACCTGGTCTCCAACAGCAGAAATTGCACTGATATGCTCTGGTAAATAGGTGGCAAAAATTTGTGCGGTCGCAGATGCATGGGGTGGAATTTCTCGAGCTCCTCCATCAAAATGTGAAAAAGATTCTGTAAAGAAATAACTTTGCATATGGATTATTTATTTAATTATAAGTTATTTTATCGCATAAAAGTAACAACAACAGTAAAAAGGATAGCAAAAGTAAAAATAATTTTAGAAACTCTTTTAAATTTGGACTTCTACACAATTGATTTATTTCACTTGATGTTCATTTGTTAAAGCTAACGCTTTTATTCTGACCCTTTGCAATGTTTTTACTGCATTTAATTTTTTATTCAAGAATCTTTCTCTATGTAAATATAAATGTCGGTCATTCCACAACGTGGCGCAAATGGCTCTCGTGGGAACGGTCAGAGCCATCCACAACAATAATGAGGTGGGCGCAACGCTTCATGATCCCTCATATGCTTTTATGCTTATAGATGTCCCGAAACAGGGCAAGCCATAAGAAAGGTCTGCGATGAATGCAATGCACTCGGTATAAGATACCTCCAACCAGACTAAAGGACCTTTGTTCATCTTCTGAAGTGAAAAATTAAGATTCCAAAACTGTTGGAACCTGGATCCACACCTTATCATCATTTATAGTATTCTAATGCAGGGCAGTTCAACCGGGAGCCCACGAAACACAAGAAAACTCTTACAGAAATATTTGCCTTATTTAATCTCCGAATATCTCCGATTTAATAAGTCGGAGGTTTCTGTAAGAAATTTCCGATACTCAATACAATCATATAGGGCTGTGCAAAAGAGTTCGGATACTTTTCTGACAGCAGATAGTAATTGTTGAAATTGAGTTTTCAAATATGTTATGTCGTTTTCCTTTTAGTTGAGCTTAAGCCGAAAGGTAGGCCTTGACCTTGTTTAATTAGATATCATCTTTCACCTTTTTAAACGGTGAAGTTCTGTTACAGTATTCTGAATGTGTTGGAAAGTGTTTTATAATCTATGTTTTACGCATGATTTTTCTTTCTTGTTGATTACGATGATGTTGATGAATCTTAAAAAATTAATAAAAATAGCAATGATCAGAAATACAATAAAATTTTTATCCAATGCGTAAATGTGTAAATAATTTCGAATTTTGTAAAGTACGATTTAAAACTATTTTTGCATCACAAACATTAAATATATTATTATCATTATTTCACCATTTTCTATTTAATGTAATCTGAAAATTTTACGAAGGTTTCTAATTCTTAGCTAATGGTTGTCAATAATGTAAGAGTCTTCTAATATACAATAAATATCTTCATTGAGCAACATTTATGGGCGTGCCCCTTCTTCAAGCGTTTCAGACATATTGTAATTATAATTTGCGAATAGGTCAAGGGAAATGTTTTAAGACGAGCAGATTTGGAATTTATCTTTTATGGGATTTATATTTCATTGCGTGTGATTGTTTGAATGTTTTCTCCAATTTCCAATATCAACGCTTGTACTTCCTGCGAAAATAAAATTTATTTACGTTTTTCAATTTTAGTGTGTAAGATAACATCAAGTATTAGAATGATAAATAAAATGTAAAAGATAAGAAGATAGATACGAGAAGAGGAATAAAATAAAAAAGATAGCTTGATGATTAAAAATAAAATTTAGCTCAGGTTTCACCCTATTTTTACTCTTTAACAAAGAATTAAATTCAAAGTAAGATTTTCTAAAATTATACTTTTAAAGAAGTTTTATGATTTCATTTTTGGAAAGAAATATCATTTGTTGAACTTTATACTGGATACAAAATAAAATTCTTACAAGTAGTTTTTTAGTAAAAAAATGAAAGCGACTTCCAGTGACTTCTTAATCCCCGACTTGTTTGCTATTGTGCAAAAACATCATTCTTGTTTCTAATTAAATTTTCAGCAGGACTGAAACTACGCCACAAATCTTTAAATGGCACGACAAAGGATGTGAATTTCTTTTCATGTTTGCTAAACAGCGTACAACCAATAGAGTGAAAAGTGTCCAGACCGGGGATCGAACCCAGATCCTGCTGAAAATTTAATTGGACATTTAGATATATTATCCGATGCTGGGAACTTACTTTCGTCTCATGTACGCCACTGAATAGTGTGCTCATGTTGACATTGACATTACATCTTGCGCTGTGAAGTTGCAGTCTTGCCAACGTATATTAGTGAAAAATGCCACACTGGATGTCGTCCGGATGGCTTAGTTGGTAAAGAACTTGGTGAGCTATTACCAAGGTATCTGGGTTCGATCCCCGTTCTGGACACATTTTTCACTCTGTTGGTTGTACGCTGTTTAGCAAACGTGAAAAGAAATTCACATCCTTTGTAGTGACATTCATGTTATTACCATTGCCAATTTATTTGGTTATTTATTTTGCACTAGATGGCGTATTTTGGTGAGAGTGATTTGGCACAGCATAATTTTTTTTTTTTGTAACAACCCCACCTTTTTTTTAACCTTATTCAATTTATTCTAAGTTGTTGCCAGTAAAGTGCCCTTACAAATAATAAAGTGGTGACATAAACACTATGCACATTCTCAATTAGATATTTTTGTGCAAACGACAGCAACCCACATTCCTGATCTTGGCAATACTCTCCTGCACGAGTTCGATTAAAACACCTTTCACTGACACGCCCGTGTTAATACGTTCACTAAGTTCCAGGTTTGACTGCAATACAAGCATTTTTAGGTGCGTTCGTAATTATATAAATAGGTAGCACCTATAGTCGTCGTCTAGTCCGTCTGTCCGCATATAACAGCGCAAAAACTACCCAACCGAACGGTTTGAAATTTAATATATATAATCGTTGCAGAATTTTGCCGAGTCATTTCACATTTTGTCAAAATCGAATCAAAACTTAAAAAGATATTAATATAAGTTTTCTTTTATTCTATTAAATCTTATCATACGTAATCTATATAATAAAAGAGTAAGTTATGCGACTGAGGAAAACAAATACGGGCTAACCACATCTTTTTCTATATGCCAAGTGGCCATTTTTATTCAAAATTAATTTTTTGAATAAAATTGCGTAAAAGTTGTTCGCAAAGATTGTTCAAAAAATTGTTTGCTTGAGAGATGAGTTACATTACAAAATGTATTGATTCTGAGATAACTTCAGTGAAAATTAGGTTAACAGCCGGATTTCTCAACTCAATGCATTAAAGTAAATAAACAAATATTCATTCATCGTGAGTCATAGAAATATTAACCATGGAGGTAATCATTCGCAAAGCAAGATCTCCATGGTGAATTTGCATCTCTGTCTGGCGTCGGAAAAAAAAAATCGCATCTGTAAACATGGCATAGGTAATAAGAAAAAAAAAAGGCATCCTCATTTCGTTCATAGCAGACGATATAATTTATTTCACTGAAATAATAACTATTATTTTTTAGGTGCGTTCGTAATTATACAAATACGTAGCACCTACTGTCGTCGCTTGGTCCGTCCGTCTGTCCGTCCGTCCGCATATAACAACGCAAAAACTACCCAACCGAATGGTTTGAAATTTAAGATATATTATCTTTGCAGAATTTTGTCGAGACATTTCAAATTTTATAAAAATCGAATCAAAACTTTTGGAGATATTAATAAAAATATTTATTAAGAAATTTGATTTTTTTTAAAAAATCGGTGCTTTCTTGTTATAGGAGCTTCCGAAGTTTAATCGTGAAGCGACCGAGATACTTATTTTAGGACAGAAATGAATCTGCAGACGATAGAATTCATTTCACAGAATTTAAAATCATCAAGATCTGAATATTTATATAACAAGCTATAGTACGATCGCACCTCATTTGTCACGTTTGATGTACAATTTCCAACTTGTTTACATTGTAAAACTAGTTATAGCACACCATTTGTCATGTTTAACGTACAATTTCAAACTTGTTTTAAATTAATATAATTCTACATATATAATGCAGCTTTAATACGTTGGGGGTAATGATTGATACACTCACACTTTACATTCATACATATAATTGAGTTTTTTATATAATGTTGGAGTAATAATCTTTTTTTAGCATTTAAAATAAAATACAGAGAAAACAACATTACAATTTAGCCCTTTTGCTGGACGGTCAGAGCGTTTTAAACAAGTGAGACACGTCATCAGACATTAGCGTGCAGATAATGGCAAGCCTGCCAAATTTTCGAAAAAAATCTTCTTGGCCAATCAAATTTCTTTGAGATTGTTCTGCGCAGTATATTCTCTATATAAATAGAAATGTCAATTCCAGTGAAAAATAAAGATTATGTTTTTATAATTCACCCTTTCTCCTGTTTAGAATACATTCAATTGAGGAACTAAATTAATGCATACCCAAAAGAATTCTTACATAGAATAGTTTTCTTTTTTATTATTGTTATATGTTTCAGTAAAACACTAAATAATCATTAATAAATATCTCGTTCTCATATAGAGCAATTACTGGTGCATTATTTTGCAGTAATTCGCCAATTGTCATCCAAACAATTTTTCCTTTCTCATTAGTCTCAGCAGAATAATTTCTTCATGCGCGGCTGAAAATCTAGTTAAACATTCATCAAAGATTGAGAACGGCAAAAAATATGAGATTACGAAATGCTCCAACGACAATAACTTTAAATTACTAGATGTATTTTCTACACTTTTTTCAGTAAGTCAGTGATATTTAAAGACCAATACCTTCAGATGCATCAGAATCATGTAATGTATAAAAGCTATCATTTTTGGGATATTTTCTCCTGAAAGCGAGAACACACCTATTCGATATATATATATAAATATATATTAGAGATGAGACAGGCTCAGCTCGGCCTCAAAATGAAATTTTATTAATTAAAGAATTGAAAAAAGGAAATAAATCTTGCCAGATGCCATTTGAATAAAACAAAATAATCTAAGTTTCTTAAAGTATTTTACAATCCTCTAAAAATTAGTTTGTAAAAGAATTAAATATCTATGGAAGGGATATAAAGCGAAATGTTCTATCTGATTCTAAAGTCTTGGCACAGTCACTGTTAGAAACATGAAACTGTGTGATATCCCATGTTTACTCTCTTTTTCATTTTTGAAGTCCTTTTTTAGAATTATTGGAAAACAGAACTCATATATTTCTGCCATGTTCTACGATGATGCTTTATAAGAATAAGAATTGTGACTTTTGTAGATTTTTGATGGAGTATATCTATAAATAACAAATTCGCTATTTTAAACAGATTTCCAAGGACATGAAAATCACGAAACGTCATCATGAGAGAGTATTTATAGGATTAATAGTTATTTATATGTAAGAAGAGATTTTTAACAGAGAAAATTAATCTTGAAACAATTTTAAATTGTTATTAGCAATTTTCTATGGGGTACTTTCAGTATCAGACTTGGGTTCTGATGACAAAAAGTTTTTCGTCTCAGTCTCCGAAAAAAGAGCACGGACCCCTCTTTTATATACTATATATAAAATTAATTTTTAAAAAAATCGGGTTTTATGCATTTAATTATTTCATTTACATTACAAAATCATTTTTACAACATAAATTATACACTCTTTATTTTACTCACACAATGTCTCATCATGCATTGCTAATTATTGTACTTGTCTTCTCATTTCATCTTTGTTATGTTTAAATTTTATTTACTTTCTTTAGTTTCCTCACATTTCAAATATTATTTGCTTTGTCAATTTTTTTTTCTTTTGATTCTTTTTTCTCTTCATTCATGATAGATTTCAGCACTAGACTTATTCTTTAACTTGTCTACAATTTCAGCTTTTACTTATATTTTTATGTGATAGATGACAGCTCTAATAAATTTATTTCCTATTTTAATTTTTTAAAGCAATGTTTGTACAGCTATAGCAGCCATTTTGAGTTAATGATGACTGGCTGCTTGTCAAGTACTTATAACCTTGTTCAATCTACAGTAACATTAGTCTTTCTGGTGAGTCTTGCACATTATTTCATGATCTAATTTCTATTTAAGTTGAATAATTGTTTATTTATCTTATTTATATTTAAGTTGTATATTTATTTATTTATTTGTTATTTGAACTCATGTAGGTTATTGTCTCGTTTCACATATATATGTTATTAGGGGCTTAATATTATTCATTTTAGGTATAATGCTGACAATATTTGATGAAATAACATATATTTACAATAAATATTCTTATAAAGCCCTTTTGAAGATTCTATAAGATATGCATAGTTTTCCATTTTTTTGCTTTTTCATCCTATCAAGTATCATTCCTGCAGCGTCCATTCCATTGCTTTTTATAATGTCTTCTCCTTTGTTTTTCACACGTGCTTTCATTTTTAAATATATATATATTAGTGTCATTTTATAATACTTTCCAACATAGTTGAAAAGTATTTATGACTTCGGTTTGTCTGGCCGTCTGCGTCTGCCGTCTGGCCGTGCTCTAACTCCCGTAAATATGCTCGGATTGCCTTGAAATTTTTATATGTTATTGTCGTTATCTATAGCACGTTCCCTATTTCAACTGAAGTGTGTAGCACTTATAGTTTTTTTACAGGGACACTCAAAAGAATTCCGTTATATTACGTCTATGGAGAAAAATCGTCTGCGGTTTATTTAAATAATGTTTCACTATTTTAAACGCCTTGAAATTTATATATATCACTAAGGTGCATTACGAGAGGCTTACTACAGAATATTGTGTGTATAGCAGTCATCGTTCATTTACAGGGACACACAAAAGAATTCTCTACTGTCTGTTAACAATAATTCCTGGAAGTGCGTTTTAAGTTACTGAACGCGATTTTAAATTTAACTCACTTTTTGTTTATTACGTGGCGTGTATAAATTCTGTAGATCCTATACAGGGAAGCACAAAAGTTCGCGCACACATTTCCGTTTATTGATAGAAATTCCAGAAGGAGAATTTTAAACTGTGCTACGCATTTCTTAACTGAACTAAAATTTAGCATCCTATGTAGTATATATACAAATCTATAGATCCTATACAGGGCTGAATAAAAGTATTCGGATATTTTTCCGAATATTGTATACGTTGGAAATTCTTGAAATTATGTTTTTAAATATGTTATGCGTTTTCCAAATTGTTTACTTAGATGTTATCTTTCAGCTTATTAAACGGTATGATTTGTAAAATTATTTTGGAAGCGTTGGAAAGTGTTACATAATCTATGCTTGACGCATGATTTTTCGTTCTTGTTAAGCTTAATGCTGACAATATGACAATATTCGACGAAATAACATATCTTTAGTATGAATTATTCTTATGAAGCTCCTTTGATGAATCCATAAGTATAAGATATTCATAGTTTCTCATATTTGCATTTTGAATTTACTAGGTTTGATTTTTGTATTGTCTTTTCCTTTGGTTTCTGCACGCGTGTTAATTTCGTGTGTTCACGAAATTCATTTTCATTATATATATATATATATATATATATATATATATATATATATATACACATAAGAATAAGTGGTGTGGAGATTACGAAGAGAAGTTATCAGAAATGTTATCAGATGTGTTATCAGAGAGAAGCATTTATAATAATATTATAAAAATATAAAGTGAATAAATCAGTCTTAGAAGGATGAATTTTAATAGAAAATGAATTACTGTATATGATCATGCTAATCATATAATTAGTGACATATCCACTATGTAACAATCGAAATGTAACAATTGCATGATAACCTTGACCTGATGTTTGGCATCATATGCTCGAAATAAGACTATATTTTACGTGGGAAGAAATACTTCTTTTCCAGTTACATACAAATTAAATAATTCGTTTGAAACAACAAAATCATTATGTAAAGAACAGGTTTAAAAAAGCAGAATGAATGGCAGACGCCCTTCATTCAGAAAGTGCAGCTACTTTCCCACCAAAATCAGAGACAACTAGCTCATGTATCAAAATCAGACACCGGCATGATTTCTTGCCACAAGAAAAGCCACGGAGAAAATAAAAGTGCCCGAAACCAAATTGCCTATTAGGTCATCTTATGATGGCGGAATGGATTCAGATAGAAAGGGGAAGGGGGGGATAAGTGGCTCATCCAAACTCGAAAGAACTGGTGCACCAGGTCTTGAGATCATGGAGTCAAGGTCGTTGTTCCTATGACGAGGGTTCTTGAAAGTATCAATAAAAAAGAAAAGTCATGGTTCTTTGAGGTTAAGAGATCAAAAAACTGGAAGTCTGGACCGATTGACCTGTTACCTATATTAGTCAGAACTCAAGCCATTCGGTTTTCTTTTCATTCTGTTTGGCAGCCGGATGAAAGTGCTTCATTAAGATAGGTTTCAATAGGAAAGAAGTTGATGTCAAACAGATGATAAAAGAGGCACTTTACTTTATCAGAAAAGGTGTTTTCTTTATCGGAACATCAGTAATTTACATTAATGTATTCGTCTTTCTTTTTGTCTTCTTTCGTAAAATGGTGTTTTGTTTTCCATTATAAAATACAGTCAAGCTCCGATTTATGCAACATACTAATTACATGATTTCGGTTTAACATGGGAAAAGAAATGCAACAGAACTTGTATTTACTTGACGTATGTATTTTACTTCAGTATGGTCAAATAAATGAAGTTATTTTATGTTTTCGTAGATTAAGAAACATTTGTTTTGTTTTTTACAGTGTTTCTTATTTTCTGTTAAGATGATTACTTCACTTAAAAAATTATCCGTCCTCACATATTAGAACGGAACCATAAGAAACATAAATACTCTCGCTTTGTATACGTAAGAAAATAATGCTAAAACTATTATAAAAAAAACTAAAGAAGTTTTGTCGATTTTGTAAATAAAAATTCAAAGCAAGGCATGTGTATGATCAAATAGACTTTCTTCATCGGAGTTATCATCGTTAGGTGCAACAACTTTTCCCCAATGTCATATAAGCTACGCTATTACAGATGGCACGATCTCAGCTCGAGTCCAGGTCGAAACTAACCACTAGGCCATGGAGGTTCTCTCGTGTTCTTGTTGTTTCTAATCCCAGATGGTTTAGCACTGCTAAATCATCCCCACGAAACCGAAGACCTCCAGAATCATGGTAAAGGGAAATGGAGCAGCTTCTGTTTGTACAAGATACCAGGAGCACCCAAGGGTAGAAGTCTGACTTTACTCCAAACAGGTCTCCTAATTTTGAACCAATTCCAGATGAGAGACCTGCATCTGGATTGGCACCCCTAGAGGTAACGCTTATATAGAACTTGGAGGACTTTGGAGCCACGAGCAGATTTAACGTGCACCAGCTCCCATTAATGTACACGGTCCCACAGCAGAGGCAGACGAGAGAGGATAGATGATGCACCCTCCCAAACAGTGACCGTGGTCGATGCTGCTTGGCTTTCGGCGATCTTACGAGAGCCGAGCTTTACCGTCCGCGCCACTGCGGGATGGTTCTCTCGTTGACGCGACAAAACATTTTAAGTAAATGTAACAGTATTTCCAAGATTTTTGAAAGTCATTTAATTTTTTTCTTTTAAAGAGTTGGCAACTAATCACTTCCAGGCTATTTTCCACCTTTAGTCTTCTACTAGCCAGCATAGCATTGTGCAAGGAAAATTGATGACCCGAACGTCTGGTGGTCTCCCAAGCAAAAAACAATTATGTCCAGAGGAAAATTTGATTAAATACCAATGCTAGGAAGCTTAATGACATAGCCAGGAATTTTAGGAATAAACTGAAAACTATAATTGCAATATTTGATGTATATTACATTGTAATTCACGTACAGATAAATAGAATTCCACTCAGATATGGCTGTTTTTATTTGCCGCCATGATGCGAATTTAAAAATATGTGCGCAGCTTCTGGAAATTGCTCCTATGCTCTGTACAACCGTTTTGGACTCACACATGAATGTTTTGAATGAATAAAATTTGTCGTTTAAAAAGTAAGTTTATATTGAAAAAGAGAGTGCACCTTCGATAATTGTTGTTACAAAAAAGAGCAATTATAAAATAAAACGAAAAATGCAAAGATCAGGTTAAATCAAAGTACATTTTCGTATCATTTTGATTGTGCTTTAAATTTTTAAATGTCAGATTTATGCTTAAAAAATTATTTGAAACTGACTCTTATATTCGTACGCACGCATTTAATCATCGCAACTTGTAAATATCTTGGAGATACGTTTTATTGGATATACGTTTATAAAGATTAAAAATTTTAATTGTTAATTTTAAACTGCTACATTAGTTAACACTTCCCGAATAAATTGTTGAATCCAGATAAAATAATGATCAATGTCTTTCGAAGAGCAATTAAAAATACGCACATAATTATTGAAAGATGGCTGTTTATTAATCGACAAATTATGAATGTGGATTATTAAAATATCATCAATGGGCAAAGTATTTACAAGAAGAGGTTCCGAGGCCAGAAAAAAAGAATTCGTTGACCCTTCGTGTATCGGTAGAGTACAGTCAATTGGTACACATATGAATGCCATAAAGTGCAATAGCCTAGTAGTTTTGGAAAAAAAGCCCCAAAAGTTTGAAAGTCATTTAAGCTTACGAATATAATCCGATAAATTGCCTCTTTTCTGACCGGCTGCATTATTTACTTGAAGTTCGATTCCGAAAAATTTGTTGATTCCAGATAAAATAATGATCGATGTTTTTCGAACCACAATTAAAAATATGTACATAATTATTTAAATTTGAGACAACTATAAATAAAAACATGTTTTTGGGTATACACGAACACACATGTATATATATATATATATATATATATTATGCCTAAGTTAAATAACATTAACTAGTACAACATAGACAACATTTACCAGACAGACAACATAGACTACATTTAATAGACAACATTAACTAGTAGAAAACATATTATAAGTCTTTTCTAGTAGTTAATGTGGTTTTTCAACCATTTGTAGTTATAATAAAAAATAATAAAGTGAAATTTTGTAATTTTCTACCAAAAAAAATAAGTTTTTCATTTCCTAGTCGTAAGTTCTTCGCTTGTTGTAAATAAAATTAAAGACAACTTTTTTGTTCTGTAGTGTACTTAATTTAATGATATAAAAGTTAACTAAGGTAAGATAGTTAACTAGAACTTTGTATAGATATTTCCATGTGATTTTATACTTTTTTTATTCAAAACTGCAGTTGCGAAGTGTTTGATCTACTGCATTTTGGGGATGTTTAACTTACTTAAAATATCTTGTTTTACATCTAATGTATTTGAACACATTTAAATAATTGGGTTTTACGTTATCAATAATAATAATTATTATGTTATTTCACTAATTAATACCATATCTATATATTTAAAACGCTAAGCGATTTCTTTCGACAATCCGTGAGAACAAACTACTGCATCAAATTACATCATTCTTTTTTTAAATGAAAGATATTCGGACACATATTTGTTATCATGCATTCGTTTGTTCGAAAATTTAATTAATTAGCCGTAATTTTAAATTAAACTTTTACTTCTGCTAATGACGTCATAATCGGATAACGCCTACTGTTGCGAAGCACAGAGTTTCTTCTCTAAACTCTGTGGTTGAATAAAAGAGAAATAATGTAATAAATATTAAAAGCACGCGGTTTTAAAGCTGAATTTGTTAATTTGCAAGTTAAATTTCGGTAAAAATGTTTATCCGCGTGTTTTATAAGCGAATAATAATTCATATTTGTTGTGACGTCACGGGAATATTGTCCATTGGGTTTATTTTAACATTATGCATTATAACTTTGTTGATGCCATTTTTTCATTAAAATTAAATACAAAATATATTTATTTGTGTGCATGGTGTTTAAGCATTAATGTAAGGTATATGAAGTACGTGTGAAAAGTTTGCGCCGGTGAAAATGACGTTATGCTTAGCTTGAAGTGCATTTTAACATTGATAAAACTAAAGAGAAAAATGTATATGATTGTGTTAACATGACATAATTTTCTGATTTTTGCATTCGTAATTATAAAGATTAGAATTGGAGCCGTCATTGATTTCTTCATCTTGATTGCATACCTTCATTACATGCCAATTGCTTTTTTTTTTTTTATTATGGGATAGAAGATTTCCTTTTTTAATAAAACAAATCACAAAAGTAAAGGATTTCAGGAAATTTAAAGTTATTAAAAATAGTGTTATGGTAGAAAAAAATCTTGAAATAATGATTGTATTTTTAGCTAGAATAAACAATGTAAGACTAATATTTTTTTCGGAACCAGAGGGCCCGTGCGAGGATTTCGCACTGAAATCTAATATTTTTTAGGTACTTCTCTATTATCCCGTCGACCACTTTTCATAACAAAAAACTATCGCCAAACTGTAAGATAAAACGCCAAAAATGCAGTCCCATTTACTTGATGTCAGAAGCATTATACGTGTTTGTTACGTCAAGTGGTTTTTAATTCGACAGTTGCGTGTATTTTTCATTATGTTTTACTGATTTATTAGTTACTTTATTAATTAAAATAAGAATTGTGTCCTTAAATTCTTATATTTTATTTATTTATTTATTTTGATATTCCAAAGGCAACGTTCTCCCGTTTATTTGGCGATAGTTTTTTGTTATGAAAAGTGGTCGACGGGATAATAGAGAAGTACCATTTTTTATCAATATGTAATATTTATTAGATGCAGGTTTAAACTTCTAAAGAAAAAGTAAGGATAAAAATATCTGCAAACAACATTTAGTTTTTAGTCAATCCAAAATATTATCTAATTTATTCCATCAAAGTTAGAGTAAAAACTGATCCAAGATTGCAAAAGGCACGCTAGAGAAAAAAAAAAAAAAATTAATCATATTGTGACTGCATTAGAGGATGACGTCATCCGCTTCGGGAAAAACATGGGACATAGAAATATAAATCTAAACATTTCAATTTCAATGTCGCTTTTTAATCATAAATATAAAATAAACCCGTGCGGTGTTTTTTATAATAATTGCTGAGCATCATATAATGTGGTATTTTATTTTTTTGGCAACAATAATTTGAGGAATACCTTTCATTTCTTTTAAGAAAACAATGCCGATTTAATTTTTAATTTTCAGCAAATTTTAATGAAAAACATGTTTTAGCGAAACGTTAAGTGTGCTATGTCAGAAGCCTGTTCAAAATCCTTTCATATGCTATCTCATTCGTCGTTCTGCGTTTCGTATTTTCTGCGAAAAAGGGATGTTGACAGGAGAAATTATATATATAATATGATTATTTTGGTAGGTTTGTTATAAGTTCATTTAACAGTTCCTTATTAGCGCAAAGTCCTATTTCTTTCACTGTGAATTTCTCTTTCGATGTCAAAAAATGTTTTTCTACTTTTGGACGCCAACCAAAATACAGTGGCAATTTTTAGAAATGTACAACAGTTTTGACAACAAAGGCGCTATCGCTTTAGTTTTCATCGCGCTTACATCAATTCGAAATACTACAAATTTCTATTTTTTACTACATTTTACAATTTTAATTCTTACATCAATTAGAAAAAAAAATTAGCTTTCGATTGAAATTAATTTGAAAACTGCCGCTTAATTTAACGACTTTTTAAATATTTTTCAAGCATGAAAATTTTTTCAATTCTATCTTATCAATGACCACCAGTTTACTTCAATAATGTAAAATAGCCCCTGGGAAAGTTGCCACAATTGAAAATAGATTTCCCTAACCATCATAAAAAGTGAATAATATTTTTTTTTTAAAAGTGATAAATCATAAGATCAGATTATCCATAAGATAGAACATTTTGGCGCTAAACAAAAATCTGTCAGGAAAAAAAAAAGAAAAAGAGACTATTTTTAGTTTATGTTGAACATAAAATTGATATGTTGAATTCGTTGATGAATATGTTCCATCAGATATCAGGATATGCTAGGAATTGTATTTTTTTATTTTTTTACATTTGCCAACTGTATAAGAGGAAAAATATCCCCGACTGTGATGGAAAAAAAATAATCGTCCTGATTATGTAAAGGAACCGAAGAAACCATACAAATAAAATACACTTGAAAACATTAAAAATCTCCATCTGCAGATAGATTTATTACTGTAAAAAACTTCTTAATCTTTGCATAAAAATTGATTAGCTTAAAACAATGGATGCGTTTTAGAAGATATGGATTTGAAACGAACAATGATTAAAGAGGACATTTTAAAACTTTTAATTTAATCATTTTAAAACTTTTTTAACGTCGAATTTTGACGGTGCTTTTGGGCAGATGCAATGCACATGCGCATAGGAGCTCATTCGGTTGCATTATCACAGGGGGGGGGGGAGATGTGTGCTTTATTTACTATGTTCTGTTATTTACTGAATATGATATGAACGTAGGAATATACTATTTGTATATACTTCATAGGTCCATGAATTTTTTTTCTTGCCGTGGGGAATACGGTGGTAATGTCAAACTGATTTGCATTACACAGTTATTTACGGATTTTTTGTTTGGAGTTTGCATCGGAAATAGTACTTACTGTATTTGACTGGGAAAAAAAAAATATTTGAAAGACTGTTTTATACGCAACCCTTCATAAATAATAAAGAAGCTTATTTTACTGATACTGTTATAGTATTTTTTTTTTTTTTTTGCGTCAAGTTTTGACGGGTTCCATCTAGTTTTAGATAAATATTTTTAAAATATTGACTATAATGCAGAATTTCAATTGAAACTGAATGCAAAAATACCTATGAGTAAATGAGGTGATCAAATGTTTTTTTACAATTCGAAAGAAATTATTCAGAATACAACGACATAAATCTTAAATATCAATATTTTTTGCATATCATATATATGTTATAAGCCTGTGCTAAAATTATTGCGTTAATTTCTTCTTGGGGGGCGGGGGAAGGTCTTCTTAAGCTACCACATTTAATCACCATCTATAGTTTAAAGAAGAGTAGCTTTAAAAATAGTGTTTGAAGATTATAAAAATATTCATCAATTTGAAAAATAGTAAATGTGAGATATTAATATATTGAGAATAGTTAACTTTATCCAGTTAATAGATCAAATAAATATATTTCGCACCAACAATTTTGTTCAGAAAAAAATACTAAAATAACTCTGTACAGATGTAAATTATTCCATCTCAATTTTTTACAAGACAATATACTCACTTATAGCCTGGGCGTAAAGTTGATTGCAACTCGGAATCCCCTTAACCGACATCAACTGTTCGGCAAATTATTCCATAATATGAAATATCTGGTAAGATTCTCTTTTGATTTAGTGAGTCAAATCTCCACTAGAATGGGCCAAACCTTTCTAAGTTGGGGTGGCCCAACTTACAAAGCTACGGGAAATAATATAAATATTTTTTTCTTTTTCAAAATTCCGCCGATGTAAACAGCTTACATAGTAAGCTTTTTATATGAAACAGGTTGAGTTACTATATTGTAATTCCAACACAAATTACGAGAATTTAAGTAAAAAGTGGCTCAAACATCCCCAGGTTGTTTCCCTACATAAAATTAAAGTTTGTTATTTTAATTTAATTTTTTCCGTTACCCTAATAATTTAAAAATTTCAAAAACAGTTATTCTAATTTTAATATAAAAATAAGATTCCGAGATTAAAAAAATTATTATACATTTCTAGTTTAAAATGCAAATTTTTAAAATTCAAAATTAAAAAAAAATTATTAGCGCAATTAAAATAGCATACTATGATTTTATGCATCGTATTTTAATCCATTTGACTGAGAAAAATAGGAGTTTATTGGTGCAAAACAACTGTAAATAAAAGGAAAATTTCGCCGACTGAACAAATGCAAATTGCGCACATTTTTATTTATTTATTTTTAATTTTCATTAAATCCATAAAAATGCAAAATTTCATAATTAAAACTCTCTCTGTAAATAAATAAGTATATACAACCCTTGGCACAAAGTTTCAGATCATTACACCAATACTACCATTTTTTGTAAGAAAGGATTATTTATTCCCACTGCATAAAAATTAAACGGTTATTAGCAATAATACATTTGTATTATACATAATGAACAACAATATGCAATAAAGAAAAATCATTATACATCAATTTATAAACAA
The DNA here is from genome assembly GCA_963931845.1 of Maratus michaelseni. Lineage (NCBI taxonomy): Eukaryota > Metazoa > Arthropoda > Arachnida > Araneae > Salticidae > Maratus > Maratus michaelseni. The sequence continues at coordinate 148,867,833 of OZ007592.1, forward strand.
AAAAGCGGTGATTGAAATTTAAACACCAAAGAAAAAATTATCCAATCACGCTTTGATTTGGAAAAAAATAACCGATCACTGTAATCAATATTTAGTAAATCCCCCTTTAGCTCGGATGACAGCCGAAATTCTTCGTGGAATGGACTCAATAAGCTTTTTACACTCATTTGGAGCAATTTCACACCAGCATTCCTTTATAGCTTTACGTAGTTCTACGGCATTTGTGATCCTTCGAAAATCGATTTTTCTTTTTAATATATTCCACGGATTATCGATGGGATTAAGATCCGGACTATTGGGCGGCCAAGTCATGGTTTTAATTAGATTATTACCTACATTTTGTAGAAATTTCTTCACTGATTTGGTGTGATGGGGAGCTGCGTTGTCATCTTGAAATAAGAAGTCATTTTGATCCCCGAACCATTGATTGATGCTGGGAATAAAAAAATTCTCTAAAATGTCAATGTGAACTTCAGAGTTTACAGTACGTAACACAATACACAACTTGCCGATGCCTTGTGATATCATATAACTCCAAACTGTAAATGCAGGTGAAAATTTAGACCTCGTATTGACACACTTATCATTAAACTTTTCACCAACTCTCTTCCAAACAAATGTTCCACAGTCATCACCTGTTCCGAGAGATATGCGAGATTCATCGCTAAAAATAGCTTTATTCCATTTATCAAGTGGCCAGTGTACATGTTTTTTACACCATTGCAAGCACCCTTTTCTATGCTTCTTTGTCAAGTAAGGTTTCGTTTTAGTTTTACAGAATTTAAATCCTGCTGCTTTTAGACGATTATGTACAGTGCGGTAACATACCTTTACGTTATACTTAACGTAACAATGACCATTAGGCATTGAGTTGTTTTGAGGTTGTTCGCTGCTTTCTTTTCGCTATTTCCAAAAGTTTTCTGTCCTCCCTAGGCGTTGTCATTCGTGGACGTCCACTTCGAGGTAAATTTTTCACGCTGTTAGTCAACTGATATTTTTTTCAAATGTCGCACACCGTACTTTGAACACAAATTAATAAAGCAGCCACTTTCCTTTGTGAAGTTCCCTCTTGCAACAATTTAATCATGCGGATTTTTAAATCGCGAGACAGGTTTTTCACACGAGCCATTGTCCAACACTTCAGAGCTGCTTTTGATCTCGCAGCTGGAAGATTTCTTCTTTTAAATAGGATTCAGATATTGTACGCATGCTCAGGCACTCTTATCTGTCTTCAATATGCAAATTTCAAACTCGTTTCCTCAGTGATCGATTACTATTTTCCAACTTCCGTCTTGATCGGATATTTTTTTCTCACGAGGAAACTTTTTCGTCTGCAGTATAATCATAAATTATATGATTGTTATATTGAATTCACGTTTCATTTATATTTTAATACGTGTTCTTTTGTATGACATATTATAAAAGGCCCTTATGCGCATGAATCGCGAAATATATGCTTCGAAATACAAAAATCATAAACTTGATAACACTGATCGGAAACTTTTTGCCAAGGGTTGTATGTTAATGCGCAAAAGCATGATTTCATTTCTATTTGTCTTAAATTGCAAGAATTGTGTATATATTTTTCATTCTGGTTCGAAAATAATTCAACGTTATTTTGTCAGGAGAAGCCAGGAATCGAATTCCCACAAAAAAAAAAAGTTTAAAGTTCTGAACTTTGACGCGCAGCCAACCGATCGGAAACCATTAAAGGAAAATTATAGCCAAATTAAAATAATGTTAACAACAGATTTGACGTGAAATACTCATTCTAAAATCATTATTTAAACTCCTTGACCTTCTTTTTACTTTTCCATATGTACTCCAATTTTTTTTTTTATTGTTTTAGAACTGTTATTGTTCCAAGTTGAACTATTGATAATAGAAACTAATAAAACAAGTGTATTATTATAAATACTTTGCAAAGTCAAAAAAGAAAAATCTAACCACATTTTTATGAAACAAAATCTGATTTAGCTCTGGATGCGCTATAGCATATTAGTGGATTAAATAAAAACAAACAAATACAAAATCTTTTTTTAAAATGAATTAGTTATAAAAAATATTAAAACATAAATAATAACTTACACAGAAAACTTTTAATCGTACAATAATATCATTGAGAGTGTCGTCAAAAGAAGGAAAAACTCTCTCAATTTGGCAATTTTAATCTTTCGTTTTCATGCCAAACGAACATTTTGTTGTGATTTGGCCCAAGCGTTATCGGCAGCGAGAACCCTGGTCACGACATTCTCTGTTTCCGACCCCAAAACCTCCCTTTCTTAGAATCTTCAGCTAATGCTACAAACCATTTTAGTAATCTTAATCTTCAAAAAAATTTCATAACACTACCATGTTATCTGATATTAACCTGTGTTATTTCATATTGATTATAGTATTAAAGTTTTCAAATAAAATTTTTACTTTGGTAAAATAATTATCAAAAGCAACACGTTTCCTTTTAAATGTTGCCCGGCATTATTACAAAATTCCTCTTAGATGAAATTTTTAGAATATACTAATTACATTAAAAATATACATATTAATGTGAATTCAAAAGAATTTTGAATTTCAAGTAATGTGAAAATCAAATTAATCTATTGACTTAACCTCTAATGATTCGCGTTGAAAATATTGTTTAGAATTTATTATTGCAGTTAATCGAAGTTCAATGGATTCTATATTTGAACAAAAGAATATCGATGTGGGGTTTCCAAATATTTGTAGTTATATTTCAGGCGACCGATTTCCTAAAGTATAATGTGTCAATTAGGCGTAATTTTAATTATGTTCAGCAGTGCACTTTTATACAAAATTTTTTGTCTTGCCATTTTCAACTTTATCTATACTAATAAAAGAAAGTTTCGCTCCTCTCTCTGTGAGTGTGTGCGATGGCTAGCGAAATCTAGCGCACTTAGAAGTCTGAAAATTTAGGTGAGGGTAGTCCAAGGTCTATCCTGATGCCCCTAAGACACAGAATTTTGATATTTTGATAAATTTAAAACCACAACGACTTCTGATCAAAATTATGTTTTTTTCCGTCGGTTGGTTGGATATATAGAGTATCCGCAGAAGTAATTAATTAAACCAAGGTAGGGATTATTGCGAGTCGAGTGTTTAAAGTCGATGGATCAGAGATTATATGACATGTAGACAATCAACTTAATTATTAAGCGTTGCCAAATGCTGAAAACTTAATTTTAAAGGATTTTATCGACTTAATCAATAATAATAAGCTGGGTTTAAGGATTTTTTTTTAAAACATGAAATATATTATTATGATAGAGATTATTAATACAGAAAACTTTATTCAACAGATTATTTATTATATTTGCGAGAAGAGGGAGGGGGGGGGGGGGTAAATGAGTTTTTATTAACTATCGCATTTATTGTACTTGGCCGCGTGCAACCTGGCGGCGGTATTTTCCTTAATTGACTCCCTTATTAATAAATTCAAATTTACTGCTCTGATCTAATTTCATTTAACAAATTTAACATTTTTAGCTTCGCCCGTAGCGTTTAATTGCTGTTATATAGAGAGTATACCGCAATTTTAGGATAACAGTTTTCGTAAAAATTAAATTTATGTTTTTAAGAAAAGTACGGAACCCGAATTGAGTTGATGCATACCAACAGTCAAAGTTAGTGTTGGGAGCAGATGGATTTGTTGAGCACTTCACCACACGCCCCTCGCGGCGACTCCCTCAAGTTTTTTCTCTAACTGTGCCTTATTTCCATAGCTCAGCTAATAATATTCCGATATTCTCCAAACCAGTTCCATTTTGCTGAATCATCGTAAAAATCAGTATTCATAGCTTCAGTGTGTATTCTAGGAAGCACTTATAGTATTTTCGAATAACAGTCTGAGACAAATTTCTAATTAAGTCCCTAGCTTAACCAAACGAACGAATTTTTAAAGATGCATTGTGCTCCTCTTAATTAGTCATTTGCTTAAGGGCACTTGAGCATCCGCTCACCCCCGGCCCTTCCTCCAAAGTTTTTTTCTGTAACTGTGCCCCGTTTCCATATCTCAGCAACTAACTTTCTGATTTCAGCGCAACCGATTCCAAACATCGTATTTGCAGAAGCTACAAAAGAATTCAATTACTAAAGTGTTATGGGTGCAGCGTATTTTAATTATGTTACATTATTTCAAACATAATAAAATTGTTATACATTACCGAGGTTTGCTACAAGATACTTGCTGTAGAATATAATGTGCGTAGCATTTATCGTTCACAGGGATACAAAACATTTTCGGATACAGTGCTGTCTATTAGTGATAATTGTTGGAAGTACATTTTTAGTTATGGTATGCGTTTTTATAATAATAATATATGTTAAAAATAAATGTTTACATACTACGTGCTGTGAATAAATTCAATAGATCATATATAGGGCTACAGAAAAGAATTCGTAAGCATTACGGAGCATGAGCGTGAATTGCTTAAACATAGTTTTGCATTTTCAAGCTGAAATACATTTAGTATACTAAGTATACTAAGTATACTAAGTATATAAGAGATGTGTTTGTAGAATATAAACAAATTCATATACGGGGCTACGTAAAGGGCGGGATACATTGCAGTCCATGGATTGTAATTTCTGGAAATTGGATTTCAGTAGTTTTAAGCGTTTTTTGGCTTAAATTTAAATTTTATATGTGGCGTGTTCAATGTGTAGAGGTATAATGAGTGTAAGTGTATTCTAAGAATGATGGACACATGGAGCATACTTATTATTACAATAAATTGCACCTTTCTTACATGTGTTGGTTTCATTAGTAAATTTGGACCTGCTTTACAATGCCACATATCTGAGCGTGATTAGTGACGTATTTAAGACAATGATTGAATATCGAAAAACGTCTAATAAAGTTATTTTTGTATGTAAAACATCATTTCATGTTAAATCAAGGACGCTTTACGTCAGTGTTGGGCGTACGCCCTACAGGAGGCAATTTGATTGTTAAAGGGAGCAATTTCGAGAATTTTTATTAATCCATTCCCTATCATTTTTTGACTTTTTTTTTTCAAAAAGTAATGTCGTAGTCTAAAAATAAATTTAATACATGCACATTTCAAAAATAATTATATATTTTTTTTATATAAAATTTATATTTTAACTCTTTTGTTTATAATATTTAAAACTTTTCTCTAAATTCCCAGGTTGTATCCATATATTTCAGAATTTTACACAATTCCTTCAGATATTTATTAGAAAGAGCATCGTATGTTTATATACTCTACAATATCTCACATGAAGAAAATTTTAATCATGGAACAACTAAGGGTATATCTAAAACTGACTGTTTTAAATACACTTAACTTAAAAAATATTTAAACTATTCTAAACTAGGAGCTACCGACCTTAGGAAATTAATAAATCTCAAATGGGATCATATAGAAAGAAATGGATTAATAGTTAGGTTTCTTATAGTTCTATTGCAGGCCTCTGATGTAGTACATATACATACATTATGACATCTACATTTTAAAATTTTAAAATCAGGATATACAAGTCGGTCAACTAACAATAATATAAAAGAGAAAGCTCGCTAATAGAGAAGAAAATTATGACAAGAACCTAAAAATGGCTACTTAAAATTGACAAAGATGAGAATTCAGAAATGTTTTTGGATTGTTTTATTCATAGGAAAATCTTATTGTCTGAAATTATTCCACCAGTTTTTAAGGAGAAAATTTTTTTAAATATATCAGTAAAAAGTTAAACCTATTTAGTTTGACAGTGAGGTAAGTTGGCAAAAAACAAAGAACAAATTTTTTTGATGAAAATGTGAATAATTGTGAAGAGATATAAGTATTGCAAAGACATATAATGTGAACAGATTATATGTCTTTGTTGCATTTTTAGAATTATTTCAAAAGAATACTTACTTGTGAAAACGGTTTACCTGCTTTATACACTGAATTTTTTGAAAAAATGACTGAGGTTGCTGCACTTGTCATTCATTGTTAATGGTCGTTTTAGGCTTCCTACATGTGAATCAAAGTTCATTTTTTTAATAATAAGAATTATATGTTACAAAGAAGGGCATCACGATTTCAGATATACTTAGGTTGCAAGGCATGGTAAAAAAAATAGATTTCGAACCACCGCGCTACATTTATGGTATTGACTTTTTTTCACTATCATAAATTTTGAGATAGGATCGATAACTTCCAAATTTTGTCACTAGGGAAGCTCCAGTCATTTTTATATTATATCTCATAGTCGTTTTACTATGGGTGATACATGTTCCACAACTCTAGCTTTATCCTTTCAAAAGTATTTGAGCGTATCCGGCATTTACTTTATGCACCCTATATAAGTTCTGACAACATTTAATACAACTTTCGAACGGATTTTGAAAACTGTTTATGGAAGATAAACATCGTAAACTAGACAAGTTTCCAAATATGTACGAAATCTTTCGCACGCATTATGAGATATTGATGCTCCTCTTTCATACTACTTGCTGGTGGTATTCCCATGCGTGAACTTCAAAAAGGTCTTAAATTTGTTTTAGGGGGATCTGCTGAAATGAATCAAAGGCTAAAAGTTCAACTTTATGGAATTTGCTTGTAAAATAATGTTGAAAAGAACATAATACGTAATTATTTCAAGGGTTTTTTCGGGTATTTTAATTATGGCACTCTTAAACAATATTAATTAGCACATAACTGCACAAATACATACACAGCATGTTTTCGTAATTGATAGTTTACAGTAAATAGTTTATAAATTGGTCTTTAGTAGCAAGGTACAACTATTATAGGGAATGCTACCACTCAAAATTAGGAAATCGGGAATTTTTTTTTAACACTTTTGAATATAGATGAAAGGTGGTCCTATTCATAAGTGCCGACTTGAAGGAAGCAGTTTTTTCCCGTGATTTTTTTTATATACGGACAAATATATGCTCACAGCAAATGCCAAAATTTTAAATGCTTCCCCAAAATTAAAGGTATAATAAAGCCAAAAACTGGTGCCTATACCGTTATTTCGGTCTCTGATTGTTCATTCTTAAAACTTCCATAACAATGATTGTTATACAAACCTATTTTTGAGATAGAATACAGCATATTCGAGGTCCAAAATAACTCTCGAAATGCTCTCGAATTATTTTATAGGCAGCGTTAAAAATTGGACTAAATAATCTTCTATGGAAATACACTACATGTATTGAACTTGACTGGGACTTTACTTTCTATAATTAAAATAAAGCGGTCAATTGCAAGTATAACTCGCGCTCAAAGGGTTCCGTTTTTTTTCTAAATTTCTTCATATTTGTGAATGATTCTGAAAATATGTGGGTAAAAAGGCTTTATAACTTTCACAAGTTTAAACTTTCCATGTCCCATAGTTTATGAGAAAAAGGGCTCTGACAGACGAATAGACGGACACAGGATTGATCTTGTAAGGGTTCCGTTTTTACTTTTTAAGTATCGAACCCTAAAACAATGTTTCGATGTTTTATTCAGATGAACTTTATAAAGTTGATTATGTATAATTAATACTACATTAGGTATACTATTCTTAGGAGGTTTAAAATATTGAGTATTTAAAATGTAATATCACTTTTGACTTATGTTTGACTTAACAATTATGCGAAGCGTATCTATGTGTTTAATTAAATAATAATAATAATAAATATCATTAACGTGTACCTTTGATAATAAAGATGAAAAGTATCTTTGATTTATTATTATTGTTTTAATTGTCATGTTTATTAAAATCCACATTATTCATTTATTTCTTTTATAGTGAAAACCTTTTATTTACAATTGCTTACAGTATTGAGTTTAAATTCGACAGCACTCCAATTATTTTGCAAACATAATATATCATTCTGATCTTGTCCCATAATTTTTAACCCGAAAATAAATTAAAACTCATTATGGCAGTAAAATGTAAAATAGGAAATTAGGATAAAAATGTTAATGATTAATATTTATCTAATTATTTTTCGTTTAGATACTTACCAAAATAGACGGCATAAAGAACTATAGACGAGACAAATGCTCCAGCGTACTGAGCAAAGAAGTAGGGTATCACTTTTTTCCAATCCAGCTTTCCGACTGCAGCGAATGCAAATGTGACAGCTGGATTTGCATGGCATCCTATAACAAAAAATCAATTAGTAAATTAATTTTAAACGATAATACATTTCAGTGAGAGTACTGTGATATTCTGCACATTTCACTATGTTTCTTTTAAATGAGTCCTAAAACATTTTCCAACAGAGTTTTTATATTTTAGTTTTGTTATATACGGTGCTTAAACGTAAAATATAGGATTAAGAAATGTTTGAGTATTTTGATGTCTTATTGAAGTAAGATGCACATTATTATTATTACCATGTTATTATTACTATTATTATTACACTATTATTAATGTTGTTGTTGTTGTTTCGTGAGCTATTAAAGCTTTTAATACTTTGGACATTTTTCCATAGAAAATTTCACACGCCTTGCATTCATAATAATCATTTTTTAACCAGAGACCACAATAAAGAACTAGAGTGATTTTTCATCTTGGACGGAGGGGGTTGTAATGTGAACTATATTTTGAAGGTAGTTATTTTTTATTTTTTATTTTTTTTTTCATATTCGATGAAGTTTTACTGTTTATTTAAATAAAATCTAAAAATATATGAAAATACAATAAAATATTGTAATTTCATGGTTCTTGATAGAAATACTTGAAAATATAATTACATTTTAGGAAAAAAGATGATTGCTTTTTGTTTGAATTTCATTTTAACACTGTTAAATATCCTAAAGATTGAGGAAAAAAAACCTGCTCTTAAATGAAGTAGACCGACGGTCACTGAGAAATTTTATGAATATAAATGACATATTTAATGTGAACAATTGTTAATAAACAGGCTATTTAACAACAAAAAAAATTAAACTGTTTCTAAGCAGAATACTTTATGAAGCAATTTTGTACATTTGCGTGATCTTCAAAATTTAAAATAGAGGTGTGAGGTCGTTGTGTTTGAAAATCACATCGATTTTCCACCTAATACAGAGCTATATTAAACCAATGCTCTATAAATTAATCAATTTTTTAAACCAAAACTGTTTAAGAAATTTGTCTTTTTTACTGTTATTGTTTGCCATTCAGTTTTGTAACACGAGAGAGATGTTTTAATTGTCAGTTACACTTCAAACAAATATCCACTGGCCGAAGTCTCTCTAGGTCATCACAAAATATACAGAAAGTAGGATATTAGTGAATCTATGGCGCATGAGAATATTAATCTTATAATTGCTACCAAAAATAAATAAGTATAAAAGTTTAAAGTAAAAAAAATATATATATAAGCATTCAATGTTTATTTTTAAAAATTACGCATAATTTCATGATTGAAATTTATATTGCCACACTAATTTTCCGTTATAATACGTTAATTTGACGCGGACCCCGATTACGGAGGATTCACCCCTTTGATTTACGCTTGGTAGAAAACAGGAACAAATTAATTTATTTAAAAAATTATAATTTTTGCTCTGTTTCTTATTTAAAATATGTCAACAGGAAAGAAAAAAAGGCATTATTTAAATTATCTGATTTTTAAATTATTTTCTCAAAGTATACTCATAATTTAATTAATATAAACTATTAATTGAAAATAAGTATTTAAAAATATATTACACTCATTATTTTTTATTATATTTTCTACCTTTTTAGGTTTTAAATATTTAACCCTTCTTTGCTTGAGTTATTCTTTTACAATTGTGTTTTTTATACATATATTAAAAATTAGACACCAGAAATTTTAAGATAGATTTTTAACTTTGTTCAGCAACATAGTTCACGGGAAATTTACTGGATTAATATTTCTATATAAATATAGTGGTGGCGAAGAAGTTGATTTATTTATTAAAAGTTAAATAAACAGTGATGGAAATTTACATCACTATGCAATTAAGGGTTAATTGTTGCAGTTTCACACCCAGTTGGTCTGTTTTAGCGAGTTTGGTTTGGCGTATCATTAATTCCATATTCCATCGTTGTTGTAACTCTTATATAATTGTAACCATAACGAATATTTTTCAATTTATCACCTGCGCCATTGTAATGTAAAAATGCCTTAAAATTAATTTATTAAGTTACAATTAAAATATTAAAAAATTGTACTCTCATTGGAAATACACTTGTGCCCATAATTTTTGCAATTCTAGCATATCAGGAACGTAGTGAAAAATGGGTTACAAAATTGTATCTTTACATACATGAACCAAGTTAACACTCTGAAAACGACATATTCAAAACTGAGCAAAAAATGCTCAAATCTGAGTATGTCGCATAGTCAAAATGGCTCCGAATCAAAATTACTCAAGTTTGAAACATGTGTATACTCATTTCTGAAAACATGCACACACTCAAGAATAAAATATCATGTGCTCATATTTGAGTATGTCCCTGTTTCAAAAATGAGTATGAACTTACTTCTATGTTCTCATTTTTGAGTATGTCCATGTTTCAAAAATGAGTATGAACTGACCTCTATGTGCTCAGTTTTGAGTATGTCCATGTTTCAATATTTTGAGTATTTCTGGTATTTCAGAATTGAAAGCATTGGGTCGTCCTATTTGAAATAAAAAGTTTCGTAACAAAATGAAAACATCCATTAACATATATTTGAAAGTGTCATTTTTCTCAGTGCACTTGTGCTTGTTCCCATAATTTTTGTAATTCTAGCATATCAGAAAATGAGTGAAAAATGGGTTACAAAATTGTATCTTTACATACATGAACCAAGTTAAGTTAAATAAAATAGTGTAAAAAAAAAAAAAAAAGGCTATTGAGGGAGAAAGAAAATATAAATTCTGAAGACATCAACTTGTTTTCTAATGATCAGAATTATCAAGTTCGCCTATTAAATGGGATTCTCAAAATATAAGTATAGTTTAATACATTGCAGAAAAAAAAATCAACTTTTGTATCTTGTACCTGATACTCCTCCGGTGACAGCTATTGCGACCATAAGAGCTAATCCCCAGCCTATTGGACCAACTATGGATCCGATTTTTCCGGCTTCACTGAAGGTTAATACTGCCAACACACCATTGCCCAGCAACTGCAAAACAAAAAGATATTTTCAAAATCGTGAACTTAATAAAATGTATGAAGTCACATGTAACATAGCATGCAAAAATGTGTTGTAAGTGAAAAATATCAAATTTTGAATAAAAAATGGCTAAATCATTGTTTTATTATGACGCGAAAATAGGAAATTAAAGAAAAATAATATTCATAAAATACACTGTTAAAAATTTGGTTCAACATTTCAGCAAAACATGATGAAACAGAAGTTGCCACAATAACATGGTGATTTCTTGTTGAACTATACACTTGTGTTGTTAAACTTTACCATGAACTGAAAATGTAGCGAATCGAAGAAATAGGAAATGTTGAACAATAAACTGGTAAAATGTTTAATCGCAAACTTGTCCTTTGCAAACGATGGTTAAGGGGCTACTTTACTCACGCGAAAACGCTCATGTTAATCCTATGGGACAGACACTGACGTCCCATTAATGAATGCTCATTCATTAATGCTCATTCATCAATGTCCCATTAAAGTAGTATATTGAGAGTGCATAGAACTATTTATTCTAACTAACTGTTTGCGCACTGTCATAGGATGCTGAAAAGAAATGACCTATTATTAAAGTTTCACCATAATCTGGAGTTTTAAAAATCAAATGAACAACATTTTGGTAATTTCGTTTTTTGTTTTCCATCATCAAATGGTTTTACGTTGGGTGGAAAATTTTTACAGTTCAGGGAGGACATTTTTTTACGATAAGAATAGATTAAAAACAAAATTATCAAAATTATCAGATATTGATTGGAAAATGGTGCCAATCAATATCTTATATGTAAACTGAATCCCTATATATGTATCATACAAGGAAACATTAATATAGTTATGCTCTGAAAAAGTATTTTAGAATCTTCAATTAAAATCTTGTAAACTGAACATGTACAGTGTTAATGATTATGAGAACTGGACATGTCAACTGTATATAAACAAGCTTTAAAATTTTATGATGGAATAATTTTGGAATTGCATTTTGTTTTTGATGATGTATGCATATAATATAGATGATTTTCATGTTCAAATAAAATGAAACCTGTGTCATTGGTTACTTCCATTTTGTAAGCATTCAGAAAAAAAGAAAATTTCTTTTGATTTTCGAATGAAAATTAAAAATACTTATTTAGACAGTGTTTTTCACCAATATTTTGCACGTAAGAGCATTATTGGTTATTATTATTTTATTATTCTGAAGTTCCTGGACAACAAACAGTTGTACTGCAAAAGATTATTTATATATATATATATATATTTATTTATTTTTGAAAATATAACTAGAAAATCTACAGATCAGGAGCCTCAACGTCAGCTCTGAAAGTCAATGTTTTTTAATATCACTTTTCACAATATTTAACGTGTTATGATCCGCAAATTAATTTTTTTTTAATTACTACATTATATATTTATACGCATATAAAACAATTCGACGGTTTCAGAAATTAGAAACGTTAAATTAAACACGGTTTATGCAATAATATTCTGACATTCTTATGAACCTCTTATTCTATTTTTTAGATTAAAAAAATACTTTTCTTCAGGGGGGCTCTGCCCCTCTGAACCCCCCTAATCTTATTACATTTATATTCGTGATTTCCTATTGTTTGTGTGAATGATTCTAGTATATTTTGAATTTTGTTCTACACAGTTTTATTAGGATAACCAAAAATTTCGAAAATAATTTCATGTTATCCTAATACTTAAATAGCAATATTTACTTACCTGCCAACCACGAAACACTCGCATCTGATAGATAAGTTGAATAATATCTCGTGTACAAAAGCAACGTATGGAAATGTAAACTGAATCTACTATATTTCACTTATCACTCTATTTCAGAAATCTAGTGTTATTACAATTTTTGTTTCGAAAAAACAGTTTTGATAGTCATTCTATAATATTTATTTTACCTAAGTACATCCTGATACAAACTCGATAGCAATAGCATATACTAAAATCTCCCCAAAATAGGCTTATTTGGAAACTTTTAAACCTATTGGGTAATCATTCATAATCGAGCCCACTGCCAATTCACTAAATAGCAACCGTGATTTGGCACTGTAAAGTATTATTTGTGATAACTTTTTATGATCTCAGTTTCCAGTAATTGTGCTATTTCAGGCTGTATGGATGCGTTCTACTACGCTAATTTCTTTAGATTAACTATCTCGTTGTACGACATATTATATCCTATTTTAAAAATAATACTAATTTGCAATCAAGAAAAATCCACATCTTTTACAGAAAATGAATAATATCTCATGTAAAAATGTTTCGGTTATCATTCTATAGTAGTTAAAAGGTAACTTGTATCAAAATAAATTCTCATTTATTTCAATAAAATATTAAAATCACCCAAAAATATTTTATTTTGCGAATAAAATATTGTAGCAAAATAGTCTGAGTTATTTGAATGTTATTATTTTGCTATTCTTTGAAATATAGTTGCTAGGTTACGGTTAAATTAAAGAGGAAAGTAAAAATAAATGCATTTTAAAATTTGCAAAAAATGATAAAATAAAATGTATTATATTATTAGAACAGATGTATAAAATTGGACCAAAAATTATATACCTAATTTAAAAAATCTGACGAATGTATTAACAAAATTTCAAATTAATTTGAACAATTTAAGACCTGACTTGAAAAATTTTAGCCTTCAAAACTTACCTTTTAAGTACATTAATCAAATGCGCCATTTTATTTTCAACGAATGAAAAATTTCAAAATCGTCTGAATTCCCATAGGAAAGCATTATAACCTAAAAAGAAATGTTCTATATTTTCGGAACGAATGAACCAAATGTAACTAAAAACTATACAGCTAATTCCGGGTACCTCACCAACGTACCTACCAAAAATCAAACTAATCGGATCATTTTTGCGGCAGTTATCGCGGAACAGACAGACAGACAGAAACCGAAAACTTTTCGGGTCTCCACGGTGAGCCTGAACTGACGTTTCGGCAATTATTTGAATTGAGTTATAAAGCATTTTTAAAATGATAAATAAAGCTGGTGTGTATGTAAGTGTGCGGGCGAAGGTAATAAATAATAAAAGAAACTGAATACTCAAAATCAGAGAATTATTGAAGATGTTTTTATATTCATTTAATTAAATTATTCTGTAACCATTGAGCATATGCTGTTGAAGTTTTATGTTTAGAAAAATGTAGAAGTGGTAAGTTTTAAGAAGTTTTGATAAAGCAACAAAATTATGGTAAGAATATCTGCTTATTATGGATATTTAAATGCAAATATATGCAGTATAAATATTCAAGGTATACTAGGTGTTTCATTCTAATTGTAAAAGTGTATACATCCACCAAAGAAGAAATCACTTCTAAAAATGACTAATTGACTTTTTGAAAATGTTTAAATTAAAAAACAGATGAAATGTACGCGAAAAAAATCATTTTAAGTCTTTGATAAATTCCGGATATCGTGTAATTTATTCAGTGATCGGACAGATGCGCAGCAGTGGGCCGATTTCACCAATTTTAATAGTATTCTTCGCTTTATTTAATTACAGACTTTCTTAGATTTAATAAGGCAAAGAATACTATGAAAATTTAGTGGAGACAATCGGCCCACTGCTGCGCTTGTGTCCGATCACGGTTTATTACACCTTACATTTTAATAATGATTCTTTAAAAATGTATACAATTCATAAATAACTGATCATTAAAATGCGTATTGAAACTGAGCGGGCCGGATTTTCTTTAACAAATTTCTTTATAACAATATAGCAACAATATATAATCGACATTTCGGCTTCATTTATTATTATTTTATTTTAAGTATTTTTTTTAATCTCGCAAAATATTTTATTTATTTTATTACCCTTTTGTTAGATTTTTTAATATAAAAAGTAATTATTTTTCTCGAAAATGAACTCAACTACTTAAGCAATCTAAGGTAGATGCTGACTGCTGGGAAATCTGTTCCTGGACAGATTTCCCAGTTTATTCATTTTTAAAATTAGACTTCTTTTTTTCCTCTTTAAAACATCTATTATAAAAAATGTGATTCATTACTACTGTGGAAATTTGTGAAGTTTTGAAACACTTAAAAAATATATTCATTTTCATAACATACACAGTTGAATAGTGATTATTGTTGTATTTTATAGCACCAATTTAATCTTACATATATTGGTAATAAATGCTTTTTAAATATTAAAAAATCCATAATTATAGTGAAATATGTAATTAAAAAAATTGACTATAGCAATAAACAAACAAAGAGAAAACTCTTTTTTATGTTCATAATTTTTGTCTCGAAAATAATGTTTTTTTTTTTTTTTTTTTTTTTTTTTTTTTCATTGACATAATTTAAGTATGAAGTACGAGACAAAAATAGTTCTTTTATTTCACCTCAAGAAATTTTAAACGCTTTCTCCATAATGGTATGTTGGATTTTCTTATCTGTTTAGCTATTCTAATTATTTAAAAATATGTTTAAAAAATAGCTAGCCGAATTAGCTCATCAGACTTGTTACTTTTAATCAATTGGACTGAGCAACCAAACATCAGCTTGTACGAAAATCCTTCAAGACAAGTAGGTATCTTGATAATAGAATATAAAGAAAAGTATTTACACAAATTATAAATGAATTTGTGCCTTATTATCAAGCTTTACTGATAAACAAGATCTAGGTCTAACGATGATGAAAAGCATATAAAATATTTGTTTTTCCTTCATATTTATCTTTGTATCGATTCTTTCAATTTATTTACAATAAACAGAGCCTTAAAAATGGGCCGTATAAATATTTTCTTTCGTGTCTGAGATGAAAACCAATTGTGGCAGTAATCAGATATCAGATTAATCGTTTTTTTTTTTTTTTTTAAATAAATATTTAGATCCTAAAATATTTTTAGTCAAGGAATTTCGATGAATATCCACAGAGTGCTTATAAACTTGGATAATATTGAACATTGAAAAATTAATTAGTAGGAAAATTTACCTGAGCTCCATTATAGAAAGTGTTACCTACTAACTCACCGGTCAACTTTCTGTTGCGGCCGCATCGCATTTTTAATGATCAAAAGAAATGAAGCTTGTACTTTTCTTAACATTAACGGCATTTAAAACAAATAAATACATAATTCGGCATACTTTTAATGAATTTAGGTTATTTTTATACTTTTTTCATATTTTCGTGAGCAATATTTATCAAATTTTTCGTGTTTCTTGTTAAGCTTACACGAGATTTTATTTTATATTTGATAAAATTAAACATTTGTAATAAAATTAAGTAAAATCTGTAGATTTTTAAATAAAAAATGTAATACAGTGAAAATTGTAGCATCTTTCTTATATTTAAAAAATAAAATCGAATTTGAAAATATCTACCCCATACTATGGGAACACAGTATGAGAAGAAATCGGTGTTTTCGGAATGGTAATTGTATGATATTGTATTTATGTGAGGACTGTTGGATTAAATGTAACAAAATAGAGGCTAGAGTTCCCATAGACAGCGTTATATTATAAAGCTTAATTAGAGGAACCTTTTTGATTAAATCAAGCAAATTATATTAATATAATTTTTGTTCGACAATTCAATGAAGAGATTTACTTAACTTTATTAATGTTATTATATTTAGAAACAGATAAGACCACTGCAAAAAAAAAAAAAAAAAAAAAAAAAAAAAAAAAGTGAAATGAACAGTAAAATAATAAAATGTAATAAACAGTAAAATAAGCCGTAATACTATGCCGCGCATGCGCGGCAGCGTATTACTGCTTATTTTACTATTTATTACTGTTAATTTTACGGTATAATACTAGCAGCTGGGGTGCTAGTATTATACTGTAAAATCAACACTTTTTTTTTTTTTTTTGCAGTGAAGAAGCACTTGACGAAAAAATTAAAATATCACTGTTAATTCATTTAAATAAAACTGTACATTTCATTATATATAGGTTTAATTTTACAATGAGTTTTATATATATATATATTGCACCCATTTCTTTAGAGCAGCTGAAAAATGTTGCACTAAAAAATACTTCACAAATGTAGTGTTCAAAATACAAAGTGAAAATAAAAATAAAATAAAATGTCATTTTCGATTTTTCTTTTCACTTTATGCAGTTGGTTACCATTAAAGGTGACCCTGAAATTGGTAAAAAGAGCTGTTTTATAACGAATTACTATGTCATAAAATAACGTGACTTCATTTACTCATGTCCAGGTTTTATAAGATGAAGGTGTGGTCTTTTAAGTAGTAAATGTATATGCATTAAAAGACTTTTTACGATCCATTAATGCTAAACTTGACAAGAATAATTTTTCTTATCTGATAAACTTATATTTGGATGGAAAATCGTTGAAAAAAATATTGAAAATAAGTGCAAGTTTTTGCAAAGCTTGACGAAATGACACAGTTATACAATCTCAATTTTAGCTGTTTTTCATTTTTTTTTTACACTTTCCAACGTAGTTGAAAAGTGTCTTATAAATTCGGTTTGTCTGTGTGTCTGTTTGTCTGTCTGTGCTCTAACTCGCGTAAATATACTCAGATTGTCATACGATTGCTATATGTTATTGTGGTTCACTGTGGCATGTTCTATATTGAAAATGAAGTATGTTGCATTTATAGTTCATTTACAGGACACTTAAAAGAATTCCGTTACATAACGACCTATGGAGAAAAATCGTTTACGTGCATTTTAATGATGTTATACTATTTCAAACATATTGAAATTGATATATATATATATATATATATAACACATATTTATACATACATATATATATATATATATATATATATATATATATATATATATATATATATATATATATATATATATATATAACACATATTTATACATACATATATATATATATATATATATATATATATGTATGTATAAATATTTGTTATATATACATATATATATATATCTGAGTTTTTCAAACTTTTTACTTAGACTTTCACCTTGTTAAACGGTGAAGTTTTGTCACACAATTGTGAATTTGTTAAAAAGTGTTTCATGATCTATGCTTTACGCGTGATTTTTTTCGTTTTTCTTTAAATATAAATTTAAATATAGCAAAAAGTACAACTGAATTTTATTTTATATATTTTTTAAAATGCTACAAACAGATAAAAAAATATTTTTGTATTTTTTTTTAAACTTAAAATGTGAAGCATTTCATTTAGATTTTGTATACAGACATTACAAAACATGAGTATTCTCCAATGCATGCGATAAATTAAATCGTTTTTCGCAATTTATATAGTAACTTATAAAAAAACAAATGCATATTTTCGATTGACAATTTCTGTACATATACATTATAGCAAAGTTGAATGATAAAGGTACTGTCTCAAAAGCACTTTTCGGAAATAATAACAAGCCTTTACTTCGGTATATAATATAAAAAGATAAACAAAATATGGAAAATTGCACTGCAAAAAATAATTGTTGATTTTACAGTATAAAACTGGCACCCAGCTGCCAGTATTATACCGTAAAATTAACAGTATTAAACAGTAAAATAAGCAGTAATACGCTGCCGTGCAAGCAGTAATACGCTGCCGCGCATGCGCGGTATTGTATTACTGCTTGCACGGAAGCGTATTACTGCTTATTTTACTGTTTAATACTGTTAATTTTACGGTATAATACTGGCAGCTGGGTGCCAGTTTTATACTGCAAAATCAACAATTATTTTTTGCAGTGTGTGTGTTTAATTGTATGGAGCAGGGATTTCCATGTTCTATTTATGTAATTTAAAAGCACTATATACTTCACAAATGCACACTTAGTCAGACGTATAATCCGACCCAGGCATGGACTTTTATTTTTGCAATGTGTTGAAATGCAATTTAAACAGAGATTCTGATCTGTTTAGCCCTCGTGTGCAAAATATGACCATAGCGCCCCTAACAAACCAAAGCAAACAAACCTTAAATACTGGACTCTGATTCTAATACAAATAAATGAATTTGACATTAATTTAAATTAATTTTTTTAAAAGACAATACCGAAAGTAAACTTGGGGCCTTTTTTTCACATAAATAGTTTTGATCTGATTGAAAAAAAAAAAAAAAAAAAAAAAAAAAAAAAAGATTATAAATATGTAGTTTTTGACAGAAAATCTGAAGTTAGTTGATTAAACATTCTCAGGTGCGTAATATAATTTGCACATGGAAGAGTAATAAAATAGTATTAATTTTAATGTTAATGTTAATGCTGTTAATTTATCATGTTTGTCTGTAAAACATATTTGTTGAATATGAAAATGTTTACTTGAGAATTGATGACATCTGAATAACGTACATTCAGGGTTTAGAAACTATTTAATATACTATAAAAACTACGCGAAAGCGTTTTCGAAAACCAGTGGCAACAAAAGAAGCATTGTTTTTATAAAGACTTCTTTAAATCTCGAAAATACATTGATTTCTGAGGTTTCTAAAAGATAAAGAACTTCTTTCGAAATCGTGGGTAACTCGGAAGAGGATATTGTAAATTTTCGTTCGTAGATTAAGAAACATATATTTACTTTTTTATAATGCATACTCTTCTTAAATGACGTTACTTTGTTATATAATTATCAGGTTTTAGAAACAGTTAATAGATTTGCTCATTAATATAGTTGTATCATAACTTTGCCAACTCCTCTTAACACCAA
This sequence comes from Maratus michaelseni, assembly GCA_963931845.1. Taxonomy (NCBI): domain Eukaryota; kingdom Metazoa; phylum Arthropoda; class Arachnida; order Araneae; family Salticidae; genus Maratus; species Maratus michaelseni. Next base: position 148,887,597 of record OZ007592.1, read on the forward strand.
AAAATATATAGAGGTTATAATTTAGAAACATTTTGTCAACTAAGCAGCAAAGAAACGGTATTTAAGAATATGCATATAAAAAAATAAAAATATGTATAATTTTCTGGTGAGAATTTTGAAACATTCGATTTCATTTCATGCTCATAGGTTTAACATTGGAAAGCAGATAGGTTGTAAGTGGAATCCAACCCACTACAAACATCCATGCCTGAGTTGAAATTCGAACCCCTATCCAAAAAATTTTTTTATAAGCAATTACTGAAAATTAAAAAAACATTTTTTTTATAGTGTATACTGTTCTTAAATGATGTTTCTTTGTTATCTAATTATCAAGTTTTAGAAACTGTTAATCGATTTGCTCTCTTAATACAGTTGTGTCACAACTTCGTCAGCTCCTCTTAGCACCAAAAAATAAGCAGAGTTTGTAATTTAGAAACGTTTTGTCGACTAAACAGCAAAGAAACATCATTTACGAAGAATATGCATATAGAAAAAAATTAAAATCACATAGAATTTTCTAGTGATAATTTTGAAATATTCGATTTCATTTCTTGGCCATTGGTGAACATTAGGGTGAGACTTTACAGACCGAGATCTCCGTTTTAAGTGGAATCCGACCCACTACAAACATCCATGCCTGAGTTGAAATTCGAACCCCTGTCCAATTTTTTTTTATAAACAAAACAATCCCTCAAGTTCAAAAAAACATGTTTCGTTGTTATATAATTATCAAGTTTTAGAAACTGTTAATAGATTTGCTCTATTAATACAGTTGTGTCACAACCAGCTCCTCTTAAAACCAAAAAATATGCAGAAACATTTTGTCAATTATACAGCAAAGAAACCGCATTAAAAAAATATATGCATATAAAAAAATTAAAAACACATGTAATTTTCTAGTCAAAATTTTGAAATATTCGAATTCATTTCATGGCCACATGTTTAACATTGGAGAGTAAAAGGGTTGAGGTCTGACTGATAACGAGCTTTAACCCTATTATTTGTTTAACAGAGTTTCAGAAACTCATTGCTTTCGTAGATAACATAACCTTTCCGATGAGTTGTTGCAAGTTGCAAATTAATTCTTGTCCCCAAATAGAATTACTTAACACTGTCTACATGACAGAGATTTTTCGAAAAATTTAAGAATAGTGACTCATCACTTATACTCTCTATCCCAATTCTTCCACTCTTCAAACAAAATACACCCTCTTGACTCGTTGTCTTAAATAGGTTTTCTGAACAAAGTACACGAGATGTAACCCATTGAGAGAAGACAAATCTCTCACACCTTTTTGTCGAGACAAATGATTTCTTCTTTCATTGTAAAAGCAAACGCCTTTGTTCTCTTGTCCACAAATTGCTTTTATCTTCATTAAAAACCAGTTAGTTTTTGTATTATGTTACTTAATACATTGAAACGTATTCATAGATGAAATTCCATCGAGATGTGTACACATAACAAAGAAACATATTCCTGACATTTCTGGATTAGATAGATACACTGCAAAAAAAAAAAAAAATGTTGATTTTACAGTATAATACTAGCATCCCAGCTGCCAGTATTATACCGTAAAATTAACAATAATAAACAATAAAATAAGCAGTAATACACTACCGCGCTGCGCGCTGAAGCTTCTAGAAATCGATATCTGTTTAAAAAAAAACTATAGGTTATAATTCATATTTTAAAAAATAATTTTTAAATTATGTGTATTTTTAAATTATTTTTCGAAAAAAATATTAATTGTAACCTAGGAAGTTTTTAACAAAAAACAATTTTTAGAAGCATGAAATACGCAAATTCAAAATTACAGCTAATTCCGCAGAAGCAGTTTTTGAGTCATGCTTAAAAAGCATTGCAAATTGCTTTACAAGGATAAAAAAAAAAATTTAACATTCAGAGTTGCAAACTTTAAACCTTCATAATTCCTAAACTATTTGACGGAATGACCAACACGGCAAAAAAAAAATTGTTGATTTTACAGTATAATACTGGCACTCCAGCTACCAGTATTATACCGTAAAATTAACAGTAATAAACAGTAAAATAAGCAGTAATACGTTGCTGCGAATTTTTTTCTTCTATGAACATAAAAATAAAAGATTGGGTTTGAGAAAATTTTAGACTTCCTTTTTTTATGGTTTTGCATGTTTTCGGATGTACTGTTCCAGAAATTTTGGTGCCGCTCTTACTCAAGAATTAATTTGAGGAAACTTTATATTTAGTTAGATCTGGGCATACATGAGCGCTGATATTTTGATTTTGGTGTATATAACCCGACAGGTAGAGCTGCTATGCTGTGTTTTTACGATTTCCCTGATAAATATATATTGGTATCTAATGGAATGCCTTAAAAGTGCAGACATATTGCACATTTATTTATAAAGTGACACAGCTCAGAAAATGAAGTTTTTCAGAGATGCAGAAATGCATTTTCAAGCTTGAAAACGAATTGGTCTTGATTTAGAATGGATCGAAAAATTATTCAAAAATTTATAGAATATGTAGAATCAAACGTAATTCATTTACTTCAATAAGACCCTAACATTACGTTCGATTATCTGAAGATTAATAGGCAACAGCGTTGTATAATGGCATAAGCAAAAAAGTAGTACAATTATTATAATTCAATCATTTTTAAAGATATTTAAATGTGCTTTTAGTGATAGATGAGAAGTATTTTTTTTTCTGGTGCACTCATATTAATACAGGGTCATCGAAAAAGAATGCCGGGATTTTGCAACCTTATAAAAAATTAATTCTTAAACGTACGGAAATAATACTTGTGTTGAAATATAGAGAAATAATGTCACTAGCTGGCGTTGCTATTTCGATAGATTGGACGAGATGGCCCAATTCCGTGGCCTCCACGAAGCCCGACCTTACGCCTCTGGACTTCTGGGGATACATTAAAAACATTGTGTACAGTGAAAGAATCGCTGATATCAGCCCTTTAAAACGTCGAATCATAGGCCGCAACTGAAGCTGTAACTCCAGAGGTGCTTCACAGGACATGGAGTGAGATTGAATATCGTCTAGACCTCTGTCGAGCAGGTACACATATCGAATCGTATTGAAATGGATATAAAATTTGTTATTTTTCTTAATATTTTAATACTAAATTTATGACCCTATGTGTTTCTTTATTTGCGTAATACAAATTTGCAATTCTTTTTCGATGACCCTGTATATTAAAAATTACTTTTTATGAATTGTGTCACCTTAAGAATAAATATGCGACATGTTAGTGAACATTGAATTCAGATATAAAGATAATTATTAAACATATTTTAATCCTAATAATAAGATCTATATTAACATTTATTTATACTACTTTGAACTCAATAATAAGATAAACAATAGAACGATTGATACGATATTGTACATATATTTAACTTCAATAATTAGTGTGATACCAGAAGTAGCTTATCTTCTAAGCTATGATTTTATTGATATACATTAAGAACCTTTGTTGTATATTCTGAACAGACCTTACATAACGGATGAGATCACTTCCCTCAAAGGTCAGTGAACTGAAATCCACTGAGGAAACTGGTTAGTTTACATAAGCGAGAAACACCTTATTAATACCTGAATGTGTTATATAATTATATATCTCAGAATCCGCTTAATTAATCTTGGCTTTTACAAATGACAAGGAACCTACCAGATGAGGAGTTTTGTACGATTTCCTTTTTTTCATGGTCTGCTTCCTTTTCTTTCACGATAAATATCTTGGACGAACGAAATAATTAAGTTTTCTGCTTCCTGTCCGAAAAATAAATAACTCACCCAATAGGCGGATTTTTTTTTTTTTTTTCAATTGTGGTGTAAAATAGATTTTAATTCAAAATTTCTCTGTGCAGAATGTGAAAGATGCTAAATTAGAAACTTAAAGATGTATCGGGGAAACAATAGAAGTGCAAATAATTTATAAAAAAAAAAAAAAAAAAAAGGTTTACATATTTTATTTATGGTGCGACTGATATCGTTAACATTGCACTAAAAGTTTCATATTACATTGTAAAAAATATTTTTTAACATTTAACATTTTTTGTAAAATACTACATTTTGTTCTCTATGGTTATGTGGTGTTATGTGAATAGTTATAAATAAAAAATAAACATTTTCACTTATCATTTCAAGTATAAAAATTAACAATTCTTTTAATATATTTCGGCTGTGTAAAATAGAGAATTTTATTTTCCTTTTTTTTTGTGTGAAATTTAACCATTCTAGCGCTTAAAAAGAACATTTCTGTTAGTATTAATGAAATTCATTGATATTTACGGTTGTGGAGAAGCAAGGTATCATTTTCCATGATTATTTTTTCCATTATTCTTGCATTTAAGAATGAAAAGGGAAAACGGCCTCCGAATGCAATTTCCCCCCACCGGCTCCCATGATTATAGTTATATCATTATGACATAGACATACTTATTAGGGTGGGCCGAAAAAAACTTTTTTTTTTTTGATTCACTATACCGCGGAAAACTTGGCTTTAGGGTTGCTTAGTAAAATAAAATGAAAAAATTAATTAATTAAATTTTAATTTTAGCGGCAGAGCAGCTCAAATAAATGTATTGAAAAGCAATAGTTTTCTTTCTTTTTTTAAAGCCATAAAAGAAAAAAAAAACGCTATAGTGAAAAATCTTTAAAAGAAAGATATAAAAATACATTATAATAAAAAAAGAAGCAAAATTACTTCATTTGAGATAGCGCAAAGCATTTAAAAAATCCTTAAATTAACGCAATCAAGTTGTATTCACTCAGTGAATGTTGGCCGGATTGTGGGCCGGGTCTTTTTTTCTGTTTTGATTCGCTATACCGAAAAAGACTTGTGTCTAGGGTAGCTAAGTAAAATTCAAAAACAAAATAAATAAAATTTTACTTCTGGTGGTTGCGCAAAAAGCCTTAAATTTAAGAAAAAACGCGAGTTTTAGACCAAATTTTCTCAAATTTTAAGCTTTTTGCGCTACCGCCAGCAGTAAAATTTTATTTATTTTGTTTTTGCATTTTACTAAACTACCCTAGTCACAAGTCTTTTTCGGCATCAAAACAGAAAAAAAGTCCCGGCCCACAATCCGGCCAACATTCACTGAGTGAATACAACTTGATTGCGTTAATTTAAGGATTTTTTAAATGCCTTGCGCTACCTCAAATGAAGTAATTTTGCTTCTTTTTTTATTATAATGTATTTTCATATCTTTCTTTTAAAGATTTTTCATTATAGCGGCTTTTTTTTTCTTTTATAGCTTTAAAAAAAGAAAGAAAACTATCGCTTTTCAATAAATTTATTTGAGCTGCTCTGCCGCTAAAATTAAATTTAATTATTTTTTTTTTCATTTTATTTTACTAAGCAACCCTAAAGCCAAGTTTTCTGCGGTATAGCGAATAAAAAAAAAAAAAAAAAAAAGGGTTTTTCTCGATTTACCTTATACTTATTAAAAAAATAATAATAAATAAATAAATAAAATAAATAAATAAAACAGATACCTACGATAAAGGCCTCATAGGCTATTCAACTAGCCTTAAATAATTATACCGGGTGGTTATAATAGAAGTATCTCTATTTGGAGCTGTCTGTAGTTTGAAGAAATAACCCGAATGAAACCAAAATCGGTATACTTGCTATTCCATAGGGGCGAAAAAGGATGGGACAATAAGAAAAATAATTGCAAAAATCACCGACAGATGGCGCTTTTAGTGTGAAATGTAATGTGTAATACAAGAACAAAAAATTAAGGCGTAAAACCAGATGACAAGCCTAATTTATTGTAAAGTGTCACAGTGAATGTGATTACGCTTTCGCATGGCGATACCGATCAAGTTCCACATGGCCCTTGTGCAGGAGGACACAACCCAGGAGGTGCACGACATTCTCAACTGCGGAATGTAACGAATCAGGAGTGATGTTTCCCAAATGTTGTGATATGCGATCTTTTAAGTCATTGAGGTGTGCATCACCTCCACGATACACAACAGCGTTTGCACCGACAGGCGTCTAGCGCCATCTGTTGGCGATTATTGCAACTATTTTTTTAATTGTTCCATTCTTCTTCCCCTTTCTCGAATAGTAAGTGTACCGATTGTGGTTTCATTCGGGTTATTCCTTCAAGCTACAGGCAGCTCCAAATAGAGATACTTATATTATAACCACCCTGTATATCTCAGAAACCAATTAATTGATCTTAGCTGACTACAAACATAAAAGATAAAGAGTTTTGTACGATTTTTTTTTCATAGCCTGCTTCTTTTCCCCCCCAATAAATATCTTGGATAAACATAATAATGAAGTCTTATTATGTCCGAAAAATAAACAACTCATCCAAAAGACAGATTTTTTTTTTAAGCTTTTCTTTTAAAAAAAAGTAACATGATTGGGTGATGCTGTTACATTTATGCATTACCAGATTTATCTTCTCCACAGTTATTCAATGAAGTTACTCGAAAGGGCGTCAAACCTTTTAAACAGCCTACGAAAATCGTGTAATTGTTGGGCGATAGACACATTCTTTGGATGTTCTTTGTTTGTGCAACATAAAACAATTTCTTCTGAATTTCGCTGAGATCATTTAACGAATAGTAAATGTGCTAGATCAGTCACACTCAACCTTTTTACTTTCGCGGACCGTAAATGAATGTTTGCTATGTTAGGTGGGCCGCAAAATACGGCAATTATGTAATAAATATGAGCTATAATATCAAAATTAATTAAAATGACAAATAAAATATAACAAAACAATATATAAAAATATTACTATAATCAGTACTAGCTATAAAATAAGTATTTAACTTTTTAATAATAATAAATTTTCAAATTCTAAAGATACAAAATCAGCATATTTAAAAAAAAAAAAAAACCCGATTTTGTCTACAGGCAAAAAAAAAAAAAAAAATCACTTTTTTGAATGTTTAAATATATAGCGCACATTTTATTAATTTTAGAAGTTTGATTAGTGCTAAAGATAAATATATATATATATATATATATATATATATATAATGCTTTAATGCAAATAGTATAATAAAAATACATGTAATATGAACTTTGACAAAGAAAGTACCATTTAGGATATTTTAACTAATTTTTAAATTAATTATAAGCAGGACTCTACAAATTGAAAAAAAAAAATCTAAAAGTCCGCAAATTTTTTTTTTTCGACATTAAAACTAATAACCTCTTCTCCCCTTTCCCACCGTTGTCTGTTTTTTCCACCACCATTTTTTTTTTTATTTAATCGCGTATTTTCAGAAAACATAAAAGCTTTTTATGACCTGATTGAAAAACAACAATATTGATCATAGTTGTGTGCCTTAACTATTCAATTCAGTTAAAAAAAATAATTGAAAAAAGTAATATCATTTAAGTTTCAGTACGGAACTTATAAAAATTATGTAACTCTAAAAAAAATGAAATCTACATTACAAATTTTGAATAAGTAAATTATGCAATATTACTAAAAATAATTGTTCATTTCTAACATTATTTATATTTTTTTAAGGAAATTATTTAGACAAAACACTAATCAGTATCCTTAAGGTGCCAGCTTAATGACACTACACTTTAGATAAGAATTTTACAAATACTCTTTCTGACACGGTTCTTCAAATATTGCATTTTCTACTTGTTGCGTTTTTGTTTCTGGCATATGTATTTGTATATTTTATTTTAAATTCAAAGTACCACCTATCTATAGCTTTCTATAGTTTATAATCATTAAGTAAAGCGCCGTTCAAGTGAATTGTCATTAGATAATTCAATTCCTATGCGTCCAATCGCCAGTTAAAATATTTTGGTCGCCAATGGCAACCTGGCGACTGCATTTTTCGAGCCTTGATTGTAAGTAATAGGGCAGGTTTTATCTACCTATAAAGATACATAAAACTATACTGAAGGTCTTAAATAACTTTTAAGTAATACTGACAAATTATTAATAATTAAAAAACAATATACAATGATTACATCATCTCAAATTTCATAAATATGTATTAATCGGCGCATAGGCATACAGTTTTGAAAATTATTGATGGGGCTCAACTCTTTTTTACACAAATATGTGCACGTGAGTGTAAAAAAAGATAGATTACCAATTTAATGTTGTTTCTTTAACTCCCTTTTAAAGAAATTGAACATAATCGCATACTGATAAAAAAAATCACAAGTTAAATAAAACATTAAGACAATATAAAAATTCCAATGTATAGACCCATTTATAAAATGATATATACTCGCTGATATTCGCGAATCGTTTATAGTAAAATTACAACGAAAGTTGACTTTGAATAACGTCTTGTTTTATTTTATTTTATTTATTTTATTTTTTTTTTAATATGGAGTTTTTTATTTTCATTTTTTACATAAAAAGTGCAAACGTTGAACATTAAAAAAAAAAAAAAAATAGAACATAAAGTGAAATGTCTAATGTCGTTTATCCTTATCACAAAATAAAAATAAGAAAAATGGAACATTTAAAAATTCTATAAAATACTAGAAAGTTAAAAAAAAAAAAAACTAAACTTTTTTTAAATTTTATATTAAAACGGAAAAAAGTGTCCATTTTAGAATTAATGGTGGGGATTGAGCCCCACGAGCCCATACAACTCTATGCCTATGAATCGGCGCACATAAAAGGAGGATATGCAGCAAGTTGAGTTTGGCTGTGCTAGATGCTTCTCTTTCCATTTCTCATTTTCATTTTTTCCACTCTCGCACTTAAAATAGAGCTCGTAGAGATTTCGTACATATCTTATCAATTTTCAGTGCTCTGATGGGTGTTTTAAGCATAATAATAAGTTAACAATACTTAATAATAAGTCTTTCTTTTCACAGCGCATATGGGTATATGAATTTTTTATTGCTCTAGAAGCTGAAATTTTAAAATATTTTTATACATTTTTATATTTTTAGTGATCGCAATTATTAATATTTTTTATTTAATTTGTTGTTACTCCTGTAATTGCCCTCGGGATCAAACTTTCGCTGAAAAATATAAGGTCAGACATGTTCTTTACATTCCTGAAATTCCAGAAGAATTAATCAAATAAATATTTCTCTAGTTATTCGACAAAATGTCTAAAATCAATAGTGTGCCTGGTAAATTTTGGACATATAGTGTATTTTCAGGATTCTTGCTTTCATTATACTGTTTGTTTGTAGTAGTTACTCGAATGCATTATTATTATTAATAACATGTGAGTGAAAATGATCGTGATTAAACTAATAATATACATTATAAATACTTGAAACTGCTCTGGTATTTCATGCATCAAATGTGAGTTGCCTTTCTGGATTTTTTAAGATTTATTTTTGTCGAAAAAAAATCCCCAATTGTTGTTGTCATTAAAGTATTTTCTATATACAGTAAAACCATCATAACGTACACTCCCGAATAGCGAACGCCTCTATTTAGCGGACACTTTTGCGTTCCTCGGCATGTGTATATTTGTACATTTTTACTTCTCAATAGCAGACACCTACGAATAGCGTACAAATTCCGTGCTCCGAGGTGTCCGTTATTCAGAGATTTTACTGTAGTTAATATTTGAATGCATTGTTAATATCGTTTGAATAAAAAATAGTATAATTAGAAGTATCTTAACTAGACTGATAACAAACATTTTATATATACATAGTCATTGTTTTTATGTTTGTAATATACACTGTATTAAAATATTCCGTAGTCTGAAAGTATGATTTTAAATTTTATTGGTATTTCTTTATTGCATGATATCCCACATTTTATTTGAAGTATTTTTGAATTATTTCTCTAGAAAAATATTGTTTGAGCAATATTTCTTTTTTTTTTCATTTACATTTTTTAATTCATAAGCAGGAAAATAGATCGTGTAATGCTGTTTCATTTCAAAGAAATGGATAAAATGTATGCAGAAATGCCTATTTCTACCTTCAGGCACCTGGCATTGTCAATAAAATGAAAAGTACCTATTGTTAAGAATATATTTCGACAGAGGTGCATGAAGATCAACGAAAAACGTTTCTTACCATGAGGAAAAAATGCTCATAAAAATATCCTTCGACCTAGAAATATGGATTTTTGTTTAGTTCACACAGAATTTGTTTTTGTTTTAGTGTGTCAAAATGTAAATGAAAGTAAAATTAGAGACATATTTATAATATATTGGAAGCGATATTCTATTGTTGAATATATTTTTTAAGAGGCGTTCCATAAAAATTGAAAGTACAATAATAACAAAAAAAAAAAAAAAAAATCAAGAATTATAGGTACAGTGGAATTTCCCCAACCCCCCTCGAAAAAAAAAAAAAAAAATCTTTCGTCAGATGATATATAATGATCCTCCTCATTCAGTCTACTTTCAGGGAAAATAGCAAAGCTACACTGCAAAAAAAAAAAAAAAATGTTTTTTAAGTTTTTCTTAGCTTTCTTAAGGTTTGCGAAAATACAATATAACTTCTTCCGAGTTACCAACGATTCCGAAAAACTTTCTTGTATCTTCAGAACTCTTAGAAACGAAACAAAAAATCCTAGATCTAAAGAAACATTTCTGCAACAAATGTTTATTTTGCTGCTTTTACTTTTCGGAAACGTTTCCGAGTACTTTTTAAAGTGTATTAATCAGTTTTCTCAACCCGAAATATCGGTTTTTCAGATGCTATCAATTCTCAAGTAATACACATTCAATAAACAAGATACATTAACAATATTAACATTAATATTAAAATTAATAGCTTTAACATTAACATTAAAATTCAAATTATTTTGTTACTGTTGCATGTAACAATTCTGTTACGCAGCTGAAAATGCTTACTTGAAAATTGATAGCATCCAAAAAAACGATAATAACATTAAAATTACTTGAAATGGAACACATAATTTTTTAGGGGAAAAAGTTTCTTTTTTCTATATGAGAATAAATATAATTGTCAGTTTCAAAAGAAATGAGCCCGAGCCCGCCCGTGCCCGAAGGATGGTATAAAAATCGAGCCCGAGTCCGTGTCGGGCTCCGGCTCGAGCTGAACCCGTCTCATCTCTACTGTGTATGAATAGTGGTTTGGATTCGTAGCGCCATATTTGGCAACTTAACTCACTTTTGGCGTGAAAGTAACAATTAAAAATCCAATAATATAAAAATTAAGAGTATAAAAAAATATATAAAATATGATTTTAACAGATAAATTTTATCGGTTTTCTAACTTTTATGTATAGGGCTACAAAATCCACCAGGTCTCGATGGTAGGCACCAAAAGTGGTTCCCTTGAAAGTACTTTTTGAGTTGTGCTTGAAAAACTATCAGCATTGCAATCTGTTTTGCAAAGATTAAAAATGAATTTAATATTAGGAATTCCAAACTTTAAACCTGCATAATTCCTAAACTATTTGACCGAATGACTTTAGAAAGTAAAATTTACTGAATAATCGAAATATGATGTCAAAATTAAGTGTTAGTATAGAAAATTTTAAAGTTTGTTACAATTTCAATATGAAGATGTTTCCTTAAGCAAAATTTAAGTATAGCATTAAATAGTTGATTTTAGAACTAACCGATCAGCATCAGTTATATAGTCACATTTTCATACTGTTATTTGCTGCAAAATCAGTAGGATATCAAATTGACAGTCCCGACATGTCTAAGAAAGGTTCATTATGTGTAATAAATTATGCAAAGTTAATTTGAAGGTTTTCTTTTTTCTTTTCTTTTCTTTTTTTTTTTTGGTACTATGTTTATTAAAAATATTGGTTATAAGAAAATAACGACTGTCATTTATGATAAATAACGTATTCATTACAACAGGCATTCTTAAAAGGTATTTTGAATAGAGTCCTGCATGGGTGTTTGGTTGTACTCGACTGATATCCGAATGATATCCATTTGTAGTCAAACCAAACCTGTCACAACCCTACACTAGTATAACTTTCGTCCATTCGAAATTCAACCCAATCCCGATAAAATAATTTTTATTACTCAAGACCAACTCAAAACACGAAATAAAATATAGAAAGATATTTTAATGCAGTTATGGAAAAATAGTCTACGACCATACCACTACATAAGAAATATTTGTGATTTTCAATTTTCGCCCTAAATAAACGTTTCTTAACTTAGTTTACTTTATACATAAAATAGAAAAGTACATATATTGCATCGTTTTACTCAAAACCAGGACAATTTATTTGTTGTTACGAAACAGAAAACACTTCTCTAAATAATGAAAAAAAGGCTTTTACGTTTCGGAATCACTTTTGTCACATCGGCAAACAACATTAATTATGGTTATCAGTTTTAATTTTTGACCCATGTAATGTTCGCATATAAATTAAGAGAAACGGCGAATTTCTTTTAAACTCGGATGTGATAAATGATTCAACATGACATACCCCAACAATGAAACTTCGAACATAAATTAAGCAATGAATTGAATAATGAGACGATCGTAAAGAGAAAGTAATTGAAATTCAGATGGACACAGCAGAAAAGATACCGGTCAGTTGGCCATTTACAGGTTATTCGTTCTGGTGCTAGATTTCTCATGAGACAGAATCCACTAATGTTGCAGAAACTATTACGAGAAATGTCATGTAAGGAGTGTGCATACATCTTCTGTAGTATTAGAACGAAGATGAATCCGACATAGTTATTATACACACTTTAAAAGTAAAAAAAAAACTAAGTAGTAGAAGAAAATAGATTTAAAGTAACAATATTTAATATGAAATAAATTAAACTTATTTAGTTTAATAAATATTCAATTCGTGACCAGTTTTTCCAATTATATCGTACAGGATTTTTTTTAACTAGCAGCCTGCGGAGCTCTTTGCCAACATTAATTTAATTCATAATAAACTTTTTCTCTGAGACATGAAATGTGTTTAATTAGACAGGGAAAAAAATCTTAGAAATTCAATTATGCTCATTTAATAATACACATAAATAAGGTAATTTTACGTTCATGCGAGCTTTTTGCTACGTCACGGATGATAAGGCTCCGCAACATACACTGTAAAAAAAGACAAATGCTTCTTAATCTAAGAAAATATAATATAACCACAAACGAAAACATACAATAACCTCCTCGGAGTTATCCACGATTCTGAAAAGCGTTCTTCCAATTAGAAACCTCAGAAACTAATATATTTTCGATATTTCAAAAAACATTTATAAAAACAAAGTTTATTGTGCTGCCACTGATTTTTGGAAATGTTCCTGAGTAATTTTAATAGTGTACATTAATCAATTTTCTCAACCCGGAATATAGATTTTTTGGATGCTATCAAATCTCAATTGAACATTTCCATGTTCAACAAACAAGATACATTAACAGTATTAACATTAATATTAAAATTAATAGCTTTAACATTAACATTAAAATTAATAGCTTTAACATTAACATTAAAATTAATATCATTTTCCTACTCTTGCATGCATAAATTCCATTACGCAGATGAAAATGATTAATTGAGAATTTATAGCATCCTATAAACCGTTATTTCGTTTTGAGGAGGCTGAGTAATGCACTATAAAAACTACTCGTGAACGTTTCCAAAAATCAGTGGCAGCATTTTGTAAGCGTACAATTACTTTGAATATAATGCACAAGTTTGTTAATTTAAGATGTATAAGTAATGCAAAGTATAATTAAATAATAAATATGTGGGGATAAGAGATTTTTAATGGAAGAAAGCAACAAAGCTTCTTTCTAATTGGGCAGAATTGTGAATTCCAAGAGCCATTAAAAAATAATGATGAGAGAGAAAGTGAGAAAGACAGTGAGAGAGAAATTTAATTTTAAAAAAATGTAGAAATTTAAAAAGAAAGAATAAAGCTTTGATTCTTTTTTACTGCAATTTTTTTTAATTTAAGATTTCAGAAGTTAGTATCCTTATACTATACTAAAACAAACCAAAATATGCATAACAAACATAATTTTTAAACCAATACTAAATTCAGCTAAAATTGATACATTACATACAAAAAAATTTCAAATAAAAAAGTACGCTATAAATACAGTAGCAGTTTAGTGAAATAATCATTTTAATAATAATAAAAAAAATCACTTCGTTTTATACCTAAAATAAAAAAGTATTGCATCAAAGAAAGCGTCATGATGGTGTAATTGTTGATCGATCTTCCTTCTATAGAGACTTGTATGTTCTTTTTATTTTTATTTTGAAAACCTACTTGTAAAGGCCTCGATACCATGATACTGTAAAGCCTTTTCATGTATTTAATGCATTCGTAACATTATTTTATCCTCTTTCTGTCCAAATAGAGACGTCTTCAAAAGAGCAGCTTTTCAACAGTGTCGGCCATACAAATTGACTCGCATTTCAACCAGCCTGCCATTGCATCAAGTTGACAGAAGGCCTTGGGGTATTTAACTTTCTGGACATCGTCAACTCACTTTGATGACGCAGAGATCAACTCATTTAAAATAATAATAATAATATAAAACTTGTATTTATTCAGTTTACGAGGTCGATAGGTCTTATGCAATATCACACTAATCGCTGCTGTAGGATTGTTTCTCCTGCCATAGGTTCAAAAGAGAATCTTTGTTTTTCTTTTGTTGCCTTTTTTATTTTGAATTTCGTAATTATAGATATGGAAATTTCTCATTTTCAGAATTTCTCATTTTCAATTCTCCTTTTCAGAATTTCTCATTTTTACTATTATCCTGCAAACGTTCACTTGGTTCAAAATTTCTTGATTATCTTGGCGCTTATAGCAATTGATATTATAATTCGTAGAAAGTAAAAAAAGCTTACTTCTTTGAATAAAAGATTTTTCTTTTATTCAAACTTATGAAAATCCAAACACTAATCCATTGAAGATACATCATATTTTGGCAATAAATCAGAGGACGTGGTTTTACGCAGAACTTTTGCATTTACTATGTAATTGTAGTGAGTTTTTTAAACTTTTTTTTTTTTTTTTGAAAAAAAAGGTGTAACATATAACTTTTTGAGATATCAATTTCAGTACAAAATATTGTTAACGAAATTTTAGCTAGCTTTATGAAACAATATATATACGAATATCGATATGAAAGTTCATTAAATAATATAAACTGAGGAGGTTTGTTGAATACAATGTAAAATTTTGATGTAAAATCACAGGGAAAAAAAATCTAATTTGGTTTTTGAAATAATTTTTGATTATTTTTATAAACTGAACAAACTTGATTTCTTGCTATTATTACTTGAACTTTCAATATTTTAAGTTGAAAAAAAATCGCAGCTGTGTCTTAAATATTTTTGTAGCTATCATGCACGTGAGGTTTAAACCCCATTTTAAATGCTTACTAAACCTTGGAGTCCTGTTTAAATGTTGATTTAATTGACTTTTTGGACTAATTGATTTTCAATAAAATAAAACAATCATTACATGCATCAGTTTCCTGAGTAAATAAATTTAAAAAAAAGGAAATTTTTAGTACTTTTTAAACTAAATAGCATAAAATATTAAGTCATAAAAAATACTAGTAATACAAAAATTATATATTACGTAGTTTAATGAAAATAATTGTTAATCCACCTACAGTTTTATGCCACGAATAAGAGAAGCATGGTGTATCTTTAAGAATAAATATAAAAATAATTATTGATGTTTTCATTTAAATATTTTAGCGCGTTTCCAAAGTTACTTTCCCAAAGCTGACCGATCAAAAACTTTCGATTGTTAGCATTCCGTTTATTAAAAACTTTCCGACATCCGTTTAAATTTTGTTGATTGTATACTTACTATGTATCAAAGATATTTTAAGAATTCACGTCAAAAATGGTTATTTTTTATTGAATTTACGATGAAAAACCTTCAGATGTATCAGAGTTTTTATTTCATAGGGAAAAAAATGGGAAATTTACAACAAATATATAAACCTCAAATTATTATTGGACAATGCAATTCGATTATCAGATTTTATTATTTATGTGCAAAATTTTTTAATGATTCGCCGTATAAAAATTATTATATGCGAATTTTGTAGAGAAAGTCATTTAACATTTTATCCATTAAGCTAACATGATATTTTTTTTTCTCTTCATTTCATTAAATAGTTGATACATTTTAAATGAAAGCGGCATTTATATATAAAAAGTTTATTATAATTTTTTTTTAACGGGCTATTAAATCAATTATAATTATAAGGAACTCCCGTTTATACGGACTTCCAAAGGAGACCATTTTTTGTCCGCACTAACTGAAGTCGGCATTAAACGATGTAAACATTTCAACGGTGTAAAACAAATCCTAGCGTTGAATAAATTGAATTCAGTTTTTGACAGTAATTAAGTAGATTATCAACTTAATGCAAAAAGAAATAGCCGCTTTTTCTTTAATTTACTAATTTTAGCCAAGAAGCAAATTAGTGACAATTTGTTAATACAAAATTATAAAACACTGAGGGCAAACAAAATATGCAATGAAATTGCTGTTCTTATACAATTTAACTTTAGTTAAAGTAACGTCTCACTTTTCTTTTTTTTTACTTTAACAAATGGTATTTTTACTGGCATCCCAGCTGCTATTACTATACAGTAAAATTAACAGTAATAAACAGTAAAATAAGCAGTAATACGCTGCCGCGCACAACATACTTTTTTTTGCAATGAGGAGATATGTCTTATGCAAAGACGCATTAACGAGAGTAAACTGTATTTATTTTATCAACAATATTAAACCTTTTTTTTTTTTTTTTTTTTTTTTTTTAATCCGATAATTTTATTATTACTTACAACATTATAGAAAAATAAGTTATTTCTGACTTTATATTAATTTTCTACTCTGTTATACAAGAACTTCCTATTATTATATATGATGAAAGAATTCATTTCGTTTTAAATTATCTTGGACAGAATTCTCACATGAATGTTGAATTCTGGGCATAACATAAACGTACACAATTCCTCATATTCATATTATATAGAAGTATATTTGCAAAAAAAAAAAAAAAAAAAAGAAGAAGAAGAAGAAGAAGAAGAAGAAGAAGAAAGAAAGAAAGAAAGAAAAAGAAAGAAAAAAAATTTCAAATTCAAAATGTAACAAAACTTTATTACAATTTCACAATATACACATATAAAACAATGCCAAAAAATACTGTCTCTTTCGATACGAATAACAGTTTTAATATTTTGTTTACAATAGATTAACAAGGGAAAAACTGCACAGAGAACTTTTTAAATCTTTAATCAAAACAAGCATTTATGATCTATTAAGTGCAAAATACTTAGCATAGTATTTATTTAGCACAGCTGCCAAACTTCCATTTTTTTTAAAGACAAATAAACATAATACCAGAAATTATACTTAATGTAGGAAATCATATAATTATTACCAAAAAAAAATTATTAATAAATTTTTAAGTTCAAAATATGATTATTAAAAAAAAAATTGGCAACTATGCATGTGAATTTATACGCTTCGTGGGCGTAAGTAAGCCCGAGGACACGCAGTTAACGGCGTTCTAATCTACGTAAAATAATAAAATACAATGAATACTCCTACAATAAAATCCTTCTTAACTGAATCCTTATTAGTTATTCTGGCTGAAGACATGCCATTTTATTTGAATAACGAACTGAATTTTAAGTACATCTAGTCATGTTTATGAAAAATGTTCTAAACTTAGATATTCATTTTTTTTTTCGCAAAAAAATGAATTCAGAAAAGAAAAATGGCTTAAAAAGAAAATATCTCAAGGATAACTGACAGCATAAAGGAATCAAAAATGATTTATTAAGCATTATTCATTGTATTAAATTTATCTTTTTAAGTCTCATTACTTGTAGTATATTTTACAGGTCAAGTTCACTCTAGTGATTCTTTAAAACCTTGATCTACAAACACGGAGAGTATTCATCTCTCGTACGTATACGTAATCTCTAAAAAACCAACGCAATATTCTAATAGCCCCGTGTTCCTCGCAGGGAATCAATGAAACTAGAAATATGAACTACAGCTAACCTTGTTAGAACTCGAAATTCTGGGCTTAAAACTGACATCCCTAGGGTATTGTTTCCAAAACTATCCTTGTCCTTCTTCGCACGTCACCAGATATATTCAATCGATCGAATTTCGAATTTTACTTCGGCATGATTACGGATATTAAGAGCTGTAAAACTTAACACTAGCCTTTTAAAAGTTATTCATCCATTGTGGACCTTGGAAAAAATTTAAATATGTTTTCAACAGTAGTTATTCTTACATATAAATTATATAAATATGAAGTCCCATCGGTTGCTTAACGTTTTTGTTATGTTATGTTTGTCGGATTTTCTTGCTTATTCAATTATTATAAGATTAAGGCGGTTCGCAAAAAAAATATTTTATGCTATGCTCTATTCTATAGTACACTGCAAAAAATAATTGTTGATTTTACGGTATAATACTAGCATCTCAGCTGCCAGTATTATACCGTAAAATTAACATTAATAAATAGTAAAATAAGCAGTAATGCGCTACCGCACATGCGCAGCATTGTATTACTGCTTATTACTGTTAATTTTACGCTAAATTACTGTCAGCTGGGGTGCTAGTATTATACCGTAAAATCAACAATTTTTTTTTTCAGTGTAAGCATCTTGTAGTGCACCTCTGTGCTGTATATCCATTTTAATATGTTTGAAATAGTGTAACATAATTAAAAAACACTGCAAACTATTTTTCGCGCTAGACCATAATAAAACTGAATTCTTTTGAATACTCCTGTAAACAAACTATAAATTCTGCACACTTCAATTTCAGTATCAAAACATGCCGTAGTAAATGCAAATAACATATATCAATTGCATGACAATCCAAGTATACTTAAGCGAGTTAGACCACAGACAGATAGACGTCCAGGCAAACCAAAATTATAAATACTTTTCAACTATGTTGGCAAGTGTTTACAGAAACAAAAGTAATTAAAATAGTAAAATCTCAAAAGTATCACTACAAAGCATTATAACAAAGTTTAATAAATCAGACTTTTGCTAAATGCAAAATCTTTTTATTTTTATAAAATGTAAAAATGTTTAATGCAAATATAATCAGTTTTAAGTAATGCTTGATTAAAGCTAGAAATTAAAAAAATATGTATACCATTGCAACGGAAACAGGACTACATGCAAAAGGAAATTTGACCGAACAAATATCATTTAGGATGTTTTAATACAAATTAAATTAATTAAGTGTAACAGGGCAGGTTTTGCCTTCTCACAATAATACATAAAATAACAGTGAAGGTCTTAAATAATTTTTATGCGTATCTCCAATTTTTACAAATATGTATTTCTGATTTTACATGAGTAATAATTTTCAAACTTAATGAAAACGTATCCAGGACAGTATGTGAACCCAGGACCTTGACCTGAGCTGAAACGCTCTATCAACTAACCTCTCCTGGGCAAATACGGTGGACACAATTTACTCAGACAACCTTCAGAAAATAACATCTGGTTTGTTACTTGAAACAGCTCAAGAGAATAAATTGCAGGTAAAGGAACACTATTAAGCATTGGTAGATGCTTAACTGATAGAGCGTTGGCAATTTGATCCAAGATCCTGGGTTCACATCCCGGCCTGGATAATTTTTAACTCATTTGGAAAAATGATTACTCATATGATTTCTTTAACAATCAGAATTATTGTGTTAAAATAATATAGTGCAATGATTTTATGTCTTGGGACGCACATAAAAGGTTGGTGGGCCACAGGTGGAGAGTGTAAAAATTCAAGAATTAAAACTATTTTTGTCATAAATTTCTTTATAATTAAAGCTAAAAACGCTTTAAATAACAATTTAGACATTTTATTTATACATTAACATACGTCACCGTTACTCACGGATATGTTTTTGCTTTATAATATATATTAAATGATATTAAAATTATAGAAATATCTTCCGTGAAAGGAGGACGTTTATTGAATTTTTGACCATACATATGATAGCATATAATTATGAAATGTATTACTTTATTTTTAAAAACCATGGAGTTTTTTCTTTTTAATTAAATATTAACAAACTTGTAGAAATTTGAAGAAGATTAAATGATTAACAGTTCACATGGAATAACATTTTCAACATTAGATACAGACAAATCTTCGTACTGCTTAAAAATAATTTATAATTTTCAGTCGTTTTTAATACATTTAAATTAAGTGAAATCAATCTTCATAAGTCATCTTGTATAAATGATAGCTAAATGATAAATATTTGAAGAAAAGTTTGAGCTAAATAGTGATTTTTAGTGACATTTTTTTAAACTGAAATTGTACCGATTTTGTATAATTTCAAAATCTACCACCCCTTAAAATACACAATTGTTTATTTATTAGAGACAGAATAGTCTGTATTTCTTTCAAATAATGTTGAAAGCGTTGGAGCGGTTGTAAATTGAAAACGCTAAAAATCTACCTCATCTGCAGATTTTATTGACTCGCTAGAATGGGGGAAAATACATTTAAAAATAAATAAATAAAAAAGTATTTAGAAATCTTAATTACGTAAATAAAAACTACCAAGTATGGTAGAATTTTTAGATTTTTTAAAAAATTTATTTATTTTCTTAATTTTTGTTGCAGAGTTATTAAACGAAAAGAACTGGTGTAAAATAGTATGCATTTAGCATATGATAACGTATTTTTTTTTTTTTTTATAAACCTACCCTAAATTTAAATCCTGGATTTTCTTTCTACATGAACAATCAAATTACTTTTATTAGAACTTGTTAAGTGTATTATCTACAAAAAATGACCCATTTCTTCGATATATGTTCTCAAATATTTATAAATGGATCAGAAATATACAGTAACAGATGTCTTCACGCATGAGAAAAAGTCTTTTATTGTGTTTCTGCTATACTAAACATCATTGTTCCGCCGAACGTTTAGATGCTATCTGCTATCGAATAGAATGTTTTTCATAATCCAGCAAGTAGTGGAATAGGAAGACAAAATTGTGCGGTCATTGCCAAGATTGAAAAACAAGAAATACATCAAAAAGACCGTGACAATGAAATTACGTGAGCGAAAAACCTTGTTTTCGCACGGTACAGATTAACTCAACACAGTCATTTTTTTTTTTTTTTTTTTTTTAATCAAGCTTATTTTTATATTATGCTATTTTATAAAAGCTTTCCTTAATTTCGAAAATAGAAATGAGAAAAAAGAAAAAATGTTAAATAATACTTTTGCTGAATAAGAAAAGTGTTCATTCAATATCCATGATTACGATAAATTTTTAAGCTTGTCCATTTCCCCCTAGCATTTGTATTAGTGTGTTGTTAAGCGAAAGTAAATAATGTTATTTTTTTTTCAATAATCTAATTAGCAACTTAAATGTCATATGAAATAGTTATCTTCATACTTTTGTATTGTTTTCTGAGAGCCCTAATTTGACAAAATACAAAAATGACTGGCCATATTGATGTTTTTTTTTTTTCAATAATCTAATTAACAACTTAAATGTCATATGAAATAGTTATCTTCATACTTTTGTATTGTTTTCTGAGAGCCCTAATTTGACAAAATACAAAAATGACTGGCCATATTGATGTTTTTTTTTTTTTCAATAATCTAATTAACAACTTAAATGTCATATGAAATAGTTATCTTCATACTTTTGTATTGTTTTCTGAGAGCCCTAATTTGACAAAATACAAAAATGACTGGGCATATTGATGTTTTTTTTTTTCAATAATCTAATTAACAACTTAAATGTCATATGAAATAGTTATCCTCATACTTTTGTATTGTTTTCTGAGAGCCCTAATTTGACAAAATACAAAAATGACTGGCCATATTGATGTTTTTTTTTTCAATAATCTAATTAACAACTTAAATGTCATATGAAATAGTTATCTTCATACTTTTGTATTGTTTTCTGAGAGCCCTAATTTGACAAAATACAAAAATGACTGGCCATATTGATGTTTTTTTTTTTCAATAATCTAATTAGCAACTTAAATGTCATATGAAATAGTTATCTTCATACTTTTGTATTGTTTTCTGAGAGCCCTAATTTGACAAAATACAAAAGTGACTGGCCATATTGGTGTTTTTTTTTTTTTTTTTTTTTTTTTTTCACACTTTTCAACACAGTTGAAAAGTATTTACGAATTCGGTGTTCGTCTGACCGTTTGTCCGTCTCTCCGTGTTCTAACTAGCGTAATTATAATCGAATTGTCATGGAATTGATATATGT
Organism: Maratus michaelseni; assembly: GCA_963931845.1. Classification (NCBI taxonomy): domain Eukaryota; kingdom Metazoa; phylum Arthropoda; class Arachnida; order Araneae; family Salticidae; genus Maratus; species Maratus michaelseni. The sequence goes on from OZ007592.1 coordinate 148,909,766, forward strand.
TATTGAGGTTTATCCTGGCAGGTTCGGTATTAAAAATGAAGTGGTTTCCATTTATAGTTTTTTCACATGGGCACTCAAAAGAATATCGTTACATAATGCTCCGAGGAGAAAAATCGTCTGCAGTGTATTTTAACGATGTTAGACTATTTCAAAAATATTTAAATTGATATATATCGCTGAGATGCACTACAAGAAGCTTACTGCAGAATAGAGTATGTATAGCATTTATCGTCCATTTACAGGGACGCACAAAATAATTCTGTTACAGTACTGTCTGTCAGCGGTAATTGCTGGAAGGGGGTTTTCAAGTGTGGTATGCGTTTTTAAATTTAACTAATATTTTGCTATTATTTGGTGTGCATAAATTCTACAGATTATATACAAGGGTGCACAACAGAATTCGAGTACATTTCCGCTTATTGGCGAAATTGCTAAAGGGGAGTTTTCAACTGTGTTATGCGTTTATTTATTGAACTAAATTTTTGAATACTATGTAGTATATATATAAATCTATAGATCGTATACAAGACTGCACAAAATAATTGGGATATTTTTTTTACTATAGATGGTAACTGCTGAAATTGGGTTTTAAAATTATTGTTATGCGTTTTCCAAATTGTTTAGTTAGACATCAACTTTTACTTTATTAAATTGCGAAATTTTTTTTTATAGTATTCTTGAATGTGTTGGAAAGTGTTTCATTATCTATGGTTGACGCATGATTTTTCTTTTTTAGCTTTCTTTTCATCATGTACACGAAACGACAAAAGGTTATAATAATCACTCAATTAATGAATCTCCCTCAAATTTAAATTTCACGATATTTGAACGCCGAATCAAGGGTCCTGCTGCTGTGTCTGTTGTTGCTGTTACTTTTCATGTGCGTAAAGCACTGCGGATTTTCGTTTATATTGACTGTTGAATGAATGAAAGAAACTTACAGTTGAACCTTATTGTTTTTAAAGTTGCTGCAGACATAATTATCCATACAAACAGATTTATTTTTCACTTGAACAAATTAGTACACAGTCTGCTTATAATGATTGCATGAATCAATGAATTATCTCGCATTCAAATTTAATAATAATTATCGCCAAAAAAAGGGACAAATTTTTCGATTTTTGCCCTTAAATGTTTCTACATATACAGAAAATATACAGTAACAGATGACTTCACACAGGTGAATAAATCTTTTGTGTTTCTGTCACCCAAAATGCTACACTGCAAAAAATAATTGTTGATTTTGCAGTATAATACTGGCACCCAGCTGCCAGTATTATACCGTAAAATTAACAGTATTAAACAGTAAAATAAGCAGTAATACGCTGCCGTGCAAGCAGTAATACGCTGCCGCGCATGCGCGGTAGCGTATTACTGCTTGCACGGCAGCGTATTACTGCTTATTTTACTGTTTAATACTGTTAATTTTACGGTATAATACTGGCAGCTGGGTGCCAGTATTATACTGCAAAATCAACAATTATTTTTTGCAGTGTACTCTTCGTTGAACGTTTAGTTACTGTCTGCTATCGAATATAACGCTTTTCCCAACTGAGTAAATAGTATAGGAACAGGAAGATAAAATTGTGCAGTTATTTTTATATTATATTTATTCACAATTTTCCTCATATACGACTGAAAATGGTAACATTGAATACATTCTTGCGAAATAAGAAAAGACCAAATTCAACGTAGTTTGGCGTACAACCAATAATTTAAACTTATCCGCTTTTAAGTGTATTTTTATTTTTATATTATTGTATTTGTTCATTGCTATTTTCAACTGAAAACAAAAGCAATGAATATGTTAGGTAGCTTTCAATACAAAAAAGTATAAAGCTACCTATTGCAGCCGTTCGGAGGAAAGCAATTCCGGAAAATTTCGATATATTTTCACCGACCATGACCCCCAGACCCCAAAACCACCCTCCGTTCAAATGTTTATTTATATATATCTAGATATATCCATATATATATATATATTTCTGATCTATGTCATGCGATAGTACTCGTATTTATAAATCAATTTCGATGAAACTAATTGTGTGTATTAAGCTCACCAATGTCTCGACCTTGTTCGTTGGCCAGCTTGGTCCGCCATTTTGTTTCAAGATGGCGACCATTTAAGTGAACGCCACTTCTCGCAAATTATTATATTTCATTGTTGTATTCATTTTCCCAATCATACGCATAAAACTATATATTCATATCCGTTAGCGCCAAATTCTCGTCAAACTTGGCGACATTTGGCAAAATATCGCCAAATTTGGCGACCGAAATAAGTCTTCATAAATGAAGCCCACTTGGCTATAGTTGACTAATTTGGCAATTTTTTTATTTAAATTCAGTATTAACGAATGCTCTGTAATTGGGTTCTTTGCATTTTAGCTTGCTGTTTCGAGTAACATTAGCTAACATTTTAAAACGAAGATATAGGAAAGCTACATTTTCCTCCCGGTACAGGCCGGAAGGACTTTTTTTTCAAAATACGAAAATGTATGCAAAGAATATGTAAAATAAATTACATTGATATTTATGATAATTGTTTTTTTTCTTTTATTGTGTATGGTTACTTATAGCGTGTCATACATTCTTTGATGATACAATTGCAATTAAAAAAAAAGATTAAAGCTTTAATTTTTAGCAGATCTTTTTAATCAGCGAATATGGTTTTCAAAATTTGTTTTTAATAGCATTTCTTTATATTCCAGATATTGTTTGTTTAATAACGCTTATTAATGTATCCATATACTAATCAATGAATTGTAATTTATAAGTATATTCAGCTCATTTGATGCAATATACAGTGTCAAAAAATAATGCAAGAACACCTGGAGCCAGATTATTCTTTTCTTTACTTGACCTTTCTCACCATGTTACGCGCTGTCCAGGATCTGACCCTAGAAAGGCGTATCCCAATGTCTATATTTGTGGTATTATCTTAAAAAGTAGAACAGTCTAATAACCACGCACTTTTGCCAAAGCTGATCTGTCACTCAGGGGTGATATGTAATTGCATCCATGCTAATAATGAAATACAAACTCCCTCTAAGTAGCCAAGTATACCATACGCTACTGTTTTAAATAAATAATTATAAAGCAGGTAGGAAAAAATTACCAAAAATTAAAAATGTCCAGTTTTCGTTAACGTTGAAGAAAACTACTAGGTAACTCTCACTCTTTTGAAAGGGAAAATTTAAAAAAAAAAGTGAATATATAAGAAATTTATATACAGAATGAATCTAAAAGTCAGAAAAGCAATAAAATTCCAAAATTCCAAAAATATAAACAATAGCACGGGTGTGGCTTTCACAGAAAGAGATGAGATTTTTTTTTCAATAACGAAAGTTTTGTTGCCAGAATAATTACACTTGCCACCATAAAGTGACATTTCAGTAGAGTCAACAGCTTGTAAAGCAACTATTACAAATGTTCAATTAGATGGATGTCATCATTGAAGCTATTAGTGGGATAGTTTTCTGATGTGGCAAGATATTCTACAGAGCATTGAAAAAATTTTTTTTTGCTGTAATTCCTGTCACATGATGGCTTAAATAGCAACAGACAGAAGTTTTAGGACTATTACAGTGGCAACTGTTAGTGACTGACAAATGCATCTATTCTGGCAATATACTATATATAATAATTCTAACATCATCACAAAACAGGAATAGAAACAAAAGAAAAAAGGAAGACAACAAGAAACCGATAAAAGAAATGTAGTAATATGAGCTATATCATGAGAAACGTTGGCAGGGATTGATTCCCATAATGCAAGACAAAAATGTGAAGCTCCTGTCATGAGACTGCCTATTTTAGCTTAATTTCATCTCATTCCCCTTCAACATCACACAAAAGTATCATGAAAAAAAATTACCAGAGCTATTAAGCAAATGGAATCAGATAATGGAACATATGGAATCAAGAAATATTACTTAAACCGGAAGAAGAGAAAACCTATTCCAAAATATAAAGAATGTCAGATGTATGAAGAAATGAAAGTAGCTACTGAAAAACAAAATAATGTGTACAAAATCCCAATTTATATATAATATTAGCATCCAAACACCACCCAACCTCCTTAATCTAACACCTTCCCGCTTTACCATCCCTTTTTAATAATATGAAGCCAAACAACATCGTCAAACTCCTTATTTTAGCGTCTAATTGCATATCATCCATTTACACGCACACACACACATATATATAGGATCTAAACAACATTACCCAACTTCCTTAATCTATCATCTATCCGCACTATTATCAATAATAACAGACAGTGATATTTAATGTTTGTGGATAATCGAATTGGTAAACTTTTGAGGAAAATTATGTTTGAGAGCAGTTTTAACAGAAATTGATAAGTTTTTTTAAAGATACATTTAGTGTTAATCAAGAAAAAAAAATTAAGGATTTTCGAAAAGCAGAAATATGTATATGTCACATTTCTCCACTGAATCGCCGTATTTTCTGTATATTAATCTCAAGGCCAGAGGTATCCACCTAGGAAGTTTTGCAGTCGTACGCCGATCATTATAAGTCGTTCGGTGCTTATTGAAAAAAAAAATAGGTAGTCGAGTCCACTTCATAATTTATAAGGATCCAGAGAAAACTCGGTTATGCTTTTATTTAGCTCTCATGATAATTCAATGCATTAGAACCAAGGAGAAGCTTCGTGTACCAAATTAACTATTCAAAGGAGTCAAAGCTGTTAAGGGATAGCATCGTAAATTCTATCGGCAGCTACGGAGATTTTATTCCACGGTCGCGAGCATGCGCCGGGCCTCCGCTTACATCATGATCCTAGGAACAATCTGCGCTCAAGGCGAGAAAAACAGCATATAACCCTCCAACGCTCACGAATACGGAGCCGTCGAAACAGTCTTTCGACCAATAGTATCACGGAGCACCACGGAACTCGATTTCCTTGGCGCTATGATTTAAAGGAGATTAAACTTCCGACTGAAAAAGCGCGGGAGCGACATTCTAGGCTTGATCCGGAAAAAATGCGATTCTTTCGAACAAATAAGAAATAAAAGAAAATACGTAGAATTTACTGGGTCTTGGCAGAATGCCCAGATAAAATTTTACATTGAAACTGAGATTAGCTTTTATATTTGAGAGAAGAATACTTTTTGTCAGAAAACATAGGGAAATAAAAATAAAAAGATACAGGTTGTTTTTCGAGAGAATTGAAATATTTAACTGGGAAAGTGATATTTTAAAATAATTAAATTTTAGGATGCGTTATTTTAATGGAATAAAAAGTGTGTAATTTTAAATGAACAGCATCTAGCGCCATTTTTTTTTCAAGAGAATGAATTTAGAATAAAGAATTTTTAGCTATGCGGGATTTTGACAATTTAAATACTAGAACGAGAAAATAATTTAGAATAATAGGAAATAAACAGAATTATATAGAATAGATGAGGACAACCACAACAAAATTAAAATTTGTTTCATGTATATATGAGTGAAAGCATCTAAAAGAATTTACATGGAGTTTAAAATCTGCTCTTTTGACGTAAATGTCTATAAGCAATGAACTAGTGATGGGCTCGATTTTTCTACAATCGAAACAATCGCCATTGTCGAAATTAACAATCAAAACGGCCATCAACACGTTCCCAAATTCTGCAATCGATTACTTCTCTGAAACTGCGTCAACATACAGGTAGCTAAAAATCGCAAATGGGAAACTTGGAGATTATTTCGAGAGAAAATGTATCGTAGTGACAGGAGATTGCTCAATTATTCTATAGTGGGAACGATTTGCGGATGATTGGGGTTGGAAGGGAACCTAAGGGTTACGGCCACATTTGCGTTTTTTTAAACTGTTTATCTTCATATTCTATGATCACCACTGATGTCAGAGCTTGGATTGATAAATCATGTAAAGAGTTTTATTTTTATTTTGCACATTTTAGGGAAGGGAAACCAGTTGTTAATATTTATATTTATGATGGATAAAAAATTGAATTTTTATTTCGATTATGACTTTAGAATCTTCCAGTATTTAAAATGTTTAAAATGAGGTAAAGACTTGTTTTAACCCTTTTATGACCATAGTATCAAATATTATGCCACCACTGTTTCCAATTAAGTAGATTTTTCTTTAATTCCGACATTCCATATTCCCTTCAGAAATTTAAAACAGCAATATTTACTTCATTTAATAACAAACATTCTGTCATTAAATCAACATAAATTTATCATTGAAATTTTCTGGTATAAATTCAGATTTTCTGAATTACGGAATTTCTAGAACATATTCTACCATGGGAATTAAAGGGTTAAATTCTTTTCGGGCGAATAACACATTTATGAAAAAAATACCTTGAAATATTAGTACAGAATCTTCATAATTTTCTTGTTAAAATAAATTGTACCTTGCTTCCATGTGTTACAGCTATTAGTAAATATGCATCTGCCTTATAATGCTACACTTTTGTATGCGATTAATGCTTATTTAAATCCTTGATTGGATATTGAAAAACTTACATTTCAAGACTTCAAATAAAGGTATTTTTATATATAAGACATCATCTGATACTAAATGTAAATATTTCGATATATCTCATGCTTTCTGAGATAGGGTAGATAACGTCCAAATTTCGTCACTAGGGGACGCTGCAGTCATTTTCATACAATAACGCATAGTCTTTTTATTATGGGTAGACACTTGTTCCACAGATCTAGCTTTATCCGTTTAAAAGTCATTTGAATGTTTCTTGACATTAGTTTGTTCCCTATAGAAATAACTTTGTTTAAAGCAATACCTTTAATTGAAACGCATATGCCATTCTTATGATATTAATATTTTAAACCTTATTTCGCCAACACTTGATTATCCTTTATCTTAATATATAACTCTATGCCTGATTATTACGTTCGAGAAATACATCATGTTTAATTTTGATATACAAGGGAGTTGTTTTCAAAAGTACGTCAATATTACGAAAAATTAGAACAGTTAGTAGACCACGCAAGGTCAATGTGTATACCAGCTATGAATATTTGCGAGTATTTTATGCAAAAATCGTGCGTCAGTTCTGTTGATCGTGATTTAGGAGTGACTTGACTGTGATACAGAATAGTCTGTTTGGAATAAATAAGCAGGCGAAAGTGAAATTTAATTAAGATTCTGAAAATCACTTTTATGTTTATTTTATCAATCACATTTCGGTAATTTAATTAGCATTTTAAAGGGAAAATGGAACATTGTATTGTTATTTATTTCTGATTATGAAAAGAGAACCAAAACGGTCTGTTCCAATTCTATTTTTGCATTTATAGGTGTTAATTTTGCAAAATAACTTCAATCGATACGTACAGATTTGAGATAAGACGGGCTCAGCCCGAGTCTGAGCCCGTGTCTGAACCGGGCTTGGACTCGATTTTTATACCAGTCACTGGGTTCGGACTCAAATTAAAAATTTTATTTATTCATAAATTGGTAAAACAAAAACTTGCTATTTGAGAAACAAGTATGAATAAGTTTCTTAAGGTGTTTCACAACCCTTTAAAAATCAACTTGAAAGAGAATTGAATTGTTACTAATGAAATATAAGGAGAAATATTCTATCTGATTATGAAGCCTTTGCACGGTCATAAAGTATCCGTGGGATATCCTTTGTCTATCTAATAGGAGAATGTAAGTAGGTAATTGAAAATTAATTACCATTTGGCCGACCAGACTATGCCAAACTATGCCATACTATACCATAGCGTGACATAACAAACCATGAGCAAAAAAATCTCTTAAGAGTTTTCAGAATTTTCACATATTGAACTGATTATTGTTATTGTTAAGTATTATTATTTTAAATTTTATTGTTATTATTATTGTTGTTATTAAATTTGATATTATGAAAGGAGTATTGTTATTACGAATGATATATTAACTCTTATTTATTAAAAACTGAGATTGAGAGTAGATTGAAAAAATTAAGTTGCTAGTATAAAGATAAAGTATTTCAGATGAACAGTTAAATTCTGAATATGGACTTTGATAAGTAATTTTGAGGACATTTTTCAAGTAATTCCTCTAGCAGACTTAATATTGTAAATTACGCAGTTCATTTCTTTCTTATTTGTGAAGTATGTAAGAAGACTTTCTTTACTTGAACGATCATTATAAAAGAACTGAGAGAACTTCTCAGCCAAATAATTTTTTGAAATATGTGCATTTTCAAAAATGAACGTGTATAAATTAAATATACTTTCAATAAGTCAATTTCGCATTTTGTTAATAAGATAAAAGTTTTGTTAACTGATTACTCTCAAAATTTACAATAATTTTCTTATTATATGTTTATATTACTAAAACTATCTCTGTAATTTGTAAACAAGATTAATATCTTGTCATTGTATTTTTATTAAGAATTCCACTAGTTCACGTTATAACTACTAAATTTAAATTTAATTTGACAATTATAAAATTTTAGAAAGTTTATTTTTCTTAGGCCTACTCCAAGCGATAAAATTGTAACCCAGGTCTGTGTGACATGTCCCTGCTATGAACTTGCAAGTCATATGACCTACCAGTTCATCCGTCTTTTTAGGTGGGGAAATATGTAATAACAAAAAAATTTCGCCATTTTTCCTTAATTAATTTATTCCAAATTCTTACAATTCTATTTTTTTCCCTTGTCTTTTAAATAAATCTTAAATCTAAATTATATTTTTATTCCATATTTTTAATCAATATATTCTTTTAATTCTTATTTTAAAAATCTTAATCTGTTAAAAGCTACACGTATTTGTAAAAAACCTTAATTTATTTCTTTTTTTGAAACATTCAATTTTTATTTCTTAGAACGTCTCTTAGTATCATTTTTATTTTTATTAATATTATCATTCGATATCCCATAATTCATGTCGGCTCGCGCGTCTAACTTGTTCACATCAAAATTATGCCGTATATAGTAATAAGTTCCACGGCCTTGCAAACCACTCATTGGCTCTTCTTCACCTGCATTGGTGAAAATATTCATACGCCTCACTACCTTTAAAATACGGTTCGCAGACTCGGAGCTCAGAATTTGTACGTATTTCCAACTGCCAAACAAACCCACGTCACTTGGAGGAGAAGTTTTTTCGAATTAGTGTAATTTCTCTAATAATTTTAACGTCTTCATGCTGTTCCTATGGCGTAGCACCACTGAGGTATGATTTCTGAACTTGCTCATTAGTGGAATTGTGTTGGATTAGTAAAGTGTCGATAAAAATAATTGATACTAATTCATCGTCTTGTTATTTCTACGGGAAAACTCATAATGTTTTTCTGAGCCATCGTCTTGCATTTGGAACCTTCGACTGCTAATCCTATGTTGTTTACGGGATCATCGAGTGCTAGAATTGATATATTCATTATGAAATGCCATTCATTACATATATATATGTGTGCAAATTTTAGTTTTAAAAACGCATGTACAAAACAATTGTTAAATACGAGCCATATTTTTTTATATTAATAATGATTGATTATATACAGGATGGTTTTAAAATTCCACGTAAGGGGTGGTAGGACATACTAGGAAAATTTTTTGGGGATGGGGTGGGGGGGGGAATAAGGTTTATAATCAATTTATTCAATCAAAAATACAGGGTGTCTCATTTAAATACGAAATTAACTATTGTTCATAACTTGAAATCTATATATTAAAAAGAAATGAAATTTCAACGGATTTGCCTTGTTTTATGCGAAATGCAATGACACGAACAGTGTTGAAAATGTACAATAATTCGGTCAATGAAATCTTATTACATCTGTCTCGGTCAATGAGTCCTTATTACATCTGTCTTACTAAGATCTATGTTTGTAAAAAGTTACAGTGCAATTGATCAAGACATTGCTGAGAAAACGTGTGCATTTCATTATCAGATACATAGGACACTAACGCGCATATTCTGCTGTCTGCGTTTCAGTAATTATAAGATTTATTTACATAAAATCTAAACATCTTTTCTAACATTATTATTTATTTGTTTACTGATTTCAAAGACGATTTGATGATTAAAATTATTTGAAATACTTAAACCAATTGAGTGCAATGTGTTTCTTATTCGCTAAAACATCTTCGCAATTTATTTGTTATTTTCATGCAACTTTAAATCATAGTGTTCAGTCAAACAGTTATTATAAATATTTGAACAAATTCAAAAGTTGAAAAAAAAAGTTCAGCATACAATGTTTTTTGTTTTTTTTTTAAGATGTTTTAACAACTTTTCAAAAACCGAAAAATTATTATTTTTCCTCCTATATTTACTAGTTAATTCTAAGCAATTATTGAAACTTAAATTTTAGTACTACCTTTAGAACTTTTAAAAAGTGGTTTTGTTTATCTCAGGTATATATGCACACAGTTGATGATTCTTTTGTTGTGCAACATTTTCTAAGGATAAGATGAAGTATTATGCTCAGTTTTGCCTATTTATTTTCAAGTACATCTAATAAAAAAAATTAATTAAATTTTGTTAAAATTTTAAAGACATCTCGATCTTACTTTACCAGATATAAAAAATCTTTAACAGAGTTTTAGATTACAAAATGTTTACAAATAATAATAATAATAATAATGTTTTCCTTTGTCACAGTTAATTTTCATATTTCTGAGTGATAATTCCTAAAGCCATTTTTAGTTTTTTATATCTATATCACTTTTTAGGGTTCCGTACTTAAAAAACAAAAACGGAACCATTATAAGATCAAGATCACTCCTGTGTCAGTCTGTCCGAGCTCTTTCACTAGTAAACTATGGGACATGAGAAAGTTATAAAACCAATTCATCCACATATTTTCAGATTATTAGTCATTCACAAATATGTGTAGTAAAAATTTAGCCGGGTGGAGGGGCCAATTAAGTTACTTGAAACAAATTTTCTTTCTGTATATAATGTAGGGTATAATGTGAAAGATCTTGTAATATCAAACTCAAAATACATTTGTTTTAATTTTAGGTATATTTTCAGAGATATCGTCGTAAATGCACTGCAAAAATATGCTCCCCCCTCTCTTTTTCCGAATCCACTGAAACTAAAACTATGAAGAAACTAGGAGTCGTAGGAGTTTATTTAACTATAGCGATTGTTTACTATAGCGATTTTCCTCGGTCACATTGTTTTTCGGAAAAACGCATTTTTCCGTTACATACAAACTTTACTCTATGGATGGTCAGTGGGGGAGTTGACGGGCGCTCGAGATATATGTCGACGCAGAATCATCCAAGAACATTTGATAAAGATTTTCGAAAACAATTGTCGGTAATTAGCCGAGATATTAATTAAATTACTTGAAAAAAATTCTCTTTTATGTATAGTCTATGGTATCGTTCGAAAGATCTTGTAACACCGACCTCAAAAATATGTTTTAATTCTGGTATATTTTCAGAGATATCGTCGAAAGTGTACTGCAAAAATATGTCCCTCTCCTCCTATTTTCGAATCTACTGAAAGCAAAATTATGAAAAAATTAGATGTAGTAGGAGTTTATTAATTAATAAATAGTAATTGATAAATTTAATGTATGGAATCCTTTGACCGCGAGTTATACTCGCACTTGAGTGATCTATTTATTCTATAGATACCTACACCAAATTCATAATGAGATATCACCTGACTGAAATAAATTTTACTATTGTGAAACAGGCAGAAAAGTAAGTTGCGAATTATTTTCTATACTACTTTATATAATATTCAGATGTTTATAAAGTCAATAGAATATATTTCAAACTAGGAACGGCAAAACTACAATGGGGTCGAATGAATGACGATTATGTGGAGCAAACAAATATACAAAATAAAAGTATTGTTTTGCGTATCATTTCATTGTGACTTCTTGTGTTTGTACTTTCTTAATGTCGATTAAATTTCCAATTTCTAGTTGATACTTGAAACCTTCACTATCGAAAGTCTTTTCTTTCCCTTCTTTTCTTTTTTTTTTCTTTTTTCTTGGCGTGTTTTATAGACATCTGTTAAATGCAGCAAACTCTACTCTGCATAGCGTAATAATGCATATATATGAATCAAATTAATGCTTTAGCAAAAAAAAAAAAATTGTTATATTAATGATGGAGATTTCAAGTTCGAGATGTAAAAGTGCCATAACTTTTTTTTTAAACAGAAAGAAAGTTTTTAATTCTGTCTTTTCTTTAATTATTATTTATCTATTTGTTTAATACTAACTCACAAATCAAATTTCAGAAATTCCTTATTTTGTAATATGAGGCAAGTTTATTACGGTTTTGAAATATCACTAGCGCGCTGAAAAAAAAATAAGAAAACAGAAAATAAAATAAACAAAAGATATAAACAAAAGATATAGCTGTGCACTATCCGTCGCTGATTATAAGAAAATAAGAAATAAAAAAGTGCTTTTATGGCATTTTGTCATGAAAATTAGGAGTTATTTTTCAGTTTTTGTCAGTGATAGTCTTAAATAACAAGGTATTTTGTTCCGCCTGGCACAGAAATTCATTTTTTCTCATCCAATTTTACATCTCAAGTTCCCAAGCATAAAGGTAACCGTAACTGGCAAACTGATTATTATCCGCTTCCGTAAGTAATACTTCCTGTAAGGCAGACCTCCATTTGTAATATCTCTTAGTAAAATCGGTATTTTTTTCTGTGGACATACATGGTTTCACTTTTTAAAGCGTAAAAACAAAAATAGTTTGTGTCTTTTTTATGTTCTAAATTTCATCACTAAAGTTGTGTTTTTAAAATAAAATGACCGGTATTTCCGGTGCTTTTATTCACAACTAGCTGAACCCCGCCCGGCGTTTCCCAGCTCCGTGATAATAAATAAATAGTAATAAAAACATCATTTTTTTATTATTTTATATCTTTAACCCGATTTTGTATAAAATTATATTTTTAAATGAAAAATTCGCGAAAAAATATTGATATTTAGTGATAAAAGCACTCATTTTCTTGTTTTTTAACGTAAAGTCGTTTCATAGTTTTAAAATAAAAAGTTCTTTTTGTCCGAATTCTTTGAAATCTTTATTGGTAATAAATAAAACGGTTTTACAGCCTGTGTAAAAATTTCGAGAAAAAATATTGTTATCGAGTTGTAAAAGAAATGTTTTCTGCTCGCTTTTTTGTTTGTTTGATTGTTTTCGCGTCAACTCCTTTAACATAGCAGTAAAAAAAAAAATAGTTCTCATCTTCCGAACTCTCTGACATTTCAATCGGTTATAAATATAACTGTATCCAAACTCTCTTTAACATTTTGCGAAAAAATATGCATATTTAGTAGTAAAAACAGGAATTCTTTAAAAAAAAGCTTCAGCTTTCAACCTCAGAGCAAAAATAAATTAGAAGGTCTATGTTTTCAATGCAATGGTACGGCTTCATCCGTTTTCAATCAACCCTTTTCAACTCCCCTAGGCTAAACAGGTGAGGGTTGGGTTAATCAATCAGGTTTTCCGTTTCTGAGAGTAGAAGCTTTTAAAAAAAAAACGTTGACGCATGCGCAGAGAGACGATTTTCATGTGGATTTGACAGGATGCGCTTTTCGTTTTAAATATCCCAGTCAATGAACCTTTTATAACTTGAAAATTGCTATTTTTCTTTCTTTTGACGTAATATATTGTTAATTATCATATGCAATAAAATATATATACAGGGTGTAACTGAATTGATGCTCAGAAATGTAAGGGCTGATAAGGGTGATAATACATGTCAAGACAAGAAAATTTTGTATAGGAAACCAGGATCACAATCCACTTATTAAATCAATAATATAGGGTGTCTCATACCAAGCCCATTCAACATTTCCGTTCATAACTGTAACAATAATGAAAATATTGTAGCGAAATCTTCGACACAATGACTTTGTCTTCTGTGAAATGACGTAACGTCAAGGAAAGTGTTGGCCATATTGTTAATCATCATATGCAATAAAATATATAGACAGGGTGGAACTGAATTGATGCTCAGAAATGTAAGGGCTGATAAGGGTGATAATACATGTCAAGACAAGCAAATTTTGAATAGGAAACCAGGATCACAATCCACTTATTAAATCAATAATATAGGGTGTCTCATACCAAGCCCATTCAACATTTCCGTTCATAACTGTAACAATAATGAAAATATTGTAGCGAAATCTTCAACACAATGACTTTGTCTTCTGTGAAATGACGTAACGTCAAGGAAATTGTTGGCCATATTGTTAATCATCATATGCAATAAAATATATAGACAGGGTGCAACTGAATTGATGCTCAGAAATGTAAGGGCTGATAAGGATGATAATACATGTCAAGACAAGCAAATTTTGTATAGGAAACCAGGATCACAATCCACTTATTAAATCAATAATATAGGGTGTCTCATACCAAGCCCATTCAACATTTCCGTTCATAATTGTAACAATAATGAAAATATTGCAGCAAAATCTTCGACACAATGACTTTGTCTTCTGTGAAATGACGTGACATGAAGGGAATTGTTGGAATCTCACTGTAATTCGATCAGTGGCCGATATTAGATTAATTAATTACCGTCCGAGTTTTGAAGCGTCTATCTCAGCGTTACTTGGACATGGAGGATTGCCGTTTCTATTACTTTATGTGTTTTTATCATGTTTCATAGCAAGCAAAGTAACTTTGTTGAAGATATCGCTAAAATGCAGCGTGTCCGAGAAAAATCTTTGTTATTCTAAAGATTAATAACAAAAATACGAACAGGTCAATTCAAATGTAGTTTGCGTCAAAAGAATAAAGAAATCTAACAGTTTTTTTTCTATCTTTCTTTTACAGTACCTTCAGTGTAACTCTACGGGAATTCTGTTAGTAGCATAAAGAATATTGAGTCCCGTAGTTGATTTTCTGTCATATGTTTTTTAAACATTCGCGGACTAACAGTGAGGATTGCGAATTGTATCCTTACTTTAAAGAAATTGTTTATCGAACACCTACACTGAAAAAAAAATCGTTGATTTTACAGTATATACTGGCACCCCAGATGCCAGCGCTTTACCGTAAAATTAATAGTAATAAACAGCAAAATATGCAGTAATACACTTCCACGTGCCAGTATTATACTGTAAAATCAACACTTTTTTTTTTTTTTTTTTTTTTTTTCGCAGTGTATTTCTGATGTTGCCGTTTTAAAGGATAGGATTACAACTCGCAATCATTACTGTTACACAGCAAATATTAAAAAACACTTGGCGGGAAATCGACTACAGATTCAACATTCTTCGTACCACTAAGAGAGCTCGCGTAGACATTGGAGGTACTGTAAAAAAAAAAAGAAAAAGAAAAAGAAAGTTAGATTTATTTATTCTTTTGTCGCAAACTTAATTTCATTTCACCTGTTCGTATTTCTGTTTTTAATCTTTAGAGTAATAAAGATCTTACTCGGACACGCTGTATTTTCATTATTGTTACAGTTATGAACGAGAATATGGATTGGGCTTAGTGTCAGACACCCTCTATATTTGATTTAGTAAGTGACTTGCTACCCTGGTTTAACTGGTTACTCTATACAAAATTTCCTTGTCTCCACATGTATTTCCACCCTTTACATTTCTGAGCACCAATTCAGTTACAATATACATATATTGATGAAATGTATTATTTTCTTTGAAAAAACTAGATAAATAATAAATGCTTAAACTACTTAGCAAAAATTAACGCATAACAGCTACAAATGTATAAACGCATTAAGAATGTAATTTTGCCATTGATATATTGATATTTTTAAAAATTCTTTGCAACTATTCAAAATGACGCATTTTGTAAAATCTGCTCGGCTATTCAAATGTCCAAAAGTTACTAGGTGATTTTGAAGATTAATAACTTGGGATTTTATTTATTTATTTATTATTTATTATTTATTATTTTAACATTTTTTAAAAGATTTAGATTAGGAAGAGTTTAGAATTTAAACATGCAAAAATACACGGCTGAACAAAAACTATTTCCAAACATTAACTCTCTGTTGTTGATATTTACACAGCATATTGGAGACGTTTGAAAGAGAGAAATTCTATTATAGTTATCACAGCACGCATAGTTTAATTACGCGTTTTAAACAGTAAGTTTCTGTGGTTGACTTACCTCGCACAAATAGGCAGCGTTCTGCCTTTGCATCACAAGATATTCAGCGCGTATTAATTGAGTACTAATTAAGGAAATACATTTCTTTCACTGCTTACATTTTGTTCAATCGTGTATATCAGCATGTCAAATTTCCAAAATGTTTAAATTTTAAGTCTAAAGGAAAAAGGCAAAAATCACTGCCAGAAATTATTAACTTTTAAAATCTCTTAGTAACTTTCGATCTGCCCTGTACATAAATTTGACTACTTCATAAAAGTTTATAATACTTAAACATCAGCTGCCAGATTTGAATAAAAGAAAAGTTAATACTAAGTTATTTTTTACTCCAAATATAGTCACCAAAGAAGGTTTTAAATCATACTTCTTTTACATTTGGCAGGCGTCATTAATAGAACTCAGAATTCATTAATGAGCATTCATTTTATTCTTTTCTCAGACTAGACAGCTCACTAGCAGGTATTCCCCGTTTGACCGTTGGCGGTCAACTGTCGGGGTCATTTTCGATCCTCAGGCGCTTAGCTCTAGTTTAAAGGGTTAACCTTTGTAGAAATGAAAGTGAAATGATAGTGTAACACCAATTGATTAGGAAAAAAAGTGACGTAAATTTAGAAGGAGAGAAGGTGGAGTTATTATCGTATATTTTGACATGAACACGTAAACACGTGTCAGTACCTTATATAAATTAAAGGTGAAGATGATTCAGAATAATACATATGTCGATATTGTTCCACTTTCTGCCACCAGATATTTTATAAATTTTACAAAATTAAATATTATTGGTGTTAAATGCTTAAACAGTAAAAGCATAAATAATAATTCAACAAAATGTGACGGGTACTTAAAAAATCTTTTCTAGTAACCAAACCCAAACTTAAATGACAGTATAATAATTCTGTTTTGACAAGAGAAAAAGAATGCCTAAGTATACAATGAATGGAGAAATAGAAATATAATAATATATTTTTTAAATGAATCTGATGGTTTCACTTACACTTTTTTTTCCGAGATTAAATTAAGGGTATTATTACAAAGAAAATTAAGGGTATTATACAACATAAACGTAGAAATAACATATTTTTTTCTAGTAAATACTTTGCTAGTAATGCTTATTATATTTTTTAACCAAAATTTAGAAAATTGGGCAAACATTTAAATGTTTGGAAAAATCCATTACTACAACGACTTTCTTTAAATAATTTAATTAAAGTATTTTATGTGAAAATTGGATTGTTAAAACATTTTACGGATCCTTTACGTTTTACAGATAGAAATAACACAAAACTGATCGCCTTCTAAGAGGCTGTTAAACAATTTTCCGTATCCTGAAATCAAATTAAATTAGTGGTAGAAAAAAATATTTTAAGTAGAATTATGTTTTAAGAAATTTCTAAGATTAATAAATACGAAAAGTATATTGACAGTAAACTACGAAAGAAAATTTACCATCCATTACTACAACGGCTTTCTTTAAATAATTTAATTTAAAGTATGTTATGTGAAAATTGGATTGTTAAAAAATTTTACGGATCCTTTACGTTTTACAGATAGAAATAACACAAAATTGATCGCCTTCTAAGAGGCTGTCAAACAATTTTCCGTATCCTGAAATCAAATTAAATTAGTGGTAGAAAATAATATTTTAAGCAGAATTATGTTTTAAGAAATTTCTAAGATTAATAAATACGAAAAGTAAAGATTGACAGTAAACTACGAAAGAAAATTTAAGTGAACCTAACTTTTATAAGTTGTTTTACAAAAATGTACGAAAGTTCTGAAATGCCCAGAGGGCTGGGAAAGTGCCTCAGCGGTCATAGACCCAATTATTTTAATCCTACACTGCATGATTTTTTCTTTTGGAAGTATGTTTTTTTTACTCATATTTAGGGTTAGATACCACAAATTTTAAAGAGTAATTACTTGCCTTACTTAACAACAAACTTCTGTAATTACATAGCTTATTATTTTTATTTAAATATAGTGGTAGACAGGAACTGAATATATTTATTAAATTTTAATTTATTCATATATTCATCACCGTTCAGTGCAGGGTTAACACTAATTTGAAATTAGAATAAAGCATTTTCTGAAAAACTATTTGACAAAACTACATAAGAAATACATACTATAAAAGATTGGAAAAACAGTAAATTTTATAATACACATAGCTTTAGATAATATAAACTATATTTAAGCAACAGTGGCAACTTTAAATGCTTCTTTGTCAATAAAATATCATATACATATCGTATTCATTTCTAGGAATTCTATATTATTAAATTATTCAAAGATTTTATGCAGTAATTGTAGCTTTTTAGTTGTATCCAATGTTGTCAAATAGTCACTTGCTAGATACTGCCCAACCGCATCCAAAAACCAGTCCAAAAACCGCCCAAACTAAATTCATTACACTATCGATAGAATATCAATATTTTGAATCCGATAGTATTCAGAAGAATTAAATCCCACTTACAAAATGATGATGGTAATAATAATAATAATAATAATAATAATAATAATAATAATAATAATAATAATAATAATAATAATGACTCAAGCAAACGTACAATATTTTTTAAAATCTAAAATATCATAATCATTTTGATATATAAAATATCAGGAAAAATCAAAATTAAATGAAAAATAAATGTACTAATAGTATCATAAGTTAAATGGGCACACCAACATGTCAGCATCTTTCTGAAAAATATTTACATTATACAGTAGTGAGGGAAAGGGATACCCCCCCCCCTCTAATAACACTGCCGCAAATCATCGTATAGAAATATGACTGGTACTAATTGATTATAAATAACGCCTACTAATTAATTCTACACTTAAATTACATTTCGAAGGTCGTCTACATGTTGAAATTGTAACAAACTTTAAAATTTTCAAATTAACACATAAGTTTGATATCACATTTGGATTCTGCGGCAAATTTTACCTTCGGATACCAATACAGGAAGTCATTCAGGCAACTAATTATACAGATTTCATGCAGATTATTATACATTATTTATACAGTTTATGCAATTTTTTGAACAAGCAGCCAAATTCGATTAAAAAAATATAAAATTTGAAATTAATATTAAAAATTTTAATTATAACCTGTGAATTTTTTTTAATAGAAATGGATTTCTAGAAACTTTTAATATAAGAAACAAAAACTACAGTCATTCCACCAAGTGTTTTTGTTTTTGTTGTTGTTTTTTGAGTTATACTTAAAAAACTAACCTTAGTGCAATCTGTTTTGCAACGATTAAAAGGAAATTTAGAATTAAGAGTTCCAAACTTTAAATCAGCATATTTCCTAAATCACTTGACCAAATGACTTCCCGTTTGGTATCTGGAGATAAAATGCTCCTAAGAGTCCAAATATGATGTCAAATATTAGTGTTAGTATTGAAAAATTTAAAGTTTGTTACAACATCAATATGTAGGCAACCTCCATAGTATAATGTAAATATAGCGTTAATTAGTAGATTTTATTACTAATCGACTGGTACCAGTCACATTTTTATATTATGATTTGCGGTAGAGTGAGTAGCGGGATAGTTTTTTTTTCCACGACTGTACAGTTATCTGCTAAATTTAACAAAAGGAATGAAACATTAAAACAAAATAAATATCAAAAGTTAAATACAAACATCAACATATTACCTTAATGATAATCTTTATGACAATTATTCTTCGATCCATAATACTTTGTGGTTTCGGTTTTCATTTCGGTTCATTTAAAATAAAATCTTCATTTAAAATAAAATATTTCGGTTTCCACTTCGGTTACAGAAGTCAAAATAGTTGTCAAATTATCAAATTATTCTTTTCTTTTCGACCTTCAGTTCGGTTCATTTAAAATAAAATATTTCGGTTTCCACTTCGGTTTCAAATGAATGAAACGGAAGTCAAAATAGTTGTAAAATTATCAAATTTTTCTTTTCTTTTCGACCTTCTATTCAACTTGGGCTTTCTACAATTTTACAAGAAGTTCAAACATTCACAGTCAATTAACTTCCTCCTCAATCTTAATGACAATCCAGCATCCGCTGTCATTAAAATAGCTTTAGTCGTGAAATTAGAGGGGCTTTGTGAGCAATTTGTAGGCATTGGATCCATTTTTAAAGGTTTATAATTTGGCATGGCATTTTTCTTTTCTATTTATTAGTTAATAAATATTTTCATTTTTGCCAGTTTAACTAGTTTCAGTATACATAAGTTCCGTTTCCTACTAGTTCAAAAGTTATCTATCTGCCGTCTGTCCGTGCTCTAAATCTTGTAAATATACTCGGATTGCCACGTAATTGGTATATGTTATTTAGGTTTTCTGTGGCATGTTCGGTATTGTAAATGGAGTGTACAGTATTTCAAGTTTGTTTACAAGAACACCCAAAAAATCCCGTTACGCTATGGTATGTGAGGAAAAAATGTTTGCAGTGTATTTTAATGATGTCATACTATTTCAAGCACAATAAAATTGATATGCATCGCTGACATGCACTAAAAAATACTTTCTGTAGAATATGGAGGGCAAAGCATTATTATTCATTTATAAACCCTTACAAAATAATTCGATTTCATAATAGTCTACGGAAAAACTTGTTTGCAGCGAATTTTAATAATGTTATATACTATTTCAAACATAATAAAATTTATATACATTATATAGGTGCACTGGAAAATACTTACTGTGTATTATGACGTGCATAACAGTTACCTTTCATTTACAGGGACACACAAAGCATTTCGGTTACTGTACAGTCTCTGAGCAATAAAGCTGAAAGTACGTTTTTAGTTTTGCTATGCGTTTTTATGTTTAATAAGTAACTAATTTTTTTCGTTACTACGTCGTGCGTATGACTTCTAAATTCTATAGATTATATACTGCGTTACACAAAATAATTTGTAAGCTTTACTTTGTATGAGCGTGAATTACTTAAGGGTGTTTTTAATTGAGTTATGCATTTTCCAGCTGAACTATATTTAGGTGTTTGTAGAATATTAATAAATTTATATACGCAAAAAATTTAATACATTGCTATATATGGTTGGTTATTTTCGAAAGTACGTTTTCAGTTATTTTGTGTTTCTAAACTGTTTACTTAAGATGTATTCTTTCACCTTATTAAACGCTGAAGTTCCGTTACAGTAAGTGTTGCAAAGTGTTTCACAATCTATGCTTGATGCATGATTTTTCTGTTTTTGTTAACTTTTGACATGCCTTATAAGAAAAGGTTAAAGTCCAGAAGTATATAAATTGCATTTCAATTTATAGTTGAAATAATTGAAATTTAAACCTCTAAATACTTTTGAAGTTCAGCTCCTGAGCAGAACAATGATTTCTGTACCGCTTCGAAAATGAAAAACTGTTTATATTTAGTTTTGGTTTTTGTCAAATCAAAAAGAACGGAGTTTTTCAGAATTTTGTTTATTTCCGGTTCAAAGCTCTGAAATATTTAAATTCTGTATTTTGCTGGTCAAATTATGAAAAAATGAAATGTGGAAAACAATAATAATACTGAATATTAAGTGGACACCAACACAATATTATATTCATCGTTTAAAAACTTTACTGCATTGTACATTTAACTGATGGATTGTTTCTCTGCATAAAATTTCTGGTGTTATTTTCGCTGAGAAACATCTTACAATAGATTTACAAAAATTAAAAAACTTAAAATTTTTAGAATTTTATAAATAAGAAATTTTCTTTGGAGAGAAAAAAAACAAAAGGAAAGAAAAGAAAGCAGCAGCATAGTGACACGGAATTCTCACAACCCGCAAATGACTAAAAACGATAAAAAAGTGAAAAATAAATGTATAATAATCTTATATGTATATTCATTTTAAAAATTTTTAAATAATAAGAAGTTTAAATTAAATGCAAAATAATTTTTTTAAAAAGAAAGAAAGAAAAAGAAAATCAGGTATTATTTTCGATAATATTGAATAACGTGGTCTTTTTCTATTGCTGGGGTTGGAGGCATCGTAGTCAGGCAGTTCTGCAATAGTATCACAGTACATAGATATTTTTGTTTAAAAAAAATTAGAAAGTTTTTTAACCCATTGAATAAACGAACAAATAATTAAATCCCATCAAATGATGATATTACGAAAGTATCTGCACCCACTTCTGATGTTCTTAATTTTCTCATATGAATTTTAGACAGGTTTCCATACTGGATTTGCATATGAAAACTCAAATCAGAGAGGCATAAGTCATGATAGAGAGAATATAAGCTTTATATATTAATGTTATTACGAATAGAGACAGCAGGATTTTAAGGAGAGGTTCAAGACAGTTAAAAGCTCCGGTGACCTCACTTCTTATGTTAAAAATATGTTTTCTAAAGGTAAGTCTTTTATCAAGGATAACCACCAAATATTTGATGTCATCTTTCCAAGAGAGGGTAGTGTTGTTAAGAATTAGTCTATTGGAGTAAGAGAAAGTTCTAGAAAAGTAAATAGCAGTAGTTTTGTATTCATTAATTTAAACGCGCAAAGAGCCGGATTAATCCATGTACATCTAAAGGTGTCTTTGCAAGTTTTTGTACAGAAAATAAAAGTGGCATTCTGAGGTATAAATTGTGGTATCATCCGCATATAAAATAAGATAAGTTAAAATTGTACGAGGTATATCGTTAAAAAATAAGTTGAAAGTGTCGGTCAAAGAATCGAACCCTTAAAGATGCCAGAAATGATAAATTGGAGTATAGATAAGGTATCATTAATGCGAACGTAAAAATTACGATCGCCAAGATCAAATTCGATAAAATGTATGTCCGGAAGGGATATTTAGCCGAATTAATTTGTAAATGAGGCTCTCGTGCCAGACTTTGTCAAAGACCTTGGCGACATCTAAGAATATGGTGGCAACTGGTTTCTTTGCAATGAAATTTTGCATTAGAACTTCCACAACACGAAGCAGTTGGTGTTGTGTAGAATATTGAGCTCTGAAGTCAAATTTTTCAAACATTAAAACATTGTTATTATGCAGAAAGTCATGGAGCTGGAGTTGAATGATACGTTCAACAACTTCACTTAACGGGTCGAAAGTTAGTGGGGTCACCATGATCAGAAGCAGGTGTATGAAGGAAATGGTAGATGTTTTCCAATGTTTCGGGAAGTAGAAGAATTTTAAGATAGAATCAGTTAATTTGGTGATGTACAGAATACAGTTAATTAGGTATTCGAGAACATTGTTAGTAATATTATTAAACCCAAGAGCTTTGCGGTTTTTGAGATTTTTGATGATGTTATGGATAAGAATTGGTGGAATTTCAGGGAGAGGATCGGGAGGAGTAGCGAGAAAATATTAACTCAATCATTAACATGAGAGAGGCGGCCGGAGATGGTAATGTGGACGGAGTTAAGGGAGAATTGCAATACATAAGACCTTTCCAAAAATTCTTTCTTATATTCATTAGTAAAAGCGTAAGATTTTTGACAATATGAAAGGGAATCCGGGTGAAATTTTTGTTAAGCTTCTTTTTAACTTGCCAAAGAGAATCATCATTATCACGTGAAAGGCTTTCTAGCAATTTATTCCAAGTGTTTTGCTTTTCATTAAAGATTAATTCTTACATCTTGTTATTAATATTATTAAAAGTGAATTTAATAGTGATCATGGGAAGACTGAAAGAGTCACCGGAGAATATTGCGTTGTTTACAGAGGTTGCGGATGATAGTAGGAAAGACGGAGGTTCTGTTATTTTTTAAATTTGTGAAAAGTGACATGCTTTTAAGCGTTACTAACAGCATTTTGCAGATGAATTACAGCAGAATCAATATCAGAAGGATTATTAATTTCAGGAAAAAAGAAACTGGAATTACTGAGAGAGCAACTAAATTTATTCCAGTCAATTCTACGGAAGAAGGTGGTGAAATAGGGTTAATGAGGTCAATTTTAAAGGAGACCAGAAGGTGATGAGAGTTAAGTTAGTTAAGTACAATGGTGGTGATAAGATAAGGAAGATTGGTAGTAATAGCAAAATCAACAATAGAAAATTGGGCTGTATCTGTAGCGCTTATGCTTGTGGAAGAACCAAGCGCCTGTAAATTTAACTGGTGGTGAATAATTAGGCTGTGGAGTGACCTGCCTCTACGAGTTGTAGAGTGACAATTCCAATTTCTGTTATGCTCGTTGTAATCTCATAAAATAAAACTGTTTTGGTGATGGGAAATGATGTGTCTAATGTGGTTGACCGGGTATTACCTACTATGTTTAACATAAATGGAGTTGAAATTGATTTTAATAAGGAGGAGTTGAACGACAATACCGTTATGATCAACTCCAGCGAATGGTGTATTTTGTAAAATGTAATGGAATGTGTGTTGTTTTACGTAAATAGCAATTCCGTCCTACTGTAGGGAGCCGGCGCTTGGAATGTGATACAGTTTGTACGCAGAAATGTTAACATTACGGGCAGGGTTTGATGTTTCTTGTATTAAAAGGATATCGAACTGGAGATTTTCAGAGATAAGTTATCGAAGTTTATTAATCTTGTTTTGAAGAGAAATACAATTCCAAGTTAATGTAAATAGTGAAGAAATTTTAAAGGAGTCAGCCATCGTTATTGATTTTAATCCCTATAGCAAATGCCTCTAGCTCACTTATAACAACAAATATTTTTTCCCATTGGTTTATTGCAGGTTTTAGCAATATTTTGGATACATTTTAACAGTTTAGGGGTTTGAATCATTTCCTTCATATCTTTAAAAATTTGAAAAAAATTCTGAAATTCTATTTTGAAATTAGTAGGTGGAGGATTAGAAAGGCTATTGCTAGTCGAGCTGAAGATCTTTTCAACAGGGGCTTCGTTAAGATTGTTGTTACTAACAAAATCAGATGTTATAATCTATTGATTTACCAGTAGAATTTTTAGAACTCGGGGTACAGTTGACGAAATTTAATGTTTTTTTTTTTTTTTTTAATTTTATCTTGAGTTTTTGACTGGGGAGTTTGTTTCCTAATTAGAAGCGGGTTTTTAATCAACCTCAGTAAGTGGTTGAGTGGTCAAGTCCACAATTTGCGCCTCTTGGAGTAATCTTACCTTTAGCCACTCGGCAGAAAGGTGGTTACCGGCACGCACTTCATGCATTTGGGAGATGAACTACAAATCTTGGAAGTGTGTTTTAATCCTTGGCATGGGTAAAGCTGGTATACATTATTAATGTTTTTAAAACGTTGAATTGCGATACGCAGAAAGTTCATTTTGTAGTTAAGCTTCTGTGCCGAGCTTGGCAAAAAATAATATATCTATATATTTTTTAAGTTCTTAACCTTGTTCCTTGTAAAATAAAATTTGTTAAGTTTATTATGTACAGCTTAGTAGTTTAAACCATTTTCTTACATCACCACTATTTTCACGAAAATGTATAAGCACGAGTAAAATAATTTATATATGCAGAGAAGTATGTTGGGGAAAAGTATAGTTCATATCACACCCCTCTATCTCTACAGTACAATAGATTCTATTGATAGAGAAATCGCGAAAATCCCCATTTTTTCGCTTTGAATTTTGAAATTCAGTTAATCGAATATGGTATCTAATCTGTCAGTCAGAATAATATATAATGGGTAGTATTGAAAATAAGAATCATACTAATGTATGCTTGAATTAGTTAAGTATACAACTACACCTATTTATTTTTTTCAAAAAGAAATAATGTACGTGATGCAACTGAGCCACGCCTTGTAATGTGCTACACTCCTAGAAATTATCAGTTTTATCGTGGGAAATTATCATTTTTTTTATGATAGTTTATCGTATTTTTAACACCTTGTTTAAAAAACAATCAAAATAAGAAAAGCTCTAAAGAAATGATAATAATTCGTTCAAGATAAAATATTGTGTAAATGAGCAAAATACATAATAAGATAGTTTTAAACACTATTATCTCAAAATGTCCATCGAGATACTTTAACAAGGTGCGAACACTCCTTAGAATTTCCAATGAGTCTGGCACCATATAAATTTTCGATTTAATTTCTACATCGTGTAATTCGTAATCTCCTTATTTTAAAGCATATTTTGTAATAATTTTCTGTGATTAAATAAAGCGAAAAATTCTATCAAAAAATCGTGGTAAATCTGTAAGCACCCTGCTTTAATTTCTGTAGCAATCTCGATAACATTTCTCTTTTCTAAATGTTTTTTTTTCTTTTGGCCTTTTGAATAAACTGTTTTTTTTTATATACCTTTAATACAACTAACCCCCCCCCCCCCTACCAATTACAAATTATTTACCTTTTTAAAACTTTAAATTACTTAAATTAACGATTGCATTTGCTTTTATTTAAGATGTACTAAACATCAGTATAAATTAAACCACTCCTGGATAACATTGCCGATCTCTAACAGCTAGTTTTAAACCTAAACTTATTATTAACATTAAAAGAAAAATACACTTAAATTATAAATTTCCTTTATTGTACAGTTTTTATTTATTTTAATTTTTCTAGATTTTAGTTGAAACTTTTCATCTAAATGGTACAAAAGCGCTTTATTAACCATTGAAATTTTTTTATTGCAGTTTGGATATAATTGTGGTATTAAAAGAAAATACAATATCAAATGGTTGTAGTTCGTGGTAAAAGATTGTAAATGATTTTATGAGAAAATTTAATAAAAAATTCATTTGCATTTTTAAAATATTCAATGTACAACATATACCGCAATAAGCTCTGTAGACAATATTTTTAACTACCCATGCCACATTAAAATATTTCACCTACAGTTTAATAACAATACAAGTTATAAAATTATTTAAATAAACTCAAATGTTAAAAAAAATAATAATGAAAATTAAACACACAGTAAACTTTCCAAACACTTTTTTTTTCTTTTTTTTCCTTTTCATTAAGACTATGTAAATAAAAGCCATAAAAAATGCGGTTAATTAAATAAATAGAAGAATCGTACAATCTTTTTAGTATATTTGCAATTTGTGTCGATGAGTGACATGTTTGAATGTATATGTAGCTGTTCGTGAGTGTTAGTGAAAGATAATGAAAATTACTTTTTAGAGATTAGTGAAAATATTATACATAGGGAAAATGAAGCACGGCACACTAATCTCAATAAATTTTTCAAAAAAAAAAGGGGGGGGGGTTTCTTTTATTGAGAATACATTAGCAAAATTCCTTAAAAAAAAAAGCAGTTAATTAAATAACTAGAAAAACCATACAATCATTTTAGTACACATTCACTTCTGTTAATTAATGATGGGCTTGAATCTATATGTAGCTATTCTCGTTAATGTTAGTGAATTATAATAAAAACTTGATTAAAAAAATAATATAAATATTCTATTAGTAAAAATAAAGCACTGTACACTGAACCCAGTAAACTTTCCAATAGTTACTTGGTTGAAAGAGATAATAAGTTAAGGGGACATTTTCGTGGGAAGGCAAATTTCAGGGAATATAAATTAAGCTAAGTATGGCACTATCCATTCCAATAAAATCACAGGCGAAAAAAAAATAAATAAAACAAAATAAAATGATTGAAAAATATGCTTAAAATTTTCTTTATACCTACATAGGTCAAAAAACGTACTTTAGATATACATGAGTTCCGCTCAATTGATTGTTAAATCTCAAAATGCACGAAATTTGAGCGCGTGCAAAATTCTTATTTCAAAGATCACTAGCTATTGACCTAGCTATTTTTCATGCAGATAAAAAGAATAATAAATGCAAATGCAGATACTCACCGTACTGTAATATGAAAAAATGTATGAAATTTAAGTGCAAGAATTATCCGTTATTACCACAATCACTATAACAGGTATTATGCTGCTTGGAGAAAAATAAATCCAGTGGTTCTGGCTGATTCATCATACATGAATTTCAGAATGTATTAAATTCTAATACTGATGTAATTCGTTAATTGAGTGAGCAATATAAATATAGTATTTATGAGTATCATACACATGAAAAAAATAATAATAGAAAATAAATCGGTCAAGTACGAGTATAACTCGAGCTCAAAGTGTTCAAATGTATTTTTGAGTTCCATATATTAGGAGATCTTTCTCACGATACTCCACATGATATACAAGAATAAAACTTTTTCTTTTGAAGTAACTTAATTAGCACCCTAAATTTGTCCTAAACTTATTTGTGAATGGCTAATAATCTGTAAAATATGTGGATAAAAAGACTTTATAACTTTCCCAAGTTTGAACTTTCCACGTCCCATAGTGTCCCATACGTCTCAAAGTGTTCAAATGTATTTTGGAGTTCGATATATTACGAGATCTTTCTCACGATACTCCACATGATATACAAGAATAAACCTTTTTCTTTTGAAGTAACTTAATTAGCCCCCTAAATTTTTCCTAAACATATTTGTGAATGGCTAATAATCTGTAAAATGTGTGGGTAAAAAGGCTTTATAACTTTCCCAAGTTTGAACTTTCCACGTCCCATAGTTTACGAGATAAAGGGCTCTGACAAACATACAGACAAACACAGGAATTATCTTATAAATGGTTCCGTTTTTACTTTTTAAGTATGGAACCCTAAAAATAGGGTGGCCATTCAACTCGCCAGTTTTATATTATCCTGTTTAGCCCTTTTGAGAAATCCCTATCAAAGTGGTGAGAGGAATCAACAAAATTTTCAGAAGGAAAAATAGTTCACTTAACCGGTGTCACTGAGTCAACTTAACTTTTCCAACATCGTTTGAAAAGAGTGGCCTTTGTTCGTATCATCATGGAAATATAAAAATATTTACCAAATTTTTAAATATTTTTGAAAAGCTATACATACGACATTGATACCTAGAATATAAACATCGATTAATTAGCGGGGTACAGGAGGGGATGCCGGAAATAAAGCACTTTTGTAGGAAATTTAAATTTAAATTTGTATGTATATGTTTTTCTCTATTTCATTATACACATCTGTTATAATAATATAATCAATGTATAATGAACATTTAGCTTTCTTTCTCACAATCCATCCAACACTGAAAACAGAGTAATAAACATATTTAGTACGCTATTTTTGTTTTCTTTCTTTTGCGGCATTTTAAAATTGGAAAAAATGTTATCTATATTTCATTAATTATTTTTTCGCTTTCAGTTTTGATTAAAAAAAAAATACATAAAAACATTTTTAAAAAGAAAACTAAGTAAGATAATAGTTTCTGGCGATTTTTTTTCTTCTAGGAAATAATGCTATTACATTTCACACTGCATCACATAGCAATTTTTTTTAAAAATTATTATTAAATGATCTCATTTGCATCCAAATGTAAATGTTGGTGCGCCATTTAACTACGCATAGCTGTCAACTCCTATGCCTTTTTCTAAATCATATCAACATGTTTTGTACCCCCCCCCCCTCCTCCCCTAAAAAAATAAATAAATTAGTGCCGCGTTTATTTAAAGAAACGTAGTACACATTTTATTTTATTTATTAAGTAAAAATTCCGGTTTAAATATGTTTATTTGACTTAATTAAAACGTAGAAGTTGGTATCTATGACTACGTATCTGGATTATAACTTATGTTAAAAATAAATTTTTGACCTTTCCAAACTTAATGAAAGAATCTTTTTCGATACATTTGAAGTAAATCTATGAATTCAGTTTTCCAATTTATAAGTATTCTGTTATTTTTGACGGGCCTTCATCTTGTAAATGAAATATTTACATTGTGCAACTCGCTTAAAGCAAAATTTTATTAAATCCTTTATTTATTTTTTATTTTTTCATATCAAGTGATACGAGAAAGAGACGTGTCTGTTACATAATATCTCTGTTTCTCAAAACTAACTTCTAAAGCGTTATTTAATCAAAGCTTTACGGAACTGATAACTGACATCTGCCATTGAAATATTCCTAATCTATCAAATTTTATTAACTTGTCAAAAACTGAGAGAAATCTGTTGTCAGAACATTACCTGTTGACTTGGAAAGGTATTTCTGTTGATTCGATTAATTCAAAAAGTTTTTTTTTTTTTTTTTTTTTTTTCTAACAAAGTTTTAAGATGCATTTTAATTTTCAAATAAGAAAAAAAATTGAAAAACCATAACTTGACAATAAGAAAGAGAAATAAATACAGTAAACTCTATCTAAGCTTTATCGGTCGGGACCACGAAAAGCTTCCGTCACAGACAATATTTAGTCTTATAGACAGAGTTTACAGTAATCGAAAATCGTTCTACGGGACTTTCCACGTTAGTCAGCTTTCCGCCTTACATGGAGACCACCTTAGACAGGGTTTACTGTAAACTTTTAGTCTAATTACAAATTTCAATATTTTTATGATTTAATTTATAATAAAATATTTCTGATGTAAAATCTATAACTATAATAAAGAATGGTGTTTGTGTGTAGCACCCAAAGCTACAAAATTTAGTGGGAAGGTACTTCTATGCATGTAGTTCTGCACCTCGAAGCCCGATTTCAGAATTTTGGAATATTTTTTTAATTTAAATTTTTATGCGATTTTTAGCGTTCTTTCACGTTTTTCTGCAGTTTCTTCGCATTAGTAACAGGAATCCGGTTTCAATCTTTTAGCCCAATACAGTAAATTTTGTACTCTTTTCAATAAAGTTTATCCGGAATTCGTACAGCGATGTTTGAATTTTTGGCGATTTTTTTCCTTCGACACTAAGAAATTTTTTCCAGAATGCTTGATTGGTTCGTTGGTTGCTTCCATTTTAGCCTCAGTTGTACTCAGAATCGTCTTTTTTTTTATTATTTAGCTTGGGGAGAGTTGATAATTCTTTACAGATAAAAAAAATCATGATTTTAAAAGGGAAGGGCGGGTTATTAACTATACCGATTTAGATTCTTTGACTAGATTATTTTAATTTCATTTTTTATGCGTTGTGTCGGAAATATGTTTAGAACAGAATGCACCCCCTGACGTTGGAACTAAAAGGTTTGCATGCGCGTGCGCCGAAAATGTCTATTTTAATTGAAACTGCAAAAGAAAGTTACCGCTTTGATAATCCCAGATAATGAAATATTCTCATTTTTACACATCCACAAGCATTAAGAAAAGTATTGGCAGTATTGATTCGAAACTCAGCATGTACGTTGTTTATTTTTCTGATTCCCAAAATGCAAATTTTGTGAAAATCCGACGGTAACTTTTTTTTTGACCAAAACTGACCCGTTTTGAATCAAATGATGCAGAGATTTGAGGAGGTAGTACTATTGAATTTACTTCCGCTTCGGGGTCCATCTCTCTATTTAATTTCCGAAAGACAAAGAGTCACCAGAGGAACGGTTTCGTGCAGTGATTTTTAGAGTGATTTCGCATATCGTATTATTTTTTGATGGGACTGAGCAACGAATCAGCTAGTAAATAAATAAATTTAATAGTAATATTGTTCTTTCTAAATACACGGCAGAATTCCGCTAACTCGCCTCCCTATATCTCGACATTCCCAATAACTTGACGATCAATGTTTTTATTTAATTGCTGAATGACATTTGACATTTATAGTTGCAATAATGTGCAGTATCTTTGAAGTAATAATATTTGAATATGCTATTGAGGTTTAAAAGGGTTCTTTAAAAAAGGGTTTTCACATAGTATATAGACGTCTGTAGCGCCCCCACTAAAGTTCATATATATTGTCATATATACATTCACTGTAAAAATATTAAAATTAGTATGATATTTGACTGTGTTGTTGAGGTAGAGTGTGATATTTAATCGTTAAAAAAATAATCCTCGCAAATGGCTTAAAATCCTGATTATATGATAGCATTCTTCAGTCTTGTATATGTAAGATTTATTTTTCTTTTTAAAATTATAGTTCGCGTTATGGTATGTTGTACTTTTTGTGCTTTGTGCTGTGCTGGAACTTTCATTAGAATAAAGTAAACTATAATAATAAAAATGGAAGTCTGTATGTACGTATCTGTGTTCTGAAGAAACCAATGTGCTTGGAGTTACAAGATTTGGCAGGAAGATATATCTGTACGCCGTAAGTTATGCAACTCGAATGATTTGGATTTTCTTATTTGATTTTTTATACGATTTTTAGTGTTTTTTCTCGTTTCGAGACAATTTTTTCACATTAGTAAAGGGATCGGATTTCAATTATTTAGCACAATATAATAAATATTGTACTGTTTTCAGTAAAGTTTTATTTGGAATTCGTACAGCAATTTTTGGAATTTCCGCGATTTTTTTTAAAAAGTTTTAGAGTTCTTTTGCATTGCGAGAGAATTTTTTGACATTAGTAAAAGGAACCCGGTTTTAATCTTTTAGCCCAATATAGAAGACTTTGTCCTCGGCATATTTTATTTTATTTTATTTTATTTTTTTTTCATGCCAGAGAAATTTTTTTGACATTCGTAAAAGCAGTTCGGTCCCAATTGTTTAGGTTAATATAAGTGACGGAAAAGAGGAGCACCATTGGGCAGATTGTCACCGCAAAAATTTAATTATATTCTTCACCTTATTTAGTGAAAGATAAAAGCCAGTTGCAAAGCAACTCCACTCTCTGTAGATGAGTATTTGTGTAATATATCTTATACAAGACATGAAAAAAAAATTCTAACCGTAGTACAATATGTGCACTACAATAAAAATATAAATGATACAGATAGAAAAGGTGAGGAAATTTCTTCCACTCACAGAGACGAAGCGATAAGAAGAATAGGAAAGGTCTATAGTTCGGAATGGCTGCGCGAACGACTAATCCGAAAATGGAAAGTCGGGGCTTCGCTGGCAAATGTCAGGAAGTCCGAAAGTATAAGAATTGAGAAACAATAATTGTAAATTTTAAGAGAGACTAGTAAATTTAAGAATGAAATAGAAGAATATTATAAAAATAAATGTTTTATCTATTTAAAACTGTAAAAATATCGCCATAGCCCAAAACAACAAGAGTAAAGCAAATATGTTAAATGAAATCTAACCGTAAAAAAAAGGACAATTTTTATTGTCATACATTAAATAACATAAGAATATATAAGAATAGCATTAAGTTACAATAAATCTAAGTAATAAGAAGGATAATAATAAAATATATACTTTTTTTTTCTTTGTAGTACATCTGTTTTTTTTTTACGATTAGCGTAACTTTAAACATCATAATCTAGTAATTCGTATACTATACCATTAGGTATTTTATAGATGCTATTGCAGATTTTTTTTAATGGGAATTTTATACGGTTAGCAAGGAACAAGTTTTTAAATAATTTCTCATAGTAGAATCACGAAGGTATCTATGAACCATTACGAATTGTTCTTAGGTGTTCATATTGGGAGCGAAATAAAAAATTCCATACTGGTTTTGCATGTGAAACCCCATATGGTCATAATCCATATATAATGCATTATAAATAAGCATTTTATTATGGATAGAGAGGGAGGTGCTACGAAGAAGGGGTGAAAGAGATTCAGAAACCACGGCGACTTTACTACGGATACTAAGGCTTTTTTTTTTTTTTACGAAAAGTAAGGCGTTTGTCAATGATAACCCTCAGGTACTTAGACTTTACAGGTATCAGACCAAGGGACAGTATTATTGTTAATAGTGAGTCTATTGGGATAGGAAAAAGTACGAGAAAAGACAGCAGCAGTTTTGCTTCCGTTGATCTTAATGCGCCATAGATGGCACCACTCTATCAAAATTGTTCAGATAGTGTTGAACATTTTTCTTGAGAAAGAATGGATGATATGCAGTGGCATATATAGTGGTGTCGTCCGCATACAGGGCAAGTAGACTGACTAGAGTACAGGGAGTATCGTAAAAATATAGATTTAACAGGGCAGGACCCAAATCAGAATCTTGAATTATATTGTAGTGTATTGTTAATGCAAACGAAAAAATACGATTGCCAATGTAAGAATGTATGAAATACATAAGTCCTGACAGGATATTAAGCCTAATAAGTTCGTAAATGAGGCCCTCGTGCCAGACTTTGTCAAAGGCTTGGCGATATCTAAAAATACAGTAGACTTTTTCGCATTGAAGTTTTCACCGCGGAATTCCACAACACGTAAAAGCTGGTGTTGTGTTGAGTGATTGGCTCTGAATCCGAATTGCTAAAGCATGGGAATAATATTTTCATATAGGAAATCATTTAGCTGGGATCTAATGATATGTTCAGTGATTTTAGTTAAGGAGGAGAGAAGACTGATAGGACACAAGTTAGTAGGATCATTTAGATTACAGGAGGGTTTGGAAATTGGAGAGATAATAGATGTTTCCCAGGGTTCAGAAAAGTAACAGAATCTAAGGATAGAGTAAAATATTTTGGTGATATAAATAATACAAATAATAGGAAGTTATTTCAAGGCATAGTTAGAGATATTGTCGTACCCAAGGGATTTACGATTTTTAAGTTTTTGAATACTATAATAAATGACAATGTGCTCAATTTCAGGGAGAGGCTCAAGAGGCGTGGAAAGAAAGTTATGAACAGTGCCATTGACAGGATTGAAGTGGGGTTGACTACCGAGGAAAGAGTTCAGAGAAAATTGATTTTCATAAAAATTAGCAAGGCAATCGGCTTTATCCTTTTTATGCAGTAATATTATTAACAATAAGAGGGGGAATAGGGGTATAGTTCGTATTGAGTTTCTTTTTGATACGCCAAAGGGGATTAATTGTCTTCGCTAGAAAGGTTTTCGAGGAAATTAGTCCAATTTTTTGTTTTGAATAAGTTTTTTAATTTTATTGCTGAGTCTGTTAAAACCCTCTGACAATCTTGCAAAAAGGTAAATCTGAAATGTTCTTTTTCTCTGAATTTTGTTTCATTTAAAACAGGATGTTTCCCAGGCGACCTCTAGTTAGCTAAGAAAAACTAATTTTTCAACATTGAATATAAAAAACTTAATTACAAATATGAATGTAATCCTTGGGAGTATTATTCATTGCGCAGTGCATTAAAAATGCATCAAATCAATAGAGTTTTATTACTTTAAATATTGCTTATATTGCAGTGAAACCTGAAACTTAGTGAACGTACTAACACGGGCTAGTCAATGGGTGGGTTAATTGGAGTTTTGAAGGTGGGATCTCTAGTAGACTGAAAGAGTTGCCGGGGGTATTACGTTTGTTACAGACATTACGTATGTGAGTAGGGAGGAAGAATGAATTATTATTTTTAAATTTAAAATAGTTAGCATGCTTTTGGGCGTTATCAATGATAATATATAAGTCAGTGACAGCATTATCAATATCAGTAGTGTTAGTAATATTGGGATAGGTGAGATCAGCATTATTGAGGAAATTTTTTAATTTATTCCAGTCGATTCGTAGAGATAGGGAGGAGTGATATTATTAATTAAATTAACTTTGAAGGAGACAGGTAAGTGCTCAGAGCTAAGAACATTAATAAAAGAGGTGGTATTAGAGTAGGTAAGGTTTTTGGAAATTGCAACGTCAATAATAGAGGGATAATGATGATTTTGTGTGGGGATGTGAGTCGGAGTATTAGGTGCACGAAGACCGAGTTGATGATGAGAGATAAGCTTGTGTAAGGATCTACCTCTGATAGGGGTAGTGGGCAATTCCATTGTTTGTTTTGTGCATTAAAATCACAAGCAATAAATACATATTGGTGTTGTGTAATAGTTTGTGACAGAATTTCTGAGATGTTATAAAGTACTGATACCATTAAATACTGATACTATCAAAAATTTGTTGGGGACATTCGGTCCACCTTTTCACATCGTTTCCACCACTGTTAATACAGTAAATTTTGTTCTTTTCGATTTTTGAATTTTTTCCGATTTTTTATGCGTTTTTTCACATTTAGAGACGATTTTTTTTTTACTTTTTTTTTTCTGAAATGGAAATAACTTTCTTGTAATTTTTTCTACTGCCGTGATTAAATTCAACTCGGGAGAATTCCTAATTGGTTCATATAACAACATGAATGCAGTTGCCGAAAATTTTAATTTTAGCTGGGTCGAATTAAAAAATTAATATAATTCAAGATTTACTTGATTCGAGACCGGAGTGAGCCAGGGCTGTCTCAATATACCGGGCTTTGACAGCTAGCCACTCTGGGGAAAGTCATGTGATCAAAAGAGGTTAACGCAAGAACGACTTGAAATCTTCACCCCGCTCCGATTTCTTGCCTGAGTTGAAATTTGGCTTGTGTTGTGTTATTGCTACGGTGTAAACACGTGCTTCGTTTGTTTTTTTCGTTAGATGCAATTTTTTGTATAAATTGAATTAAAACAATTCTTTATCTTGTGTAAAGACTCAAGAATTTTTGTTGATAAAGTTACATCAAAGATGGAACAGTTTCCGAATATCAAATGAAGTATCTGAAAATGAAAATGTTTTCGCGAGGCATGCAACAATTGAAAGAAAAAAAAATAACTGGACAAACTTAGTAAAAATTTACTGGAGTTTTTCTCGTGGTGGAAAAAATAAATTATATTTCGGATGTGGAAGAAGAATTGAAAAGAAAAAATAATTGGATTGATACCTTCCTTAAGGATAATTATTAGATATTCATTATTGCGATGAATGCGTTAATTTTTTTATATATGTGTGACAAATGTGTTAAAGTTGTGGAATCGGTACAAATAGATATGAATTTACAAGTAGCTGTCTTTACAGGTAAGCAAACAATTCATAATTTTGAGGTATTTTTAACTAATATTATCTTGAATTGCTGGAAAAATTATAAAATATTTTAAGTAGTATTAAAAATTATAAGATTTTTGAATCCCGTGAAAATAAAATAGATAACTATTCTAAGACTTAGAAACTGTTTTTATATGAAAATCCTAATAGTGACATTTTAGATCAACTGTGTGTTACTTATACTTTTGTAATTCTAAATTACTTTGTTTGCCATCTTAAAATGGCATTTAAAAAGAATATCTGCAAATTTAAAAATTTCTCCAGGTTTTTACAACAACTAGAAATAAATCATTAAAAGAAAAATGTATTAATTTGAAACAAAATTTAAAAAATAGTCAACTTTTTATAAAGTATTTCCTATAAAGCCCACAAACTTGTGGGATTTACAAACAATTCATAAAATCATGCGACTACTATACAGGAATTTATGTACATATCAGTTTTATTTATTTACTATTTTTAAAATAATGAGATTATTTAAATAAAGATATTGTTATTTGTGATATTCCTTAATGCGTATAAAACATGTATGTGAATTTACATATTTTTTTCTTTAAATGAAAATATACCGTAGTTCATCTATTTGAAAACAAAGATTTACAATTTTTTAAAGCTCTTTTATACAATAAATATATCTAAAATATACAATATCTTCTCATTGACTTCGGGGATTCTTTAAAATATATGTGAAATTTTGTTTTATTATTAAAATCGATAAAAATCAATTGTATTCATTATATAAAATGTTTATTATCTCTGAATTGTGAAAAAATTACTCGATATATAATTTTATGCTATTGATTAAACTCCATAATATATATTTGTGATACCCTTTGATGCATATTAAACAGGTTTCTAAATTCATATTTTTTACCTTATGAAAGAAGACTGTATTTCATCTATTACAAAGCAAATATTAGCAAAGGTTTTCATAGATAGAGTTTATTTTTTTCTATCATGAGAAAAATATCCAGTAAATTTTCATTTAGTTTGTCCAGATACTTCATTTG
Source organism: Maratus michaelseni (assembly GCA_963931845.1). Taxonomy (NCBI): domain Eukaryota; kingdom Metazoa; phylum Arthropoda; class Arachnida; order Araneae; family Salticidae; genus Maratus; species Maratus michaelseni. The sequence continues at coordinate 148,947,440 of OZ007592.1, forward strand.
ATATTCTGTAACTGTTCCATCTTTGATGTAACTTTATCAACAAAAATGGTTGAGTCTTTAAATACGATAAAGATTTTTTTTAAATTCAATTTGTATAATATTCAGAGAATAAATAATTCGTATAGCGAATACAGCTGCTTTTTATCCTTATTAGAAAGTTATTTTAATAAAACAAAATTCGTTATATGAATTATTTATTCTGTGTGAAGAACAAACAAGCAAACAAAACCTCAAGGGAAAAAAAAATATGTAATTGATTAAAGTCCATAACCTATTATTCGTGTTACGCTTTGATGCACATTAAATATATATTGTAAATAACAAAAAAATATAAATGAAAGAATATTATCATTAGATTTCATTTTAAATTTATTGAAAAGGAAAGATTTAAATTTGAATTTTTAATAAAGATTTAAATTTTTGTTTGAGTTATGTGATAAAAATATTAGAATAAACCATGTTTTAATACATTCAGTTCATTTTTAAACATTAATGTGATTTAAAAAAAATTATACAATAACATCTTCATTTCTTTTTTAAATTTGCCTTTACTTATTGTGAACTAGTTTCTGCAAGTTGTTGTGCCATATGTGTTGGTGAAGGCAAGTAAATTTATATTTATCTGTAATTTTTTTTTATATATATATAAGAATTGCAAAAAAAAAAAAAAAAAAAAAAAATTAAGTACTGAAAAGCAAAATGATTTTTATTTATGAAATCAACGACAGTAAATGAAAAAAAATATATATGTGTTAATATTTTACATGTAAACTTCATATTGTAGCATAGTGGGTATAGAGTTCAACCTTCCCTCCATTCCCCTAGCGGCGAATACGCTGTCCCGGCCTGTTATATCAAGATGACCTTGAGTGAGCGTAGGCTACACGGGTGTATCCTGCAGAAGACAGTGGACCCCCCAGGTTCGTTTAATTCGAGATTTGTTTGGAGGGAAAATGACCAGCGAAGCGGACGAAGCTCCGCTAGTATGAAGTAAATGAAGTAAATTATGATTTATCAATAACTGAATTATTTAAAACTCAAATAATTCCCTTATTCCATGAAATTCGACATTTTCGGTGACTCGCCACTGTCTGAGTCTACGTTAAGTCGAGTTTGGTTTACTCTGCTATATAATCTATGTTATTTTTAGTCAATTGAATAACGGCAGTTTTTTAATTAGTTAAACAATTAATTAAATGATAAAAAAGGGCACATAGTAGATATTATTTCCGTTTGTAGGAAATCATGTAAAAAAAAATATATATATAAGATGTTCCAAGCATGGAATATTCCTTCATTTAAATTTTTATTTTTCAAGTTGTATCCGATTTTATTTTAAATATAGAGTAATTCATGAGTAATGAATTAAGATTTTAAATAAAATATTTTTCTGTTTAAAATACATCATACTTTTCTCGAGATTACATCATAATCATGTTTCAAATTTATATTCCATAGCTGTCTACTGCTATGACTTTTATCATCACTATTTCTGATTAGTACTTTATGTATTATTTAATCGCAGATCTGAGATTACCACTTAGGAACTTAGTTTTCACAAATAGTAGTGACAAAAAATAGTAGCTGTTGTCACCAAAGTATTTCAAAAGATATATTTTGCATACAACTCCGTAGGACGTAAAAAAAAAGCTGGTCATAGAAAAAACAATTACACCCTGATTATGGAAAGAAGTGAAGGAAAATGACAAATAGATTTTCCGTTGTAAATTATTCTTTCAATGTTTATTGCGCCAGCAAATTGCAAAATATGTCTATTAAAATAAGAAATTGGCATTTATTAATCTTAACCGATTGAATACGTAAATAAATTCGGCTATTAAAACATATTTCTTACTAGTTTTTTGATGTTGTTGTTGCTTATGTTTATATATTATTTTAAGTAGTTACGTTTTCAGATAAGCCATTCAATAATTTACAAATAATGTGATTAGAAACACATTAAAAAGGAAAAGGGAATATAAAATAAATATGTATGTTCATAATCTATAATTTTATGGATTTAAGACAAACAGATGCCAAGAAAAAAATAAACAATTGTATTATTTTGCTTGGAAGTGAAAAATTAAAATTTGCAATTAGTTTGATTACAAAAAAATTTAGTAACCACTTATCAGATATGAAAAGTTCCTCAAAATATTTAAACTGAAATTGAATACAATTCGGAACAATGATGATTATTATTATTATACCTTCGATCATATATATATGAATGATAATAATCATTATTATCATTACTATCATTGTCATTGTCATCCTTCATCAAGGTTTCGGATAATGCAGTTAAATCTATAAGGGAAATTAGATTTTAGTTGCAAAGCGTGCAAAAGATAAATAATGTCGATATTTTTGCCGCTATTATCAGTTTGCTAAGAAGTGTTTTATGTAATGCATCGAAGGTGAGATATCGTATATTTGATATATTTGGATAATATAAAGATAAACATTTATCTGTTCCGATATGTAACAATAAAAAAAAAAAAAAAAAAAAAAGAACAGGAATAAAATTACAAAAATTCAGAATTTCCATACCGTAAATAATGTTTGAATCGTAATACATTTATCTTTGCTTTATTTCATTTCTCATTTTGTTATATTAACTAACTTTGTATTTATCACAGGCTACGGTCAGATGTAGCGCGCTACAAGTAGCGAAACTACAGTAGTCGCTACTTTTCCTGGTATTTTGTAGTGTAGCGCACTACATTTTGAAAATTGTAATGTAGCGAATAGCGCGATACACAAAATCAGTAGTTTGTAGTGAACACTGACGCTATTTTTACCGCTACTTTCAGGAAGGGGGGGATGTGCGTGCTAATCAATTGCGTGCAATATAACTTGCTTCTTTTGTGCAAAATGTGTTCTGCACAACAGTTTGTGAATGTCAGCCACAGCCACTCGCCTGCAGCATTTAGTAACGCATCGTATGGCGTCACGGATTTCTCCAATAACACTTGCTGGTAAATCCTAGTGCGCCAAAATCGAAATCAAAGAAATTAAAATTTCTTGCTGCAAATATTTATTTACTGACTCCATATTAGATTTTCATGTTTTAATGCGCGCTTCGCCTTTTGGAATTGTTTTAGTTACAGATTTATTATTTATTGATATTATGACAGAGAAAATTTATATTGAATTACCCACGGTCAGAACATAACGAGTAATACGTGCTTAAACTAACATTTCAGAGAATAGAACAGAACATTTTCTTATATGTTATCTATCTTAGTAAAAACTATCTTAATTTTACTTCGGATTTGTCGACTACTTTTGAAAAGTAGTTTGTAGTCGCTATTTTTTAAAACAAGAAATTGTAGTTGACTACATTTTCGATAAAGTAGTTGCTACAAAAATAAAGTAATTTTCCCGACCGTTGATCACACGATAGTATAGTTCTTTTATATTGCATTTTTATGTTACATTTTTTGTTGGATTTTATGTTGATTTTGAACGTTTTTTGTCGTTTTATTTAAATAACAGTTTCTAAATTATAAAATGACATATAGATTAAAGAAAAGCAGGAAATCGCGTGCGCGCACATACATACATATATAAAAATACTAATATATATATATCAGTACAAAAACCCTTAACGGGTTAAAAGTTGTGACGCAGCACTTTCTTTTGGCTTTATGAATTTTAAATATGGGTCTTAAAAGCAATGATATCAAATTTAAGTGACGCTATGTTAATAATTATTTTTTTAAATCATAATTTTCTTTTTAGTTTTATTTATATTCACAGGTGCAATTATTATCTTAATATGAAAAAATATATAAAATTTATTCGCTGATGCTTTTTCATTCACATCTCTCATGAATTCAAAATATGGGTTTTAAAAGAAATGATATCAAAATTTGAGTGACACCTTGGCGTTAATTTAATAGAACTCTTTTAAAATTCAATTTAAATTATTTTTGGTTTGTCTTCTAAAGTATATTTACACATACAAACAATACTTTTAATTTTTCAATACACTTTTAAATATATTACTTTCACTGAGCCTATATTATGTATTGAAATGTATTTATTTCAATAAATTGATTTATCTTCTGTGCCACGCTATCCAAAATCATAAGTAAAATTTATGTAAATGATTATTTTGCGTCATAGTATCCAAACAAAGGGAAATGTATTCAAGTGGATAATATGACGCAAAATAATCATTTACATAAATTTTACTTATGATTTTGGATAGCGTGGCACAGAAGATAAATCAATTTATTGAAATAAATACATTTCAATACATAATATAGGCTCAGTGAAAGTAATATATTTAAAAGTGTATTGAAAAATTAAAAGTATTGTTTGTATGTGTAAATATACTTTAGAAGACAAACCAAAAATAATTTAAATTGAATTTTAAAAGAGTTCTATTAAATTAACGCCAAGGTGTCACTCAAATTTTGATATCATTTCTTTTAAAACCCATATTTTGAATTCATGAGAGATGTGAATGAAAAAGCATCAGCGAATAAATTTTATATATTTTTTCATATTAAGATAATAATTGCACCTGTGAATATAAATAAAACTAAAAAGAAAATTATGATTTAAAAAAATAATTATTAACATAGCGTCACTTAAATTTGATATCATTGCTTTTAAGACCCATATTTAAAATTCATAAAGCCAAAAGAAAGTGCTGCGTCACAACTTTTAACCCGTTAAGGGTTTTTGTACTGATATCATTACTTTTTTAAGGTTATTGATGAGAATGTCAATTAGTCGAAATTAAGCATAGGGTATAAATTAATCATTAAAATAAAATTTTAAAGAAATGCTAAAAAAGACCCCTTGGACCCCAATAAAATATGAGGGTGATGGCCCAGGGAGAGGAATCCAAGACTCAACTTTTAAATTATACAGCGAGAGAGTAACACAATTAGAAGGATGAAAATGCATGGCAAAACCCGTTTGTTCCATCTTCCTCCGCCAAAGGACGCAACCTTTTCTATACAAACATAGCTGAAAATTTTTGGGCCGTCGATTCCGAGTCAAATGAGCCATACGTCGTCGTGATCGGTCCCATAGAACCCGATAGGAAAGTGCCCCCTGGTGGTGAAACTTGGAACTAAAATCGATATATCCTGTCGATGTCGAGTCGAATGAATCACACTGCATTGTGATGGGACCCATAGAACTCGAGATAGCTGCAAAATGCGTTAGTTCCATCTTCCACCACCAGGGGGCGGACTCTGTTCCATACAAACATAGCTGAAATCTTTGAGGCTGTCGATTTCGAGTCGAATGAGCCATACCTCGTCGTGATGGGGCACATAGAACACAAGATAGGAAAGCACACTCTGGTGGTGAAACTTGTAACTAAAATCGATATATCCTGCCGATGTCGAGTCGAACGAATCAAACTGCATTGTGATGGGACCCATAGAACTCGAGTTAGATGCAAAATCCGTTAGTTCCATATTCCACCACCAGGGAGCGCACTCTGTTCCATACAAACATGGCTGAAATCTTTGAGGCTGTCGATTTCGAGTCGAATGAGCCATACCTCACCGTAATCGGGCCCATAGAACACGAGATAGGATAGCGCCCCTGGTGGTGAAACTTGGAACTAAAATCGATGTATCCTATCGATGTCGAGCCAAATGAATCAAACTGCATTGTGATGGGACCCATAGAACTCGAGTTAGCTGCAAAATCCATTAGTTCCATCTTCCACCACCAGGGGACACACTCTGTTCTATACAAACATAGCTGAAATCTTTCAGGCTGTCGATTTCGAATCGAATGAGCCATACCTCACCGTAATCGGGCCCATAGAACACGAGATAGGATAGCGCCCCTGGTGGTGAAACTTGGAACTAAAATCAATGTATCCTATCGATGTCGAGCCAAATGAATCAAACTACATTGTGATGGGACCCATAGAACTCATGTTAGCTGCAAAATCTGTTAGTTCCATGTTCCACCACCAGGGGGCGCACTCTGTTCTATACAAACAGCTGAAAATTTTGAGGCTGTCGATTTCGAGTTGAGTGAGCCATACCTTGTCATGATCGGGGCCATAGAACCTAAGATGGGAATGCGCCCCCTGGTGGTCAAACTTGAAACAAGTTGAATGAATCAAACCATGTTGTGATGGGACCCATAGAACTTGAGTTAGCTCCAAAATCCATTAATTTCCCCTTCCACTGCCAGGGGCGCTCTCTGTTCTATATGAACATAACTGCCCCTGGTGGTGAAACTAAAATCAGTAAGTTCTATCGATGTCGAGTCGAATGAGCCAAACTGCATCATGATTAGGAATGCACAACCTGTGGCCCGTGATGGATAACTGGTGGCCCGCAGAGACCATACATGCCAACCTATCCAAAAATTTCGAATTTCCTTAATAATTCGTGAGAAAAATTTGCAAATTTTGTCCATAAATCGTAGGAAAATATGAATTTCATCGATCAGGCGCATAAAATCATGAATTGCATCGACTGGATGCGAATTTTGTCAAATGGGCATGGAAAAATCACAAATTTCGCCATTTTGTCGCTAGAAAAAAAAACGCAAATTTCAATAATCGGTCAACAGAAACCAGAGATGCCAAAATCAGTAATTCCGGAGTTGCAAATTTCGTCAATCACTCAAAAAAAAAAAAATCTTGAATTTTGTAAATCAATTGAAAAAACCTGCGAATTTTGTCGATAAGGCACTTAAAATCGTGAATTTCATGGATCGAGCAGCGAATTTCCTCGAATGGCGTGGAAAGATCGAGAATTTCAACGAACAGTTGCAGGAAAAATTTGCAAATTGTCCATAGATCATAGGAAAACATTATGAATTTTGTCTATCGGTTCTGCAAAATTATGAATTTTGTCGATAGGCATGGAAAATCGCAAATTTCGACAACTGGGCTTGGAAAAATCAAGAATTCCATCGAATGTTTGTGAAAAAATTGTAAATTTCAACGAACGGTAAAAAAATAATAATAATTTGCGAATTTCGCCATTGTCTAGAGAAGAAAAATTGTGAATTTCATTAATTGGCCGATGGAAAGCATATCAGTTGAAAATCATGAATTTTGTCAATCAGGCACAGTAAAAACATGAATTTTGTGGATCGGGAGAAGGGAAATCATAAATTTTGTTGAACACATGCATAAAAATCATGAATTTTGTTTATCAGGCATGTAAAAATCATTAATTTCGTCAAACGGATGCATAAAAATCAAGAAAGTCATCAATTGGGTGCGTAAAAATCTTGAATTTCATCGATCAGGCGTGTAAAAAATCTTGAATTTCATCGATAAAGTGCATAAAAATATAGGACAAAATTGCCATTCGCCAATCGGTGAGTAATACTGAAAATTTGCCGACTGACTTTACTGCCACCACTGGTCAAACTTAATAGTTCCAATTGCGATGATTCAATGGAAAAAGATTTTTTCCCCACTGTCGCTCGACAAATTTCAAAACCATTTGGCGAATTTCACGATTTTTTCAAAGAAATTATTTGACGGATTGTGATTTTTTTTCTTCTCGAAGCCATTCGACGATATTCGAAATTTTTTCCCCCTGAAACCAGTTGATAAATTTTGTGATTTTTCCACTATCAATGAATTTTGTGATTTTTCTGCTATCGATTGATGAATTTCGTGATTTATCGACTATCGATTAATGAATTTCACGACTTTTTCCATAAACGAACAAATTGTGCACTTTTTTTCCACTGCCATTCGACGAATTTTGCAATTCTGTTCCGCGATTGTTAGACAAATTTCACTATTTTTCTCCCGAGATCATTTGACGAATTTTGTGATTTTTAATTTTACTGACTGATTGATTTATATTTAATAATAAAAGTTAAAATGTTTTGATTTAAAAACAAGATGGCTAACTGAGGGTGAATCCCAAAACTTAGCCGCATCATCAATGAGTTAGCTAATCAAGCATTTAGCTCTTACATTTTGTTTAAAAGGTGCACACAAAAGCAAAAAATATGAATTTTTTTTAATCCTTACCATCACTGTTGAAATCCTGAACCAATTAGAATCTAATTGTGACAGTGTATTTATCTTGCAAATATCATTGAGGAGTTTTTTATACAGGGACACGCAAAATCAAAACATCACATGATGACATTCAAATTACTAAGCCAATTCAAACCTAATTATGCCAAAGTATCAATCGATGAATTCATTAATCAAATATGTTGGGCAAAATCCTAGAACAAGCAAAACATCCGATTTGGCTATTTTTTTTACGCACGTCAACCAAAAAAACGGCAACTTCCAAATTCTACCCAATCAGAACGCATGCTTTTTAAGCTTAAGCAAGCAGATACTTACACACTGCTTACGGCAAGCTTTTTCACAAAATAAACAAATTTTATTTCGTTTTACAATTATTTACAAAGTTTCAGCAAGTTTTTCTTCACGATTTTTCTATTTTTACAAACTTTTAGCAATATTTCGTCTGGATATTTCAATTTTTACATACAAGCATTTAGCAATTTTTTCCTCCAGATTTTTCTATTTTTAATAATTTTTAGCTATTTTTTCCTCCTTGCTAAAACTTTGTAAATTGTCATAAAACGGAATAAAATCAATGTTTACTTCGTGAAAAAATTTTCATAGAAACTGTGTAAGTAGTGAATTCTCTGCTACAAAGAACACAGGTTATGATTGGGGAGAATCTAGAGAATTCTGATTTTTCAAATGCACGAAACTCATTCAAGCACCAGTTAGTAACATGTATATGTACTCTTTGCGTACATTAACAGAAAAAAAAATCCTGGATGCATGAAACTCCCTGTGCAGCAATCTCTAGAATGCATGAAATTCATCCAAACAGCGGTTAATAATTGATATATATATATATATATATATATATATGTGTGTGAGTACGCTTCGCGTACATTAACTGAAAAAAAAAATCCTGGATGCACAAAACTTGCATTTCTCTGACTTCGGTTTTTCGAAATAGATAAAATGCTTCAGGGATTCAATCCAGCATCGCTGAAATGTTACATAATCACAGAAGATCACTAATTATAATTAAAATATAGATAAAATGCTGAAGTGATTACAAATTAATCACTGAAGCATTTTATCTATACTTCAAAACATATTTGTTTTGTTTCTCATTTCCAAAATAATTTTCATTCATATTTACTTATTATAAGCATGTTATTTAATTTTACTGACTGATTGATTTATATTTAATAATAAAAGTTAAAATGTTTTGATTTAAAAACAAGATGGCTAACTGAGGGTGAATCCCTAAACTTAGCCGCATCATCAATGAGTTAGCTAATCAAGCATTTAGCTCTTACAGTTTGTTTAAAAGGTACACACAAAAGCAAAAAATATGAATTTTTTTTTAATCCTTACCATCACTGTTGAAATGCTGAACCAATTTGAATCTAATTGTGACAGTGTATTTATCTTGCAAATATCATTGAGGAGTTTTTTATACAGGGACATGCAAAATCAAAACGTCATCATGATAAGATTCAAATTACTAAGCCAATTCAAACCTAATTAAGCCAAAGTATCAATCGATGAATTCATTAATCAAATATATTGGGCAAAATCCTAGAACAAGCAAAACATCCGATTTGGCTATTTTTTTTACGCACGTCAACCAAAAAATCGGCAACCTCCAAATTCTACCCAATCAGAACGAATGCTTTTTAAGCTTAAGCAAGCAGATACTTACACACTGCTTACGGCAAGCTTTATTATACAATTTTAACATAAATTTTATTTCGTTTTACAATTATTTACAAAGTTTCAGCAAGTTTTTCTTCACGATTTTCTATTTTTACAAACTTTTAGCAATATTTCGTCTGGATATTTCAATTTTTACATACAAACATTTAGCAATTTTTTCCTCCAGATTTTTCTATTTTTAATAATTTTTAGCTATTTTTTCCTCCTTGCTAAAACTTTGTAAATTGTCACAAAACGGAATAAAATCAATGTTTACTTCGTGAAAAAATTTTCATAGAAACTGTGTAAGTAGTGAATTCTCTGCTACAAAGAACACAGGTTACGATTGGGGAGAATCTAGAGATTTCTGATTTTTCAAAAGCACGAAACTCATTCAAGCACCAGTTAGTAACATATATATGTACACTTTGCGTACATAACAGAAAAAAAAAAATCCTGGATGCATGAAACTCCCTGTGCAGCAATCTCTAGAATGCATGAAATTCATTCAAACAGCAGTTAATAATTTATATATATATATGTATATATGTGTATGCTTCGCGTACATTAACTGAAAAAAAAAATCCTGGATGCACAAAAATTGCTATATTCCGCACTCCCTAGAATGCATGAAATCCATTCAAGCTGCGGTCAGTAATGTTCGCACAAAAATCGGTTTACAGCAATCTCTAAAGTGCTTAAAATACATCTTATCATATAAAATCAACAAAAATGCACTTACCGTTATTTCTCATCCTTCGTTTTTTTTTAATATTTCACAGGATTTATCCTTTATGACATAAAACACATTTCATAAACATAATTCAACAAATCTGACACACAACAAACCAACCCACAGACAATAGAACTCTATTATAGAATATTCTAATCTGTCAACCAACCAATCAAATCTAATTCCCTCAAAAACCAGCTCAATTTTCAGAACCATGCATTCTGCTCATGCTAGAACCAAGCACAGAAGGCGGGGAAAATACGTAAGAAATAAACCGGTAACAAGAAAACTCATTTATCGCTTCGCTAAATTCGATGACGCCAAGCGTCTCGCTTGTTCTAGGATTTAACCTATTTTTCTTAATTATCTGTCTTAGTTTGTGAATAAATTTTTGTAATGTCAGTTGAAACTGATCTCTCGTACATAACGATGCATCACATTTTTTTAATGTTTTTTTTTTCTACACCATGATGTTGCTATTTAACAACATTATTTTAATTTTAAAAAGAAAACAAACAACTAATAAATCAGTAAATATGAACGTTTTGCACTCCTGAAACCCCCCCCCCCCCAAAAAAAAAAAAAAATATATATATATATATATATATATATATATATATATATATATTTAATTTCAGGGTAACTGAAGAAAAAAAAAATCCTTCTATAGCGTTTCTATTTTTCCATGCGCTGTGAAGATTTTTTAACGGGTTCAAAAACAAATTTCACAAATACTTCTAACTTAATTAACAAATATTTCAAAAATATATTTTTAATTCCATGTTGTTTATGTATGAAGAAAGAAACAAAAGTTTGGTAAACTTCTATCTCTGTTTAAATAGTCTATTTCAAGAATAAAAACATTCGGTAGAATGCATAGCTTTGACAATACATAAACAAAAATGAAGAATACAGTACCTGTTTTTTTTTTTTTCAATTTCTTATATTTGGTGCAAGATACTACTGAATACTTTGCTACAAGATTTGTTTAAAGATATTACCCTCTCTCATGATTTTTAGGTTTCCAATGCCACGTCTACCATTGCCCCGAGAACTGACGACTGATTTCGTGATTTATTAAGTAAAATCTATATTTAACATTTGAAAATAAACTTTCACTAGAAAAAAAAAAAACAATGGTAGAACTTTCATTTCTCTGACTTAGGAAAATAAATATTAGAAGATAAATACATATTTCTTTATTATCTGTTTTTAAAATGCAAATTTAAGAAATGAAATTGAAAAAAAAAAGTACTGTATTCTTCATTTGTTTATATAGCTGATCAAATATACGCATTTCACTGAATGTTTGGATTCTTATACTATGAAACAGAAGCTTACAAACGTGTTTTTTATCGTACATAAACAACATGGAATTAAAAATATATTCATGAAGTATTTGTTAATAGAAGTTAGAAGTATTTGTGAAATTTGATTTTCAACACTTCAAAAAATGTTCATAGCAGCGAATCGCATCGCACACGAAGAAAACAAACTGATGATTGATTCATTTTGAATGATTCCTTGTTACGCAAATTAATTGATAAAAAAAAATCTTAATCTTTTTTTTCCTTTAAAAAATCACAAATTAAATATAAATAACAATTAAATTGTATATGTATAATTATAAAATATTTCAATATTTTAATCAAGGAATCTAAATATTTTTCGACTTAATGAAGATTTTGATATAAGAAATTCTTTATTATAACAAAAAAGAAAAATATACAAACAATAATTTAATTTAATACATATATATTACATATTAAAAATTGCATTAAAAACTGTTTTCGTATTAAAAAAAAAAAATCTAAATAGTTCTTCAGCCAGATATGATTGCGAAATCGCCTTTAACTATAACCGTGATACCCATGAATATCCTGACCGCGCAGGAATAAAAAAGGGTGAAAAGGCCGAAAATCTTTAATGTTTGTCTACCAGAAAAAGCATAAGAAAAGAGTCCGATTTTGAAGCTGGATTATATAAAAAACAAGAGTTTTCCTACGTTAGCTCAAAATCTTACTCTCTTCATCTAAAAGCGATTAATATAATATATTAATTTAAAAAAAATCGTTCGATCCATTTTCGAGATAACACCTCTGTGCCCATTACACCATTACATTTTCCATTTTCGCTTAAAAATTGGTTTCCAGATCTCAAAATCTGCTGCATGTAGAAATCTATAAATTTCAGGATAGAGTTAGGCCATAGATATAAGACTAATGTGAAAAAATCGAAACGGTATGCCTCATATTTACTGAGATATTAAATGTCGGCGTTTCGATTTTCCTTTGATGTCCTGCTAGCTGTATATATGAGAGTGACGGAATCTTCGGTTTTGGGCTTACGGTTTTCGGTTTTTCGCTGCGTCACTGAAGAGACTACCGTCTCTTATGATGGATATGCAGCTACAAAAAATTCACGCATATATATATATATATATATACGCATAAGATAATACAGAGAGTTTAAAAAATCTTTTATTTAAATATATTTCCATCTATTACATATAACGGTCTTTGATCTAGTTTAGTCTTATTCATATAATAATTATATAGCTGCCCGAAAGTCATGAAATAATAACACGCGTGTTTTAAAGAACTTATGTAATCCAGTTTTTTTTTCACGAAAAATGAACCTTTTTTAACTCTTTTCTTCGTGCAGGGGTGTGTCTTATTATTTAAATAAATTTTTATTTTGTTACTTTCGACATGACCGTACATTTATGAGAAAACAAGCTTGATTATAACAAAATTGTAATGTTTTGAATATTTATTCAAAATATTATGTCACGATTACATGGTCAGGTACAATTAAATTTAATATTTGATTTAATAAATGTTGCTTAATTTTCGATGCATCTGCAATATTATGCAGTCAATCATATGAAATAATGAATTTGAAATCATGCATACCATTACAATAACCCTTTCGAAACGATTTACAATGAACTGCTGAAAGTTCTTTCTTTTATGGATTTTAAAGGGGGGAAAAGTATAAAATTTAAATATGTTAATAAAGCAATAAAATATAATTTCAAGCGAAGATAAAGTAAATAGAATTAAAAAAGGATGGAATAAAAGTAATAAAAAAGCAATAAAATAACGTAATGTTTTATATGAATATCGTTACATTAAATTTACAGCTGAAACGAAAATAAAACTGACACAAAATTTTTATTCATTAGATATTTTCATAATAATTACTTTGTTAGATTTTTGTTTAAGTTATTTTAATTTTAATTTTTAAATAGTAATTAATCATTCTGATTTAGATTTCGACATAATGGAATAACTTAATGAATATTTCCCGAGAATATAATATGCAGTATAAAAACTCTTTCACAAATATTTCATCAATATGTGATGCTTTTATATCGCGCCAGTATTCTTTTTGTGTGTGTGTGTGTAATGACATCATATTAATTTAGGACATTATTGATGAAAAACACTTGAAATTCATGTGTCATATTGTTATGAAATTAATGTGTCATATTGTTGAAAATGTATTCATACCCCGCGATTAATCTTACTAGTTTGACATGAAATATTTTTGCCAAAAAAATCTTTAAATATCAAAATAAATCATTTCAAAAACTACATAACAGACTGATTCAAAAATTTTCACGAGTCAATAAAAACTGTGCTACACACAATTGCCAGTTTTTTAATAACTCTTTTGTGCTCATTATATTTCTCAGATATTTAAAGTTATAAGTCAGGTACCAGTTATCATACATATTGTAAAGCAAGAAGTCCTAAAAGCGTATGTCTGGAGTAATTTCAAAAACTACCCGATGGACTTTTTTGCGCTTTGCATCATCGGATAGAGAAAATTTCCACGGTCATTTTGATATTATAATATACCGATATAACCATGATTTTCGATAATAAAATTTGGTATATTATCCTTATTTTGTACAAAAAGGTTGACATTGGTGTTTGTTTTTCATCTTTGCGACGGCATATTATGCTATCGTTTGGTTAACGATCGTTGGGAAACAGCTATATCAGTTAGAGATTAAAAAAATATAAACACACATAAAAATAAAATAAAATAACTATTACTGATTTTACTTAAAATACAAAGAAAAAAGTTTTACTGAGCAATAATATTATAAAACTAAGATACTTAACTTAAATATGAAAGAAATGTTTGTACGGCTTAAAAGAAATATTCAATGTCAAAGACGGCCATTTTGAAACAATATTTGGCAATTTATCACTTTCGTTGCCTATAATTGGCGCCTGGATAAGAAAAGATGTACTTTTAGGGCCTTTTGCTTTATGATACGTATGATTACCATAAAAGTCACAGCAGACAATTTTTAAAAAATACATTTTATATTGCAAATTTTATCTCTCATTTACAGACGATTTTTGCAATTCCAGTTCAATATTTATGTAGGACGTCGACAGTATTTTTACCTGAAAGAATAATAAAAAAAATTCAAATGTAATCTGTAATTTTTTTATCTGTGCAAATTAAAAATGAGGTTGAGTTTGAACTTCACAGATAAATATTTTTAGAGGTATATTTAAAACATCACTGCACCCGCGCGAAGCCAGAGCGGGTTGCTAGTTTATTTTATAATAAATAAAATAACTAGTATGTTGTGGCCATCCCAACACTTTCATCTATATAAATCAAATCAATTAAATGATTTAAATAGTACAGGAAATTACATCGATTTAGAAAATAGGGATATGAGGGGTAGAGGAGGAGAAACGTTATTTTCTATGTAAATACTTTCGTTGAGTTGCGTGCATTTAAACTAAAGATATAAGCATCACATATTTCGAACAAATTATCGAATTTCGGCACACCATCTTAAAAGTCTGCAACCAAAATTAAATGGCAATCTATTCCCATGATGAGGATTCTAAAGGTAAAGGTACGTTGAATTGTGTGCATTTAAACTGGAGATATAAGTATAACAATTTTCGAACAGATCATTGAAATTCGTCACGGCCTCTTAGATGTCTGCTACCAAAATTGAATGCCGACATATTCCCATATTCAGAATGCTAAGCACGGTTTTATTTAATTCTGTGGATTTGAACTGGTGGTATAAGCATCGCATATTTCGGACAAATCATTGAATTTCGGCACCTTCGCTTAGATGACCGCAACCAAAAATGAATGACAATCTGTTTCTATCATGAGGATTCTAAATTTGATGTTTCGTTGAATTCTGCGCTCAGCCCATAAACTGGAGATGACATAAGCATCACATAAATGGACCAAATCACCGATTTTCAGCACCCCCTATTGGAGGATTTTGCCCAAAAACTAATCAGCATCAGTTCACAAAAGAATAGAACTTCAGATGAAATTTCATCCTGTTCTACGATAGAGCATCCATAAAATTCCTGTCATATATAGGCAGACAGACAGACTCACGGACCTGCATTTTCTAAAAACAGTCAAATCGTGTTCATGACTTACTAAAACGGATAAATGCATCGAAAATCGGAAGTCGAATTTTTTCACAAATCCACTACTTTCTTCTTACATAGAAAAAAGTGATACAAAAAGCATTTTTTTCCCCTTTGGACTTTGTTTTGTTAGAGATGAGATTTAATGCCCTACAAATGATATTAAAAGGGTATTAATCATATTTTCTTTTTAGATACTTGACAAAATAAGCATAAATCATTATCGTGTGTGTGCGTCTTACGAGATGGTTGACATTAACAATTTTTCTACCAGTGTCAAATGATATCTTTTAAAATATTTTGATTTAATGTTATTTTATTTGTAATTTTTAGAATAAAACAATCATTAATACACTGAAGAGATATTTTTTTTATACTTATTAGCTTTAAAAATCTTAAGTAAAATAAACATAAATCAAAACTTTAAAAGGTGTCATTTGACAGCGGTAGAAATAGTGTTAAAGCTCATTAGTCATATGGGCGGATTTATACGTTTTAGAAGGTCCTGAATACGTTTTGACTGTTTTTAGAAAATGTCTGTACGTGAGTCTGTTTGTGTGTCGGTCTGTATGTGACAAAAATTTCTGGAATTTCTATCTCAAGAAGTAATGCAAGAAGTTTAATAAAACTTCAGCTGCAGTTAGGTCCTGACATAAATTAGTGCTGATTAGGTTTTGGTACAAATCGCAAAACAGGTGGCGCTGCTATGCTGCATTCTTCACGATTTCTCCTATAGCTATATTTCAAGAACTAGTGCACGGAATTTCATCAAACTTCATATTCTCTTAGACCTTTACATAAATAGACGCTGATTAGATTTTAGTATAGCTCGTCTAACAGGTGGCGCTGCTTTGCTGCATTTTTCATGATTTCCGCGAGAACTATATCTCAAGAACTAATGCATGGAATTCCTCCAAACTTCATATTCTGTAAGATCTTGACATAAATATGTCCTTATTAGGTTTTGGTGTATACCGCCCAACAGGTGTCGCTGCTATTCTCTGTTTTCCACAATTTCTGCGATAGTTGCACCTCGAGAACGAATAGATTGCCATTTAATTTTGATTGCAGACGACTTGATTTATATGGAAGAAAGTTTTATGATGGTCAAAACATATTAGTTTTTCTTGTTTTGTCGTTGGCCAATGGAGTACACCTTGTGTCATTGTCTAATGTTGTTTTTACAATAAACTACACTTTTTCCATGCTCCTTGAGTGGAAACAAATAAATAAGCGTGTGTAATTTTCTATGATCCTACTTTCAAGGTCATGTTTGCAACAAAAAATGCATTTAAAAAAAAACTGGCTTACGTAGTTTTTTTTTTTTTTTTTTTTTTTTTTTTTATGATGATGATTCAATTCTTTTAAATGGTTGATAAGGTTTTTTTTTTCAGTGATGTTAATGTTAAATCATAGTATTCAGTCGGTCAAATTCTGTAAGTTTTCTCCGGTTGTACATTTTCGCACCGACTCTGTAGAAATTATCATATTTACAAATAGATGTGTTTCTTTCTACACGCGCGTGTTTGAAAGTGTAATAGAGTTTCAGATTAAAGATAAAAGAGTAGATAGCCTAGAAATATTCAGTAGTAGTTAAGGAAATAACATTGAAAATTATTGTATAAAGTGTACCAAAGGTTAACTTTGTCAATTGTTCTTTAATATAAACAGAAAAGTGTTTTTAGATTAGGTGAAATCAGCGTGTTTGTGCAGTTATGTTAAATAATAAGATTATTTTGTTGATTCTAAAGTGAAATATTGGTTTTCTCTAAAGTAAAAGCAAGTAAATATAAATATGAATCAATAAATGAAAATAGTATATTAAATTTACTAGTAGAATTCAATTGCAGCGATTGCTACCGTCACATCACTATAAAATTTTAAAATATCACTTTTGTATGTTCAAATTGAAACTATTTTTTTTAGGGTTTCGTTCATCTCACGAAACCCTATTACTTCCGCTCTGTTGTCTGCCCGTCACAGAGCCATTCTCAAAAACTATATAATTTGAATTGAAATTGTGTATCTATCTGAATTCCAGCTATGAAGAGCTCAAAATATTAAAATTTGAAAAAATCTTATTATTTTAATAAATAGAGATAAACAACCAAAATTGTAACAGCCTTTTCCTATAAAATTTAAACATTTTTCGTTATAGCAGATGCCAAAAATTAAAAATCCACGATGAAATTCTTTCCACAATAATTAATTTTCTATCAGACGATTTCCACGTGAAAAATGAAAATGAAATAAAAAGTTTCACCAATTGAAAAAAAGATAAATATGAAATAAAATTGATTGACGTCATAGTGGTAATATAACGGAAAATGTTTAAGATTTCTCAATAATACAAGGAGTATGAGTATGTGTATGTACACAAAGCAGATTAATATCACGTCATTAGAGAATTAAAAAGAAAATCTGACGTCATATTGGAAGTTTAACGAATTTTTCAGATGTTTGATAATAATACAAAGCGATTATCAATATGAGTAATAGAGAATAGTAAATATATGAGTTTGAGAAACATATTGAATCGTGATAAAAATCAGATTATGGAAATATTCGCATATTTTAACATTTTGAAGGTGTACAATTTGTTTAATTTTGAAATTATTTTTTAAATATTGCATTTAGTCCGCATGACGGATATTATTATGACAGAATATAATAGCGGGCTGGTTTAGATATTCGAAAAAACGAAAGAATAGACCGGTAAATTTTTACTTTATAAAAAACATGACTTTTTTTGTTGTTGTTGTTGCTAAAAGAAATTTATTTGAATTTATTAAAGAAAGGATAAAGTGTTTTGAAAGGAATATTAAACGAAATCCTTTGAGCGATCTTCGATCACACTCACCCACTTGTTTTTTATTTGTTTTAAATATTCAACTTTAGAATGAAAGTGTAAAAAGGTTTCAGTTTTTCTTACAGCTTTTCTGCTTGATTGTCCTATTTGAATCTAGTTAAAAATAAATAAATAAAAATTGACGAATTACGAAAAATGTTTCAAAATTTTATGCAGATTTCGGAAAATTTATTGTTGAAAAGGAAGAATGTCAAAAATTTATTTTTCATGAAGTAAACTGAACCGAACTAACCGGACTGAAAATTTGTTCTTTAATTCGATTTTTAATAATATTGTATCATTTTAGATTGACATTTTTTTGTTCATTTTCCTTCTTCAACATTTATGGTATAATCGGATTCCCCTGTTCGTAGGTTTTCTGTTGCTGATGTATCGATAATTTGATTTTTTTTTAATTTGTTGTTTTAAAGCTTTTAATTTTTGTGGCTAAATTTTATTTCAGTGGAATATTATTATATTTTCTTATCTAAAATATTGCATTTGCGGTCTCATTAAATAGCTAGAATAGATAATTTGCTACTGCTGGCATGTTAGAAAAATTTATTTATTTTGTAAAATAGATGTTAAAACGTTTTATTTAAATCAGAATACTTTTATCTAAACAACTTCTTCATTATGTTAAATATTTCAAAGATACATTCACTTATAATTCAAGTTACCCAAATTATTTTTAGTAGCAATAGCATAATTCTATTTTAAAAGAAATTTAAAATTTGGTAGAGAATTATTATGTGAAATAAATAAATAAAATTTAATTTTGTTAAATTTTTGCTTCATTATATATAATATTTCCACGTAACTTGTTTTAAACAAAATAAAGAAATTCTATAAATATGCAAAGATTATAGCATACAATTATCTATGCGCAACACATGATTGTTTACATTCTTAGCTTTTGAAAATATAATAATAATGATATAATAAATACTTCCTAAGACGGATTCGTAAGAGACTAAGAAAGAAAGTGCGTTTTAGACACGTTTTAAAAGGTATAACAGTATGGTATTCTTTCTGTTAGGACTAGGATAATTTTCTTTTTAAGGCAGGATTTGGTTACAGACAGTTTCCGTTTTAATGGGTTTTAGTGTAATAGTAATTGGAATATAGGGAATGTTATCATTTACTATCAATCTAGTTCTTAATTTTCAATAACAGGAAAAGCTTTAGTTAGTTCAATTAAAATTTATTATTATAACAAGATTTAATTAAATAGAGTAAAAAAAAAATTTTTTTTTTCGCTAAACTATAACATTTTTTGTGTATTAGCAGTTTGAGGTTTGGAGGTGAAAATGATTTTCTAAGCATTTTTTTTATTCTTATTATTTTAATATCGTACCATGATCAGAAAGTTTCAGCCATTATTATTGTTTTTTACATATTCTACTCTTATTGTTAAAATACTTATTCAACGAATTTAAATAAAATTATTCACCCAGAAATTATTTTAGCGGAACAAAATATTACTTTTGCATACTTTTACATTTTCTTACTTTTTTAAATCTACAAGTATAATGTCGCGCAAGGAAATTTGTTTTCATTGAAAGAAATATTTTTCTTTCTTTAAATGTAGGTTTTTTTATCTTTTGAACTTTATCAAATAAAAAATAAGTTTTTTCCTTCGTTCAATATTATTTTCAAGCAATACAAATTGCCAATCGTATCATTTGATATATCTTGAAGTCACTGTTACTCAATTAAAATATTAGGACTTTGAATATGACTACACCTTATGGTCTTGAATTTTAAGCCAACTCCTAACAGTGTCATTTATAAAGCAGAAACAATTAAAAAACATCTTTTAAATACAGTAGACTCCTGATTATCCAACGTTCATTTATATGACACACTTGGTTATCCGACATCCTTCCCACATCTCATTATAAGAGTGCTTATAGCTGTATTCCAAAATTCCAGACGATTTTTTTTTCACTTATAATCAATTAAACACGGTAAAAATGCTAATAAATAATTTAAACATTATTAAATTATTTCAATACATTATACATTTTATTAAATAATGTAGAATAGTATTAAAATATTCATTTTAAAATAAATTTTAAAAAATTCGAAAATCCAGAAGAATTTTCATCAATGAACACTTCTGCCTGTTTTAACATTCCGTGGCTAAACAAAATTGTTGGAAAATCATCAAATAATCTAATTACACAGATTCCGATCTTGTTCTAAGCAAATCACAATTAAAGAAAAAAATAAACTGTGACAGTGAGCTTTTTCTTGAAATTGCACCATTTTTACTTATAATAAAGAATAGTACATGATTACAGATTTTTCTCTCTTAAATATGCTTTATTTTTACTTATGATATATCTTTTACGTTTACATTTTTTTTTTTTTTTGCTTCACTATAATAGCTATTTATTTAAATTATAGTAATTTTATTTACAGTTTTACACGTTTGTACAATTAGAAAATGCATCTGATAATGTCCTCCCGATTATCTAACGATTTAAATTTTCCTACATATTTCTGTTTCCGTGAGTGTCGGATACTCGAGAATCTAATTGTATTATGCAAATCTGAAAATTATGTATTAAGTCGATTGTGATACTTATTTACCTCCTATTGTAAACTTAATATTTTAATTAATTAAAAAGAGTATAAGTAAATGGGAGGTTATCCACTAGTAATTTATTTTCTTCCTAAAAATATACACATTCAATCAAAATGAAACTACATTTACTTTGCATCGATTACCTCTTTCGCCCACCTTCCCGCCCTTCCCGTCTCTCTCTCTCTCTCTTTCTTTTTTTTTTTAATAAAATGTTAGTTCTACTTCTAATAAATAATAATAATAATAATAATCGCAATTTTATTTGAAGGGCTCAGAGTGAGAGACTTTTGAAGTTGCTAAAATCTTTCATGGATTTGTAATAATCTTGCAAGAAACCTACTTGAGTGTGTCAACTAGACATAATTGAGTTTCACTATTACTTGATTACCTTTTTGAACAGTATGTATTAAAGACATCTAAAAAACAATAAATTTTTAGCACAAACTACGAGACACATTTTAATAAGTTTCAAAAAGTAAACATAGTTGAAAATTCAACTATTGCTAGTAGCTGTGCTTATTTCAAGACTAATTTTGTAGAAATACCATAATTACAAACAAGACTTAGATAGTAAAGACGCCCATTCAGTTAATAAAATTTTAGTTGAGAAAGCTTTCAACCTAAAAAAAAACTCCCTTATACCTCATGGAGTAACTATCCTAATAGTAAAAATGATTGTATATGATACAACTTTAAATGAGTTTTCAACATTTGAACTTTTAAGTATTTAATTTCTTCCTTGAATGTTTCGTTTACTTTTGTTAATTTGATATCAAGGTTACTTTGTTATAGAAAACGATCGAAGTCGTAGATAGGCAATTTTCGGAGATAATCGTTAAAACCAGACAGATAATGGATCCTTTTTAAATCATTAAGAGATCGTGGTTTAGAGTTTACACACAACTGAGTTTCACTTTATAATAGCATTAACTACAACGAGGATATTCACATTTAGCATAAAAAAATGACATTAAGTAATTTTAATTCCTTGAACTGGTTTGTTTAAATCTTTCGGTTTGTTTCTCTTTCCTTTTGACAGAGGTCATTGCACCACGAGATTTAAACTTATTGACAAAAGAAAGTCAAAATATGTTATATTTTCACTGAAGAGTTGGAATTCTGTTCAAATGATGTATGTCTCTTTTTAGATTTTAGATGACGAAAAAATAGGCCAAATTTCATTGGGCGAAAAAGACATCAAGACGGTCATAGAATCTAAGAGGAACATATTAAATTTGTTTCAGGTGAAATGTTGTCATTTACGATGAAACGGATTGTTCGTTTTCATGAACTGATTATCCTGTTTCCAATTGAATATATCTTTCTAAAATTAGATTTGGGCGAAAAGATTTTTCTCGCCCGCATTATTAAAAGTTTAACGGTACAATGTTGACCTGAAATGCAGTAAACATCTTTGTTTATTTATTTTAATGATGTGATACTACAGGAAAAAACAATGTTCTATATTAAAATTGACCGTTTAAGTAAATACTTTGTTCTACCGTATTCTTTTTTTTTTTTATGAATATTTTGAATGTGGCAATATATTAATATATATATATATATATATATATATATTCTACTGTTATTTTGGATGTACTTAATCAACGAATTTAAATAAAATAATTTACTCCGAAATTATTTTAGAAGAACAAAATATTACTTTTACATATTTTTACACATTATATTAAGTTTTTAAATCTCCAAGTGAAATGTCGCGCAAGGAAATTCGTCTTCAGTGAACGAAATATTTTTATTTTTTCTTTCTTTATTTTTTTTATCTTTTGAACTTTATCGAATAAAAAATAAGTGTTTTCTCCGTTCAAGTTTTTGTTCAAGCGATACGAATTCTCAATCGTATCATTTGATGTATCATGAAGTCATTATTATTCAATTAAAATATTAGGAAGTAGAATATAACTACACCTGCTGCGTCTTCAATTTTAAACCATTTCACAATTAGCACAAAAAAATGACATTAAGTAATTTTAATTCCTTGAACTGGTTTGTTTAGATCTTGCGGTCTCTCTTTCTCTTTGACAAGGGTCGTTGCACCATGATATTTCAACTTATTGACAAAAGAAAGTCAAAATGTTTTCACTGAAGAGTTGAAATTCTGTTGAAATGATGTCTCTTTTTAGATTTTAGATGACAAAAAATAGGCCAAATTTCATTGGGCGAAAGAGATACCAAAGACGGTCACAGAATCTAGAGGAACATATTAAATTTGTTTCAGGTGAAATGTTGTCATTTACGGTGAAACAGATTGTCCTGTGTCCAATTGAATATCTTTCTAAAATTAGATTTGGGCGAAAACATGTTTCTCGCACGCATTATTAAAAGTTTAACAGTACAATTTTGACCTGAAAGGCAGTAAATGTCCTTGTTTAGTAATTTTAATGATGCGACGTTACAGGGGAAAAAAAGTTCTATATTAAAATTGACCGTTTGTGTAATACTTTTTTTCTGCCTTATTATTTATTGATGGATATTTTAAATGTGATTAAACAATAACAATAACTTTAAACAATATGGAAAAAAAAGTTCCGATCATTGCAAAAAAGTTAAAAAATTTCTATTTTTTTTTTAAATGAGTCGTTGTTTTTAAAAGTTAAGCAAATACATTTTTATTATTGAATGATTTGCATTTGAATAGGTTTAAAAATATTCGTTAAATTATTTTACGGCTTTTTTAAAATCCATCAAACTTATTTTATATTTTTTATGGGGTTTTTTTTTCACGTAAATGTAATATGCCATGATCGCTAACCGTCCCTGTTATCTGAAAAAAAAAATCATGGTTTTGGTATGCGCCACACTTTCAAAAGCAGTGATTTGTTGAAAAAGTCGATGTTCTTTTAATGTAACTACAATGTAATAAAATTTCCTCAATATAATTACCGTAAGCCAAAAAAAAAAAAAAAAAAAAAAAAAAAAAAAAAAATGTATATTTTACTTTACTTACTTATTTATTTTATTTCAATATTTCATTTCTTCTTTAGAAAAGTTACAATAAAACAAAAAAATAAATTTAATTTAATAAGTAAAAGTAGAAAAATTATTTAGTAATAAGTTGTATGTATATAATCATAAATTATTATAAAACAATGTTTTAACAATGTTGACAATTCACCACAGTTACAGTACAACTGTTGAATTCTGATTCACTGCAAACAAAAATTGTTGGTTTTACAGTATAATACTGGCAACTGGAGTGCCAGTATTATACTGTAAAATCAACAATTTTTATTTTCAGTATTGTGTTAGTTAATATTATGCAACATAAAAAAAAATAATAATTCTATTCAAAGTGGATTTGGCTCACTTTTAAAATCGACTCATTGGAAATATATTTGACCAAATACATTATTAGCAACAAATTTATACTGATGTTAAAATATTTTTATTGTGAATTGATTAAAAACACAAAATTTATATATGTTAATTTGTAATAAGATCCAGCTCTAACTCTTTTTTTTTTTTAATGGAAATGCGCCACTTTTAAAAATTAGCGGCTCAAATATTGAAATAAATAAAATAATTTTGAAAAAAAATCCTTAATAATACAGTTTTCGGCGATGATTTTCTCAAAAATCAAAAAATAATTTAGATAACCGACAATCGTATATCGTAATATCTAATGATAAAAATCGCAGGTAATATACACAAATGTAAACAGTCTCTCTATACCTACTGAGTGGTGAAATCGCACGTTCGTTGCAAAATTATCTAGCTACTATTTTAAAATGAGGAGAACGTGCTTTGCTTCAGACTAGAGTCCTGCATCGGATCGGGTAACACAATTTTACCCGAACCCGACTCAACCCGCAGTTCCGGTTGGGCCGGGTTAAAGCTTTTTTTTTTTTTTTTCGTTGCAAGTTGGGTTTAGGTCAGGTTGACTTTAACTGTTTCGTGTTCGGTTGGATTTTGACGTTTTCGGATCGAGTTCGGGTTCACCCGATTTTAGAAAAGAAAATCCTATATATTTTTCAAATGAATATATATATATATATAATTAGTGAGTGTATATGTATCCATTTTTTTATGAAAAAGATAAAATTGGTATTAGAGATATAATTGTAGACTACTTTTCCATAATTGTATTAAAATATAGATTAATTTTCCATCACTTCGGGTGAGGACGGGTTTGGATATCAATATTTCGAGTTCGAGTTGAAGTGTGCCGGATTCTGTTAGGATTTCAGGTTGACGAAATTTTTTTTTGTCGAGTTCGGGTCTGGATTTGGATTGACTTTAATCAAAATTTTCGGGTTGTAATCGACCAGTGCAGAACTCCACTCTAGACAATCTGAATAGTTCTCTGTTGACAGATACTGTAATGATCAGATTATAATATGATAACAACATCAATTAAATCATAAACGAAGACAGGTACAGTTAACGTTTTTTGTTTAATATTATTACATGAGTTATCATTGTCTTTCCATCTTATTTGCGAAATTTCATGGGTATGTCATGAAGTGGCCATCTCAACAGCGTGAACAAAGCAGATTAAGTATGATGTTTATTTAAAACGATGCAATTTGTTTAGGAACATATATATATATGCAGTCGAACACGAACTCGTTTAATACAAGCACAGTTGAAACGAGGACACGGTTAAAACGAGCTATTTTCACGTTAAGCATGGTTCATCATTTAAACTATACTAAGATTGTCACGCTTTTTACGAGCTACGAAAGCTGGATCTGGGATAATACAAGCAAAACGATGTGATTTTCGGCTAAAATAAGGGTAGAATTGGGAAAGAAATCCCTTTCTTATCCCTTTCACTGTTCTTTCTTGGCGGTATTTCTACATTACAACTGTCTGTCAAAAATCAGTAATTTATGAGTTTATCAGACAGAACTTCAACCTTCAAGGAGACTCCTCTCCCCCTAGAAAATGCAAGAGAATGTCCCGAGGACTTGGAATAATGAAAGAAAGAAGCGAGAGCTAAAGACATTTTAAATACCACTATTTTGTAAGACTTACAACTGAGCCATGGAAAGGAAGGAGTATATAAGAAAATCCTTATATGTTTCTTTCTTTAAATCCATACTCTAGTACATTTTAACTATTTTTTTCGTATCTCGTTTGCACTGTTACAATGAAAAAGATATGCGAAATCAATAGTACGAAAATTGCAATGACTATTGAAATATTAGATGAGTTTATCTGAGGAAAAGCGAAGTGGTCAGTTACATTACTGTACGTCGTTGTGTGATTTTGTCTAAAGAAAAGACCCATCTAAGATAGAACTAAATGAGATACAGCATTTATTTCATTCAAGAGCTGTGTCATTCCAATAAATTCTGATAACACAAGTATTAATAGATTGATAAATAAGTAGAAAAGATTTGAAAGTAGAAAAAAATATATTATCAAAGAATATCACATATCCTTGAAAACATAATCGCAAAGAAAAATATTTGTAACCCACTGATAAAAATCTATATTTTAACAAAAGAAATAAAGAAACTATCTTTAGCTTAGTTGTTCTCTTTAAAAGTGCTATTTTCAACAGAATAAAACTGCTTCTTTTTTTAGTTATATTTTTATTTATTCTTCATTAATAGCTGCTACTAGCTTCTTTTATTGAAAATTAACTATCAAAAATCTTTATATTAGAAATACAAACAAATTCGTGAAAAAAAAATCTCAAAAGTTTGAGGTAATCAGATAGTATAGGAATAATAGAAGCATATCTCCAGAGCAAAAAGAAACATTCTAAACTTATAAAACATTTGATTATAAAGAAATCACACATTGCATTAATTATTTTATATACATGTATGTAGTAAATAAAAAACCTATGCTTTCACTAAACAACTTCAGCTCGAAACAATGCTTAATAACCTAATTAACACTGTACAATTGTTTTTTTTTTTTTTTTTACTTCTGTGATAGAACATCTTAATAAAATCCTGTATATATCGCTGTACATATCGCTGTATAAAATGTATATATCGCAGAGATAGTCTTAAATAATTTCTTGATTTAACTGACCGCATTTGTATATAAATAATTAAACAATTGCCCATTCTGGTGGGGTAGGGGTTGGCAAAAGTCTAAAAAAAATACATTATTATTATTATTATTATTTAATAAAATACTACAAAGTTAAATAAATTAAATAAATCAAGCCACGTATTTCTACGATCCATAACTAAAACTTCAAGTCCATTTATCTCAGAATGGATTTTTTCATCATTTGTCATGTTTAAAAGGATATGTCTAAACTTTCTTTCAAGAAATGTGTATGAAATTTTGTGCACAGTTTTTATGTTATATTTTAAAAAAAATGTCCTTAGAAATTTTAATTTCATGTGAAAATTTTTAAAATATATTTTTTGAAATAAAATTCCCTCTCAAAAATCCTTTTTCTTTTTTTTTTTTTTTTTTTTTTTTTTTTACTTTAAATTTATTATAAATTTATCAAGTAATATTTTTATAAATCCTGAAATCAAATAAAGAAGAAACCTTTTCTGCACACAATTTAGTGGAAAAAATAATGAAATCGAGTTAGTGGTTCATGAGTTATATTAAAAATTGCATGTTTAAAATTTAAAAATTTTATATTAAAAAAAAAAATCCAACTTTTTAAAAAGTTTTTATCTGAAAAGTAATTTTTATAGGAATACACATTTCAGGAAAACAATTCATTAAAAAATGCCTATAAATAAAGAAAATAAAATTTTGACCACTGGTTCCCCTTGAAGGACCGCTTCACTGAAACTCCCCGATTGCGAAATCCCATGTTAACCTATAGGAAAAATTAAAAAGCGCGACGACTTATTACCTAACACAATTATTAAAATACGGTTTCACTGTCAGAAAGCAAACGTCCGATGTCGACAATATGCGTTTTGAAAATTGTCACCGTAAATTTTAAGTATTTTTAAGAAGATGATAAAAACTCACCAAGTGGAAATTTCAAAGTTTATAGGTATTTTTAAAATATTTAAAATTTAAGGAGACAATTTTTAAAAACGCACATCGTTGGTATCTGACATCTACTTTCTGATGGGGAAATCGTATTTTAATAATTATATTAGGTAATAAGTCGTCGCGCTTTTTAATTTTCCCATAGGTTAACATGGGATTTCGCGATTGGGAAGTTTCAGTGAAGCGGCCCTTTAAAAAACCCCATAAATCAGATTAACATGGGGATAATTGTGGTCTGTCAGATTAATATTTGATTTCATTAAATCATTGAAATTTTACAAGGGGAAAAATTGGAAAATGATGTTTGATGAGGAAAATGAGCATTTTCAACGGTCACATACGTCCTCAAACAAAATAAATAAATCTGACAAACATGTGGCTATTTATAATCTGTGTTACAAATATTTATTTGGTAAAAAGACTAAAATAATAATAATTGGAAGTGATATTTTCTGGGAGAAGTGACTAAGAAGAATCTACTTTTTCAGACTTAATCTGGAATTCGACCAAATACGGTTAGACATACAAAGATATTATGAAAGTATAAATATTTCTATGTTACTCGTATAAATTTCTGTACGATGTTCTACAAAACCCTATATTTTCATGGTTATTTAGCGTAATTAAATTTCATTTTGGTTTAAAATATTTATGGAGAATTGTTTTATGCTACTTATATATATTTTATACAACATATTATTTTCTTATTCAGGTGTTTTATGAGGAACAATTTTGTTCTTGGCACTTGGATTAAATAGAGTTTGATAAAAACCTATCTAAAATATTAAATTTCCTTATCATAACATATTTTTGGAAATTATATATATTTTCCCAATAAAATATGCTTTATAAAAATATAAAAAATATTAACGTTAATTGTATGTTTTGCGTCTCGTATTTGTGAATTATAGTCCGCTAGTAACTTTTATCAAACTTTTACTCTATGTATTTATTCCTTGAAATGTTATTTGAAAGTGTGTTGAATTACTTGATACCTTCTAGTTTATATCAAATGAAGCATATTTTATTCTAAAGCAGCATGAGAATTTTAAAGAAAAGAAATGATACGTGTTTGCTAAAGTACATGTTAACATAATAAAATGTATTGAATTAAATCACTTTAATTTATTTTTCAATTGATATTTGTTTATAAAATAATTTCATAAATACATTTAAAAAAAAAAAAAATCATGTAATGAAACTGACAAACGTAATTTTTTAGTTTCAATGTTTTTAATCTGTAATTTGAAAAACTAATGTTTTTTATGGGTATTTAATTTAGACATAGGGGTTTACAAAAATTTTATGGCATAATTACAAACTTCGATAAAAGTAACAGTTTAACTGGAATCAAATCTGCTTTCGATGCATACTCTATTCTATTTTAATTACGTTAAAGTAAAAAATTGCAATACAAATATTTAAACAGAAAAATTCTCTAAAAATATAGATCATGTTGTAGTTGCGAGCACATTACAGCACGGAAATTATAAGCCGTATTAATAGATATCAGAAATGCTTCATTATTTTATATTACACATAAAATGTATTATGCACGAAATCTCAACAATTTCTTTCTTTCTTCTTCCTTCATCCTTTTTTTATAGGAAACTAACCAAAGTACTGCTATTGTTTTAATTTTTTGTAAAAGTATTTACTTATGTGCATTTTGAAAATATTTGAAGGCAAACAATAACATTTATTTCATAATTTTAAACTTATTTAAGGTATCTAGTGACATCATATCCTTCTCATAACATTCCAGTAAAATACGTACTTTAAATTTTCTTAAGCTCATATTCTATTCAAATTTCACGAAACATGACAAAAGACATCTTATTTATGACACATAAACTTCAAATGATAACATTTCCACAGGAGCCGGCACAATAAATTTTACACAGTCATAAAAAGTAAAAAATATCTTACTAAAAGATAATTTAAAGTCATAAATCTTCACTTACCGTGAGAAGAAATGTGCCCAGGAATTCCGCTAATACCTCTCTTAACAAATCATTCCTGCACTTCATATTGTTCAGTTTCTCCCTGAACTTTTTCACTCTGGTATCAACCGCTACAATGACAAAAGGCATATTAGGTTGCTGTGAAATGTTTATAATGTTATAAATATATGTGAGAAGTATTTTGAAGTTGAGATGTTCGCGATGCGCACTGCTCAGTGTTCAATGAGAAATGAATTCCGAAGTTGATCTCCCCTATCTTTTTCCGTTAGGAATCAGATCACTTGGTCAGTAGAGAAGGATGATAAAGAACTTCGCGCGCTCAGCGCCATCTGGGGGATTTCTTTTTTCTTTTCATAGTTCTGTCAAAGCTTTAACCTATTCGGGTCTAAAGTTTTTTTTTTTTTTTTTTTTTTTTTTTTTTTTTTTTTTAATTTGGAGAAAAAATTATTTTTAGAATGAAAATATTAAAAGTGGTTATCCAAATGACAAAAATAAAGGTTTATTGAAATTTAATCTTTACTGTGTCATTTGCTGAAATCTGACAAATAAAGTTATTTTGGGTACTATTAAAGCCGATGGGGAAGAAGGGGGAGGGCGTATTTATATATAAATATGTATGTTATATATATGTAATATCACTTTCGAAGATAGGTGGATAACTTAAGAAATAAAAGAAGAAAAAATATTCTATTTATTGTTCGCATTAATATTTCTCTAATTTTTATTTTTTAAGCACTGTTTTTAAAAGTTCATTTTACAATTTATAATCTTAATTTAAAATTTACTTCTCCAAAGATGCTTTCTATATAAAAAAAAAAAATAAATAAATAAATAACATTTTTAAAATCTTAAAAAGAAAGAAAATTACTTACTCGTTGGAAAATTATTAGTGATTCAATAAAACATGAGGACGCCATTTGGGGATATTTTTATTATTTTCGCAGCTGTCAAGGCTGACTTTAACCTGTTCGGGTCCGAATTATTTTTTAAATTTGGAAACAAATTATTTTTAGATTTTTAAAAATAGATATACAAATGACAAAAATAGAGGTTTACAGAAATTTAATGTTTACGTCATTTGTTGGAATCTAACAAATATAATTATTTGTGTACTAGTAACGCCGATGAGGAAAGTGGAAGAGGGGGGGGGGGGGTTATATTTAGTTATGTATATTATAATGACTAAATATAATTTAATAAAATATCCTTTCTAAATACATTATTACATCATCTCTCAATCATAAATAAATCTTTGGTCCACTTATTCCCTAGTTACTCAACCATATAAATAAATCTCTTGTTAGTGTTAGTTGTCTCATTTTCTAATTTTATAAGTAAAATAATAATTTGTTCTTTTAGCCGTATGGCGTCTTTTAGGGCGTATATTCTTTTTATATTATTTATGTGTTAACTTTGATTCCAATTTGATTCTTTTTTTTTTTTTACAGCGGGGGGAATTATTTTCAATCTTTGAGGGCATTCAGAATGTGTTGATTGTCAAGGTCAGTTCAACAGATGTACTGTTTTATTCTTTCAATTTCAATCTGGTGGGCTATTCTTGGCAAATTTGTCAGCTCATCATATGAAATAATGCATTATTTTTTAGTGACATGTGGTGTTCTTCCGTAAGATTTAGTAAAAGAACTTGTTATATGATTATGATTTCTAAGGTATAATATATATGAAGGGGTCGGGGCAAGAGAATGCCAAGCCATATTTTTTAACTTCTGAGATATTTCAATTTGAAAATTTGATCAAACACTCAAATTCAGATATATTTTGGTTAAAACCTACAATTTTTTCGCCAATGTCTTAGTAACATTTGAGATATTCTGAGTAATAATATGGCATTACTTTAATGATAGTACTAATACTTTTTTTTGCAAATTAGCTATGTTCATTGGGAGCATAAACGTATGGGCAAAAACGAAACCTGTCACATATGCTGCCACCAAGTAACATTGGAAACAAATTATATGTAGGATATTATAATTTACAATATTAAGCAACATATTACAGTGTCAGATTTATTTCGCCAAAAATGTAGCTTGGCCCTTTCTTGCCCCGACCCCCTCATATATAGTGTAATATATACACAAAGAAAAATATTTTATTTATTGTTCGGAAGTCAATATTTCTCTAATTTTTTTCTTTTTTTTTTAAAGCACAGTTTTTAAAAGTATTTAACAGTTTGTATTATTAATTTAAAGTTTTTCTTCTCCAAGACACGGCATATGAAAAGAGAGGTAACATTTTTAGATTCTTAAAGAGAAAGAAAACTACTTATTATTTGGAAAATTATTAGCGAATTAAAAAAAGAACAAGTTGGAAATTGTACGTCAAACGTTACAAACGAGGTACGTTCGTACGCACGTTTTAGAATTAAATTCATGATCTCCCGTGCGTCTTTTTCTACATATTACATAGATACATTGGGTTGTACTGATTTTTATTTTTAATATTTGTTTTAGAATTAAATTCATGATCTAGCGTGCGTAGAACGGGTTAAACAGCTAGTTAAGTATATATTTTATGACACTGTTCATACAAATATCTTAACTAGTTATATAAATATTCAGATATATATGTATCAGCTAGTTATATAAATATTAAGATCTTGATGATTTCTAATTCTGTGAAATGAGTTATATCGTCTGCAGATTAATTTCTGTCATAAAATAGGTGTCTCGGTCGCTTGACGATTAAACCTCGGAAGCCCCTACAACAAGAAAGCACCGATTAAAAGAAAAAAAAAAAAAATCAAATTTCTTAATAAATGTTTTTATTAATATTTTCTAAAGTTTTGATTCGATTTTTAAAAAATTTGAAATGTCTTGACAAAATTCTGCAAAGATAATATATTTTAAATTGCAAACCATTCGGTTGGGTAGTTTTTGCGTTGTTATATGCGGACGGACGGACAGACGAACGGACGGACCAGACGACGACAATAGGTGCTACGTATTTATATAATTACGAACGCACCTAAATGTGAAAGTCAGAGTAAATTTGATGGAATAAAATATTTTTAATACAATAAACCGAGATGAATGAGCTAAAATTGAATGACTATTCTTACATTTCTAAAACGATCATGCTATCAACTGTTTATGATAACAAATTGCTACTTTATGGTTTTCGTTTAAAGGAGGTTATCATTTATTTTAGCTTATTCTAAAACAATTTTCAAAAATGGGTGTTTTTTAAACAGATTTCCTTAAACTGAGATATAAATTGAATTACGCGATTATGATTTTTAGAGATCCAAATCAGGAAGAATTGTACGTAAAAAGAAAATGAAATTAGAAAAAATTCTGAAATCTCTAATCTTAGTCAGAGGTTAGCAAACTGGAGGAAATGAACTTGCCTATAAATGTCTATAATCAACAAATGAAAACTCGGTACTGTATTATCTTTTCCGAAATGGTTTTCAAATGAGAAAAGGTTTCGAATACTGAATCTTTTTATAAAGTTAAGGGGAGGATCAACTTTAATCTTAATGGTTACAAAAATCTACTCTAAAATGTAAACGTGAACCCAGTCTTTCTTTCTTTCTTTTTTTAAAGTAGAGTTTTATCATAAACGAGTGAATGAGATGTACAAATATAAGTAACCATACGCACATAAAATAAATGTTATCGATAAATATAAATATGATCTGTATTACTGCATTTTACATATTATATATTTCGAAAGAAAGGATCAGAGTCCATAAGCCGTGTTTTTGGCCCATGAAATAGACTAAAATTCGATTTTGTTATACTGACTTAATTATTTCATTTTTTAATATTAGAGGGTTTATCCTGTACGATTTCAATAATAGTTTTTGCATTTTGTTCGGATTTATGTGACTTACACAAGCTCAAAGTTCGTATTATTCGTTGTTTTTGATGAAAAATATGCAATTTCTCCTAATTTTACCCCAATTATTTATATGAGCGCAATCGTGCAACACTTTCTTCTTTACATATATTATAAAATACATCAAAATGTACAATATATGTAAAAACAAGTGTTGAAAAGCTGCGCTCATAGTAAAATATTAAAAAAATATATTAAAAATTGAGGTAAAATTAGGAGAAATTGCCTAAGGTAAAGCCAGGAGAGATGGCGCGGTCGGAGAGATTGTGCACATAGAAGTTCGGGGGAAAGGAGTAGAGTGAGCGGGCAGCGACTCCAGATAGTTGTACAACAGCAGTATTAGAGTGCCTACTTGAAAGTGCACACTGATTGTTTTGAGCGTTTAAGATAAAGCATTGCTATTTTTTTTTTCCTCAAAGTAAGTGCTTGAATTTTCATAGCTATTCATCAGAATTTCTATACAATGTCAGCAGTACAAAATATTTTAAACTTAAATGATTTCTCATAAGCTACTAATCTAGACTAACAGTGTGAACATCAACGGTTCGTTTTAGTAACGGCCATGTTTAAATAAAAGGCCGCGCAATCTCTCGTACCAAAATTGGAGAGTTTGCGCATCTGCTACTTAGGAGAGATGGCGCATTGTTCCCATTAGTTTCCATGCTAGGAGAGATTATGCAGCTTATTGGTAAATTTGCATTAAAAAATGAAAATGGACTAATTTTATTTTAAACGTGTTTTCAAGTAACTTAATGTTATTTTTTAACCTTATCTCGACTTGCTTTTTCGCATTCTTTAATTTTTTCCCCCTTTAATTAAAATTTTTTAACCGTTTTTAAAATTATTTCCTTTTTCTGATTCTTTAATCATTAGGTTGAAATATTCACTCCTAATACAAAAATATTTGTTCACAAAAACACTACAACAATGTCATTTAAGTGTAATTATTATTGTTAACAATTTAATTGTAGCTATTATTAGTAACAATCTCTCCTACCCCTGGGCGCAATCACACCAAACCTGTAAGGACAGATTGCTCAAAATAACTTTCTTGGTTTTATTACAACTGTTCTATTAAATTACAACATAACAACAAAATAGCAATGGAAATGCATAAAAAAGAAAGGAAGTAAAAATTATTCATGGATTATTTAGCAAAAAATTAATATTTAGTTATTTTATTGTTATTCTTTTGAATTGTGCGCAGACTCTCCTAGTTTTACCTTATTTTTCATCAAAAACTACGTACAATACGAACTTTGAGCTTATGTAAGTTATGTAAAAACGAACAAAATGCAAAAAAACATTGTTGAAATCGTACAGGATAAACCTTCTAATATTAAAAGTGAAATAATTAAGTCAGTATAACAAAATCGAATTTTGGTCTTATTTCATGGGCCAAAAACACGGCTTATGGACCCTGATCCTTTATTAGTGCATGCACAATTCGGAAATATTCTGTAGAAATAATTTGAAGAATAAAAATTGCGCGCTTTAAACTTAAAGAACTACAGGAGACTCTCGTTAATGCGACTCCGTTTAAGACATAACTCAGGTTAAGGAAAACAATTTCGTTTTCCCCGTCAATTTCTATTTGTAATTAATGTTAAAACCATCGCTTAGTGCGTACTATACACTTCGGATAATGCGGACATCACAAATTGACTTTGCAGAAGCGAAACTGGTTTTGTACATTACTTCTTCAAAAGCACTTTTGGTGTAATTTTGATTATTGAGACATCAAGAAATTATCAGTGACAGTGATGAAGAGAAAGAAACATTCCACCATTAAAAACGTTAGGGGTTCAAAAATTGCTAATGTCTGTTCGCCGATATCACCATTCCAAATGGTGTGAAATAGACCAAATTTTTCGAGTGTGCCGCATAACAAGAAAATGGTGTGACAAAAGGATCATTTATTTAACTATCGCAAAGAAAAGCAAAAGACTATTACTCTAATTAAAATTAATCTATGTAAATACGGCAATTTAATTTCCCATTTTGTTTTGCATATTTTGTTTGTTTGTCCTAAAAAATGTATTATATATATATATATATATATATATATATACAGTCGAAGCACCTTATAACGAAATCGAAAGTGCTCCATAGATTTGCTCGTTATAAAGTGCTTTCGTTAAAACGTTATAACGAATTAATTCGTTAAAACGTTATAACGAATTAGTTCGTTATATAGTAAGAAATCCAACTATCCGGATTAATGTTGTCTGAACGTAATCTGATTATGCATAAGTCCGGATATTGGAGAAAATCATAAAAAAAAGTCTGTTTATTTCTTTAAGATCTCTTAAAATTGTTTTTGTTAAAAAAAAAAATAAAATCTAGATCTCATGTATTCATATTAAATTAATGCTTCACAGGAAAAATTACTTTTACTAGAAAGAGTGAAAAGAAAAAAAGCGTTGATTTAAAAAGAAATTTCAAGATAATTATATTTTTACGAATGTTATACGTACAATTCATATCATAAAATTTTTATTTTGTGTTTATTGATCTGGATGACTGGATTTCAGATAATTAGAGTTTTGTTGTATTATTTTAACGGTATATGTATAGCATATATTACTATGCTACACATGAAAAAAAAAACAACTGGGCAAATTAAAAAATATATATATTAGTGATTTAATTCTCTTAAAGGAAACTTTTACATACCTATATTGGTTTGAAGAATGAAGTTAACAAGCTGTGCTTTC
Organism: Maratus michaelseni; assembly: GCA_963931845.1. Taxonomy (NCBI): domain Eukaryota; kingdom Metazoa; phylum Arthropoda; class Arachnida; order Araneae; family Salticidae; genus Maratus; species Maratus michaelseni. Next base: position 148,984,227 of record OZ007592.1, read on the forward strand.
TTTTTTTTACAGCATTATCTAATAATGTAAGCTCTATTTTGTCAACATACATATTAATTTCATTCGCTAACAAGTTTTTATTACGCATGTAACACACAATTTTCTGTAAATACTCGAGTGCATCAGATGGTAAAAGTTTCTGGCAAATCCTTCTTGCTCACTGACACTACCATCAGACAACTCATATTTAACTTTTTTTTTTTTTTTTTTTTTTTGGCGCTATTCTCTTTATTGAACATTATAAAGTATTTATCAAAGTTATAAAGTGATATGCTTTTTCATGCAAAATACTTCCACTAACGGGATTTTTTTTTTATCTTGCATCTTTAAACCATGAAAATGATACTTCCTCCACATCTGCATATTTTGCTGTACGTAAACGTTTAAACGATAAGAAAACTGCATCCTTTTCGAAAATTTTAAGAAATTTTCTCGATCTTTCAATATTGTGCTGAGAGTGCTAATCCTAAATTTTTCCCTACATCGCTTTTTTTTAACATAATTCTGGGAAGCATTTTATAATTTCGACTTTCTCTTCTAAACTCAACCATTTTCTTTTGTCAGACACAGCCAGCGTACAGAGTTTTAAAAATTAACACGCCATAAATTTACAGGCAAAGCAAATGTTAATGAAATCAGTCATCGAATAAAAAAGAACATAATACAGTTCTGCTAAGCTGTCGTCTTTCTGTATGTCTTAAAACACTGCCCTCCCCCAAATCTCTCCTGGAACTATTGAAAATATGTGATTGGCCGTAGAGAAAAAGATTGAAGGTTATGGCATGGGGGAAAAAACTAGTAATTAAGAAAAAAAAATATTTCCCGCGTTAAGTTAAAAAAAAAAGTGAAAAATTCGCTATATCGTTTTTATTGCACTATTCATGCTCGAATTCTTTTCGTTATATCGTGCTTTTCGTTATAAATATTTCGTTATATCGTTTCGAATTCAGTATTCTTTAACATGCAGACCAACTAAATGGTAATGCACATTTCGTTATATCGTAATTCGTTATAAAGTGCTTCAACTATATATATATATATATATATATATATATATTAACAAATTGCTATTAATTTTTTTTTCAGTAAAATGACTAAATTTAAGAATTTTTTTTCTTTTAGCATAAATTTGGTACTCTATCTTAGTTTTGTCAAAAGCTGAATTTAAATTATTCGACGCGAAATATTATTTTACACATTACAAATGTTTACATCGTTTAATGAGGAGTTCGATTAGTGCGGGCGAAAAACTTGGAAGTCCGCACTAACGGGAGTTCACTGTATATATTATGGTGGATGTATGTACTCCATGCGTAGCTATATTTTTCTCGTATTATTTACATTTCTCCTAGCGCTGTGATTCATCATGTATGCATTCGTAACTGCGAAGTGTGTATTACAAAACTTCGTAGATGTATTTTTTTTTTTTTCAAAATTGAGAGTTAAATACTCGAGCAGCTTAAATGCTTAAAAATGAATATATTTTGCTTATTTTCAATTACTTATTTTTAACTGTGATCTATCACATAAATCCAACGTAGTCTTCATGCTATTTAAAAATATTTAAATATATATTGTATTAGATTCCGCATTGATTTAAAAATTGAAAATAGAGAGTATATTGCATTTCCTAAAAAATAATTAGCCAATTTCTAATATGTCACCTCAAATGTAAAAGCATTCCTTCATCATAAAAAAATAGTTTTCAGATATAAAAGACAATGATTAGAAAATACTAATGTATTATTAAATAATAAAACTTCGATGAATATTTTTACATAATATGATCTAATGCATATTTTTCCGTATAAGATCAAATTTCTGAAAAAAAAAATGGTGGGGGGGGGGGGGGGGATTATTTTGCACGAAAATTTTCCGCATAAGGTAAATTTTGTTTTAAAAAACATGATTCGTAATTGTTTTCTCGTGAAATTTTCCGCATAACAATTTTCTGTATAATTATTCTTTTCTTATATTGCATGCAATGCATGAATATATTTTCTGTTATTATGTTTTATTTTATATTTATTATTATAAATAAATATATTTTCGTGTTCGAGATTATTTTGCATAATAATATCGTTATTTTTACTGTGTTTTTTTTTTTACATTGTTGCTCGGTAAATATTTTTTTTAAGCAGGAAAATGCAATATAATTTTTTCAGTTTTGATTTCGAAATATTTCTGTCTGATTACAATACCCTATTGTTATGCAATGTACCACCATTAATTTCATAAGTATATTTAAACAGCAGACTTAAAAAAGAAAATAAGGAAAATCTTTTAATTTGATAAAACCACAGAATTTCGCATTACTTCATTATATATTACATTTTACTAATTGTAACAAATATTACAGGTATTTTAACAACTTAAAAGCGGAAATCAGAGGCAACTAGTATAATCTGAAACATAGACAGTAGATATGTCAGTGGCTGAAACAAGAAATACAAACATTAAATGACATGCTTTTAATTCAAATTTTAATATGATTTGAAACAAAAATAAAAAAAGGTATGTATGCAAAATTTTAACAAAATCGGTTCGTTACACATGTAATTTTAATCAAAAATGTAAATGAATGTTTTTGACTCTGTATAACGCTCTGATCAAATACGGTCATAAAAATACGTGGCAATTCTAAAGTCATCGTCAACGAACTTGTGTGTATATATGTAATTTATGAAAACTCATTTAACTTCAATGAAAAACGTAAAAGAAAATTTCACCCCTACAACCTGCACCTGATGAAGTACGGCCGCGACAATGAACTTGGGTGCAGAATTTTAACAAATTCAGTTCGTTAGATATGTAACTTCAACCAAAAACGTAAAAGAGAATTTCACCGCTGCATTCCGCCCATGATAAAATACGACCTCGACAATAAACTTGTGCGCAAAATTTATATGAAATCGGTTCGTTAGATATGTAACTTCAATCAAAAACGTAAAAGAAAATTTCACCACAGCACTCTCTCTGCCTCTGATGAAGTACGGCCACAACGATGAATTTCTGCGCAAAATTTGTATAAAATCGGTTCGTTAGATATGTAACTTCAACCAAAAACTTAAAAGAGAATTTCACTGCTGCATTTTGTCCTTGATGAAGTACGGCCTCGACAATAAACTTGTGCGCAAAATTTGTATACAATCGGTTTGTTAGATATGTAACTTCAATCAAAAACGTAGAAGAGAATTTCACCACTGCACTCTGCCTCTGATGAGGTACGGCCACAACAATGAATTTCTGCGCAAAATTTGGACAAAATTGGTTTGTTAGATACGTAATTTCAATCGGAAACGTAAAAAAGAATTTCACCTTTACATTATGCCCTTGATGAGGTACAGCCTCGACAATAAACTTGTGCACAAAATTTGAACAAAATCGGTTTGTTAGATGTGTAATTTCAATGGAAAACATTGTTTTTGATTCTGGAGAATGCCCCTAATCAGGTACGGCTTTAAAAATACATGACAATTCTAATGTCATCGACAATGAACTTGTATATGAAAAATCGTTTCGATGGAAGTGGGTCAAAACCCGATTATAAGATTTGACCCAGACAAACAGACAACAAGTGGAGTTAAAAAGAAAAAGTATAAAAATGCTTAATTCAAAATTCAGTGCACCAGTTTTTCATATTTTTAATACTAATAAAATTTATATAGAGATATGTGATGTCTTATTAGATAGGAATAATTTCATGATGTATAATGATAATAGGATCAAAGTCAAAAATGATTGTTAGTTTTGTATAAAATTTGTACTTTAATTTCATATTACAAATTTGGCATAGGAATTTTTTAACATTTGTCAATAATCCTCAATAATTATATCGTAATCGATTAGTTATATAGAACAGGAACATTTTTAAACGCTTTTTTTATTTTATTTTATGCTAATGCAGAAATTTAGTTCAGCAACCTTTGAAATGAATATCTGTTAATAAAATGGTAATGCTGAAGTCTTTGTCCAACATTTTACATAATATTTGGAGATGTAAAGTTTCTTCATTTCTGTTAGAAATATTTTTACCTAACATGAATTAGGCGTGAGAACGGTTTACCTCCTATGTTTGGTTTCTAACTTAATCATATTTCTTCAAAAGCAGAATGTCATCAACATATACAACTATATACACTGTATCTTCCCCTTGTCCTCTAGAAAATAGACAAGTGTCTGCTCTAGTCTGTATAAAATTTAACTCTTTAAGCGATTCAGTAATTTTTGTATACCAGGCCCGGGCTGCTTGCTTCAGCCCATATATGGCCTTACGAAGTTTACAGACCTTTTCTAGTCCGTTTGCGTTCACATACCCTTCGGGTTGTGCCATGTACACTTCTTCATCAATTTTTCCATGCAAGAAAGCAGTTTTTATATCTATTTGCCTAACATTAAGATTTTTGTAAGTTGCGACAGTTAAGAAACATCTTAAGGTGGTGTGTGATACTACGGGAGCATATGTCTCATCGTAGTCCATCCCGCATTTTTGGTTGAAGCCTTGAGCCACCAATCTGGCTTTATAACGCTTTATTTTTCCATATTCCTCATATTTAGCCTTGTAGGTCCATCTGGATCCAATTACTTTGGCTCCCTGTGGTGGTTTCACCAAAAAACAGGTTTCATTTTCCATAAGTGAATTTATTTCCTCTCGTGTCTCGTCGATCCAATTATTTTTTTCTTGCGGATTCTCGATGTTTAGCATATCTTGCCAACCTTTTGGTTCATATACGGGATCGTGCCGGACTGCATATGCAAACCTGTCCGGTGGCACACCTCTATTGTGTCTTTCAGATCTTCTCGTTTGTTGTGTTTTTTGAGACGCGGATGGGGTATCTGGAGCAGTTTGGTTTGGTGTTAGATCAAACTCTACTATACTAGTGTCATTTTGTTGCGCCTGTTTGTTTGTTTCTGAAATCAGCTCAATTGTGTTAACAGTTTTCTCAGTATTTGAATTGCACATGTTATTTTCAGCGAATTTGACGGTTTTGGCTAAAATTACTCTTCCGTCTCCTGTAAATATTCTGTACGCTTTACAGCGGTTGTCATATCCGACGAACGTGCCTTTCTCAGCTCTGTCGTCTAATTTGCCGCGTTTAGATTTATGAATATATGCGTAGGCAGTACACCCAAATACTTTCAAATATTTTATATTTGGTTTTTTGTTTAACCATAGTTCGTAGGGGGTAGAGCTAATGGATTTCGATGGTAAACGATTCTGCAAATGATTGGCGGTATATATGGCTTCCCCCCAGAGTTTATGAGGGAGGTTAGCCTCACTTAACATGCTTCTAGTCATGTCTAAGAGTGACCTATTTTTACGCTCAGCAATCCCGTTCTGGCTCGAGCAGTACGGTACTGCGTGCTGATGCTCAATACCGTTATGCTTGAGGTATTCTGCTAATTCATCGTTAACATATTCTCCGCCATTATCGGATCTGATGGCGGTTGGAAATTTTCCGAATTTGTTTTTTACGGTCGAAATGTATTCCCTTAACTTTTCATACGCTTCACTTTTTTTCGTCATTAGATAGATGACACAGAATCTGGAGTAATCATCTATGAAAGTGATGAAATAGCGTCTAAATCTAAGAACGTAAGAAATTTGGTAGAAATGCATCCTTCTCGAATAGCTAAAGCACACATAATCTCACACATAATCCTAGTTGGAAGGAATATCATACAATAACTGCTAAATCGAAGATATCTCCAAAACGGAATTTTGTTTCAGTCCTTAGCGATTCCACTTTCACAGATTTCCCTGTATAAGATTTTTTGTGTTTATTTAGTATTGTAAAATCTACTAAGACGGAAAGCCGACAAGGAAAAAGGTTCCATTTTAGACAGGCTTTCATCTTAAGATATATAATCGTATAGTTTTTCTTCCGTTGGGACCATGAATATTTTTACGTTTTCATAGGATTCCGTTATAGACAGGTTCCTTTCATAGGATTTACTGTATGTTTATGTCCCGATTTAGAAGCAACTGTCCCGCTTTTTTTGTGACAGTGGACCTGACAATACTACTTATGACATACTTACAAACTTATACACAACAAATTTCAATGTATACAATAGGTTTGACTTTTGACAACCTTTTATTTTTTTTTTTTCAATAAATGAAAGTAATGGTGATAAATGGGGAATCTTTCGTAACACTGATTAAAACTGAAACTAATGCTCGTATTCATCACCTACCTTAACTCCCGGTTAAGTGCGAATAATTCGGTTGAACGCTCAAATGATATTCAGTATTAATCTGATTGGACGCGACTGCAATCAGGTCCAATCAGGCTAATGATGAATATCCTTTGAGCGTTCGACCAAGGCTATTGGTGTTTATCCGGGAGTTTAGGTAAATGGTGAATACGAGAGTTAATAAACCTATTGGGTTGATGCAAAAGCGTTGAATTTTTATTTGAAATGAAATGCATAAGAAATGAAGTAGTAAAATACTCACCTTCCCAACACAGCAATAGTACTCTGTAAAAAAAAATTTCGTATATTATATACGGGTGATTTTATAGGAAGTTTCTGTTTTTTAACGGAAACTTTATCTTTTGAGTGGAAATCGTAAAATTTCCAGGAATTAACGAATATTTACCTTTTTATTCTTACTCGTTGAATGTTAAAACCGGAAATGTTCCTTCCAAGACAGACAAACGCAAATGTTCCTTTTCAATTGAGCGAAAACGGAAAAATTCCAGTTAAATTTTCGTAATTGATGGTTTGGCTTATAACCCCGTTGTTGGATGTGGTCAGTAAGGGACTGAGCCTTTATCCTTTAATGGCGAGTACCGAGATTCGAATCCGGAAGAAAGCAAAACGATAAAAAAAGCGTATGATAATATTCAGTGCAAATACCTACTCCGTGTAAATAAGCATCAGTGTATATAATTATTATTTACATTTTTTTTAATATTGCTATATTGCTCACATTTATTTCTAAAAACAGAAATTTTCCGTCTTGAATAGTTTGAATCGTCTTGAAAACGGGGGAATACCAAAACGGAAATTTTGTGAAAAAACAGAAAATAGACAGAAACTTTGCTTCCAGAACATTTTCCGTTTTTTCACGTAATTCTTTTTACAGATTATGACAATGACATATTTCCATTATCTGGATTGGTGCTTTTATGATAAATGACACTAAATTTTTACGGCTAATTACAGAAATAAATAATACTGTCGCTTAAAAAGCAATAAAATGAAATAATAATTATTTCTAGATAGAACCATTTGTTAATAATTGGTTTGATAATGTTTTTATTGACTTTTCCTTTATAGATTTCATCAAAATATAAACTAATTAATAACTAAAAGAATAATTGTCTTTAAAAAAAACATGTTAATAAATTTGATTTTGCTGTGTTTACCACACAAAAATTGGAGAAAATTAAGCGATTGTTCTATAAACCCATTTCGTGAAAGAACTTCCTATCCTGTCTATTTACGTGTCTGAACTTCAAGGTGTTTGTGCTAAAAACATATTGAAAATCATAAAATTTCTATTATCTTTCACGGATATGAAGAAGATATGAAATAGAAATAGTTCTAAAACATCCAAGTGACAGTTGCCGTAAGACATTCCGCTCCTGCTCTTCATTAGAATATAAAAGGATTTGTCACATCTCTCAGTCCAGGTGCAGTATGTTTCTATCAGTTCTACTATCTTTGATCATAAATTTTGCTGAAAGATTTTTCCTTTTTCGTTTTTTTCATTCTTTCTTTTTCTTTTCTTTTCTTTTTTTCATATCAAACTGATTTATTTATGTGAATTAGATTATAAATTAACTAGTATATTATGATGATCATAAAACACTCTCCTATGTTATTATTCAATAACCTTCTCACCGCCACGAACAGAAATATCTGTTCACTATGCTGCAGGTTTCACTGCGCAATAAAAGCATTATTTAAATTAATATAATTCTACAAATATAATGTAGCTTAAAAACTTTAAGTAATGATTAGTTGTCTCAAGGGCTATATTTATATACGTAATTAAGTTTTCTATATCATATTTGAAATATTATGTTTTTTTTTTATAGCATTTAAAAAAAAATTACAGAGAAAACAACATCACAATTTTGCCCTTTTGCTCGGCGGTTTTAAATAGCGCTGTTACAATGTTCAGTGACTAAGGAAAAAATAATAATAACAGCACCCCCTTTTGAGTATTCAATTACAAATTGGAAAAATATTTATATTTTGAATTAATAACTTCAAATATAAAGTTTGGTGCATTCCTACATTAACAGGAACTGAGATATAGCTAGATGTTCATCGCAAAAAATGGCATATCAGCGCCTCCTGCTCAGTGAACAAAGACGAAATTGAATCAATACATGTTTTATAAACATCTTACACATTACATTTAGGGAAATTCCATCCGATAGATGCCAAGATACAGCTATCAGGAAAATCGTGAAAAACACAGCAGAGCAGTGTTACCTGTCGAGTGATGTAACATTCAAACCTAAGCAGCACTAATTTATGTTAAGGTGCAACTGAACAGTGTTGAATTCAGGGGGTGACCCGCGGGGGACATCCCCCCCCCCCGGAGCTACAGAAATCCCTCCCGGAGAAAATTGTCAGAATTCAACACTGCAACTGAATATTAAGTTTGATGAAATTCAATCCCATAAATGCCGAGATATAACTATCACGGAAAACGTGAAAAATGCATCGTAGCAGCGCCGCCTGTTGTGCTATAAACACCAAAACCTAATCAGTATCTATGTGTACTAAAAAGTCTAACTGAATATGACGTTGGATGAAATTCCAACTCATAAATGTAGAAATGTAGCTATCACAGAAATCCTTAAAAACACGGCATAGCAGCGCACCTGCTGAGTGGATATACAGCCAGACCTAATCAGTATTCATTTCTGTCAAGGTCTAATAGAATATTGTGCTTTATGAAATTCCGTACGTTAGTTCTTGAGAAAGAGCGCCCACAAAATTTATGTCCGATATATACACAGACAAACATTTTCGTAAAATCGTCAAATCGTGCTCATTAAGGACATTCCAAAACGTGTAAATCCGTCAGAAAACAGAAGTCGAAAATTTTCACAATTCTAATACTTTCTTATTATGCTTATAGATGAAAGTAATAATTGTTCAGTACGGTTTAGAATAATGTAACTGCTATTTTTGAATAATTAAAAAATATATCGCTTTTAAAACTTAAAATGTCGGTACAGTGCAACCCTTGTTAAAAACTAATGCAGTGAAATACCAACTATCCGGACTTATGCATTCTGGATGTAATTCCGTATACAAAAAATCAGAAACATTTTCCAACACTTACAGAATACTTTAACAAAAAACTTCGTTGTTTAATAATGTAAGATGCCTAGTTAAACATTTTAGAAAAAGCATAACACACTTGAAAACCAAATTTCAGCAACTTCCGTCCATAGCCAGAAAAGTACTCCAATTCTTTTGTGCAGCCCTGTATTTGATCTATGTAAATATTTTACATAGTATCTAATATGTAATTTAGTAATAAAACGCATAATAGGTTGAAAATTACTTTCCGCAAATATGCAAACATTTAGTTAAACTTAAAAACGCATAAAATAACTGAAAACATATACTTCCAGCAATTATCGTTGATAAGACGCAGCATTTTGGATACAGTACTGTACCTGAAATCATTTGTGTGTCCCTGTAAATGAAGGAAAAATGCTATGCACATCATATTTTATCGCAAGTATCTTATAATAAACCTCAGTAATGTATAACAATTTCATTATATTTCAAATAGTGTAGCATAATTAAAAATACGCGGCATACAGTTTTTCCCCGTATGCGTCATTATGGAACGAAATTCCTTTGTGTAGCCCTGTAAATGAATAATAAATGCTTTGAACCCCATATTTAACATAATGTATGTTTTAGTTCACTTCATAAAGTAAACGTCAATGAACTAAAAATTGCTAAAGTAGCCGTCAATAACTTATACAAATAACAGAGCAATTCGAATATATTTATGAAAGTTAAAGTTCGCACAGATTTACAAACAAACCGAAGTTAGAAACACTTTTCAACTATGTTGAAAAAAAATAGGCCTAAATTATTCAACTTATATTATGTCTACCATTTAATAAGTTTAATTTTAAGGGGAAGTTCCATAAGTGGGTATGTCGTCAATTGGCATATATGAGGGGGTTAAAATGAAAGTGGAGTAAGTCAAAAATTTGAAAAATCTGCATAACCATATTTTCACTGAACGTATATTAATTTCTGTTCAGTGTGACATTCAAATAAGCCATAGTTTACTTGAGTCGCTAGAGGGCAAAATAAGTTGGACCACTTAATGCAACGGCAATACGACAAATTTAACAAAACCCTTCCTTTCTCAAATTGCTAAAAATTGACTTACTCCACTGTCATTCTAACCCCCTCATATTATGGAAGCGGCTTGGGAAATTTTAACATCATTATTATAACCTGGTTTGTTTTTCAGACGATTATATAATAACTTGCAAAATAAAAAAAAATTAGTCTTTTAAATTTGCTACGTATTGTGGTTATTTTTGAAAAATATTCACGTTATGATATGTTATTTCACAGTTCACAGTGAGGTATAAAAATAAAAATTACAAAATTTTTAAAACGTTTAATAAACATCGTTTTTTGTTTGTTTGTTTTAGTCATTTTTGTATAGAATTATATAATATAAAATCCCTTATTATCATTAATATATATATGTATATATATGTATAATCAAATAGATAATAATGAGCCAAAATTGGCTAAAAAGTATAGTATCATATGCAAAATGCAATGAAAATTATCACATATATATATATATATATATATATATGATAAAACTGATCACAGTAAACATAATGACTTAAAAAATCTTTTAATAAACAGACCTAATACTTATTTCGTGCACACAACCGGTGACATCATCAATATCAGTAATAATAATACAAAAAAGGATTTTCCAAAAAAAAATATGAGCTTGATAAACAAACATCACGGGACATCAGGTATCATGAAAGCAGGTGCTTTAATAAAAATTATTTCATACGTAAACGTGATTTATTTTACCTTATTTTTAATTTTATGAAGCATCTCGCGCCAAATTCTAGGTAACTCAAAGGAGGTTGATTCATTGCATATGCTGTGAATTCTATTGATATATATAGAATTCTATATAGAATTCTATTGATTCGCGGATAATGGGTGGAAAATAAAATTTGATGGATAAATGATTTCATTATTTTCTAATTAATGTATGAAAGCTCTATTTTATGTAGTCTGACTAAATCTGTAGTTTTCTTGTTGTATTTCATATCTGTTATATGTTCTTTCATCCATGTTTTAAACTTTTTATATAATATTGAAATGTTTCATCGGCTTTGATGAACGGCATTTCATATACTCCCGATAATTGGTCAGATTCTATTGGATCTATTTTCTTACAGACTATGCTCTTTTTTAATTTTTTGGTAGGTTTTGCAATAAGATATTGAATTTGTTAAGTTTATATTTCAATCTTTCGAAGAACCCAGGAAAATATTGTATATAGATAACCTCGAAAATGTGTTCATTGAAGTTTCTTTTCATCTTATATACTCAGAATTAATCTATTTACAATGCTTTCTTTATACCCGTTATTTCTTGCGATATCACGTCTTTTATTTAGTTCATTGGTTAACTGATCAGAAGTTGCAGACTGTGAAGTCTCTCTTAATAAAATGTCTAAATGCAGAAACTTTGTAGGAAAAAGCAGCTTGAGTATTATATTGCATAGTGGATTGATTGCTTATTGGTTTTCTATAAATATTATTTCTATAAATACTGTTCCATGACATGCTGGGTTTTGATTAATAGTACATCCAAACTGGGGAGTGCTTCATTTTGTTAAACTTCTAAAGTAAACTTAATTTTAGAATCAAGGTTATTAATCTCAGCTAAGAAGTTATTAAGTAAGTGCTTTGTTGCAACTTTGTTGGCAATAATAATAAAATATTTGATATGATTCTTAAAGTAAAGATGTATTTGCTGAAAGTGATAACAATACACATAAAGGAATACCTTTTAACAAATAGATCAACGATTTTCGTACGCTCATTTTAAAAATCAATAATGATAAATAGACTACTAATCAATGTTTTAATTGCTTAATAGGCGTATACCCAACATGAAAATCCAGCATCGAAATAGTAAGCAATTAAAAATTTGATTATTATTAATGCAAGGCGTGTGAAATTTTCTATGGAAAATTTCCAAAGTGTTAAAAATATAAATTTATTCAATTTTCTATGTTGGATTTTCTTTGATTTCGTGTTTGGTGGCTCAAGGAAAATATTCCATCTTGTGCTGCGTTTGCAGCCTTGCCAACATGTTATAGTGAGAAAGTGCCAGGCTGAGTATCGTTCCCAAGTGGTTCAGTAGGTAGAACGTCAATCCGCTATACTGACGACCCGGGTTCGAGTCACGGCTTGGGCACTTTTTTACTATGTTGGGTATACGCCTATTAAGCAATTAAAAATTTGATTATTATTAATGCAAGGCGTGTGAAATTTTCTATGGAAAATTTCCAAAGTGTTAAAAATATGAATTTATTCCAAATAGACTACTTTCGCAATTTTTTTAAAAAATGAATTTGATAAACGAAAACCACGAGATCACATGTATAATGAAAGCAGGTTTTTAAAAATGGTTAATTGTAAACGTGAAAATTAATTTATCTTATTAATTTTTAGGTGCGTTCGTAATTATATAAATACATTAGCACCTATAGTCGTCGTCTGATCCGCCTGTCTGTCCGTCCATCTGTCCTCATATAACAGCGCAAAAATTACCAAACCGAATGGTTTGAAATTTAATATATATAATCGTTGCAGAATTTTATGAAAATCGAATCAAAACTTAAAAAGATATTAATAAAAGTTTTTTTTCTTTCTCCTATCATACGTAATCTATATAATATAAAAACGCAAGACATATGATTGAGAAAAACAAATACGGGCTGACCGTTTCTTTTTTCATATGCCAATCGGCCATTTTTTTTTTTCACAATTATTTTTTCGAATAAAATTGCATAAAAGTTACATTTTTAGAAAGATCGTTCAAAAAAATTGTTTGCTTGAGTTACATAAAAAAATGTATAGATTCTGAGATAACTTCAGTGGAAATTAGCTTAACAGCAAAACATCCCAATCCATTAAAGTAAATAAACACAAGAGATTCGTTCATCGTGAATCATAGAAATATTAAACCATGGAGGTAATCATTAGCAAAGCAAGATCGCCATGGTGCATTTTGCAGCTGTATCTGTTGGCGAAAAATAAATTCGCATCTGTATACGTAGCATATGTAATAAGAGAAAGAAAGGCATGCTCATTTCGTTCATAACAGACGATATAATTCATTTCACTGAAATAATAACGAAGATTTTTTTTTTTACATTATAAAACTAGTTATAGTAAGAACGCACCTCATTTGTCACGTTTAACGTACAATTCCCACCTTGTTTTATCTGTAAAGCATCTCATGCCAAGTGTTAGGTAATTTAAAGGAGGCTGATTCATTGCATATGTTTTCCGCTGCGCATCAGTGATATTTATTTTTATTAAAAAATTAATTTTGTTAGTGAAAAATGGAAATTAATGAAAGCATGTTTTCAAAAAACGCCAACAATTGAAATTTTGGTCGATGCGAATTCGCACTATTGAGGAGTTCACGGGTTAATAAATCACTTGCCTACACTGCAAAAAAAAAGCGTTGATTTTTCAGTATAATACTGGCATCCCAGTTGCCTATATTATACCGTAAAATTAACAGTAATAAACAGTAAAATAAGCAGTAATACACTACCGTGCATGCACGGCAGTGTATTACTGCTTATTTTACTGTTTATTACTGTTAATTTTACGGTATAATACTGGCAACTGGGGTGCCAGTATTATACTGTAAAATCAACACTTTTTTTGCAGTGTATTAATCAGATGCCTATCTAAAACAATCTTCAGCGATACATTTTTTTTTTTCGAGCTTAGAAACCATCAAGTATATCGCGGCTAAATCTATTAACTCTTTCATTAATACTTCCACTCTTGCGGAAAAGTCTGTTAAAGAGATTATTGAAAACCACCCTCATATATCGAACAAAAGAGAGGGAAAAAATTCTCGTATTCTGCTCACAGATGAAGCCTTGGAGTTACAAGTCTCGCGAACTTGACCTGTTTAGAGGCCAAAGATGCTGGCGTAAGACGTGCATAACATATATAACGATGAACCACTTCCTTTTGAGTATATTGACTTAACGAAAGGATTTGCAGCAAAGAAACTCTTTGTGCAGCCGACATCATTTCAGCATTCAAAACATTTGCCGTGAAATATTATTTGGTGTTTATAGAACAGATGAGATTTAAGTATGAACGAAACTCAAAATAAATGTCATTGTAAAAAGTCACATACATATTTCTTTTTTTTTTTTTTTACAGTCATCTTTTTTCAAATACTGACATTAAATCTGTTTGAGATGTTTAACCCAGTCGCCATAGTCCCAAAGAAAATAGCGATTTTTGATTATGCTGTTCTACAATTCTACTTTGTGAAAATATATGAGAGTAGTAGCAATATTTGTTGAAATTATAAACATTATTGAGAATATTCTGATTCAGTAATGAGTTTATAAAAATTCGATCGCGTATGTTTGTCCCCAGGAATACTAAATTGACATTTGACAAGACTTAAATAAATTTATAAGAAAAAACTAAAATACAACAGGGATTTTTATACATCTAAGAAATTTTGAAACAGATTATAGTGTTCAAAACATTTTCTGTTGAAATATCACGAACAATCAATATATCAATATTTGTTATTATATATGTATTAATTTCTTTCATTGATAGTTTCCATAGCTTTATTGATTTATAATCAACTAGCAGGCTACGCCCGCTGCGCAGGTACATTTTTCCAAATGAACCTTGAATCAAACGAAACGGTGAATTTGACCTTGTATTTTAAAGAAATATGGACTTTCACCTAGAATGTCAGTCCGCATTGCTGAATACGATGCGAATGCCATTGCGCTAATATTATCTTATGCGTTAGACAAAATTTGGGCTATTAAGAAGAAACTCTTTTAAATTATCATTTATAGTAGAGTTGGTAGGAAAATGCGACCGTTATGACTAATAGAAATTAAAATGTTCTCTGGTAACCACACTACTAAAAAAGAGAGCATTACAATGATGGATTGAACTTAAATAATGCATACTTTATTCATTTTCTTTTGTCAGTTGTTGAACTCCGGGCCTCTCAGCTTGGTGCTATGCGTTGGTTCTGGTAGCTTAAACACAATCTCACTCTACGCTACGCTATATTTCGCAATATACGTCTTCTTCTGGTAGGTGTACTGCAGTTTTCCATCTTTGGCTTCCAGCAGAGTAAATACAGTGAAAATTGTAATAAATTATTTGCACACAAAGAACTGTATATAACTTTCATGTTTAAAAGAAATGTAAATAATAAAAACATAGATTTTTAAAGCTGAATTGTTTGATTAAAATTCAGAAGACGTCATTTTCACAGCCTTTTCATTCTATATACCATTTGAAATCATGTAACCATTCTAACCTGGAAAAATCCCCGATAACTGATTCTGATAGAAAAATAAACCTTTAGTTTCCATCCAATAAAATCTTCCTAGTCTTCTGTAATCAGGTCCATAGTCAAGTTTGAACCGGGTACATTAGTAGTGCTTGCAACGATATGGTTACAAATGTACCAGAGTTCGTTAGAAAACGATGTTAATTATCCGCCAAACAACGTTCCATTAAATAATGTCAAATTGCTGCTGACCCAATTATATATCTCTCACCGACAAAACTCCATGCCTTAAATAGAACTAATTGACAATGATAAATAAAGTTAGTTATGCAAAATTTTTAGTAATAATCTTTTTGGTGAATACTTGAACAAAAGATTCATTTTTGCATTTCTCTAGTGAGTATAACAACACGGGGAAATACATTGCTATTTCTTTAATATTCAAGATTAAATTATTCTTCAACTTGTTGCCTAAATAACTCCTATAATGAAAATAATCATTATTTTGACGCTAAGTTTAGCTGCTAGGGCTGTGCGTCAGCCGGAATTGCTGTATGTTGATTGAAATTTTATCTATTCTGAATTTCAGGTACTTGTTTCTTATTTAGGCTAATATGATAATTCAACAAATATTGTTCCATTCGCCACCAGTGGCATTTCAAAGTTTTTTTCGTAAATTGCAAGCATTGCTTTTATGGTGATAATAAAATAACTGGAGATGAAAAATATATTTTATTTAAACCTTTTTTTGTTCGTTTGCTTCATAATGAAAAGTCATAAATTTACTAATAGCTAAGTACAAATTTCGTGTAATCTTTTGAAATCGGATTTACCGTCCAGAGTCCCCTTCAAACATAATCGAAACTTTCAACAACATACCAAATACGTCAGTTGATGGGTGACCGATTAAGGAAGATTTGTCAAATATATTTTTAAAACCTTCCTAAAGAAAGGGAAAATGTGCAGAAAAAACTAAAAGGAAATGACGAATTAAACAGGATATCGAAAATTTATTTCAGCAAGCAATTTTTTTTGAAAAATTGTGGCTTTTGAGATAGTAATAACACATATTTCCATAAATTTCCTTAAGAATAATATTTAGTTCCTAACATTTGAAGCAGTGAATGTTTCTATAAATAAAATAAGCGACATGTTTAAAAAAAACATTCGCTGATCTGAGTTCAAGGCTATAAAAATCACAAGTTTGGAGAAAATAAACAAGCATGTTTCCGTAGTAAAGTATGGTGATTTTTTTTTTAAATGCCTGAAATTAAATTATTTTAGAATATGTGTGTGTGGGGCAGACATTTACACTAAAATTTAAATATTTGTCTCCATTTTGATAATATTAACTGCTACTTATATAATTTACATTTGAATATAAAAATGTACTTCAAACTTGACCTCGTACACTTGAAAAAGCACCATTCATCGAACATCTCTCGGGCTGATGCCACGCTTAAGAATTTTTGACTTAATAATCACGTCAAAAGTAAAATCAAAATCGTAAATAAATAAATAACATGTCACTCACAAGTACAGTCATTTGTATAATCATATCTGCTAGTTTCTCCTATTAGTGACAGGATGGGGGTGCTAATTTTTTTTTTTTAAAGAAAGAAAGAAAAAGTAAAAATCAAAAACAAAACTGTTACTCAGATTTTATCTAAACAAATATTCAGATGCACTTTTTTTGAACCTGATGCAAAAGATAAATGGTTAAATATGGTTTCAATTGCAATCTTTCACAATGAATGATTTTTTAAGCATTACGAACATTCCTTTCATGTTTAAATTAAATATTTTCGTTTTATAATATTATCTCTCATCAAAATTGTTTTCTTTTTTTTTTTTCTTTACTTTTTTTTTTTTTTTTTATTTAAATAAAATTAGTAACAGTTTTTTTTTTCCCCGAGGTGTTTGCATTATTTTCTAAATGATACAGCCGTTATAATTCTTTCATCGAGGATAATTGTCGCCAAAAAATGACCAATGATAACCTTTTCGTCCAAAATAATAATAAAATACCAAATTTTATTATCAAAAATCATGCTTATATCTGTGAACCATATCGGTGACGTGTATATAACGCAACTTAGAGGGAGATATAAATGGAGAAAAATACTTAAGATACTGTTTTCGGCATTGACTTTTCAAATCATTAGGAGGAATGGAGAGTGAATGGGGAAAAAATTGCGTTCTGATACATAAACCGTTATATCGATATATATTATACACCATAATGAGCGTGGGAATTTATCTCTATTCGATAGTCCAAAACGCAAAAAAAAATTCCTTCTACCCTGGTCATACACTTTTAAGGCATCTTGCTTTATAATATATATGATATGATGATAAAAAAGGATTTTTAAAAAAGATAATTTAAAAATCCTAATAACTATTAATTTTTCAGCCGACGGTATGAAATACAAGCAAAATAAGAATAAACTCGCCAAAAAACACACTTTTGTGCAATTCTGAAATTATTTTTGTCTCATGTGGCGGGACCGAAACAACAAATGATGAATTTTAAGTACTATACATCCATGCATTATCACTAAATTTAATAAAATATATTAGAAAAATACTTTTGAAAAAATTTAACTACTTTTGAAAAAAAAAATGTATTTTAAAAGCAATATTTAAGGTAAATGTACTATAGTGTTGGACACTGTATCAGTAGTTAGCACCTCGAACTACAGACTTTTAAGCCATCAGTTCAATTCATATCGTGATATATTGTAGTTTCTAATAAGAAAAGGAAATTTTAATTTTATCTTTTTATACCTATGTTTAAACAATTTCTTTGCAGCTCTTGCATATGACTAAACCCATTATGCAGAATACATTTATTGTGTATATTTGTGAATTTTGCACCATTTCTTAAGGGTATACATTACTGATACTCCGATTATTACCATAACCAGTAGTGAATGCCCCTGTCCAATACTTGTTTATAGGCTTTTTTTTTTTTTTTTTTTTTTTTTTTTTTTTTTTTTAAATCTAGCAATGATTTTATTAAAACTTTCCAACATAATTGAAAAGTGTTTATGACTTGGGTCTGACTTGTTTATGACTGTCTGTCTTGGTGCAAAAGATTTGAAATTTGTTAAAGTATCATACATATCATTACTGTAGCATTCAGTAAGTCGACTAAATCAATTTTCTGTTTCTCTTAGAACTCATTTTATGAATTTTTATCATGTTTCGGTTACTTCATTTCTGATTTTCGATTTTTTTACTTTAATGAATTTTACTTTTCTTAATTTGCACAATGGCTTTTAAGATTTGTTTTGAATACTGAGCTTTAGTTACTGACTTCAAAAATCAAGTTTTTGTTTTAAGCTAAAAGAAATCAGAGACATAGCTAAAATTTTACAAATGGTAAATTGTAGCACCAATTTGGTCTACGCATTTTTCATGATTATATAAACCATTATCATATAAAATTAAAAAAAACTTCTGAATAACACCATGAAATAAGGAATGCTGAAGGCCTTTCGAAAGAATTTTATCTTTCTTCGTCAGATCCAAAGAAGACGTACAACCAGTTTGAAGGCAGGAGCAAAACTGAAAGGAAATGGGAGAGAAAGAGGGATCCATAAGAAATGTACTTTCGAGCCCAATCCCTTTTACCCTCGTTATGGTGTGATTTTAGGAGTGGTTTGCAATATATATTTTTTTAAACAATGCTTTTGAGGTCTCTTTCAAGTCTATGTATCGTGTCCTTTGACCCATTAACAGAGATTATTTTTAATTTGCTTTATGGACATATTTTGCTTTGACAATCTTCCAATTTTTCGATCAATATGAACATTTATTATAGGTGGCCGCCCGCATCTTAGAAATTGTTATTTCTAGCAAGAGCTCTGTATATCCCTTTCTTTGAACGATTTAATTTTCTAGAAATTTCAATAACGGGCTTTTTTTTATTTCAATTTAAATATCTTAAAAATATAATCTTTTGTGAATTCTGTAGCCTTTGGTATCTTAAATAATCAACAGAATTGGATATTTGCTGTTATAGTGCTGAGGGAAAACGGTTCGTTGGTCGGAATCGGAACTGTTGGGTGAATGAAACCAATTCAGCATTTGTTAACGTTTAAATAATGTACCTAAACTTTTGAGACAGTGGTTTTTAAACAAAAATAAACGAGTATTTTTTAAATAAATTATGCTGATGAAACCATTCTAATAACACTACTATGTTTCATTTCAATTACATTTTGAATATTTATTATGAAATCATTCCATTTATTTCTCTTTCTAATTTTATAACTATATTTTTGTGTGTGCACAAACTTTTGAGACAGACTTTACATTGTTTTTCACATGATACAATGCTCCAATGTATGAATTGCTTTTTTAACATGCATTTAATCTACAATGTATATCAGAGATTATAATAAAAATCAGATATTGAAAGATCCAAATAGTAAATCTAAAGTGAATATAAGCATATTCAATTAAGTTGTTTTCAAATTATGTCAGCAGGCGATAACAAAAGAAAACCAAAAAAGGAACAAGATACGGCTGATTGATAAAATGCATTAATAATTCATGAAATCTCTGTATCGTATTATTTATTCAATTTGAGATCAAAATCAATACTCTGTGAATTAAGATACATAAAGTTATTCAATTTCTTTTTCACTGACCTTGCACTTTTCACATCTCGAGCATACGAAGCTATTGTTCGAATTATATTCAAAGGGATAAATAGGATTTTTTTCAGTTTAAAATATTTTAAAACGCTATTGTTGTTGAAAATAATGTATTTATGAGGCTTTGTTTCTTGACATTAAAATGAAACATCTTATATAGATAAAATAAATCTTGTGGATTTAGAGCAGGAACAATTCATAAATTTCAAAATTCTAAAAAAAAAGTTTTTCTCCTTGGAATACACTAACCTAGATGCAAGGCGATTAAAAATATGATCGATAAAAAATATTGTTTAGGTAGTTTTTTTTTTTTTTTTTTTTTTTTAGATTGATTAAAAAAGTATGAAAATAATTGTTTAAACGTTGATTTTGATTCTAATAATATTTTTTACAAGAATTACGCAAGTGCTGAGAAATTAAATTACCTTTTGTCTTTCTTGCCAAATATTTCTTTCTTATATAAGGCTTTTGTTCTAATATAGGCTTTCGCTCTAAAAATGCAAATTTTCATTTGTAAGAACTGGTTAAAATAGCAAAATGGCTTAAATTAGAGCATCATATTTCATGTTGCGTGCACTTAATTTCATACATTTCGTCATTTATTTTATTTATCAGCTTGAATAAATGTAAATACATAAGAAAATCGAATATACAGAGGTAATATATTTCATGAATTGCTAAAAAGCTTTAAATAAAACTGAAAAACTCTCTCATTTCTCTTTTTTTTTTCTTTTTTTTTTTTTTAAACCTAGAATGGATGGTTTCTTAATCTTTGTAAGACTACCCACCCCCTCCTCCAAAAATAAGTAAATAAATAAATAAAATACGCTCTCTGCCGTATAGATTACAGTTAGAACGGTGCACATGCACGATTACTTACTTAAAAGCAATGCTATGACTGTAAAAAAAAAAAAACAGATGATATATGCTATAGTTTTACTTGAGAAAAATAGGGTATACATAGTTCATAAAAAATCTTGAAGGTATACGGCGTATACTACAGTATACCCTCTACGATAGCCGTGCGTAAAAGATACTTCGCTTAAAACTATTTTTATACCATTTGCTATTGTAAATGATGATTACACTTTTCGTCAAGCTATAATCTTTGTAATTAAAAAAAGAAAACAGAGGGTATATGCTATATCTTTACTTGAGAAAAATAGGGTATACGTAGTTCATTAAAAAAATCTTGAAGGTATACGGCCTATACCACAGTATCCCGATACGATAGCATTGCGTAAAAGATATTTCACTCAAAATTATTTTTATACCATTTGTTATTGTACATGATGATTACCTTTATCGTCAAGCTATAATCTTTGTAATTAAAAAAAGTATTCAGAGGGTATATGCTATAGCTTTACTTGAGGAAAAGAGGATATACGTAGTTCATTAAAAAAATCTTGAAGGTATACGGCGTATACCACAGTATACCCTCCACGATAGCCTTGCGTAAAAATTATTTCACTCAAAACTATTTTTATACCAATTTCTGTTGTAAATCATGATTACGCTTTTCGTCAAGCTATAATCTTTGTAATTGAAAAAAATGGCAATTTATAAAATGTATGTCGCTTAACATCCTTGTTCCTTGATTATTTTTGTCAGTATATAATTTTTTTTTTATCCGTGAAACTAGTGAATTAACACCATTTAAATTTTTACTTCTTTTAATACCATTAAAAATGCAGCTAAGAATAACACTCAATTTGTGTAGCATTTTACTTTGAAGTTGTTCGAAGGATTTCAAAAAATCACTTATTACTTTGGAAAATCACTTGCAATCATTATTACTTGCAAATTATTCTTTATTTGTTCCAGAAAAACACATTTATAGGCTAATGTGTTACAGGAAAAGACGAAATAGTCTAAAGGAGAAAATCTCAAGAGATTCTAATCAAAACAATATTAATTGACTAAACGCAGCATATTATATATTATTGAAGCAAAATTTCTGTTTTTCAATGATCTGATGATGTATCATTCAATATCAGAATTGTAAATACTTTGATATTAGTTTTTTTTTTTTTTTTTTTTTTTTTTCTGCTGACAAAAATGACTGTTTAAAAAGTATTACTAAAAATAAAAAAAATGATTTATTTTTGCTTTATGTATACGTTATATCAAGTTTATTCATATCTCATGTTCATTTAAGAACAAATGATAGAAGATAATGTTCTTGGATGGAGGTCTTTATTATACATTCGTTTTGTGGTACATACTCTTGCTTTACACTTTTACATGCGTATAGCCGTATTTAATATGTACAGAACTGTGGAAATAGAAAGAAAATATGAGAACTTTTTCTTAAAAAATATTACAGTAAAAATTAGTATTCTATTCGAACTCGTTTAACCCGAGCATGTCTAAAACGAGGACATGGCTAAAATGAACAATTTGCACGTTAAGAATGTTTCATTATTTAAACTATATTAAGATTTTCACGCTTTTTACGAGCTACAAAAACAGAATTACGGCTATAATGATCTAAACATGTGTTCATTTCAACGTGCTTTTGGACAAAAAGTATTGTAAAAATAGGAAAGAAATAGCTATCTCATCGAACATTGTTCTCTCTCAGCAATTTCTGCATTACAAAATGTCTCGAGGTCTTGAAAGAATGAAAGAAAAAAAGGGAGATATAAGAACGTTTTAAATACCGCTACTTTTTAAGATTTACAGCCGAACCATAGAAAAGAAGGAACATAGAAAAAACCTTTAATTGGTTCTTTCTTCAAATCCCGATTCTGTGTTATATTAACCAGCATTTTCATGTTCTTATTCCGCTGTTAAAATGAAATGAAACTGTGAAATCAATAACTCGAAAACTGTAGTGCACTGCAAAAAAAAAAAAGTTTTGATTTTACAGTTATTTTACTGTTTATTACTGTTAATACATTACAGTAGAATACTGGCAGCTGGGATGCCAGTATTATACTGTAAAATCAACACTTTTACTTACCCATCATACGTAGTATAGGGTAAGTCTTGTAATTGTTTTGAAAATCGAAAAAAAATGTTTTACGGATTTACACGTTTCAGACACTGGAGATTCCAAAAAACATATTTTTTTTTTTTTTTTTAAATTGCCGTCCGTCTGTGTGTCTGTAAACGCTCTATCTCCCGAACAAATTGAGATATAGACTTGAATTTGGTATGTACTTAGTATGTAATAATGGGAAGAAGCCTATTGAATTTCAGTAACCTCGATTATCCGGAACTATTTTTTCGGACTCTCGAAATATTCGTTCTGATAAAAGGTATATCAAAATTTTCGAAATTGTTTATTTTAAGGAATGAATATAAAAGACAATGAAAAAACATAAATTTTGCATAAAGCATGAAGTTGATCGGATAATGAGTTACCGAGATATTTGTAATCCTATTTTCCGCACTCTTCGATTTTTCATGACCCTGTATTTCATTCTAATTTCAATTCAAAGATGTATTTTAATTGGAAATGAGACGCTTAATCAGATGCAATAAACCGCTAGTTAATAGGATTATTGTTTTTGGAGTTATAAGGATGTTTCTTTTAAGCAATTCAATAATCGAGCCTTCAAAGTTTATGACGTCATCAAGCCACGATTTTATTCGAATTGCAATGCATTTTATAAGTAGTGTTATGATTTAAAAATTTAACTCTTAATTTTTTCAGTATTTTTACATTTAACTTTAATTTATTCATCAATTTAATTAAACTCATTAAATTCATTTAAATTAATTAAGCTAAGTTTCATCTTTGCATTTTAAATCAAACATTCTTTTTAAATTGTTTACTTTTGGTGAGAGTATAATTTAATTTCAGAATCTTTCCATTACATATGTTTTAGGATATTTATTCATTCAATTTAATTTACATTTCATTCACTTTACAATATTAATTAAACTTCATTTCAAATTATCTAAAATAAAAATATTTCTGACTTACTTTTTCTAACTTTTAAATAATGTCCATTTTTCTTAAATAACATACAGTCTAAATTTAATAAATTATTCTAAAATATAGTGTATTTCCTTTTTAATAATATTGATTAAAATTGGTTAATTGTTAATTTGATTCTTTTCAGAAAGTTCAAATTCATTTATTTTAATTCAGGCAAATTCTTTCAGAATCGCGAACTTTTCCATATTTCATTTCAAAATTTCTAAGTCCAATAATCATTTTTCAAAATTTCTTAATTTAAATATTTTACTTTCAAAAACATATCTGGTGGAAAGAAATTTAAATTTTATTTAGATTGCTAAAATTTCATTTGTTTTCATCCATTAGTTTGGCAGTTATAGATTTTTAATTACTTTCGTTTTTTCTGTTTTGAATTTCGTCGAGATTTGCGATCAGACGCCATTGATGAGTGTTTAGATGCTTCAAGTAAACAAGAACCTTTCTTCCCACGGATTTTGAACAAGGTCGTTTTGACAGCACTCCAACGTCGCGATCGAATGTTCTGGATACGATTTAATGCTGTTGCTAGGGTTGGAAGTGTCAGTGAAACGTCTGACTGTAACTTTGACTATGGTCTGTTGGGGCTTGTTCAGTAACATTCATCCGGTTTCTATTTTCTCATTGGTTATTCCGTAACCGCCAGGAATTTTCACCTGAGTGGGAAAGTCTAGAGAGTATTCAGTTCTACAAAAAATTCTACGAAATGTAGTCATAACTGTATATCGTTATGAGGGCTTTTGCCATCTCATAGGCGAAAATAAGGATTCAAGATGGATATGTACGTGACAGTTGTTAGCACTACAATACATTTAAATTTCCAATAATCCTTTTTAATAAATTAAATAAATAAATAAGCTAATATTAAAATTCAAATTACTAAGGATACCTTCCTGATATTTGACCCTTAAAAGTGATGAAGATGGGAGAAGCTGGATTTCGGAAAAATGTCTTGACAACATCTTTATTTTATATGCCTGTGGCTTGATGTTATAGATGAATCAGCAATGTGATCTCCTTCAAGTGATGCTCCATCTACAATACTGATTCATGATCTTCAAATTCGTCGCTTTTGGCTGTTTGATTTGTGCTCGTCTGTGATTGTGAAAGCAGTTATAACCACCTCATTGATACTAATCTGCCTACCTACTTCGCGGTTCACTTACTAAAGCTTTTATTCTCCTTTCCTGAGCAATAACTTTTAAACTTTAGAATTCCAGTATCGTACTTAAAGAACTGTCGACGATGGCTAAAATATCGTAGTTTCCACTGGACTGAGCCTGCAACAATATTGTCATATAATTTTAGTATCTTCACTAAAAACTGTGATTCGCAGTTAGAGAGAATGTAATATAGTATTGTGATAAAAAGTGAAATTTAATACTTGAAATAATTTATACCAAGGATTTAAGTCTACATTATTAGTGATTTTATAATCCATTTCATCCGTAATGCATTAATATTATTAGTAGAGCTCATGTCTGTACATATGCAATTTAAGATCGTAGTGTTAATATTTTGAAGAGATTTATTTATTAATTATTGGTGCACTGATTTTCTAATAAATACCTATTAAACTACAATTGGGTGAGTTTGTCTTTTCTTTTTATTTATAATATTATTTATTAATTTCATATATAAGATATATTAATAAACTTATAATTTTTACTTAAACTTTAACTTTTATGGCATCGCATTATGTGCTGCTACTTACGATCATGCCTATAGTGGTGTTTGGGGAAAGTGTTGAATATATGTTTTGTCTAAATTTTTTAGGTTTTCTGAATCACTCCGGTGCTAGTCGCTGGTGATTCACCCTTTATTAATTTTTCCTTTTATATTCATCACGATCCCCAGATACCGTTATAAGTAGTTTACACATTTTTTATTTTAATATTTTACATTATGCCTATCCATGATGGGTAAGTATTACGGTGGCCCCCAACGACTAGTTTGTTATTTTGCAGTGTGATATATAATTGCAATATTAGCCGAGTTTTTCCCGGAAACTTCATATTATATTAATTTTAGCACTGTGATAATTAGAGTAAATAATAGTTGTAATTAGTTTATTTAAGTGTATGTTTTTAAGACTTTAATTATCTTCACGGGTATTACAAGTAACGGTTAACGACTATAAGTAACGACGACATTTCTAATTCTAATTCCCTTGCTTCCCTTATTAACCGAGTTCGACTTGTTTGTTAAGGATTAAAAGTTACAGCGTTGTCAAACTGTTAAATTTACAACCTATATCAAGACATGATTTTACAAAATTTATGCACTTTTACATCAATATTCAACTTGAATTGATTTAATTATAGATCCTACTTTTCTAAACACCCTTTCATTAATACTGTCTGTGAAAAAAAAAAAACAGAAAAATATTAAAGATCTAAAATATTAAATCCAGACTATAAGTTTCAAAATTAAAGCAGAATTTTAAGCTAAAATTTGAATTTGGCATAACTGGAATCAAGAAATTGAAAAACAAAATTCTGATTATTGTAATGTTATGAAAATAAGTAAATATGTGCGACAAAAAACAATCAAGTTTTTTTTGTTTGTTTGTTTATTTACGTCGTTTTGCCTTGAACTTTAACATGCACCTCAAATGTAAAGGAGTTCTTTAACATAAAATAGTCACACCCTTTCTCTAGAGAGAAAAAGAAAAAAAGCAATTCCAGAGTAACCCATGCAACAAAAGTACATTTATTTATTCATTTTAAAGAAAATATCAGAAAATGTTAAATTTTAAAAGCTTTTTTTTTTCCTGTATGTCTGAATATTTTTTGGGTGAGTTATTTATAAAACCAAATCTATCGCAATGATATAAAATAGATATAGATAACCAGTGGCGTAGCTACATATTCAGCGCCCTGGAGCAAACAAAGTTGGTGCGCCCTCTTGTCACTCGAAAAAGTTCAGCACAATTTTGTTTTGAAATGTAAAAATTATGTATTCTTATTTTGATTTAAAACTATATATCTTTATTTGAAAGTCAAAGTATTTTAACAACCAGATATTTAACACACTAAATAGACAATAGTATTTTGTAAATAGAAATAATAACAAATAAATAATTTATATTAATAAAAGAAAGAAGTTGTATGTCTGTGCGTAGGGGAGGGGGGATGGCTACAAAAACCTATCGTGCGTAGAAGTCTGAAAATTTGCATGAGGATAGTTCAAAGCAAGGTTGTAAAAAACCCGGGGTTTTTTTTAAACCCAGCCCGGGCGGGTTTTATTAAAAAACCCGGGTTAAATGGGCAATTTTCCCCGGGTAAATTGGGTTAAAATGCCAAAATGTGGACTATGATTCCACCTTCCTCACAAATAATAATCTTCAGGGTTGCCACTGTAGGGAAAACTGGAAAAACTGAGTATTAAAAACAAAGAATTTTACTAAATTTTTTGGTACTTTGCAAAATTTATCCGTTGAAATTTTGAAAATTCTCAGAGGAATTATTCAGAGCAAATTTATTTTTTTGCTCAGGAAAACGGAAGGAATTTGATTGCCGAAATAAGTAGCATCCTGATCTCAAATACAATCTTTGTGAACGTTTAATAGTCTAATAGATGGGAATGACTTTATAGTCTTAATAATGATCTCATTATTTTTCTCTGTTCTTAAAATACATATATTATATGATCCCTTTAATTTAAATAACAAACAAATTTTAAATTGTAAAGCTATCAATTGTGTGTTATTTAATAATAAAATATAAATATAACTTAAAAAAAACTTACTCTTTTGAAATTATCATAAGATTAGCAAATGTTGATAAAAGAAAATATCTTGCAACAAAATTTTTTCTTATATGTATATATAATCTATTCATATATGGTTAAATTTTTTGTTTTAATACAATTCATTTAGAAGAAATTATTCCTATTCAAAAACTTCACCTAATATTACCATGTGACCTCCAATTTGACTTTTGACATTATGTGAAAACAGAAAAACCCCCATAACTTCTTAATTATGATACGTATCGAATCTGTTTAAAGTTATTATTATTTTAGGAAAAGGGCCGAAAATTTATATATGACAGATTTTTGATATCATTAAAAATGGCCCCAAGAGAGGAGGGGGGGGGAGAGGGGGGTTAGAAGAAATAAATTCATAATTTCGTAAATTCACAAGATATCAAATCTGCTTAAATTTATTATAAATCCTCTTAATATTTAATACCTGAGGAAGACAACTCGGCTAAGGGTGAACCCCAGCCGTTGAGCGTTTATTGTCTTCCCCGAAAATCTTCTTAATATTATCTAAAACTTTTATATTGACAAGTTTTTTATAGGACCAACCCTTATAGCAAAAAAAAAAAAAAAAAAAAAAAAATCCCTGCCGGTTCCGTCTGCAAACAAGTTACATTTCGAAGTGAGCGGTCCCAACTGTGGCATCATGGCAAAAAGGTCATTTCTTCCGCAATTTCTAACAAACAGGCACCCCAGGGTCTGCGTCTTCAAAATCTAGCTGTGCCTGTAGGCTGAGCCGTCAGGGATTTTTTTGTTATCTTACAGCTGTTAAAAAAATGGTCTGTTCTGTCAGTCTGTTTGGAAATTTGTCTTTATTTTGTCCCGTTCTAACTCTCTTCCTAAAATAATTATTCACTGTCTCTTTTTCCCCCTTACTTGTTATCCCCCCCCCCCCCCCATAAAGCTTTTTTTACTTCTAACAACAACAACAAAAAAAGCAATCCTGCTGCTCAAAAATAGTGATTTTCTGCTCCAAAAATGGTGATTTTCTGCTCCAAAAATAGTGATTTTCTGCTCCAAAAATAGTATTTTTGCTGCTCCAAAATGGCTTTTTGCTGCTCCAAAATGATGTTCATGCTGCTTCATCACTACATTATTTTCATTATTGCAATAGTTATGAATGAAATATTTGTGTTGAACATACCATAATATATCTTCATAGCTGAGAACCTTCTGATATTTATCAAGTCAAATAAAACTGTTTTGAACCAGAAAATTTACTAATAGATATAGAGTGTAACTTATTTCTATGGGATATACATTTGATTTCATTTATTAAGTAGCCATTCTAATCTATACTATTATATAAAGAGGAATCGGTGACTGACTGACTGACTGACTGACTGACTGAGTGACTGAGTGACTCATCAACGCCCAGCCGAAACTACTAAAGTCAGGGTCACTCAATTTGGACTGTAGATTGCTGTTATGGCCTAAGCAAGCAATAAGAAGGGATTTTTGAAAATTCCCCCCGGAAGGGGGTTAAAGGGGGGTTCGAATGTTTTAGGTCATTTTGCCATAATCTCAGCAGCAGTTATAGGTAGGAGCTTAAAATTCCAGAAAACAAATCTACTAAAAAAATGATTAAACACCTATTTCAGCGATTTTAGAAATTCCCCCCATAAGGGGGTTAAAAAATGATTAAACTCCTATTTCAGCGATTTTAGAAATTCCCCCCAGAAGGGGGTTAAAGGGGGGTGGTCGAATGTTTTAGGTCATTTTGCCATATCTCAGCAGCAGTTATAGGTAGGAGCTTGAAATTCCAGAAAACAAATCTACTAAAAAAAGGATTAAACTCCTATTTCAGCGATTTTAGAAATTCCCCCCAGAAGGGTGTTAAAGGGGGGGGGTCGAATGTTTTAGGTCATTTTGCCATATCTCAGCAGCAGTTATAGGTAGGAGCTTAAAATTCCAGAAAAAAAATCTACTAAAAAAATGATTAAACACATATTTCAGCAATTTTAGAAATTCCCCCCAGAAGGGGGTTAAAGGGGGCTGGTCGAATAATTTAGGTCATTTCGTCATATCTCAGCAGCAGTTATAGGTAAGAGCGCGAAAATCAGGAAAACAAATCTACTAAAAAAATGATTAAACACCTATTTCAGCGATTTCAGAAATTCCCCCAGAAGGGGGTTAAAGGGGGTGTGGTCGAATATTTTTGGTCATTTTGTCATTTCTCAGCAACAGTTATAAGTAGGAGCGCGAAAATCAGGAAAACAAAGCTACTAAAAAATGATTAAACACCTATTTTAGCGATTTCAGAAATCTCCCCCGAAGGAAGTTAAAGGGGGTGATCGAATGTTTTAGGTCATTTCCCTATGTCTCAGCAGCAGTTATCGGTAGGAGTGCGAAAATCAGGAAAACAAATCTACTAAAAAAATGATTAAACACCTATTTCAGTGATTTTAAAAATTCCCCTCCGAAGGGGTTAAAGGGGGGTGGTCCAATGTTTTAAGTCATTTCGCCATATCTCAGCAGCAGTTATTGGTAGGAGCGCAAAAATCAGGAAAACAGATCTACTAAAAAATGATTAAACATGTATTTCAGCAATTTCAGAAAATCCCCTTCCGGAGGGGGTTAAAGGGTGGTGGTCGAATGTTTAGGCCATTTCGCCATATCTCAGCAGCAGTTATAGGTAGAAGCGCGAAAAGCAGGAAAAAAAAAAAAAAAAAAAAAAAAAAGATTAAACACGCATTTTTACGATTTTAGAAATTCCCCCTGAAGCTGGTTAAAGGGGGTGGTCAAATGTTTTAGGTCATTCCGCCATATCTCAGCAGCTGTTTTATGTAGGAGCGCGAAATTAAGGAAAACAAATCTTCCAAAAAATTGGTTAAACACGTATTTCAGCGATTTTAGAAATTTCCCCCCAAGGGGGGTTAAAAGGGGGGTTGAATGTTTTAGATCATTTCGTCATATCTCAGCAGCAGTTTTAGTTAGGAGCGCGAAAATCAGGAAAACAAATCTACTAAAAAATGAATAAAACACAAATTTCAGCAATTTTGGAAATTCCCCCAGAAAGTGGTTAAATGGGGGGGGGGGGGTCGAATTTTTTAGGTCATTTTGCCATATCTCAGCTTTTATGTAGGAGGGATAAAAAAAAAATTAAAACAAATCTACTAAAAAATTGGTTTAACACGTATTTCGACGATTTTGGAAATTCCCCCCAGAAGGTGATTAAAGGGGTTTTCAAAAGTTTTGGGTCATTTCGGCATATCTCAGCAGCAGATTTAGGTAGGAGCGTGAAATTCAGGAAAACACATCTACTAAAAAATGGATAAACACGCATTTCAGTGATTTTAGAAATCCCCCCCCCCCGAAGGGTTTTAAAAGGGGTGGTTTCGAAAAGTTTAGGACATTTCGCCATATCTCAGCAGCTGTTTTATGTAGGTGCATGAAATTCAGGAAAACAAATCTACTAAACAAATGATTAAACACGTATTTCAGTGAATTTAGAACCCCCCCCCCCCCCCCCCGCCCCGAAGGTGGTTAAATGGGTATTCGAGAGTTTTGGGACATTTCGCCATATCTCAGCAACAGTTTTTGGTAGAAGCGCGAAATTCAGGAAAACAAATGTACTAAAAACTTTACATTGTCTACCCGTGCAAAGCCGGGACGGGCCGCTAGTTAAATATGAACAAGACTGGTACAGTTATGTTTCTTGTATTATTCATTAAGTAAATTTTAATCCTGCTTTCTATAAAAGTTCTCTTTTCGTCTTGATATGTTTTATCATCAAATTTGTAAAAAACCCGGTTTTTAAAAAAAAAAACCCAGCCTGGTGGGTAGCTGGGCGGTACCCGGGCAGCTGCCCACTACAACCCTGGTTCAAAGCAGATCCTGAGGCTCAGATTTTTAATTTTTTTGATAATTCGCCGATATATTACATAAAAACTCATAAAAACCTCATCAACTTTTGCTCAGTTCTGAGTTTTCCGAAGTTATCAAGCAGAAGATCGAAAAGTGCGATATCCACTTTTTTCACACTCTTTCTAAACGCACGTTGGGCAAACCGTTGGAAATACTGACAAACGGGAGACGTATGCTTAAATGTCGTACATTTACGTTTAAAACACCGCAGTCCGTTCGAAAACATATTAATATTAACCCTTTCAAAGAAGTTCGGTTTCGCCGTTTCCTTTTTCTGAAACCTCGTTTAAAGAGCGCAAAAGAAGAGATGAACCAAAAGTATGAGAGTTGCTTTTCATTTCGGACTTTTTTCGAAGCTCGCATCGACAAAACCGTTGGAAATATGGAAAACGAAATACATATTCTTAAATTTCGTACTTTTACACTTTTAAAACGCCGCAATTCGTCCGAAAAAATTATTATTAACCCTTTCAAAAAAGTTTATTTAACTATGTTTTTTTTTTTCTCCCTTTTGTCGAACTTCGCATCATTTTCAAAAGAAATGCCCCAGGAATATTATTGTTTGGAAATAGCAGTAGCCAATAAAGCGACCGCTGAGAACCCTGTAAATAAGTTTTGATTACTTTAAGATTTGAAAATCTTCAACTGTCATCCGTGGAAAAATTAATGAAAAAAATCAGGCATGCTGAAACGTTGTTGGAGAAGTTACTTGAGACTGTGGTACAGTATGCATTAAAATTAAACTTCGCGAATACATGTAATTCTTTCTAGCTGAGTATAAAACATGTTTCAGGAATATGCTGATTGTAACAGTTCTAATTCATCCATAATATCTAATTAATAAAAAAAAATTGCAAATATTTTTACAAAATCTTTATTTTGCTTTTTCTAATTTTGCGCCCTTGATATCCGTGCGCCTGGAGCAGGCTGCTCCAACTGCTCCACGGTAGCTACGCCCCTGTAGATAACAATTTAAAAACAGACTCGATAACGTGAATGGACAGCGTTATGAGAGTGAACATTAAGATCTAAAAAATTAAAAAAAAAAATAAAAAGTACAGTCAGAACAAAAAGCTTTCTAAACTAAAAAGAATTATTTTCTGATTTTAAGTTAATTCTTTAAAATGTATAAACTTAACTATTCAAACATACGTTCTTTTGAAATTTTTATTTACAGAATAAAAAAAAAAAAAAAAAAAAAAAAGAGAGAAAAGCAAAAAAAAGGAAAGAAAGAAAAAAGGTCTCATCGCTGGATTTCTCATAATCATTTGAGAAAAAATATTATTAAAAAAAAATCTGTATGTATATAATAAAATATTTATAAAAATTATAAATATTAGAAGCTACATATATGTAGGGGAACGTGGGACAAAACCGTATTGTCACGTGAAACCGGATGTCTCAATTTTGACCGCCCTCTAGCGGGTAACGGTTGAAATACTGAGCTTTAAGCCAGAAGTCGAAGCAGTCATTACGATATCTCCGTATTAGCATTTATATAATTTATGTTTATTTAATCATTGTTTTGCCATATTTTTTTTTTAGTTTAAAAATTCTTAAACATGAACACATTTGAAGCTTCTGAAATTGTAATATTATTATGTGCTGCGTATTTAAAAAATAATTTATTTCGCACTAGTATTTACTAATATTTAAAAGAGCATTTTCATGGCTTGCTTTCCTATCAACATTCTTTTGGGGTAAAACTGAGCATCCTACATCAGATTTAAAAAAAGATATTGGAAAACAATATAATTGCTGCTTTCTGCTTCCGCGTTAGACAGATTCCATTTTATGCAAAAAATTTACACTATATTGCCTATTTGCTCGGCCGGGACCATGAAATTGGTACAAATTGGGCAAGTTTCCGCCTTATCCGTGTGCCAATTTGGACAAGTGTTAGTGTATTTATAATGAAATTAAGGTACAAAGACAAATGCATAGTGTGTACGAATGTGAAAAAATTTCACGGGAAACAAAAAATATATAATTTTACTTAATCGTAATAAAAAACACACTTCTTGAACATATTGCACTTAAATTATTTCTGTATTTTCCATCAAGTACTTTTACGGTTCGAGTGATAATTTAGAGTAGAAAGCCTACAATAATCTGCTTAGAGCATCATATCAACGAGTTTGAAATATTTTAATGGCAGTCCAATTGCACTATAAACAATAACATGCCATAGTATACAAAAATATATTCGCATTTTTTATACATTTTGTACTGTTTTTTAAGTGTTTTATTCAAAAAGCAACGTAGTGCTACAATTCTCTCTATAACATAACCGATATTCGCTTTAATTCGAACAATTTGACGAATGTTAGAGTGAGGTAACACAGACAGGAAACAGGTCAATTTTCCAGTTTAATACTGTTAACATCTTTAAACTAGTCGGGTGAGCCAATCCCAAAACTTTCTTCTATCTCATACATGTTAATACTTTAAAAAGCACATTTTTTTAAATTATGCATTTCAGAATAAAAAAAGTGGAGCATAGCAGCGCCACCTATTACATGATTTACACGAAAACTTAATCAGCACCAACTTATGTCAAGGTCTAACAGAATATGAAGTTTGATGAAATTCCATGCATTATATCTTGAGACATATGACAATCGCTAAAATCGTGTAAATGCTGAAAAATACAGCACAGTAGCGCCACCTGTTGAGTTATTTAGACCAAAATCTAATCAGCAAAAAACTTATGTCAACGTCTAACTGAATCTGAAGTTTGATGAAAATCCAAATGCAGCATAGCAGTACCACCTGTAGAGCGATTTACACCAAAAACGAATAAGCACTATTTTATATCAGGATCTAACTGAATCTAAAGCTTTATTAAATTACGTGCATATGACTATCGCTAAAATCGTGTAAACTCTGAAAAATGCAGCCACCAGTTGGGAGATTTAGACGAAAACCTAGTCAACTACAACGTGTGTCAACGTCTAACTGTATCTGAAGTTTGGTGAAATTCTGTGCATTAGTTCTTGAGATATAGCTATCATGAAAATCATGAAAAATACAGCATAGCAGTGCCACCTGTTGGACTATTTACACCAAACGCAAATCAGCACCAATTTATATCAAGGTCTAGCTTAATCTAAAATCTTATTAAATTCTGTGCCGAGATTGCCCGCAAAATTTTTGTCACATACAAACACACAGACAGACAGACTCACTGACAGACATTTTCTAAAAACAATCAAATCGTGTTCAAGTTCTTCTAAAACATATTAATCCGTCGAAAACCGGAAGTCAAAATTCCCCATGAATCCAATACTTTCTTCTTGTAAAGATAAAAGAAATTAAAAACGATAAAAAGGCACACTTGAATCATTAAAAGAGAACTATTTTTACATTTTGTCATATTTTATTCCAGATAATTTCAGAAAAATCATGATTTTTTTTTTAATTATTATTTTTAACTCAGATTATATAACGTCTATATTATTTTTACAAATATAAACTTCGTTTAGACCAGTGATTCCTAACCTTCTGTTGGCCACGCCCCACCGAAGCATATGTAAAATCACGATGCACCCCCCCCCCCCCCCCACACACACACACACAGTAACATATATTTCTTATTATTTAAAAAATTCTGAATTGCGGAAGAAATGACCTTTTTGCGATGATGCGGAAGTTGGAACCGCCTACTTCGAAACCTAACTTGTTTGCAAGCGGAGCCGGCAGGGATTTTTTTTTTTTTTTTTTTTTTTTTTTTTTTTTTTTTTGTTATAACGGTTGGTCCTATAAAAAACTTGTCAATATAAAAGTTTTAGATAATATTAAGAGGATTTATAATAAATTTAAGCGGATTTGAAATCTTGGGAATTGACGAAGTTATGAAATTTTTTCTTCTAAAACCCCCCTCCCCCCTTAAGGCAATTTTTAATTATATCAAAAATCTGTCATACATAAATTTTCGGCCCTTCTCCTAGAAGTACTAATAAAATAACTTTAAACGGATTCGATACGTATCATAATTAAGAAATTATGGGTTTTTTTCTGTTTTCACAAAAAGCCCCCCCCCCCATGCCCCCCTTGGTTCGATTTAGCCCATTAACGATCTTGACCGAGATTTTATGCTCCTTGATTTTATGTATCATCAGTTTCGAAAAGATGCGGGAGTTGGAACCGCCTATTTCGAAAAATAACTTGTTTGCAGGCGGAGCCGGCAGAGATTTTTTTTGTTTTTAATTGTTTTTGCTATAACGGTTGGTCCTATAAAAAACTTGTCAATATAAAAGTTTTAGATAATATTAAGAGAATTAATAATAAATTTACGCGGATTCGATATCTTGTGAATTGACGAAGCTTTGATTTTTTTTCTTCTAAAAACCCCCTCCCCCCCCCCCCCCCCTTGGGGCCATTTTTAATGATATCAAAAATCTGTCCTACATAAATTTTTGGCCCTTTTCCTAGAAGTAATAATAACTTTAAACGGATTTGATACGTATAATAATTAAGAAATTATGGGGTTTTTTCTGTTTTCACAAAAAGCCCCCCCCCCCCCCCCCTGGTTCGATTTTGCCCATTAACGAACTTGACCGAGATTTTATGCCCCTTGATTTTATGTATCAGTTTGGGAAAGATTTATGCAGAATTTTTCCAGTTATCGTGTCCATAAAAAAGTGACATAGACAGACAGATAGATAGATAGATAGATAAAGTTTTGAACTGGGGGTGGTTTTTGGGTTCTGGGAGTCATGATCGGCGTAGATCTGCAAAAAAATTTCAAAATTTCCAACCTAGGTGAGAATGTAATAGGTCGTATTTCTTACGAAATCTACCTAAAAAGTAAACTATTAATATGAAGGACCTCTAACATAGCTTTAACAATAACTATTCATTTCGCATTTTTCAATTTATTAAAAATGTAAATTTTCTGTCAGAAATGTATTTTTAAAATAACTCGATGAAAAAATGATTTGTTGTTTCTTTCCAACTTACCTCAGTGTCAAAAAGGCCATAAATAAAAGTGTTATATGGTCTGCATTTTTATTTTCACAAAATGTCTTCAAGAGCCTCACATTTAGCATTAAAATTGATCATACATAGACGCAATTTATTATTCATAACTTATTAAGAGTTGAGTAGAAAAGCTTTGAACACTATTGTTTTATTTATTTTTTCACGGATACACAATTACATACTTTACGGCAATACACAAGAAGCTTTCTATATTCTCAATTTTATTAATATTAAGTAGCCATTATTCATCATCAAAACATATTTCTTTGTTTTCCCTTTCGTTTATTGACTGCAATCACACAATTATCGTATTATCTGATTTTAAATTTTTAAATGTATATATCATGGTGTATATTTATTTACTTATGTCGGAGGCCTACACTACAGTCATAGCTATTTACTATTTATCCATTTCTCTTTCTAATGCCATTTAGGATTTATGAAATTCATAAATCCTAAAGGTAGGTCCTCTTCTAGATATTTCGAATATTTTTTAAGTTAAATATGTCGAAGACAGTCAGATTTAGATGCACCTGTTAATAGTTTCACATCTAAAAATTTCTTCATCTGACATTTAAGGCAAATACAAATAAAAGTCGCATTTAATAAATAAACGAAAGAGTTATGAAAAATTGTAGCACACATTAACAACCAGGAAAATTATAGAAGATTTCAGAAAAAAAGAAAGTGTCAAGATATTTGTATCAAAATATTTTTAAATATAAGATTATTTACATAATCATTCTGGTTCTGATTCTATTTTGAACTTTTGATTGGTACTTTTTTGAAATTCAACAAGAAAACTAATTTTTTAATTTAATTTTAAAATTTCGTATATATTACTTTTATTTTTAGCCTACAACATTATTTTTCAAAAAAAAAAAAAAAAAAAAAAAAAAAGCAAAAGAACTCGCAGCGATTGAGTGAGTAACAAATGTAGCAAATGTAGAATTGACCCGCTAAAAAGTCAAACTGCCCTCCCGTAAGGCGTTCGCCCTATGTTTGGAACCACTGATTTAGAAAGGGAAAAAATCAACAACACATAAATAAGGCATTTCTAGATATTTATTGCAGCATATAACTGTAAAAT
Organism: Maratus michaelseni; assembly: GCA_963931845.1. NCBI lineage: Eukaryota > Metazoa > Arthropoda > Arachnida > Araneae > Salticidae > Maratus > Maratus michaelseni. The sequence continues at coordinate 149,022,130 of OZ007592.1, forward strand.
CATTAAATATGCGATATCTTAAAATACACTCGCACGGATAAGTTCTAAAAGCGTTATTATACTATATTTGTCTAATTTACCTGTTTACAGTTAGTAAACTGTATGAAAATAATAATATAATAATGTATATATAATAATATAATAATAATATAATATGAAAATCTGCACATAAAATAGATTTTGTATTCATGCATTTTTGCACAAGAGTGCAACAGCTATTGGACGCAGATCTGAATACTAGTTATAGCACGAACGTACCTCATTTGTCACGTTTGACGTGCAATTTCCAACTTGTATTATATTTACGAGATTAAGAAACAATTGTCTTTTTTTTTTACATTGTAGTTGTAAATTCTTCAGCAAATAAATCAAATTTGAATGCTACCTAAACACATCTGTTGTCCGACGATCCTAACAAGAAGTACATTTCAGTGAAATAATGCTAAGCGCACAAATAAAATAATTAATGTTTCTTATTTCAGTGAAATAATTCTAAGCGCGCAAAAAAATAATAGATGCTTCTTATTTTAGTTAACTCTTGCATGAACTCTATGCAACTGTCTCAAAAAAATTCTATCCGAAATTGGGGCATTTCTGATAAATTTCGGAAAAGAAAAAAAAAATCATTTCGCAAAGCAACACGTGTTTCAAATAATAAATGCAAGTCAATATAATATTAGTTGTCTTATAAAGATATTATCCAAGTTTTTTTTTTTTTTTTTTTTTCACAAGTATGGCTCAAGTTTGACGTCTGGGTTCATTTAAAAATGTTTTGGCGAAAGAAAAAATTTATAACTTCGTTTAATAATATAGCTAAACAAATCTCTACATAGGTAACGTATTTTAAATTATTTCTATGTTTTTGAATAAGTCATTAGATGCGTTCGTAATTTAAAAAATACGTAGCACCTATTGTCGTCGTCTGGTCCGTCCATCTGTCCCCATGTAACAACGCAAAAACTACCCAACGGAATGGTTTGAAATTTAAGATATATAATCTTTGCAGAATTTTGTCGAGACATATTTAAAATTTTATGAAAATCGAATCAATACTTTAAAAGATATTAATAAAAATATTTATTAAGAAATTTGAATAAAAAAAATTAAAAAATCGATGCTTTCTAGTTATAGGAGCTTCCGATGTTTAATTGCCAAACGACCGAGATACTTATTTTATAACAGAAATTATTCTACAGACGATATAATTCATTTCACAGAATTAAAAATCATCAAGATCTGAATATTTATATAACTAACTATAGTACGAAGCACTTCATTTGTCACGTTTGACGTACAATTTCCAACTTGTTTTACAGTTACATTGATCATTTGCTGTAGAATTCGTACAAAGTTTCGTAAATAAGGTATCATTCAAGTTGAAGTATTACAATGCAAATCAAACGCCTTCCACGTAATAAATATCATATCCGAAAATATATTCAAATTCTTTTATCCTGTGCTCATAATTAAAAATATATATTTTAGAAAAAACACTGAATGTATTGTAATTCTTTGTATAACATATCCGATTTCTGTTATTATCTGAACAATTTCACAAATGTTAGAGTGCACACTGTAAAAAAACTACTAATGTTTCTTAATCTAAGAAAATATAATATAGACACGAACAAAAATATACAATAACCTCTTCGGAATTAACCACGATTCCGAAAACCGTTCTCTAACTTTAGAAACCCCAGAAAACAATGTATTTTTGATATTTAAAGACATTTTTGTGAAAACAAAGTTTCTTTTGCTGCCACTGATTTTCAGAAACGCTTCCGGGTAATTTTTATGTACTAGTAAATCTGCAGATCAGGAGCCAAAACGTCAGCTCTGAAAGTCATTGTTTTTAATCTCCCTTTTCATAATATTTAACATCTTACAATCCGCAAATTAATTTTTTTAAATTACATATATATATTTATAGGCATATAAAATAATTCGAAGGTTTAAGTAATTAGAAACTGTAAATTAAACATGGTTTATGCATTAATATTCTGATATCTTATAAATTTCTTATTCTTGTAATTTTTTAGATTAAAAAAAAAAAAAAAAAAAAAACAAAAAAAAACATAAATATTGTAGAAAAATAGTGCGAGTTACTTGAATTTTATTATTTTGATATTTTATGAAATGTGGTTGCTAAGCAATTAATAAATTAAAAGCCAAAGTAAAAAGAAAAATGCATTTTAAAATTTATAAAAAAAAATATGAAAGTAAAATGTTTTAGATTTCCCGAACAGATGCAAAACATTTTCTAATAATTTAAACAATTAATTTCTAAATTCTAATACATGTATCGGCAAATTTTCAAAGCTAATGGATATATTTAAAACATCCATATAAAAAATTTAGCATCTATAATTTTATGTTTAAATCCATTATTCAAATATGTGATTTTCATTTCAGTTAAAAATAAAATTTGAAAATCGTCTGCATTCCCATAGGAAAGCATTATGAGCTAAAAAGAAATGTTTTATATTTTTCGAACGAATGAACCAAATGTAACTAAAAACTATACAGCTAATTCCGGGCATACCTCACCAACATACCGACCAAAAATCAACCTAACAGGACGTTTTTTAAAGCAGTTTATCGTGGAACAGACTGACAAACAGACAGACAGACGGAAACCAAAAACTTTTCGCGTCTCCACAGTGAGCATTCACTGACGTCTCGGCAATTAAACATTTTTCTCAACCCGGAATATAGGTTTTTCGGATGCTATCCATTCTCCAGTAATCATTTTCATGTTTAACAAAAACGTTTTACAGACAAACATGATAAATTAACAGCCTTAACTTTAACATTAAAACTAATATTATTTTGTTATTATTGCATGTATAAGTTCAATAACACAGCTGAAAATGTTTAATTAAGACTGGATAAGCCTCCTAAAAACCGATATTCCTATTTCAGAAAATGGATTAATATACTATAGAAACTATTCGAAAACGTTTCCAAAAATTAGTTGCAGCAACATAAACTTTTTTTTTATATATAAATTATTCATTAAATCCCAAAAATATATTGGTTTCTGAGATATCTAAACATAGAAAACACTTTTCGGAATCGTGTGTAACGCGGAAAAGGTTATTGTATATTTTCATTTGTGGTTATATAATATTTTCGTAGTATAAGAAACATTCGTCTATTTTACAATGCAACTGAATTCACCATTTAAACATTGTTAACAATATTAAATACAGTAATAATGTACTCCTAATTTCTGAAGAGGCAATTCGTTTTAGATTCTGTGATATTTTATTCTAGATGAATCCAGAAAATCAAAGGACATTTTTTTAACACTACATAAACGCTATATTCAATTCTTATTTTTCTGAAACCAGACTTCGTTAAAATTCAACGATGCATCAAAATATATGTTGCTAATATATCGCAATATATATCATATAAAATATGTGATACAATAATATACACTTACACGCAACAAGTTTTAAAGTAGTTCTTATACTCTATTTCACCTGTTTCCAGCTTGTCGTTGAGAGAACAAACTAAAGAACAAACTTCGGAGAACAAACTAAATTTAAATGCCGGGTAAACGGAACTGTTGCTCGATGATGCCGACAAAAAGTACATTTCTGTGAAATAATTAATCTTAAGTTCGCAAATAAAAATTTTATTGAAAAATTTTATTTTTAGTACTAACTCCTGCATCAATTTAATGCAACTCTTTCGGAGAATTGGTATCCGAGATATAGAAACTTCGGAATAGATAACAGAAACTTCGGAAATAACAAAAAACTTTTTTTAAAAGTAACATGTGTTTATAATAATAAATTCAAATCAAGATAATATTAGTTGGCTTATAAAAATGATTATCAAAGTAAATTTTTTTGATTTCACGAGTATGGTTGGGGTTTTAGGCTCATTTAAAAATGTTTTGGGGGACCGGAAAAATGTATAACTTCATTTGATTATAACTAAAAAATATTTCTACACCAATAACGTATTCCGGTTATTTCTGTATTTTCAAATAAATCAATTTACAGTTAGAGCGAACATTTACTGTAGGATTTTTCAAGCGTTTTGTAAATAACATATCATTCAATTTGACGTATTACAATGCAATTCAAACGCCTTTCATTTAATAAATATCATATCTGAAAATGTATTCGAATTCTTTTATGTAGCCCGTCATTTAAAGAAAATTATTTTAGAAAAAAAATAATGTATTCTATTTTCTTCTATAACATGTCCGATTTTCGTTATTATCTGAACAATTTTACAAATGTTATAATACAGAAACGTAGACTGGAGACAGGTGAATTCATTAATTAAACACTGTTAACCATATTAAAAAACGGTAAAAATTAACACGTGATTTCTGTAGAGGCAATTCATTTTAGATTTTGAGATACTTTATTCTAGAGCAGGAAAATACAGAAAATCAAAGGACACTGTTTTAACACTATATAAACGGTAATATTCAATTCTTATTTTTCAGAAATTAGACTTTGTTAAAATGCAATAATGCATCGAAAGCTATATTGCTGATATATCGCAATATATATATCATATAAAATATGTGATACAATAATAATACATTTAAACGCGTTAATTTTTAAAAGAGTTCTTATACTCTATTTTACCTGTTTAAAGCTTGTCGTTGTAATTTCTTCAGAGAACAAACTAAATTTAAATGCCGGTTAAACGCAACTGTTGCTCTACGATGCCGACAAAAAGCACATTTCTGTGAAGTAATTAATTTTAAGTGCGCAAATAAAAATTTAATTAACATATTTTATTTTTGTAATTCTTGCATCTATTCGATGCAACTCTTTCGGAGAATTAGTATACGAGATAGAAATATTTCTCCGAAATTTCGGAAATAACAAAAAGAGATTTCTCATATAAAAAACCAAATAAAACTCTCTTAAATTAAAGATCAAACATTGCAAAAGGAAAAAAAAACCTCAGCACTTACTTAACGTATTTGACATGTGAAGAGTCGTTGTTGCAGCAACAAAGTTATGTATAGAAAATTTTAATGCCTTATATGACAAGAGACTAGCATAATTATGTTGATTATGAAACGGGAAACAGTTTTTCAACAGAATAATTTGTTACTTTCTTTTTTTCCCCCTCTGTACCTACGATTTTTCTCTGCAACGTCCTTCGTTACTATTTGCTTGTGTGTTGCATGTTATTTTAAGTCTTAATAATAATTGTAACACGGAAACTGAGAATTACTTTGTCTTACATAATTGCTTATAGAATGAAGCGTACAGAGATTGGATTTTCAACCGGTGTGCCACGTCTCACTGATGTGCCGTGAGAGTGTCCCAGGTGTGCCGCAAAATTTTTTAATCACGTTCTATCAAGATTTTACGAATTAGCAAAAGTATATTTTACTTTAATATAATACTAGATAACCCCCGCCCGGCGTTGCCCGGCCGTGATAATAAATTTTTAAAAAATCAAATGTTTATTATTTTATATCTTTAACCCGATTTTGCATGAAATTATATTTTAAGATGAAAAATATTGATATTTAGTGATAAAAGCACTCATTTTCATGTCTTTTTACGTAGGGTCGTTTCAAAATTTTAAAATAAAAAGTTCTTTTTGTCCGAACTCTTTAAAATCTTTACTGGTGGTAAAGAAAACGGTTTTACAGCCCGTGTAAAAATTTCGTGAAAAAATATTGTTATCCAGTTATAAAAGTAATGTTTTCTTCTCGCTTTCTTGTTTGTTTGTTTTCGCGTTGGCTCCTTTAACATAGCAATAAAAAAATAGCTCTCATCTTCCGGACTCTCTGACACCATCGGTTATAAATGTAACTGTATCCAAGATCTCTTTAAAATTTTGTATGAAATTATATTTTTAAATGAAAAATTCGCGAAAAAATACTGATATTAAGTAAAAAACGCTTATTTTCTTGTTTTTTTACGTAGGGTCGTTTCATAGTTTTAAAGTAAAAAGTTCTTTTTGTCCGAACTCTGAAATCTTTATTGGTGATAAATAAAACAGTTTCATGAAAAAATATTGTTATCTAGTTGTAAAAGAAATGTTATCTTCTCGCTTTTTTTATTGTTTTCGCGTCGGCTCCTTTAACATAGCAATAAAAAAATTGTTTTCATCTTCCGAACTCTCTGACATTTCAATCGGTTATAAATATAACTGTATTAGTAGTGAAAACATGAGATCTTTAAAAAAAGCTTTAGCTTTCAACCTCAAAGAAAAATATATTAGAAGGTCTATGCTTTCAATACAATGGTAATCCGTTTTCAATCCCCCTAGGCTAAACATGCTAATCAATCAGGTTTCCCGTTTCAGAGGAGAGAAGCCAAAGAAAGTAGAATAGATGCTTCCATTTCTTTAGAAAAGCCTTCAAAAAAACATTGACGCATGCGCAAAGAGAGGATATGGAAATTTGACAGAATGCACTTTTCGTTTTAAATGTAGATTCTAAATTTTACAATTTACCTTGTGATAAATGTTTAGTGGTAATAATTTCTTGGTTTATTGCAGTGTTTGAAGTGCTTATTGAGTGACTCACAATAAAAACACGGGGGAAATCATCAAAATGTTATCAAAACAAGAGATAAAAGATTTTCAGAGAAACATTATTGCTCCAGAAAGAAAATGATTAAAATAAAAAGTGAGACATATAGCTGAACTAATGAAAAAAATTAAACTAGATAAAAACTATTATTGAACAAGTTTTACACACTTTATACGTATTGTACACAGATTTTAAAGAATATATTCGCTCACCTACATGAATTCTTAGGTTCAGCTGAGAAGAGCCTAAGCCTAGAGCCTCCAAGTGTGTGTGCATGTACGAACAGCAGATTTAGATATTACATAAAAGAAAAAGAAACGTAAACTGTTTTCTAATATGAAATTGTTTTGGATTTTCTTCGATGTGACAAAGCTGTTCATGGTGATAAATATATTCCTTTCGGAGATATGTACCTTTCGGAGTATAAAAAAATATATGTACCTTTCGGAGGTTCTAAATTATTATAATTTGAGTGCGACGTAGAAAATTAGCTACGTCATCATATGCACCACAAACGTTTACATTCGAAAAACCTATATTTCAAGTTTAGAAAACGGATTAATGAACTATAAAAACTACTCGGAAACGTTTCTGAAAATCAATAGCAGCAAAAAAAAAAAAAAAAAAAAAAAAAAAAAAAAAAAATCGTTATTTATCAATGCTTCCATAAGTATCGAAAATATATTAGTTTCTGTGGTTTCTAATGATAAAGTAACGTTTTTCGGAATCGGGAGTAACTCGGAATAGGTTATTGTATATTTTCGTTCGTAATTATATTAAATTTTGATAGATGAAGAAATAGCTGTCTTTTGTCTCAGTGTACTTGAATTGTGTTTGGAATTGTGTTCGCTGTGACGAAGGTGTTGATGATGGTAAGTTAAAAATATATGTTATTTTCGGAAGTTGTTAACAATGACAATGATTTAAATGTATTATAGTGGAAATTTTGCGATAGGATCAAGTGTGCCACGAAAGTTTAGCGATGTGTTTTAGTGTGCTGCGAGATTTTTTTAAAAAGGATGAAAAACACTGGTATAGAGAATGTGTTATTATACACAAAAAAATAAATATTTCATTTATCTCAGATAATAAATAATCATGGCACAAAATTTTGTATGACAAGTACATTATGTGCGTGTTTCCTAATTTGCCCTTCACTAACCCTTGTTACCCTTGTTAATCTTACCCTTGTGAATTAGAATCGCGTACATATGTATATATATATATATATATATATATATATACATATATAACCCGGTGTTGTGCGGTTTAAAAAAATCAATTTCAAAATTAAACATGTTGTGTAAAAAACATAATAAAAGAAAGTAGTCGAAATGTTATACAAAGGAATCTAATGAAAACGCAATATAAAAATATATAAATTTATATAATAAACTCATCAGAATTCAGCTATAAATCAGCTTGCTTCCATTCACCATTGGAGCAATAAAAACTAAAACGGAAAAATGTCAAACTGTCTTTGAATTGTACATGATGGAACGAACGGAAAACAATTACTTCAAAGCTCATTTTACTATACACTGTAAAAAAAATCACAGTATTTTTACAGCAAAAAATGCTGGCAATATGGGTGCCAGCATATTTTGCTGTGAATTTACAGCAGTTTTGTTTTTCATGGATAAACAGCACTTTTGTAAATTCACAGCATTTTTTTGCGGTTAATTTTACAGCAGTTCAGTTTTTTTATTTTACAGCTGATTTGTTAGTTTTACAGCAGTTTTTGCTGTTAATTTTAACGCAATTTTAACAGCATAACTGTAAAACTTTTAACATTTGTTATTCATATTTTTATCCCCCCCCCCTCCTCTCCGTGTATTGTTTTTTTTTTCTTTTTTTTTTTCTTTATTTCAAAGACTTTGAGCAGTAAGTATTACCTTTTTGTTTACTTATATCATGTTTTAATATCATTATTATATAATAGATTCTGTTATACATATATAAGATACAAATTTCGGTTTTTTGTCAAGTATATCACCCACAAAAATTTTAGCCATTTGCCTATAGATAAAATGTTTTTTCAATAAATCATAACAAAGGAAGATTTTATCTAGCTTTTAAATAATTATTCAGTATTTCTTTACAGGACTTTGTTTATCTGTTTGTTTGTATTTGAAAATACCTACTAATTTAAATCATATATATATATTTTTTTTCCTCCACCAAATTAGGGTTATTTTTTGTATCTATTTAAATATGTTTGTTTATTCAATGTAGTCATTATTTCCCCACCCCTCCACACGGATATACAAAACTTTCTGATATTTACACTATCATACATATATAATTAATAACAAGACCTTATTGTACGGAATTTGCCGATATGGAAACTTTATATTGATAAAAAAATTATTGTATGCTAAGATAATTTTATAAGTCTACATTTAATTCCATAAATATCAGATCCGATTGAAAAATGAACACGGGGAGAAAAAAAAAACACTTATGAGTTCAAGAAACGTAGAATAAAATAATAATTAAAAAAATCTGCTCACATAAAAACTTTAAAATTAAGCGTAAAAATAAATAGATAATGGACAAAAACATTAAACGAGTTACTGCAAAATAATTCTGCGACAGTAAACAAACTCAAGGAATATTTTAGGAATTGATAAAATAGTGCATCCAGATTACTCATAATAAATGATTTGAAAATGAAAAATAAATCACTGTTCGAAATATCGGCTAAATATATTAAATAAATAAAAATATTTAAATTACCGTCGAAAGTGAACCGGAAACTGTTGGAACGTAAAATATTTATCGGATTTAGAAAGTATATTCGAATGCCAACCTATGAACTGGAGTTTTGAAAAATATATAATAGCGTAATAAGGCATAGCTAAAAACAGGGATCTTCTTTTTAAAAAAATCTGCTTGCATAAAAATTGCGTGTGATACTTAGACGCAAATTATACTTAATAATAACAAAATCCTGGGAGAAAATACGGAAGAAAAATAAAAAACCATATAACCAAGCAAAATCATCTATTCTTACGATTTAAAACAAAATATTTATTCTAGACTTGAAAGCTAACTGTCGTGATATACACGTGGTTTAACAACAAAATTTGTATCTGATATATATAACAGAAATTATATGATATTAAAACAATAATATAAGAAAACAAAGATAAAACTTACTTTTATTCTTTAAAATATGTTTGAAATAATCCAATAAGTGGTGTAATTAATAATTATTACACCTTTATACGCTCGCATGTAACGGCGGCCATTTCTCTCATAGCCTAGCGTCAAAGCGTCACTACTGCAACTGCCTGCACCTGCCCGCTGCCCCACTGTAATTCTCTGCCTGTGTTTTTCTTTTCCCCCTCATTTGAGAGACATAGCCAACAGATGTCGCTTCTATACTGCTGTTATCACTGTAAATTAAAAAAAGTGCTGTGTTTGAATTCTAGATGAAATATTAACAGCATTTTTTGCAGTTTTTTCTTCCGTTTTTTTTTACAGTGTACAACGGTAATCTATTGGTTTGTACAATATAGCTTCCCCAGGTAACAATTCTTTAATCTTCAAGTTGATGTTGTTTACGCTATAATTTTTTAGTGCAAGTATCGCACGTTCGAAAAGCCATTTTTGGTCTGTAAAATGTGGAATATTTGGAAATACTTTCACCTTGAGTTCTTCAACAGACACAACTGTGTTACAAAATGCTTCTCTGATTTGAACATGCCAGTTACTGGATGAAGCGGAAGCGGCATTAATCCATTCCTCATATTCAACAAATGGTCAGAAAATTGACGATCCAATATGTTTCCGTTCAGAAGAAGACTCATCTATTTAGTTCGCCGCAAACGGCCAACATGCCTCCAAAGATATGACGATTTAAGGCATGCGACAATTTCATTCGCCCTAATTTTTTAGTGCAAGAATCGCACGTTCGAAAAGCCATTTTTTGTCTGTAAAATGTGGAATATTTGGAAATACTTTCACCTTGAGTTCTTCAACAGACACAACTGTGTTACAAAATGCTTCTCTGATTTGAACATGCCAATTACTGGATGAAGCGGAAGCGGCATTAATCCATTCCTCATATCCAGCAAATGGTCAGAAAATTGACGATCCAATATGTTTCCGTTCACAAGAACTCTCATATATTTAGTTCGCCGCAAACGGCGAACATGCCTCCAAAGATATGACGATTTAAGGCATGCGACAATTTCATTCGCCCTAATTTTTTAGTGCAAGAATCGCACGTTCGAAAAGCCATTATTTGTCTGTAAAATGTGGAATATTTGGAAATACTTTCACCTTGAGTTCTTCAACAGACACAACTGTGTTACAAAATGCTTCTCTGATTTGAACATGCCAATTACTGGATGAAGCGGAAGCGGCATTAATCCATTCCTCATATTCAGCAAATGGTCAGAAAATTGACGATCCAATCTGTTTCCGTTCAGAAGAAGACTCATCTATTTAGTTCGCCGCAAACGGCCAACATGCCCCCAAAGATATGACGATTTAAGGCATGCGTCAATTTCATCCGCCATTGTTCCTTTTAGAATGACCGGCAATGTTTGTCGGAAATCTCCAGACAATCCAACAGTGACTCCATTTTTTAGTAAATCACTGCCTCTGAAAAATTGGAGTGTCTGATTGAGAGCCTGAAGAGTGATCTTGTGTGACATGGTGCATTCATCCCATATAATGACCTGACATTTTATTTTGAAAAAAAAAATCTGAAATCTTTATTTCAGTTCTTCACTAAGAATGAGCTCTGGGAACATAAAAATTTGTAGAAATTCTGATATACACGCATATATACATATATACATGTGGAATACATTTAAAAATAGCAAAAACGAATTCAGATAACTACTAGCATGCGGAAAAGTATCGCTTTTAATAAATTTCAAAACTTTATTTCAAAATGCATAACACAGGACAACAAAATTTTTTTTTGTCTGGTGCCTGGAATATTTTAAAGAATTATTAGGTAAATTTGACTGATAAATTCGAAAATAACTCCTGTTTTTCTTTATCAGGTCTAGTTTTTTAGTATACTCCTGTCCATTTGGTTCCATTGCTCTATTGGCGATCAAGATGACTAAAAAGAAAATGCTTTTTGATGCTCATATTCGTGCCAATATCACGAAAAGTTGACACCATGTTACTAATAAGGTCTTTGTATTTTTCACTTTTGTGTTTCCCAAGGAAATTTTGCACTACTTCTACAAAGGTTTGCCAAGCTAATACTTCATTCTCGTGCATCGTTTTCACGTAATTTGTGTCCTTTATGAGCTTACGGATCATTGGTCCATCAAAAATCCCTGCTGTAAGTTTTCAGCCGTCACTTATAAACATCATGTAACAACTAATATACAGGGTGCAATATGTTATCTATCACCGACCTTTAATTTCTCAACGGTTGGTCGTAGACAAATAGTTTCAGTTACAAAAACGTTTCAAATGAAGTAAATATTCATATTGTGGCATTGTTTAAAGTAAAAAATCAATTTTATAAAAATTACCAAATCTAACTTTTTATACGGTCCCCCAATCCCTATAGTTATATTTAGTAAAAGATTGCACATATCATAACAGATATAACACAAAAAGTTTGACTTCTGTACTACAAAAATTAACATAGATATTAAATTTCAAGTTTTGACATTTTTGCACATAATTTTGTCTTTTATTGAGGGATCAGTTTAAAAATGAATTAATGTAATTCGAGATCGAAATCAGGGTGCAATGTCCTTTTTGCGGCGAAACCACCTTTAGCCGGTATCGCCAAATCGGGATATCACCAAAGAGGGTTATTTCATCTAAAAATTTGAGCTGACTTTTAGAGGTCGTAATACAAAGCGAAGAATGAAATATTGAGATTAAAAAGAAAAATAAATATCAATTTATTATCATATCAGAAAACGGTCTACCATAAAAAATGAATACATCAAACGCCGGAATGTACTAGAGGTACTGCTCAAAGTGTTCTCTATTGGTGCCAATGCACAATTGAATGCGTGACAGTACTGAGTCCTAGACACGTTGGAGCATAGTATGTGTAACTGTGCGACAAAATCAAGGATGATGCACTGCTTCAGATCAACCAGAAAAGTACGCTCAGTCACATAGGCCTTTGCCTTGATGTAACCCCAGAGGTAAAAGTCCATGGGAGTCAAGTTCGGCGAACGCGGTGATCACTCTACCGGATCACCATATCCAATGATCTGTTGACCGAATTCGGTGGCCAGATCAACGCCCCCTAGAGGGGGGGGGGGCATTGGCCAGATACGCACGGACGTTTGATGCCTTATGCGGAGGGGTCCCATCATGTTGAAACCACACTCGGCATGCATGTCGGAGAGGCAGCTCTTCATACCAGTCATGTACCGTGTTTTATAGCAGGTGCGGGTAACGATCTCGGTCCCCCATATACCGCACCACGCGTTCGTTGACAGGCGTACCTGGTGTCGTACTGTTCGGGCGATGTGGGGGTTTTCCAGAGACCAGTATTGCACATTGCGCACGTTCACAATGCCACCCCGTGTAAACGTTGACTCATCTGTCCACAGAATGTCACAAAGAAACGACGGATTTTCCTCTAAGGTGTTGAGCATAAAATTACAACAATCAAATCCGTCGTGCGTCACCCAGCATCAATGCTTTCACCAGTGTCGGATGGTATGGATGCACACCATGTGCACGTAACAAATGCCAGACATACTGACGCATGTATCCACATGCCTCGCTTATTTCCGTCGTGCTCAGTTGTGGATTCAAAAGGACGAATGCCAGCACACCTCCTCCGGTGTCACTCGAGCATTAGACCATGCCCGTTTACTTTCTCTCGAAGGTGGTGCAACAGAGCCGGTCAATCTAAGACGGTGAAATGCATCAGCTACAGTTTCATGCGTTGGATGTCGATCCCTAAGGAAACTTTCTGAATAAACTCTCGCAGCCGCTCTGCCGTTTCTTTGACATTCACCATAAATAAATATCATTTCGGCATATTGCCTGTATGTGTAGCCTGCGATCACAATCTCAGCGCTGACTAGCATGCCCAGTGCTAGATGGCTCGTGTTTTATCCCGAACGTGTGGCGCTGCGGTACTATTTTTATTTGCATAATCCCGATTTTCATGCTCGTTATAGCTCGGCTGGTCGTTTGCATTCCCCTGCCATTTATTTAGTTCTTAGTGGGTATGTTTTATTTCAAGGTGTCGATTCTACCTACTTTGACTTTTGAATGTTCTTCGACCCCTAAAACTTAGCTCAATTTTTTAGATGAAATAACCCTTTTTCCGATTTGGTGATACTGGCTAAAGGTAATTTCGCCATAAAGAGGACATTGCACCCTGATTTCGATTTCGAGTTACCATAATTCATTTTTTAACTGATCCCTCAATGAAATAACAAAATCATGTGCAAATATCTCAAACTTTGAAAATTAATAACTGTGTCAATTTTTGTAGTACAGAAGTCAAAGTCGTTGTGTTATATCTGTTATGATATGTGTAAACTTTTACTAAATATAACTATAAGGATTAGGAGACCGTGTAAAAAGTTAGATTTCGTAATTTTTATAAAATTAATTTTTTTACTTTAAACAATGCCACAACATGAATATTTACTTCATTTGAAACGTTTTTGTAATTTGAACTATATGTCTACGACCAACGGTTGAAAAATTAAAGGTCAGCGATAGATAACATATTCCACCCCGTATAACAATGGGATGTTAAATATCTTAAAACCTAGACCTGATATTTCAAAATCAATGTCATATTTGGATTCAGGAGGCCAATTTCGTATAGGAATGGTGTTTATTTCCAAAATCATTGTTCCCCAATGTAATTGATATTCATACAAGAATAACTTTTGGTTTTATTCGTGGGCCATATAAAAACATATTAAATGTAAAAAATCTATTTGAGTTTCCAATGAAAAAAATGGTTTTCGCCTATATTCTGTAAACCGGAAAGCTTGAGTTGGACCCCCTAGTTTTAATAATAATAAATCTAGGCCGCATGATTTGAAAGTCAGTTGACTAAATTTTATATCTTTAAGACGCACACAAAGTCCTATACAACCCTCTGAGCTGGGGAAGTTTGCAAACGCATACAAATGGCTAATTTGAGTACCGTACAAACATCTTCAAGGTAGCATGTGATTTATTGTCAGATATAGTCTCGTTTTCATTTTTCGAAGTCTCTCTCTGGAACCATCTTTTTTATTTTTTCATTGAAAAGTACTAAAAATCTCACCTTGACTTTGTTTAGCAGCTTCTAACTTATATAATCTCAAATGATCATACGCTTGTGTGAACCTAAGCAATAAATACTCACAAATTTATTATACATTTTCACAAATGTTGGCGTATGTTTTCATGCGTTGTATGTTAAGTTTAAGTTTGAAATCTCATCCGAAGTCACTGGTACAATACGTTCTATTTTACTAAAATTTTATTCCTTTTTTTCCTTCTCTTTGAAGCAATTCTTTATATTTAACAGATGATTTGTTTCCATTTTGTATATTATGTAATTATGGGTAAAAAGGACACAATCCAAAAAAAAAAAGTGTTGAATTTACAGTATTGCGTGGCAGTGTATTACTGCTTATTTTACTGTTTATTAGTGTTAATTTTACTAGCAGCTGGGGTGCCAGTATTATACTGTAAAATCAACACTTTTTTTTTTTTTTTTTTTTTTTTTTTTTTGCAGTGCAAGAAGTATTAAAAAATGTCTCAAAAAACATTTTTTTTATCTAAAAATCCTCAAAATAACATCTTTAATAAATCAAAACTTTTTTTTTCTCAAAAGAATGTTAGCAGGATTCACATAATATTACACAGTGCAAGACAGACTTATTTTGTTCAGTATTATATAACACTATCTAGAAGAGTGAATAAGCTAAGCATTTTTAGCACATCTTTAGTTATCATTTTTCATTTTATGCACAATTGTGCAACATTTCAAATGCTTCGTTCGAACAAAAAAAGACACAGCTTCATTATTTTGATGAACAAAACTTTTTTTTTCTGTTTGAAATGAGAATGAATGTAAGTAAAATAATTTCAAAACTCAAATTAAACATTTTAAAATATTGACAAAAAAAGTCGAAACTTGTTTCGAAAGTGAAAGTATCTTCATTAAAAAAATATATTAACACTGCGCATACTCAGATTGGAGATTTCTGCTTAAACTATAGCAACATAAATTAAAATATTTGTAGATACTCGTTTGGACGAATCCGCTTTCGTGTAAACCCATCACCAAGTCTATTTTTGTCTAAAAATTTTTCCACTAATCAAATTTTAGTCGTCCTTATCTTAAATTAAGATACTCTAGTTTAAGGAAAAAGGAGGAAAGCTTGCCTCAATTACGAGTTCGGCAACATTTTGTCAATATTGTTTTATGATGTAGAGGAAGAATCCGCATTTTAGCAAGTGGATCAACGAGTTATATTATAAGATATATATGTATGTTACACTATAATAAATAGCCATAATTATTTCTATATATATTAAAATTAGAGTATATTTACTTATGTGTTGTCTGTCGTTTCGTAAACGAACGCACCTCCCCCCACTAGGTCTGTCTGGGAAATAGTGGAAAGACACTCTTTCTTTATCTGTCAAAGATTTTCTCAAACTGGAAGTACTTACAAAAAGACGACAAATCTGGCCGGTGACATTTATAATGATTATCATTGCCATGAAATTTAAATACTTTGATTTAAGTAAATTTAGTTGAAAGTGTCTGTAGCTTAGATCTGAAAGGACAAGACTTTCTTTGTCTCACTCTTTTGTTTCTGTATGCTTATTTACACAGCTATTCTTGGCGACATAAATCATTGAGGTTGGTTCCCTTTCTTACTTCACTTAATATTATTCTCTGTAATTTACCAAATTAAGAAATAGGATAGTTTGTGAATTGTGAATCAGTTAAAGAATTAAACAGAGAAATTTGTCCCCATTAAAATAATTGGCTTTTTATATATCATTTATCTATTCAAACACAGATGGATTTGCGTCCGTTTTCTATAATTCATTTAATTATAGGAACAGCAGTAAGATAAACATATTTTAGTATAGTATATGCGTTAAACAGTGTAAGAAGATAGATTTTGTGTATAACAATGACACGTAAGGAAATAAGTGATGTAAAGAATTTGAAAGGTGTAGATACCCGCTAATTTTAGTTTTAACAGGCTGTGACGAGGCTAACGAAAAAGACAGGCTACCGCGGTGCATTCCACTTATCTTTTTTTACAAACCGATAGAGTGACGTGATGCTCTTTTCGTAGACCTTCATTGGTGCATTCGAGCATCACGTGACTCCGGCGGTCTGTAAAAAAAGATACGCGCAAAGCTCCGCGGTAGCCTTTCTTTTTCGTTAGCCTCGGGCTGTGATTAGTGACGTCACAAGTCATTGGGCATGCAATGCAAATGTTAAGAGACATTCTTATTTAGATTGTAATAGATGAATTTCTAAGCATTTATTTTGGAGAGACGCATGGGACTCACAAAAGCAAATCTCCCACAAGAAAAAATATGAGTTTAATTATTTTTCTTTATCTTGCTCAAAATTAAAACTTTCAAGTTTCATGAATTGGTGTTGTTTTTCATTTTTGTTGTCACTTCTAATATTTTACCCAACACCCAGATAACTACCATCCACAAAGGCGATCATTTTTCACGATGAATGTAATAACAGTTATTTAGTAATTATTCAGAATATATTAATTTTATAATTAATAAACTTTTAATGAAAGAATTTGTTAATTGCTCTGCGCTCCTCGCACCAGTATTTATGCAGTAGACTTCCAGTTATTCCACGCGAGGATCAGAAATATGCGGAAAAATCAAAAAACGTTATAATACATTTTATAACTGTACAAAAATTAAACTATAAGTGCAATTTCTATAAATATAGTAAGTATAGCGAATATCATAAAGTAATATAAATAGCTGTTATCAAGAAAGAAATATTATAAATAAAACAAGACAAATATAAGCATGTACCTACTTTTTTTATAATAAATAAAAATAGTACAATAAAAAAATCAAAAATATTTTTTTCTTTTTCTTTTTTTTTCTTTTTCTTCCTTCCTTTCTTTTTTTTTTCTTTTCTTTTCTTTTTTTTAAAATTTGTTTAAGTTTTTTTATTTGTTTAAGAGTATTTGTTAAGATTTGTTAAGTATTTGTTTAAGAATTCGGATTTTAATATAAACTTACTTGAAGTACAAAGGGACTACGTAAGGGTGTTTATTGCTGGGAATTTCTCCGGATTTCCGAAATTTTTCGATGTATTTTAAATTGCTATTGTGTCAAAATTCTGTGTTATTTAATAAATTTTTTAATGTATTGAAACAATTTAACAATATTTTAATCATCTATAAGCAATTTCTTCATCTTTAAAGGAATGTATTGTTGATTATAAGTTAAAAAAAATATTGAATTTTCGTTCAAAAGTTTTAAGTACAGCCGAAAACACCTTTATGACGAGATATGAGAGAAGTGTCAGTTAATCGAGTGCGTCGAGTAATCGATCATCGACTAATTAAGAGTCGATTCTAACTTCCGTCATTGTAATATCACCCTGCACTTTTTAGAAATTACATCTGGATCCGCCCATGTTTAAAAAACAACGTAAAATATACTACTAAATAAATCAATGCAGCGCGTGTGGCCTAAGCTAAAAATAACGTAGCATTGACCTGAAATAATACAAGTACAATTGGCACTGTTTACAAACAGTGCCAATCCCCCAATTTCACTTCCACTTCCTATCCACATGTTATTGATAACCTATAATCAATAATAATGGGCACCCACGCCATCTCAAATTCATATGTTCTCTTACTGTAGCTAAAATGAGATTTCGTGAGAAAGCAGCTATAGACTAATACACCAAAACACTTTTTTGAGCCATAGTAGTTCTCGTGGCTCAAACTGTGCAACAGGATATTAAAGCACTCTCAAAAACCAGGATAATTTTCTTTCAGTATGGGGGAAGTTTTTTTTTTTTTTTTTTTTTTTTTTTTTTAAATAAATTATCCATTGTTTTGAGGATGAAAAGGTTATCGATTCGAAACTGTAATTCGATATATACTAAGGCAATTTTCATTCATGTAACAAACTTCATTGATAGCAATTTTGAGATACAAGAACACAAAAAGTTGATTTAAAAATCGAAATTATAGACCATTTTTATAACATTGTTATAAATAATGCAAAGAGATAAAATTATTGCTTCACGCATTTTGATTGGCTTGCGCAATTTTCCATAATATTATGATGATAGAAATTTGTTGTTGTTACTATAACAGTTATATTGTAAGGTGATAGCAAAATGTGCTTTTAAAATTTATAAATGAAAACAATTTTACCAATACTGAGCTTCAAGCATATAAAAATTTTACAGTAAAAAATATTAACCCGTTTGCATGCGAAGGTATGGATATATTCAGTAATTACATTTTTATTCAGAATTTCCGAATTCATACCAGAAATTCAGAATAGTAATTTTTCCTTTATTTAGTGACAAACGTTTCATGATTACACAATGTAAAAGTTCTTATTTTGGAATCTCTGAATAAAACAAAAATTCCTGAAATGGACGCATATATGCCCTAATGATTGATGCAAATGGATTAGAAGCCATTTCAGTATTTTTATATTCAAATATTTTTGTGTAACTGCAAGTGTACGCCTTTTCAAGCGCCTTTCCTGAAAATTAGCTCCTTTTTAAACCGTTTTTGTGCCCCTTTTTTATTTGTAAACATCATCAAAGATAATTTGTTTTATAATATTCTATTTTTATGTTTTTATTTATTAATTATTTTAGGTATTTTATCTGTTTATTATAAATAGAAGTATAACTTAGGGGATATTTTTACTTTATGTCTTAGATTGTAGTTTATTACATTCTTAGTAACTCAAAGTATGCTTTTATTGAAAGACAACTAATAAACTATCATTATTCAAATATTGGATTATTTTTCCTGAAAACGATTACAAAAATCCAAATTTGTGTTTTGATTCATTCTTCTTAGTAACACAAAGTATGCTTTTATTGAAAGACAACTAATAAACTATCATTATTCAAATATCGGATTATTTTTCTTGAAAACGATTACAACTATCCAAATTTGTGTTTTGATTCATACATTCTGGCTTTCTGCAAATGTGTAATTCTCAGAAAAGTGGGGATTTCGTGTCTCAAGGATCTTGTGAATGTATTTTTTAAAATTATGAAAAGGATAAAATGATTTAAATTATGAATAACAATCAGTTATACATATAAAATGGGATTATTCGCTTATTGAAATTGAAATATAATACAGGGTGTCCCAAATTTATCTTTACAACTTTGATCCTCCATAAAACCTAAACGAAATAAGATAGCTAAGTTTGGTTTTGTGTGCGTATAGCAGCAAACCATAAAGTTTTATTAGTACTAAAAAGAATGTTTTTGCTTTCAGGAACAACTCAGTAAGATCTATAACTGGTGATGGCTACAACACAAGACAGAGCCCGGTGTGTGGCCTGGTTCATAGAGACGAAGTCAGATACGTAAGGCCAAAGAGATTTCCGAACAAAATACAGACGTCACCCACCATCCAGGCCCTCAATACGAGCGTGGCACAAATGGAAACTGGTAGTGTGCTTCGTAATAAAGGCTCGTGCAATCAAAGGTTCTCATGTGGGGCTCTTCTAGCATCACATAAAACTTTGGAACTTGTTGTTCTTTATACAATAAACAGATTTTTATTATCTAATTTCGTTTAAGTTTTATGGAGTATCAAAGTTGTAAAGATAAATTTGGGACACCCAATAATACAAAAATAATAATATTGAAATATAATATTAACTTTTTTTTAAATGCAAACTCCCTCACTGTGTCCCCATTCACACATGTACGAAAGAAAGTGGCCATTAAAAAGCATACATGTTTATATATATATTTTTTTTAATCCGTTTAAAGATGCTTAAATATATATTTAGCCACTTAATTATACCCATATTTTATGCATTGAAGGAAATTAGGACACTTTTTATTGTTGTATCTAGTACTTGACATAATTTATCTCACATTACTATAAATCTGACCCTTTTACTCAGTAAATGACAGCACATGCATAATATAGGTCTAGGACAGGAGTAAAGTAAAGAGATCATCTTGTTTTTTGCTCAACAACATTCTTCAATAAGCTTTCGACTATTAAATCAAAATAGTAATATTTTTATTATCCATCATACCTTCATCTATTATATTTTTAATATAAGCAAATAAAAAAAAAATTCTGTTTATATAATATTGGAAATATGTTTCAAAATATATTTAACAACTGAAAATGTACCTAATCATTTTTGTGATTAGGTGATTTTCAAAAGTATTTCATCATTCCTTCATAATTTTAATATATGATAGTGTAAAGAATTGAACTTCGACATCCAGCTGCACTATGTGTCATTCTGTAAAGAATTGAACTTCGACATCCAGCTGCACTATGTGTCATTCTAGCATTTCCTGTGAGTACACTTAACTGCATACCTTCCCTCGCTATTTTTGCCTTGAAGACTAGCAGACGCCGAATTCTATTGTACTGTGAGCGGAAAGTTCGGACAGTGATGAAGTGGTGAGGCGTTACCCAAAAAGGGGTCTTATGCTTTGATCCTTGCCGAGTTCGTGGGAAAGAGTTCATCTGCGAGAGAAGCGATCTCTGCACACGATTTTTAGGTTTGCGCCCGAAACTTTGCCCTTTGTCTTAGAACGTCCAATGACGGACTTAGTGAAAACGAAACAGAGGGATCTCAAGGCTGCTAAGAGGTTGGAGAGTTTCGAGGGGCCCGCCTCGACAAAGCCCCCGCCCCCAGAAGAAGTGCTCCTGCGAGAATGAAAAAGTGAGAGAGGACAGTTTTTGGAGAGATCGAAAAGGAGAGTGTTGACTCTCTGGAGAAGGGAAAAGGAAACGTCAGTTTCTAACTCAGCGTGGTGTAAGCGCTAGTGAGGTCCGACCTCTAGAATTGATACAGCAGGTATCCGGTTAAAATCCCAGCGAAGTTAAAAAGCACACCAAGTGCGAGAGTGGGAGTTCTTAGACTCAGAATTAACGAGTATTAGTAGATCTTCCGAAGAGAAGGAACGGACGAGCCTTGGTCCGAATGAACTTTGTTTTGTAGTCACGACTGACTGTAATGTTTAGAGACTTTTGTTTGTTTCAGTTACACTTGGAGTCAAGAGGTCATTAATTTATAAGCGATTGACTCACGAAAAATAATTAAATGCTGTAATTAACTTTCTTGTACATATTTTCATTAGAATTAATATTGGTATGCAATAAATTCTATTTTCTAATTTATACGAGAAATTCTCTGTGCCAGCGATCCGATCTCGCTACCACTCACCATCTTTTATCGGGTCGGTATAGAGGAGTTACTACAACTGGTGGCTTGCGGTGATGGATTAATTAGCAAAAATTAATGACAATCTTCAAAGACAAAGAGTGGACTCTGAAATTTAAATCATCAAAGTGCTCCAAGAAAGAGTCTCCTTGTGACTTGTGACCTGAGTCTCCTTAGACGCCCCTGTGGATCATCACAGCATCAGAAAGAGTAATCTACCAAGAATTCTGGAGAGTGTTCCCCCATCCGGAAGAGTCCCCATCCGAAAAGTGTGATAGAGACCCCCGTCTGTGCTCCTGAGAATCTCTGAAGTCTGTGCTTCTGACGCCCTGAAAGACTCTTAGTAATGGAGGTAAGCTCTTTTTATACTCAGAGTGGCTTTAATTGTTATTAGTGTTTGTATAGGTGTTGTAGGCTTCAAAAAAAAAAAAGTTGTATGTTTATTTTTGTGAGAGTAAATTTTTGAGAAATTTTTCCGGTAGAAAAAAAAAAGCATTATGAGATACTTCCGAGATTACTGTAACTTATTTAATAGACAAATTTTGTAGTTAAAATTAAATTATTGTTGAATTAATTTAATGCAAACTGAGAGTTGTGCAGTGTTACAAAATTTTAGCTGAATCTATAAATGAGAGTTCATTGAAAAAAAAAAAAAGTATCGAACGCATTTCATATTTTAAGATAACAGAGTTGATTTTATATGTTTTTTGTGAATTATTCTAAATCTTTTAAGAGTGGATGCAGAGATTAAGACCACCATTGATTAAAAGAGAAAGGAATTGAATAAGACTTTTGCAATTTAAAATATTTTTACTGTGCTTTTTGAAATTGAAATTGTTGTTTTGTGTAAAATTTATCCCATATGTATTTTATAACCAAATACCAAGGTGAATGTGTACGATAGGATAGAGTTGCTTATCTTTATATGTTGCATATTTCCTATATTATTACTAAGCGTACCTTTTTATGAGCGTATATTTTGGTAATATTTTGACGCACTTGGTAGGATTTGATTTAATCTTATTGTATTGTTTTATATTTGTGGGAAAGATAATTTCTAATTTTATACTTTAAAAATGTCGGAGCTTAAATATTTTAGGAAAGCTGATTTGCAAACGTTAGCTTACGAATTTGAGGTCATTTTAGAGGAAAATGATACTGTACCGAAAATTATAAAAAAAATAGAGTCGTCAGAGGGATTTGATAAAGAGCTAGCCTTAGCGCAAATTAAACTGTTAGAAAAAGACAGGGAAAATAAGTTATTGGCGGAGAAGGAAGAGAATGATAGACTTCAGTTAGAGAAAGAAAGATTGTGGGAGAAAGCAGAAAAAGAAAAAGAACGCGAACATGAGTTAGCTAGATTAAAAGCGACACAAGAGTCAGATGACCGGAGTATCGCATCCAGTAGCATCTCAGTTAGAACGAATCATTTACCCCTAAAAACAATTATGCATCGCTTTGATGAAAAGAATTCGGATATTTCGTTGTTTTTGAATTTATTCGAGAGACAGGCAAAAAAATGTAATCTAAATTCGGATGAGTTGGTGACGAACTTACTATCATTATTACCTGTGGGAATGGCCGAGCTAATTTTGAGAGAACCCGAAGACAAAATTGATGATTTTCAATATGTGAAAGAAAAATTGTTAGAACGATATCGTTTGAATGCAGAGACGTACAGACAAAAATTTAGTCAGCATCCCCGAAATCCTAATTCAGTTTGGAAGGACCTGATCTTTGAACTTAATAGTTTTTTAGAAGGATGGCTGTCATGCTTACAAGTTTCGGATTTTGAGGGTTTGAAAAATTTGCTTGTCACGGACCAAATCAAACGGAGAGCGTCTCCAGAAATGCGCGAACATTTTATAGATAACTGGGCAGAGATTAAAAACCCGGAAGAATTAGTAAAGCTTTTAGATGCGTACGAGGCAATCAAGCGCCCCTCTAAAAAGACGTGGAATCCGAAACTTCCTTTAGAGAAGAAATTTGAAAGACCCAGAACTTTTGATAATGTGCGAAACGGTAACAGAAATCCGGAGACTAACTTTAACTGGAGGGATCGCGATGATCATAAAGAAAGGGAAAGAGTTTACGAAAAAAGGCGAGAAGTTAAGTGTTACGCGTGTTTTCAAAGCGGTCACTACAGAGTAGATTGTCCGGAAATTAAAAAGAGAGATGTTGCGCGGGTCGGTCACTTAATAAGTAAACCGACACTTGAAAAAACCTTCTCCCCTTATTTGAGTAAAGTGTTAGTGAATGGAATTCAGACAACTGCTTTAACTGACACTGGGAGTGAAATTGACATCATCGCATACGACTTGGTCAGTCAAGATAAATTGAATGGAGATCACGTATGGATTAAGACTCCGCTGGACAGTAAATTATACTGTTTGCCTATAGCAGAGGTCACTTTAGAAATTGAAGGCGTGGGGGTTATTGAAACGAAAGCGGGAGTTAACAATAAAGATTCAGATATGTTTTACTATTTGTTGGGTAATCACACTCAAAAATTGTTAGAACAGGCGAAGAAAAAACCCGAATTGATGAATGCAGTTTTGACACGA
The DNA here is from genome assembly GCA_963931845.1 of Maratus michaelseni. Classification (NCBI taxonomy): domain Eukaryota; kingdom Metazoa; phylum Arthropoda; class Arachnida; order Araneae; family Salticidae; genus Maratus; species Maratus michaelseni. The sequence continues at coordinate 149,046,619 of OZ007592.1, forward strand.
GCTCAAACGAGAGAAAAGTGTGGCCCAGCTCCGAATCCGGTAAATAAACAAATTATGATTTCCGAGGGGGAAAAAGAAATTTCTAGCGGCAATGTTGAAGCGGAAACTTTGATTTCCGAGGAAGAAAAAGAAGAGTATATTTCTAGCGGGAATGTTGAAACGGAAACTTTGAATTCAGTAAAAGAAAGAGAAGGGGGAATTTTTCGCGAGCGCAGTGAAGCGGAAGCGTTGAATTCAAAAAGGGTGAAAACCTAGAAAACCCTATTGAACTGGTCAGTGTGGATAAGGGATTATCGCCTTTGCCGATATGTGAGGAATCTTCGATCTTAGCAAACATTGAAAGAAGGGTTAGTAAAATGGAAAATGACAGGTATCCATCTCTCGAAGAGATTAGAGGGAAAGGGGAAATTGAAGAAACGCATTGTAATGCTGGAGATTCTTTAATAGTGGCAAAAGCCAGAGACAGTCGCATGAGTGGGGGAATGCGGGTGCTTGTCCCATTGCATTGTCAGGTGGATATTTTTGGCGCGTGCCTAGAAAAAGTGTCATTACACTTAGGGAAAGGGAAAGTTAAAGGAAATGTGTCAAAATACTTGGACCTTGGGAAGAGATTGATAAGCGATTTAACTACCGCATTTCTAAAAAGGTTCGGTGTTAAGTTGAGAAATCCGAGAGTGTGTCGCACAATAAGCGATAGTATTGCATGTTGGCATCGAAAAGTTAGGAAGCTTTTGAAAGCGTTAGTATTTGGAGAATGGATAAGAGAAACGGAGGAAAATAAATTCGTGAAGGGATGTGTGTTTAATCTCACGAACAGGTTAAAAAGAGGTAGAGTTTTAGCCGTTGAAAATGTGTCAGAAAAACGAGAAAAGAGGAAATTTTGGTTTGACAGAAAGGCGGTAAAACGGAAGCTTAATGTGAAAGATGAGGTTTTAGTTTTAACTACCAGAAAGCCAATTAAAATGTCAGATAGTCGGATAGAGACGGGAAGAAAGGAGTCAATAATTACGGAAGCAAATTGTATTGTGAATGTTCCTGGGAGGCGACAGAAATCTCAGATTTCTCACGTGAGTTTAGTAAAGCCTTACAGAAAACGGGTGGAGTTAGCAGATATCTTAACGCGGGAAATAAACGCACTTAAGAATTTCTGTTTACCGTATCTAGATGATATGGCGATTTTTTCAGATAGTTGGGAGTACAATATGCGTCATCTAGAAATAGTATTAAAAAGGGTTAATGACGCGAAACTAAAAATCAAATTGGCGAAATGCAAGTTCGCTCAGAAAACCGTAAAATATCTTGGGAATATTGTAGGAGAGGGCAGACGGAGGCCAGCTGAGGCGAAAGTAAGGGCAATTAAGGAATTACCGGTTCCGAAATCGAAAACTGAAATTCGTAGATGTTTGGGAATGGCAGGATATTATTCCCGGTACATAAAAGATTATGCAGTGATTGTAGAACCATTAACGAGGGTGCTTAAAGGGAAAAATAAAAAAGAAAAGATTGCATGGAGCGACGAAATGGGAAAAGCCTTTGAGACTTTGAAAATGAAACTTAATGAAGAACCGGTGCTTTACGCTCCTAATTTTCAGAAAGAATTCATTGTACAAACTGATGCTAGTGACTTAGGTATTGGCGTGGTTTTGGCTCAAAGAGAGGGATCGGAAGAGCACCCCATAATATATTTAAGTCGAAAATTTACTGATAGTGAGAAAAGTTTCTGCGCCACTGAAAGAGAGTGTGCAGGGATTATTTTTGCGATAAAAAAGTTAAGGCATTATATTGATGGACAAAACTTTTCTATCGAAACCGATCACAATCCTTTGGTGTTTCTAAAAAGAAATTCTGGAAATAATCCCAGATTATTAAGGTGGTCCTTAGCTCTGCAACCTTATAATTATGCCATTTCTCATCGCGCAGGCAAAGACATTCCGCATGTTGATTGTCTGAGTCGAGTTTAAGGAGATTTCTTGATAAACTTTTGTATATAATTATTTTAAGATTTTTTATTTTTTATTTCACTGTGTTTTATTTCTTTATATGTTCATGATTTCTTATCAGAGCGCGGAAAAAAAAAGGAAGGTAGTATTATCTTATTCATGTATGTTTTATTTCTTGCCACTCTGATGTAATTTGAGCTTGCAATTCTTTATCCGACTCTTAGAGATTCTTAGTGTTTCACCCTTAAGAATCGTTTGAGGAGGAGGTGCTGTAAAGAATTGAACTTCGACATCCAGCTGCACTATGTGTCATTCTGTAAAGAATTGAACTTCGACATCCAGCTGCACTATGTGTCATTCTAGCATTTCCTGTGAGTACACTTAACTGCATACCTTCCCTCGCTATTTTTGCCTTGAAGACTAGCAGACGCCGAATTCTATTGTACTGTGAGCGGAAAGTTCGGACAGTGATGAAGTGGTGAGGCGTTACCCAAAAAGGGGTCTTATGCTTTGATCCTTGCCGAGTTCGTGGGAAAGAGTTCATCTGCGAGAGAAGCGATCTCTGCACACGATTTTTAGGTTTGCGCCCGAAACTTTGCCCTTTGTCTTAGAACGTCCAATGACGGACTTAGTGAAAACGAAACAGAGGGATCTCAAGGCTGCTAAGAGGTTGGAGAGTTTCGAGGGGCCCGCCTCGACAAAGCCCCCGCCCCCAGAAGAAGTGCTCCTGCGAGAATGAAAAAGTGAGAGAGGACAGTTTTTGGAGAGATCGAAAAGGAGAGTGTTGACTCTCTGGAGAAGGGAAAAGGAAACGTCAGTTTCTAACTCAGCGTGGTGTAAGCGCTAGTGAGGTCCGACCTCTAGAATTGATACAGCAGGTATCCGGTGAAAATCCCAGCGAAGTTAAAAAGCACACCAAGTGCGAGAGTGAGAGTTCTTAGACTCAGAATTAAGGAGTATTAGTAGATCTTCCGAAGAGAAGGAACGGACGAGCCTTGGTCCGAATGAACTTTGTTTTGTAGTCACGACTGACTGTAATGTTTAGAGACTTTTGTTTGTTTCAGTTACACTTGGAGTCAAGAGGTCATTAATTTATAAGCGATTGACTCACGAAAAATAATTAAATGCTGTAATTAACTTTCTTGTACATATTTTCATTAGAATTAATATTGGTATGCAATAAATTCTATTTTCTAATTTATACGAGAAATTCTCTGTGCCAGCGATCCGATCTCGCTACCACTCACCATCTTTTATCGGGTCGGTATAGAGGAGTTACTACAATAGAATGATCTGAATCCACTTGTATATATGCAACAAAATAAGAATAATCTAATGCAATAAAATACATAGTAAAAAACTCATAAGGTTTGTTTGTTTTTATTAGAATAAGTAAGGTTAATCTATTTTGGTAAAATTTCACACGGGCCCTTTTTTTTTTTTTTTTTTTTTTTTTGACAGTCACTTTTCAAAGAATGACCTAAATCAATTTTTCAAGCATTTTTAAGTATACTTGCTACCAGGCCTTTACAAATGCAGTCACTAGCGACCAAGTTTTTCTCTCTGGCCACCAAGTTATTTAATCTGGCGTTTTTATTATTATTATTATTATATTTTGTACAAAAGTTGATACAAAAAAAAATTAGTACAAACGGCATTTTTAATTTGGTAAAAAGAAAAAACAGTTCATCAAATGCAAATTTTTAAATAATAGAAACATAATTATTTGACTGACTTCGACAGGAAAATGGGCAAAAATTGTTTTCCTGCTTCACTATTTCGTCGGTGTGCTTGTTCCTCATCAGATAGATTTTGTAGTATTCAACTATCCGGACATTTGAAGCCCTCAGCAATCAGCATTTCCCTAACATACCGGTTACTCCAACTTTTACAGAATTTCTCTTTTTTTTCTTTTCATAGATAAATAATTTTGATACATTTCATTATAACACTTTATTTGTATTATCTTTCTAAATTATGTAACAATTCTAAACTCCCTAACTAATAATCCTAAACTATGCTTGTTATTATTTTTTCTCAATCAATTCATAAAAAAACTTTTGTGCTTTTTGAAAATCAGTGACGGGAAAGGGTAGGGGGGTAATATTTTTTATTGGCGACTACAATTTTTTGCTGGCTAACATATTTTATCAAATTTGTAAAGCCCTGCTTGTTACCTTGACAAAGGGGACAAAGCAATTCCTTTTAGTTTGGCTTTACGCTTAGTCTCTTACTCATGCAAGTCTTCCTTCTTTTTTTTTTTTTTTTTTTTTTTTTTTTTTTTTTTTTTTGCATTTCTTAAAGAAAGAATTAAGTGCATAAATTTTATTCATATCAAACCGTCAGTGGCATTTGTATATTTTTGCTATTTGAATATAAACTACGTCAAGGTAAACTGAGAAAATATTTTTTCTCAAATGCACTCAAAGCTGTATTGCTTTAATAATTCTTAAAACGTCAGAAAATATACTGAACATATAAAATAAACTAGTTCAGAATGCATCATAATTCATCTTTGTAAAAGAGTATAATAGCAACACCTAAAAGATGACTAAAATACTTTAATAGATGTTAAAAAATTTACATTCAAATCATCTAGTACACTGTTAGAAATGGATGCTCAAATTCCACGAAATTTTCTTCGTTTTTGACGAAACTGTTTCCTGGGAAATGCTCCGAACGAATATTTCGTCAAAACGAGTAAATTTGTATCCTCAAAAATGTGAGGAAATTAATTTCGCCAAATTGCTTGTTCGAAAGTGTTAAAAAGTGGCAGGCGGCGCCATCTCTTGACAATTTTAAAAGACAAGGGGGGGGGGGGGAATATAAGATCGCGTTTCTCAAGTCTTTAACGGGATACGAACCCGCGACTTTCGCTGTGGTATACTACTAAGCAAGACCACTGCGCCAGCGGGACTTGCGTAATTTTGATTTTAAATGTATCTACCGGATGTTGATGTGTGTTTATATTTTTAGAAATATTTTTATCGGTGCTGTTATAATTTCTGCATGTTTTTAATTCATAAGGCTAGATTATTATTATGGTTAATAAATAATTAGAATATGGCTTGATTAATATAATTTATTAGAGAAATTTCCTTTGTTCAATGAATAATTTGACTATGGTCTCGATAATTTGTTGGTCAGAAATAATAAATTTTGAAGTGCATGTTGGAGGAGAGTTCATCAATTTTAGATAAGATTTTACCACGTTACTGTTTATAGAGGAGAAAAGGATCAGTTATGCATATTTTTAATTTGATTGTTATATGAATATATTTTTTAAATAGAAAAAAGCTCCTAATTTTTTTTTTTTTTTTTTTTTTAAACTATTGGGAAAATGGTTGTTGCTTTCGGTCGAAAATGGACCAAATAATGTTCGCATTTTACTATTTTAACCGTTTTTACGAAATTCTGTAACTTTAGAAGAATTTTGTAAGCGATTTTAACGAAATTCTGTAACTTTAGAAAAATTTATTTTTGAACAGGCAATAGAAATGCAGAAAATCGTTACAAAAATGGTAAAGTTACAAAAAAGATAGACGCAAATTATCAGATAGAAAAAATAAAGTAGAAATTTGGTACTTTCGTGTTACAGCGGTCCTCAAGGATGAAATATTTTTGTTTCTGTTTTCATTAATATATTGTAAATTTGGTACTTTCGTGTTATTATTATTATTAGTGAACGATTTTGTAACAATAAAAATAATCTGGCCGTGAAAACATTTTCGTCAAATATTTGAGAATTTCCATTTCGTTAAAATCACTTAATTTTGAGACGAAATGATTGTCAAAAATGATGAAATATATCTCAAGAATTGCTGAATCGTCAAAAGTGAGAGTTTTATTTTTGACAGTGAGGAAACAGTTTCGTCAGATATGTGAGAATTCGCGTTTCGTCAAAAACCACGTGACTCTGTGACGAAATGATTGTCAAAAATAACGAAATAAGGCCTAAGGATTGCCGAATCGTCAAAATTGAGGGTTTTATTCCTGAGAGTGTAGTTTCGGCTACGTACCAGCCTTCATCAGAATTGAAAATTTAAAACGATGTTATTAACGTCGCTTGTCTGGATCTCACTCGTAAATGGCACGAGCGTGCCATTTATTAACATCTATTAAAGTATTATATTAAAATCTATTAAAGTACTTTAGTCATCTTTTAAGTAATTGATCACATTACTTGTGTATTTTTATACAAATATTCAGGACTCTTACGAATCCGTTGGGTTTATCCCAATACTTGGTATTTGCTTCGTTTTACGATTCGGTAAGAACGGTAGCTATTATTGTAATACAACTATTTTGGGCAACAATGCTAATTTGGAAATCTATCAATAAATAGCCTTACTAGAATTCAGCAGCATGTATCAAATGACGTGAGATGGATTTTCTCTTCTTTAAGTTATTCCATTATGTTTAAATAGACAATTTTGAGCAAATATCAAATTTCCCTTTATTGTTTTATTTTAAAGGCCCTAAAATTAGCTAGCCGAAACATTTTTGGTGTTTATCGTACGATTATTTAGTACAGTCATCAGTCTAGTTATGGAGGATTTTGTTTTAAAACTCAAATCGAAAATGTGTATTTAAGCAGCCGGAAATAGCTTTTTAAAGGGATTCAAGAGGGGGGGGGGGAGATTTTCTAATATTTAATTGAGATTAATCAGTTTCACAGGACATTTAATTGCAATAATTTTTTACATTTATTTAATTTATAATAGTTTTCTTCAGATTTTTTTTTTCTATTTAAACCTATTCTTTAGAAATTATTCTTTACAGTTTGGTTATTGTATTCTATGATCTATTTTAATATCGATGAATAAAATTTTTGTTTATGACACGAAAAATATTCACCATTTATTAGAAAAGTAAATTAAAATACAATTGTTGCGCACTACAATACAGGCACAACAACTAAATTTTACTTCATTTTTTGAGTTTTCATTAATGTAAATACATTATAGACCTATTGTTTTGTAAAATATGTGATGCAATTTTTATTTCTTGTGAGTAGAATGCATTTTTAGATGTGATATTTTCCATAATTTAATTATATATTCTTCTCCATTAAAATATTTTGCATATAGTAATCTAAAACCTTTAGGTCTAGGTTTATAACAAATGTGTTTAATAAAAACTCAAAACTGAAACTAATCATTACTTTTTGTGGCTGTAAGGTTGCGCGCAACAATTGCACTAAAAATAATTTTTTTAAATAAATGCTGAATATTTTCCGTGTCAGAAATAGAGTTTTTATTCATTGATATTAAAATGGATCTTGGAATATAATAACTAGACCGGGAGGATTATTTCTGAAGAGTAGGTTTAAATCGAATAAATCTGAAGAAAACTATGATATATAAAAAGGGTAATAATCTTGCAATTAAAGGTACCATAAAACTCATGAACCCTCCTGAAAGAAGTACAATATATAAATCTTGACAATTTTAATAAATTGAGATGAATATTTCTAACAGATTTTCAGAAAATTAAAGCTTTAAATGCGTATTTTGTAAACACGTGTTTTATTTATGTTTCTTTATTTTTCAATTATATTTTTATTTTTATTTTTATTTTTATTTTTATTTTTATTATGAAAAACAATAAAAACATACTAAACTTAATGAACTATTAATATTGAAATTTTGCATTATTTTTCCTTAAAATTGTAAAAATTAAAAATAAATTGCAACAAAATAGTTTATTTAACAAATATAACTGTGTTTTGTTATATTAATTTGTTTGAAAATAATCAGTATCACACTTTTTTGCTTTATTTAAAAGAAAAGAGAGGTGTCAAACGTAGTGAGATATCTTAATTTAAAGTTTGGTACCTTAAAGTTGTCGAGTAATATTTTCTCTTACCAGTAATCAGAAATGAACAAAATTTTGTTTTTAAGGACTATACTGATTCTCATGAAAATGACTAAAAAAGTACGTGTTTCTATTTATACATTTATTATAATTACATTTTTAATCATTACAAAATGGCATATAAAACAAAAAGCATTGAAATGCTTAAATTACTATTCGAGTTAGGACAAAATAATCTATTATTTCACTTGAATATTCATTTTTCATGAATTTGTATCTTATTATTCAAAATTAATGAAAATTTGTGTTTCCACGGTTTTGGTCCTATTGAATTTAAACATGTTATAAAATTATAATGCTGCTGAACTTTTCTAGTTCAATTTCCCATTTTTTTCCCTCTCTCTTTCTTTTCTGATAGATTACACCTCATGACAAAATATACAACATGCAATTATAAAAGCCTTCCTACGATTTAAACCGATATTTTTCTTTTTTGCATGAATTAAAACTGGAACTATATTTTTATTTTGTTCTTTGCTATGTTCTTAACTGTATGTATGCATATGAAGGGGTAGGGGGGGAAAGATGATACCGACAGATAGTTAGATTATATTTATTTTTCGTTCTTTCTTTTACGAGTGTCGACTTTCATCGTTCTTTATATTTTATTAACATTTTCTAACAAAGTTGAAAAGTGTTTATGAATTCGGTTTGTTTGTCTGTGCGTTCTGTAACTCCCGTAAATATACTCGGATTGCCAAGATGTTTTTATATGTTTTTGAGGTTTGTTATAGAATGTTCGGTATTGAAAATGAAGAGTATCATTTATATTTCGTTTACATGGACACACAAAAGAATTTTGTTACATTATGATCGATGGGAAAAATTGTTTTCAGTGCATTTTATTGATTTTACAATATTTCAAACTTAATGAGATTGATATGTATTACTGAGGTGGACTACAACATACTTTCTCAGGAGTTTAGAATAAGTATAATTAATAATTCGTTTACAAGACGCCCAAACTACGAGGGTAAGTCATTAAATAAGTCACAAAAGATAATTAAATAATAACTTACAATGATATTCACTTCAAAACTATTTTTATTTCTCAACATATTCTTCACCAATATGTATGCACTTATATCACCATTTTATCAATGCCCCAACCCATAACATGCTTTGGGTTGCTGTTTCAGCCACAATAGAACTTCAAGTTGAACACAGGAGACAATTCAAAAGTTTGGTAGGCAACTTCAACATCCACCATACAGCTTCGACTTAGCCCCAAGCGATTTTCGTCTGTTTAGTCCACTAAAAAACCATCTTGGAAGCAAGATGATGTTCACAGATGATGAAAAGGTTCAACTTGAAGTACTAATGTGGCTGAGGCAGCAACCCAAAGAATGTTATGCAGCTGGTGTTGGGACACTGATAAAACGGTGATATAAGTGCATAAATACCGGTAGAGCATATGTTGAGAAATAAAAATAGTTTTTAAGTAAATATCATTGTAAGTTATTATTTAATTATCTTTTGTGACTTACTTAATGACTTTCCCTCGTAATTCCATTACATTATGACCTATGGGGGAAAATCGTTTGCAATACATTTTAATAATGTTATGATACTTCAAACATAATGAAATCACTGAAGTACAATGCAATAGATAATGGAGTTTAGAGCCTTTATTATTCATTAATAGAAATACACAAAAGAATTCGGTTACAGACTGATTGAGATAGATAATTGCTGGGGGTGCGTTTTCTGCTGTCGTATGAATTTTTAAACTTAATAAATTTTGAGTTTATTAAGTGGTATGTATAAATTTTATAGATCGCATACAGAGCTACATGAAATAATTCGCACTCATTACGGGATATGGACAGCAATTACTGTAAAGGGATTTTTACCGAGTTATGTGCTTTTTAAAGTTGCTTATTTAGACATATCAATTCATTGTATAAAAAAATTAAAATTCTTAATAATATTCTGTTATTGTTGGAAAGTGTTTCATAATCGATGGCTGATGCATGTTTTTTCGTTCTTTTTATAATCTTCAACTGTGTTTTCCATAGAAATATCTTCCTTTTTGCTTCGATCCAAGGTCTTCCAACGATAGTACGCCTAACAGACTAACAGATGGCACTGCCATTTCAAATTCCACAAAGTTGGACTATGATCGTTTCCCCCCCCCCCCCTTCCTTCATATGTGTTTTTCTGAAATGCAGAAACACAGAATTTGTTTCAAACATTCTAAGATCCCCTTGCCGAAAGGGCCTCAATCAAGAAACATCTGAAAAAAAATTTACTAAGTGAAAAAAGAAATCTCTTTCCCGCCCAACAACTTAAACTAATACTTACATGCTACACAATTCTGTCATTAAAAAAGTACGCACAAAAAGCAAACATCGACGCATTAGCAAAACAAATGCTTATTTCATTGCACAACGGATAAATTATGCAACTTTTATTCTTTACTTACAATTTACAATACATTTTTTTTAACTACACCTCTCGTGATCTCTGTGTTTAACATGGAAGTCTGTTCTTTCATAGTGTAATTTTACCTGCTGCATTTGTGTAAACAGTTTTAATCTGCTTCGGTCATTAAAAAAGAAAAAAAAAGGTATCTTATGCAACTTACAAGCAACCGTCAACCATTATGATCTTAGTCATTATGTCAAGTTGTCTGTATTTGACGAATGTCATGACCTCCTCGTTAAATGCTCATAAAAAAAAGCTAAGATGTTCATTTGGACGTAAGAATGAAATCATCGAACGCTATTAAAAAACAGGGGAAACACACTATGCGTAGATGATGGTACGTTTTCCAATATTATTTACATATTTTATTGCTTGTTCTTGTTTCTAGCGGATTAAGATGTTTCAATTACTTTGAAAATTTTTTATAATGAACATGATTATTTTAATCCTAAAATTTATTTTTCTTCAAAGAACATTTAGCATCTATCTCGATAAATCTCTATTAGTCTCTACTGAACTTTGGAAAAATGATCTTTGCACAATAACATAATAGACAACTTTGTTCTTATATAATTTCAACACAGAAAAAAATAAAACCCAATTTGGGCCGAAAGATTCTTGGGTATGTGCCCAAATTGGGTCATGCCTGTTTTGGTTACCACTGTGTATCCATTTTGGGCACTGTTAAATACCCATTTTCAAAAAAAAAAAAAAAAAAAAAAAAAATAGTTGCATTCTTTAAATTCATTTTTCCCAGTTTATGGGGGGGGGGGGGGGGGGTTTCTGCATGTCAGTAGGATAAATAAGCATCAGTGGTATTAGTGACAAAAATCTTCTAAAACTTCAACATATATTTTTCGACTGTCTCAACTTTTTAATGGATTGGATTAAGGATCGGATTTTCAGCAATACAAATAGTTCATTTTAAAAAAATAAAAATCTTACGCAAATAGTATATATATATATATATATATATATATTAATGTTAAACAACTAAATAGTGAAATAAAGAATTTACAAAACAAATTTATTATTACTTATGTTGATAAATCACCAAACAACTATGCTTTCATCTGCAAAAAATATTATCCGCAGCTAATATCTAATGCTATAAATACAAGTTTAAATTAAAAAAAAAACTAATCTTGATACAATTATTAATAATCGACATATATTTCAATATTATAAATTGCTAAAAATTAAAAATTACAACTTTAATTATCCATATATTGTTGTTATACCTAAATTTCATAAAACTCCTATAAAATTTAGAACTGTAACTATAGGCTGTAATACATATAATAATAATGCAAGTAAATTTCTATTAACTATTCTCACTAAATTGTTTGAACTTACAAAACAAAAAGATAATTTGTTTAGCTTAAAAAAAAGTTTTCAACTTGTCAATAATATTAAAAATTTAAATAACATAAATTACATGAAGACGTTTGACTTTAATGACTTATTTAATAATATTGATATCAAGGATATGTTCAGGACTGTCAATTTATTATACAAAGAATACAAGGATTCCATAAATTAAAAAAAATAATATTTCTTTAAATTACTTTAAAACTTTAACTAGATTTATTCTACATCATAATTATATTGTTTTTAATGAGACTATATATATTCAAAGCTGTGGATTACCTCAGGGTGGCATTGTTTCTTCAATTCTTGCAGAATTATATTTATATTATTATGAGCGTAGTTCAAATATTGCTAATTGTATAATGTACCGTTATATAGATGATATAATTGTCTTCTATTTTAATAATAATTCAAATTATTTACTACCAGTAAAATATCATAAAAATTTAAATTATAGTTTCAACGTTATGGTAAATAATGAAATTAATTTTCTTGATCTTAAGATAATTCTTAAAGATAATAAAATTTTGCTTGACATTTATGACAAAAGAAATTATTTTACATTTAAAGTTAACTTATTTACTAATTATATGTCATGTATACATAAATCAGTATTTGTAAATATTTTACTAAATTTTGCACATAGAATTAACAATCTTTGTTCTAATAATTTTAGAACTCAAAATTTAAAACTTATCCTTCAACATGCAATAGAATGTGGCTATCCTTTTTATTTAGTTAAGTCAATTTTATGAATATAAATTTTGCTTTCATTGGGATTATATGTTTGTACATTCTTTCTGTTAAATCACTTACATTTTGATTGCTGATATATTTGACTAAAGATTGAATTCCTTTGTGTGCGAGCTGAATGGGAATATTTTGGTTAAATATCTTTCATTAATTAAAAATTTAAATAATTGTGAATTCTATTTTTTTTTTTCAAGGTAGAGAACTTTTATTAAAATATAGTTCCAATAAGTGCGTCAGTGTGTGAATTCTAAATTTTATTTTTCAGGGTAGATAATTTTTAGCAAGTTATTAGTTCCAATAAGTGCGTGTAGCCATTTTTTTTTCTTTTCAAGGTAGAGAACTTTTAGCAAAATATAGTTCCAATAAGTGCGTTTGCCATATTAAAAAATTCTAAATTTTTCTTTCTTTTCTTTTTTTTTTTTTTACTTTTCAAGATAGTGAATTTTTAGCAAGATATTAGTTCCAATAAGTGCGTTTGTCATATTGGAAAAGATTGGTTATTTTTAAGCTATCAGAGTGTGAATTCTAAATTTTATTTTTCAGGGTAGATATTTTTTAGCAAGATATTAGTTCCAATAAGTGCGTGTAGCCATATTGAAAAATCTTTTAAGCTTGCATATAATTATTTATAAAGTGAAAATTTAATTTGACTTCTACATTAATGTTTAAGATTTATGGGATTCTTAATGGTTTTGTTAAAATGATATTAAACACTTCACAATAATTATAAATTTAAAGAAAATTATATAAATGTTGACATATGTAAAAAATAAAAAGATAAAAAGATCTTATACTGGTAACTCTTCTTTATCTAAATAATTAATATTTATTTAGATACAGTTTAATATCTTAAACTAGATGGCGGCACCAAATAAATTTTCTAAATGATCTAAAATATATTACTATTTTTATTAGATATAGTTCAATATTTTTAAAATAGATGGCAGCACCAAATAAATTATCCAAATGACTAATTGTAACTTGGAATACAAGTGAAATTTATAAATTTTCTAATATTATAATACATATATTAAATTTATTTAAGTTAAAATTATAGTAACTGAATTAATAGATTTTATATTATTTATTTGTATTTTTTAAATTTTAACTTAGAAATAGTTGAAATCTCAGTGGTTAAATTAATAAACTGCAACTGTTACTAATAGTTTCTGATATTGAGGTTGCTACTTAACTGTAAATTTCACCTGTACTATTGAATTAACTTTTACCATGTGCTTTTCAAAATTTGGCTTCGGAATAAGGATAAATAAATGATGTAGTAATGTATGGATTTTCTTTATCTTCCTTTGTATTTATTTGTTTATACATTTATTTATTTTCTCCACTCTTTATCACATTGTTGGTTTGATTTGTAGTGTTCCATTTTCAAAGGTATCCTTGTTTTTCAATATTGTTCCGATGTGGGCTAGGAGTTGACACAATTTTTGGTATTAAGCTAGTGTCAATTACAGAAAACAATCATTCTTTGCTTATAATGTGGTTTCCCTACCCTTGAAAAAGTGAATTACATTATAAGCCTACATTTGTGTTTTTACTTTTGTTTCACTTTTTGAATAAATAATACTTCATTTATTAGGACTATGTTTAATAATTTGTAATTTGACAGTGCTATTTGGTGTAATAATCTCATTGCATATGGTCAGTTGCTTCTGTTTCAATGGTTAATTTTTACATTAAGTTTATATATATATATATATATATATATTGTATTTCTACATATGTCGTGACATTTTATTTATTTATTTTTTAACTAATTAATTTTTTGAAAATCTGTTCCTTAAAGTTATAGGGAATTCTTGTAAGAAAAGTATGAAAAGAAAATGTTGCAAAAAATACATAATTGTTTGAAAAAAGTTGTTTTAAAATATTTCTTACATTTTTTTAATTAATTTGTTTTCATTTTTAGCATAAGAATTACATTTTATGTTAGTTAAATCATTTACCTTCATAAAACGATTAAATAATATGCCAAAAAGATATAAAATACTAAAAAAATAATAATTCAAAGGGTTAAATTCTTTTCCTTCATAGAAAAATTAAATAATGTGTCAAAAAAAAAAAAAAAAAAAAAAAAAAATAGTTCAAAGAATATTAAGTTGCCTTATAATAGTAAAAATTGACGTCATTGGTAATTTATCATTGTTTCATATTATTCATTAAATAATATGTGAAAAAGGTATAAAATACTCAAAATAAATTGTTCAAAAGGTTAAATTATTTTCCTTCATAAAAATATTAAATAATGTGTCAAAAAAATATAAAACATTCAAGTGAAAAAAATAAATAGTTCAAAGAATGCTGAGTCCCCTTATAATAGTAAAAATTGGCGTCATTGGCAATTTGTCATTGGTTCATATTATTCATTAAATAATATGTCAAAAACGTATAAAATACTCAAAAAAAATTGTTGAAAGGGTTAAATAATTTTCCCTAGTATTAATATAATAATTAGAGTGTTATATATATATATAACACTGAAGTGAAAAAACAAATAGTTTATAGGGTATTAAGTCCCCTTATAATAGTAAAAAATTAACGTCATTGGTAAAACGATAAAACTGAAATTACCTGAATATGAAATAAGTAACACTGCCCTAAAGAAGGAACATGTAGGCAAAAATGAACATCAAGCTTATTAACTGTGAATACATATCAAGGTTAATAAGTTATAACGCATTCAAGAACAAACTTTTTAAAATGCACGCCCTTATATTCAAATGGAGTTATATTAGTTTTAAATAAAATCATTCTGAAATGGCAACGGTAAATTCTGTTGGACTACATCTACTTGTATGCAACCTTCAACATATAAGTGTAAGATCAAAATATTTTTTAAGTAATATGCAATTCAACGAAATTTTATTTTCAAAACATATAAATTATTAGTACGCAAATATCTTTAAATTGCCATACCAGATAATTTATATAAAATTGTGAATGAACAACAATGAATATTAACCAAAATATGGTAATCACCAGTTAATTGAGCTAGATTTGGCTGTTGAATTTTATTTGTTTATTTTAAGTAGATGATTCCATTAGAAGCAAAAATAACATTAGGATTTCGGTAGTGGCGTAGCATTTCGAAATTTATAGGAAATGCTCAAAGAGTAATTTTTAAACAAATTGAACAATATATTTACGAATAATTAATCGTTTTAAGCAAATTATTATCATAATCATAAACTCAATATTTTAATTATTTCAGATAGAAATTTAATATATTGAATTTTACCGAGTTTCGATTATGAAATTAAAGAGACAATGAGGGGTTCATGGAGGCAGAGCACCCGTGATATAATAAAGTTTTGAAAGAAAATAATCAGTCCTGTAGTATCGGTGCATGTAATAGTATTTCGCAATACAATTCACAATAGTTAACTCTTCTGAAACTACTTAGTAATATTAATATGATAGAAATGAAGCTGTGTTAGAAATTTTAAATATTAAATAAAATAAACTCAAAATAAAACTGCCATTTGCAGAGCTGACGTGCGACCTCCTGATCTGCAGATTTACACATCAGCAATATAATAAATGTATGGTGCGTTTTATATACACAGTTATTTTTTCTGAAATTAATTATGAGTGTTTTTTTTTTGTTGTTGTTGTTGTTTTTAAGCTGTCTTCAATTGCATGGGTAGTGCTAGAATCCCATAAGTCTATCTTTTTCCTGCATTTCTAAATTTTGTTTTCATAAAAGTGGCTGATTTGGTTTATATATGATCTGTATAAACAATAACTATTGTAAGCAAACATGAAATAGAGGTTTAATTAACAATTCTGGGGAAAGGAATTTCTAAAATACATCATTAAACTCAAGAATACGCACATTGCAAAAGACAGGAGTAACAAAAAGTGGCAACCTTAGGAAAGCAAGGAACCGACTGAAAAACAGAAGCCGGAAAAAGACTCGAACCATTCACTCTTAGCAGTAGCACAGCATTTTTCGCATGAAGAAGAAAAATTAAGGCTCTCGATATTCTTTTCCTTAAAACTGTTTGTTTGATAGATGAACAAGAAATGATGAAGCGAAAAGAATGCTAAGGATTGCCATAGCGCACAGTGGGTTAAGTACTAAAGCACCCCAAATTTTGTTTCCCATCTTAAACTTTTCGTCATGTACAGTGAAATTAAAACTCATTTTAATATTTTAATAAACTAATAAAATATACAATTTTTTAAGGCTGTTTTCCCCCCTATCTAGCAATGATTTATTCTCATAAATATAATAATATGTGTTTAAACTAAAATAATTTTCCGGTTATACATACAATTAAACCTGCGAAAACGAAACTTATCTATAAGGGAATCCTATCATAAACGATAAAATTTCATGGTCAGAACAAAAGGAATGCTATGTGGTTGTGTTTGCTAACAGTTAACGTCTATAACGGAATTTTTTTCTGGTCCTCCGCAGGTCCGTTTTCACTGTATTTGGGACATATGTAAATATATATGTAATTGGAAGACGTCATCCCGGTCAATAAACAGATTGCACGACAAGTTCTTAACAGCACCCTCTCACTGACAAGCCCGTGTTAACACGTTCACTGAGCTCCAGGTTTCACTGCAATATAAGCATTATTTAAAGTAAAAAAAAAAATTATTGATGTAAGGCATTTTTAATGCGCTAAGCAATGAATAATTCTCTCAAGGATTATATTCATATTTGTAATTAAGTGTTTTATATTCAATATTGAAAAATTAGTTTTTCTTAGCATTTAAAACAAAATACAGAGAAAAAAAAAAACATAACCGATTTGCCCTTTTGCAGGACTGTCAGAGGGTTAACAGCACCCCTCCCCCATCCCCAAAGCAGAGTTTGGAACCTCCAGGGGGTTGGGTTGGGATCCTGAATTGATCCTATATTGGGTCCTGAATGTATGCTAAACAGAGAATTGTTATACATGTAAAAGCTCTAATGTCTCTTTATTTCTAATATTAAGAATAAATATTGATGCATATTTATTTATTTATTTATTTATTTTTGTATCAATGGCAGAATAAATAAACAATTTTAATTTAAAAAAAAAAGGTGGGTGCTATAAAAATTAATTATTTACAAAAAAAAGTTGAGCATTAAATAAATAATAATAATACGTTATAAATGCAATGAAAATATGTATTGTTTGCAGAAATAATCACATATCTTGAAACAAATCTATCCCGATTGACTAAAAATGGATGAATCTTGGTGTTTCATGCTGTGAGAAGACGAATTCAAAAATTTAATTCTTTGAAACTTCCGGCAGTTAATTACTTCTTTTTATATGTTTAAACTTTTTTTTTTTACGATTATATTAGTGTTTTGAATCAATTTTTAAAGAATTTAAAGAGGTTGCTACAGTAAAACCAAGACCTGAAATCAAATTTTAGTTAAACACTACGTATTACAAGATATAATAAAAAATATAAGGTATTATTATGTCACAATTGAATTGTTTTCATATTTAATATATTTCCTTTTGAACTAAGAATGTATTATATAAATTTTAAACTATATTAAAAGTTTTAGGCAAAATTAACAAATTTACAGGTGCAAAGTAGCTTTAATTTAATCAATATTAATTTAATTCATAATAGTATCTCTACTTTAAATAATTTGCTTATAGAAAATTAATTTTGTTTATTTTAATTTTATAAATAATAACTACTTTAAAAACTGAACTAACGCAATAAACTTGTATGGAAACTTACCTTTCGTAATAATGTTTTCTATTCAGATATAATCTCTAAGACATGAGAACGTGCAAATTTATCTAAAACAATAAAATTTCCATCAGTGCATTCGATACATTTATTTACTTCGCAAAGCCCCTATTTGCTACCGACCTAAATTTCAATGTACGACCATCGCTCGTTTATCTATGTCATGAACGTTTATAAAGCCTTGCTGAAAGAACATCCTTTAATAACAATTTATCAGTGACAGTTATAAAAGAATCTAAATGAACAAACTAAGTTCGGTGTATTATTTTATAATGTTGTAAAGAGTTCTTTTTTTTAAATTAATTGTATAATGTATTCATACGAGTAAAAGAATACATCATTAAATATATAATATACATTAATGTAAAAATAAGCGAGAGAAATCAATAATTTGATGCAATTCATAAGATAAGGTTATGTGATTTTATAATAGCTATTTAACATAAATCCAAGAGCTATTTAGTTTGTAAGAAAAAAAAAAAGGAATAATCATCTAGTACCTAAACCACAGAAAATAAAATGACTGTTCTTAAATTATGCTGTGAAATTTGCATATGCCTCCAATGATTAAAATCGACTATTTTTAGACTACAGAAGCTTTCTCATAAAGAGCAGTTGATAAATTACAAAATTCCACTTTAATAAATTGCCACTAACTATGGGCGATCAGTATATAATCTTCAAGTATGTTCTTTTAATATTTTCTGAGAGAAGGGGTGAAAAACACAGTAAACGGTTGTGTTTTCTTTTTGTCTTCCTTCATATAAGGTGGGTGAATCAAAGGTGGCCAGTATCCCTAAAGTAGCCCATCCCTCAAAAGTAGAATTAATTTGATTTTTAATCACAAAATTTTGCTACTGCATTGTCAATCATGTATTTGCAGTGAGCGTGGCTGAATTTAAAAAGATCACCTTGATCCTCCGACATTTTATGCAGTGATTTCACTTTTGAGGAGTAGTCGTTCTAATTTCCAGGTAAGAAGATATTTTAATTTACATGTGGTTTTAACCACATCTACTTCAATTCTAAGAAATGTATCAAAATTAATACTTTTACGTCGTGCAAATGGCGACCATACGCATGTTCACAAGGTGGACGACACCTTAGAAAACAAATGTGCAAATCAGTGTAGTAAGGGTGATTTTCAAAATTTCTACATAAATATCTATAAAAACTTATCACCATTTATTGTTAACACCAGAGATCACTCAAAAGACGTCAGTAACTCTCAGAAGAAATTCTCTGAACTACCCGCTCAAAAAGTTCTTTAAGGTCTCTTTGTGTCATAAGATAAGAAGATTAAGAAGAAAACTCAAAAGATATCAAAAGAAAAAATCAAAAGAGCATTATAGTAGGCAACATAGTTTGCCGAGTACTTTTTTTTTTTTTTTTTACATTTTGAAAGTGATTTCAATATATGGGCCACCTTTAAGATACTATGCGCCAAAGTTGGCCCACAAGCTACAATTTAAAAATTGTATTATAAAAGTAATTCGATTTTATTTTACAAAGAAAAGTATACTTGGTATGCATTAGAGTAATTGTAAAATTTTACAAAAAAATAAAAAAATCCAGCCACACACAACCAACCAGAAAATTATGAAAAATCCTCAAAGTTTAACTATGGCCACTTTTGGGTCACCTACCCTAGATACACATGCATTTATTATATATTTTAAACATATGTCTGAATGCTTGCGTATAAATATGTCTAAGCACATATGTTTGCATGCGTTCACGTATGCACATATACATTTTATATGCATGCATATAAATTTATGTAATATGTTCATGCGTAGACCGATCATCAATTTCAAGACACGTAAACTTGTCTTATTGTCAATATTTATTTTATATGCAATTCTCACTCATACCGTCAACAGTTGATTTACCAGTATCATAAATTTATTTATTTTTATGCCATTTATTGATAATAAGTAAGAAAAATATCTAAAAATAACTTTAAATCTCCTTTTTTTCCCTTAACCCCTTCGTGACGAGCGTCTATTACAGAATTTTAAATAATTTACCACCGGTTTTTCAAAACAGAAATTTTCGTCTAATTGAATCGTGGAAATGCTAAGATATAATAAGGCAAAGCTTACAATAAAAAATAACTGGTGGGAAAAATCGTCGATTCCGAGCATCTTATGCGTCACATATACGTGTCGCTCGTCCCCAAGGGGTTAATGAAAATTATTTGTTTTGTCAACAAACGCCATTTCAATGCTCCCCAAATCCTCCTCTTTAATAAAAAGCTATGTGTTGCTGACGACTGGGTGTTTCGCTAATCGTTGCCACAGATTAATCTCGGAAAATGAAACATTTGAAGTTAATGAAAAAATTAATAGCTCGAAAAGTATTTGTCAGAAAATTGTTAGACAAACTGCGTTAGAAAGGTAAAAAAATGTATTTTTCTTGATATAAATCCTCTTTAATAAAAAGCTATGTGTTGCTGATGGCTGGATTTTTCGCTAATCGTTTCTACAGATTAATCTCGAAAAATTAAACATTTGAAGTTACTGAAAAAACTAATAGCTCGAAAAGTATTTGTCAGGAAATTGTTAGACAAACTGCGTTAGAAAGGTAAAAAATTGTATTTTTCTTGATATAAATTTCAAATCTAATAATTATGCCGTTTTTCAAATATTGAATTTCAAAAAATACCAAATTTTACAATGGAGTACCATAGTGAAATCTTCAGACATAAAAAGACAATGATAACGGCAATGTGTCCTAACGTATATATACTGACTATATAGCACGAGTCACAAATTATAGTAGCCTTATTATTCTGTTAAAATATAAACGTGAATTATGATGTCGCGAGTGCATGATTTTTTATTTAATTTTCGACGAGTAGCATATTTTTGTCCACCTCAGTGAGGCATATCAATTTCATTATATTTGAAGTATTGTAAATTGTAACTTCATTCAAATCCAATATGAATCCGACGGAAATGATTTTTCCCCATAGACACCATAATTTAACACAATTATTCATTTTTTTAATGCTGACCTATTCCATAATAAAGTCTACAGAGAATTGGCCTGATTTGTCTTTAACAGTCCAAATTTTGTCTGACACATTAAAAATGTAATAACGCAATAGCGTTCGTATCGTTTTCAGAAATGCAGAAGGACATTCCATGTAAAGGTCCATCCATAGGGTTTTAAAATACAAGGTCAATTTCAAAGTCAATTTTTCACATAATTAAAGGTGCGTTAAGAGAAATTGACCAGCGCTAGTACTTTAATATGCAGTGTTTCTAAACTGGTGAGTCGCGGCACAACAGTTACACCTGACGTGTGAGTGCGTAAGGTGTGACATAATAATTTTAAATTGGTTATAGAAGCTCTCGCTATTTAAATTTCCTTTACTTTCATATTTTTGCCACTAACCAACTGAAGACAGAAGTAAATATATTTATAGACTGTTATGAACCAAAAGAGATGAAAACAAAACTCGTGGCAAGCTCAAATTCAATATCAAATATATATTTAAAAAATTAAAAAAAAACAGCAGTAGCGGGTTTTTTAACTCTTTTCCCATTGTTGTATTTTTCAATATACTGTTATGATGTATCAAATTTCTCCATTATGCGAGACCTAGATATTTACATGCCCTCATGTCGTCCATAGAAATTTCCCAGTTAATTTTCCATTATCATAAATACATTAATTTTTATGTCATGAATTGATAATAAGTAACAAAAATGACTTCAAATCTCTTTTTTTTTTCTTAGTGAAAAAAATTTGTTTTGTCAACAAACGCCACTTCAATGCTCCCCCCTTTCCCCCACACAGAAATACTATAATCCAGTGTTTTTAAATTGCTGTGTCGCAACGCAATGGTGTATCATGTGAGTGAGTCATGTGTGACATAATAATTTTTAATTAATTATAGAAGCTCATTTCAATTTCAGTTACTTTAATATTTTTACTGCTAACCAACTGAAGCCAGAAGCAAATATATTTAAAAACTGTTTTAAGTCAAAAGTAATCAAAAGTGTAAATGAAACTCGTGGCAAGCCCAAATTAAATAAATAAATATATATATATATATATATATATATATATATATATATATATATACATCAAAATAAAACAGCAGTAGCGGGTGCTTCCCATGACAAATTTGCAAAATACACCCCGGAATAATATTTTGACACTGTGTATAGCTATAGACTAAGAAAACGCAGAATATTGCCGAAAATTTCAAACACTAAATATTCCCAAAAAGTTTGTAAGTGGTCAGATGCTTAAGATAGCATTTGTTGCATCCGCTTCTGAACGTCTAAACTATCAAGATTAAATTGAGAACATGGTCTCAATTATTTTATTATTATTTTTATTTTACTATGACATATAGATGCTATTTCTTTTTTAATAATCTAAATTATGCATGGAATGCGATATCTTTAGATTTTTAAAATGAATGATGTACTACAGAAATTCTTATCAAATTGCGCCACTAACCTTAAAATATTTAGAAACACTGCCTAATTAATTAATATGAATAATAACGGTTGTCCACTACCTACTTCTGTAGTCTGGATGCTCCGGTGGAAAGTCAGTTGACCTCCTGCTGATCCAATATGTCTGTCGGTTCAGAAAATTGAGCCCCATATCTTATAACAAAAAAGTCAATATCAGAATCCAGGCGGCAACTTGTTTGAATAACTCTGATTGGGCTTCGACCACCTGTTTGTGGAAACGTGGAATGTAAAAACTGAATCCTTCCATTTTAACAGGTGGCCAAATATTACCTTCAGAAAGAAGAACATCCATAGTTATGAATGCGTTTCCGATTGATGTAGCTGTACGAATAAGGTTATGAGTCAGTGTCGGCATTAAAAATTTACATGGATTTGTCGTCCGGAATCAGACATAAAAACAAGACAGTTTTGAGCGAAAGTGGAATGTTGTATTTTTCCGGATAAAACGTGGAAAAAGAAAATGTAGCATAAGTACAATGACTTTCAGCTGTGCATTCTTTTTTATGATACAATCCAGCTATTTTATTTCCATCAAATGTTTAAAAGTTCTTTTTTCCTTTTTTACATGAACAAAGAAAACCCCTTAATGATTTCTAAATATATGTGTTTAGGAAAAATAATTTAAGATAATTTTTCTTATACAGAATGAGATTTTCTTTCAATTTAGATAATCATTTTTAGCACTTCTTCAAATGTGTGAATACAAGATATTTACAAAATTGGTCGATGTCTAATTTATCAACAAGTCCAAAACGAGTAAAGAAAAATCATTTTATAGTATATTTATTATTATTATTTAGTTTTTCTTTTTCAAAAGATAAGGTATATAAACAAAGAAATTAAAGCAAAAATTATTTTTCATGGGGTTTTTTATAGTATTAATAATAACAACAAAAATAATACTAAATGATGTATTTTTCCACCACAAAAGGAATATAACATCTAATACGTCTTCAAAATGCTTCAATTCGATAGACTACATAAGTATATCTATCATCTGTGATTTTTAAAACAATAACTGAAATTTCCTACCCCTATCATATTTTAATTAGTTTATTTGATGGTTATTTTAAAAGTTTAAGAAGCAGTGTTATAAATTCATTTATCATTTCTTATTGGCCTATTTCTTGATGTTACTGCTATTGTTGATCTTGCACAAGACTCAGAAGTGTAATGATGGGATCCTAAGTATAACATTAATTGTTTTTGTTTCAACATTATCTACGTTAAGCAATGTTACAGTTACTCAACTCGAAATTTCAAAGATAATTGGATTTATCGTATTTAAATTTGATCTATTGAAAACTTCTTACATTATATATTATTAGCTAACACATCCGGCGTTGTCCGAACCCGTGAAAAAAAGAAGAAAAAGCACGAAACGCAAAAAACTCTGTAAAACACAATAAAAAATCGCGAAAAATTTAAAAATTGCTGCACGAATTCCAAACAAACATTACTAAAAAGAGAACAAAATTTACTATATTGGGATGGAAGATTGAAAGAGAATTCATTTTACTAATGTGGAAAAAATGCCTCGAATTTCTAAAAACCAGTAAAAATTCGGATAAAATATCGTTAAAAACTCTAAAATCGTAAAGTTTAAAACATTGTAACTGGATTTCGCTCACTAATGTCAAAAAATAGACGCAAAACTTGATGCTAAAAATCTCATTGAAACTTGCGGATGACAAAATATTGGGCTAAAAGTTTGAAACTTTTACAAATATATATTAAAAAAAACCACGGAGCCCCAAAAATTGTTAAAAAGCAAATTGAAAATCCCATTACAAATCGCTAAAAATTCAAAAAATCACTGAAAACAAAATTTACTATATTAGGCTAAAAGTTTGAGACCAAATTTCTTTTCTGATTGTCAAAAAATCGGCGCGGTACTCGAAAAACGCTAAAAATTGCATTGAAAATCGCATTAAAAATCGCTAAAATAAAAAAAAATTGTGGAGGACAAAATTTATTATATTACGCTAAAAATTTTAAACCGAATTCTTTTTACTATGTCAACAAATCGCAGCAAATTGCGAAAAAACTCTAAAAATCGCGAAAAATTCAAATATCTGTGCACGAAGTCGAGAATTAACTTTATTGAAAAGAGGGAAAAAATTACTATATTGGACTAAAAGATATTGAAACCATATATATATATATTTTTTTTTTACTAATGCGGAAAAATCGCCACGACACGTGAAAAAACGCTAAAAATCTCATAAAAAATTAATTTTAAAAAATCTAATAAGAAAATCCAAAATCGGGCTTACAACAGATATAGAGGTACTTTCTACCAAATTTTGTAGCTCTGCGTGCAGCGGTCTCTTCAGAACACAGCACAAATGCACTCACATACAGACAGACAAACATACAAAATTCATTTTTATTATTATTATTTATTATAGATTACTACTTACAGGAATACTAACTGTCGTCTATTTTTTTTTTCTTTTTTTTTTTTTTTTTTTTTTTTTTAATAATTTTATCTATTATATTTTATAACTATAACCAGCATGGTTGATTTCTACAAATCGCCGAGGTAGATAATTTTTGTTTCGAAAAAGTTGAAGTCAAAAAAAAAAAAAAAAAAAGTCGCTAATAGCAGCATTATATATATTATTGTTGTAATTGTTGTTATTATTTATAAGGAAAACGAAGAGTGTGTACACATGCTTTAAATGTATAGTTAGTTAATTTCAAATTTTAACTCAATTCTATACTCTAGGGTGAGTGTGCCAGCAATTGACAATTTAGTGGAAATTTCTTCAAGTTATTTTTTTTTTTCTAATAAAAATATTGACACATTTTTCTGTAGTCTTCTCTATATATACTAATTAAAGTGTGAGGATTTATATTCTAGAGATATTTTCTCGTTTTCTTTTCCAGAATATAAATTAGTTACAGTATTAGTTAGAAAATGAGATTGCACTAGTAATTGACCACTTCCTTTTCCGTGTAAAAAACAAAATATGAATGTTCGTATTTAAAACTGCTACTAAAATACACGTATCCTGAAGGATACAAAAGTCAAAAAACATTTTAAAACACAATAATTCATAAACTAATAAAAAGAAAGAACACTGAAAATAGTTCTAATTTTCTCACGCTAATCTTCAAGCACATCTTTAACTGCAATTATAACCAGAGCTTAATTTCTAAGAAAAAAAGTACCGGAGCCCTAATATTCTGCAGTACTACTAACACCCGTAGCGTACCCCCACACTCTGCCGTCACTCCAATCTGCATATTTACCTTTCATACATTATTTTCAAATTTAAAGCATTGTTTTTTCATTTAGGAAAATAAAAAATTTAAAGACATCTATCGGCGTATACTTAGCTATCAACTATTCCACTTTTTAGTTATTACTACTTCCAAATAGAAACATTTGACTAATCTTAATGTTAATTAATCGCAGAATTCTGCGATAGAATAAGCGCAGGATTATGATTCAGAAATAGTGTTAACACAAAATATGAATAGTTCGCAGCTATGCAGATGCAGAATAGAAAAACCCTATTTCTAAACATATATAATTATTAAACAAACATACATACATTCAATACAATAATCCAACATGGAGTGAAAAACTAGCCAGAGCCAGGAATCGAACCTGGGTCCACAGCGTTCGATTCCTGGCTCTGGCTAGTTTTTCACTCCATGTTGGATTATTGTATTGAATGTATGCATGTCTGTTTAATAATTATATATGTTTAAAAAACGATGAATGCAGGCGTTATTTATATGTGTGATTTAAACACTATATTTCTGTTTACTCTTCATTCTAATCAAAATAGCATTAAAAAGATTTGAAATGGAAATAAATAAATTTGTGAATTTAAGACAGATTGAGCTGGAGACTGCCCAAACCCGAAGACTGGTATAAAAATCGAGCCTGTTTCATCTTCATCTCTTATACGTGAGCGACACATTACGTCTCTTATAAAGTGTTTTGATACAAAAGAAGACAAAAGATTGGAGATGGGACAGAAAGGAAAAGGTCATTTAGGATTCGTTTTTCGGAAGTGTTATTGCACTGGGCTCCGGAGTGTTTATAAGCTTCGGTGAATTCTGGCCAATATTTAAAGATTTACTAAAAACAGAGAAGTACCGGAGTTAAACTCCGATGGGTTCCGGCTCAAATTAAACCCTGATTATAACTTGTAAAAAAACATTTCTTTGGATGTTCGGTATGTTCTCTAACAACCACACTTAGAATGTATACCCATTAATTCCAGTTTTCTGCAGTTTTTATATTTCACTAGTTAATTACTGGTACACCCACCCTATATTTTGTGAACTTGCCCTATATTTTGTGAATTATTTTAGACCAATGGTAAAAAAAAAAAGAAAAAAAAATCACGTCTAAATCTATGCCTTACTTTATTTTCCGTTACCCTGATTGTATATATAAATTATTGAAAGGCTTATTCAATACTGTTTATGGGAAACAAAACTATGCAAGTCACATTTACATTTGTTTATCAGATATTACATTATGCACTATGTTGTTTTCAATTCTCCATTTGAGTTTGAATACGAATGGAAAGGCTTCTTTTTGAAAACATAATACATTTATGCGTGTTCCGGGAAAAGTCATTTTGAAAATAGAATAAAAAGCAACAAAAATGAGCAAACGTGATTCTAAATTGTGAAATAAAAAGTCTATTTCAGTAATATGTGGTCTCTTTATGTAAATGCATGCAATATTTATTATCGCAAAACGATTTATAGAAATTATTATTTTCACTTTTGAAATAAACACATATAAATATATTAACTACAATTGTGTGAACTGTATATATTAACTGTAATTATAATCGTTACTTTTAACATGTTATTTAAATTAAAAGTCTTCAATATTATAAGCTAAAATTGAATTATTATTAGTAATATAATAGTTAAATAAATTATCATAATTAAATACAATTATCCTTTATAGCTACGAAAATTGCATTGCATCACTTAAAAAGACATGTTTTATGTATATAAGTACAAATGCGTAAAATCTTTTTAAGGGATCGGCTCTGCAACTTCTTATCGCTAAAGCTTTGCCGCTTTCCCTGTAATATCCCCCCACATACACACCACACACACACGCAGGGGCTCATTACACTGTAAAAAAAAATTCCTGAAAAAAAACGGAAATTGTACTGGCCAGTACTATTTCCGTATTTAAAAAAAAAAAAAAATCCTGTAAATTCCAGGAAATTTTCCGTGATTTCTGAAATATCCGTTTTTAAATTTCCGTTTTATAACAGATATCTTCCGTATTTTTTAGAATTTTTTATGTCGTTAAAATAAAATTTAATTTATAGGACCAAAAAAGGGGGGAAAAAAGTACTTTGCGAGGACAACCTTACAAAGGATAGATACATTTCCGCTTATTTTTTTTCATTCCTGAGTGAGTTTACAGTAATTAACCAACCCTTGCCATGAGCGGATTCGAACCCGTAATCTCCCGTATACTAAACTGACGACTAACTAGACTACTGCGTTATGAGTGGTCACGCCTTCTTTTCAAATGTTGTTAGTTATTTTATGATGCAAAAACTTGAGGTTTCATCTGTAGATGTATTTTTTCAGTTCCAATGTTTTTAATATTTTCTTTTCATAATTTTCAATATTTTGCTGTATTTTTTGATGCTTTATAACAGATAAATTTTAATTTATTATGTAGTATATGCGTAAAACATTGTATTAAGAATAATGATTGCTTCTTTTTGCAACAGAACAAACATTTTCTTTTTTCGAACACATATATTTTTTAAATTATTTGCCTGATTGTCTATTTATCAATTGCAGTAAAAACAACAATTATCTTAATCAGACGTGTTTATTACAAGCTATTAAAATATATTTTTTAAATCTCTTATATAAAATAAAATGTAAATAAACAATTTTATAATAAATTAAATTATTATATTTCAGCTATGCTGAGAGCTTTTGCGTACGATTCTGTGAAACTGAATAGTTTTAAAAATATTTAAAAAAAAAAAAAATGATTTTTAGAGAAAAATTTGAAGTTAATGACCTTGGAATAGGTAAGTTTAAATCTGGACTTATTGATTTAATTTAAATTAAATTAATTTAATTTATAAAAATATAAACTAACGAAATAATTTTAAAACGTTATAAAGTTAAAAACTTTATTTTTATAAAAATAAAGAAAAAATATTAACTAATTTTATAAATTTAGAGAAAAAATTATAAACTTTGTAAAATTATAATTTATAATATAATAAATTTTAGCGAAATTTGTAAGCCAAATCAGTTTAGTTTAATACCAATTTGCATAGCTATAATTTGCAGAGATATTATGTTATGAAACTTTTAAATAAATCAATGTTGTCTCACTTTAAAAAATTAAAATAATTTTTTTTAAAATTAGTGGAAAAAAATCATAATTTTGAAGTACTATCAGGAAAAAAAAGTAGATTTTAAAAAATATATTTTTTTTCTGTAATTTATAAAAATAAAATAAATTTCTAAATATTTCATTTAAAATATATATATATATATATATTACTATTATTTTCACAATAAATTGACATGGCCTCGGTTATAATGGGCCAGCCGGTCGAGCCGGGCCAGGCCTGCATCCTAGAAGAACTCTAGTAAATACAACAATCTTAATTCGCATTTCAAAGAAGGCGATATCTGTACTCAACTTTTAAACGTCATTTACGGAAACTGCATTGTTTTGGAAGAAATACGGACATTGTACCGTTTTGAAAGAAATACGGAAAAAATCCATTAAATTTACGGAAAACTTTCTGCATATTTACGGATTTGAAATCTGTTTAACGGAAGTAATGTCATTTACGGAAATTGTACTGAAGTTTTGGAAAAATTAAACTTCTCCGTAAAATTTTACGGAAAATCTCTTGTGTTTTCACGGATTCTTTTAGAGTGTAGACAACCTATGAATGATTTGATTTGATAGCCAAAGAGGGACAACTCAGACGAGTAAATCAAGTCCGTAGAGCATAATGTCCCTCTCGGATTCCTTTATTAAGGTACATTAAAAAAATATATACAATTTTCAAACACCTGCCCTGTTTGGGGAGAACCCACACGCGACACGGGGCAGGGTGGCTTTGAATGGCACAAAACTAAGAAATATACAAATATATTCCTCACTGCCAGAAAACAGATTTCTCACGCGACATTGGGCAGTGAAGTTGGTGGTGGATTTAGTTCCGAATGGCATCAAATGAGGCACTTTGGCACTTGTACTACTTGAGTCTTGGTGATTATTATTCGTGGAACAGGGTGTACTCCAGGCCACTAGTGTGTTTAGTTGCATTAGAATGCTTATTAAATTGATTATTTACAAATTTGGACCTTGTAGTGACTTTTTTTTTATGATGGCATTTTAATAAAAACACACTGTTCATGTGCCGCCAATTAAAATATAAAAAAACACACTCGATTAAAAATAATCAGAACCTACTAAAATAATCAAATCTACTACCTACTACAGTTGCAAACCAAGATTACCTTAAGTACAGAAAATAATTAAAAATAATTGTCTTCCTAAAATTATTAGGCTTTTTCTATAAATAGTAGGGCCACTTTTCACATTTTTACATTTCAAAGACATATTTATTTATAGGAAAAATGCTCCTTGCTTGTTAGTAAATAATCATATTTAAGCTATTGAAAAGGAACAACTGTTTTATTCAACGTGTTCACTAACCTTGTAAAATGCCTTGTAAAAAAAAATCAATCAATGTAAATACTATTCTATTAGGTTATTGTTTTAGGAAATATTTTGTATATTTTAATCCCAAGTTATGGGTCTACATATTAGGAAAACAGCACAATATCAACTTAAGAACACCCATAAACTCGAATGACAGAACAGCTGCCAACCATAATTTACTTCTTAAGCATGCTTGAAGGGAGATTAATACGGTTAAATAAGATAAATACAGAATTCTTTCTGCTGAGATGACAGCACGATGTGTCAAAAACACTATAAAAAATGCATAAATATTCCGAAATTTCCTGGTTATTTACACTTTTCTATACACTGTTTTTTTTTTTTTTTTTTTTCATTTCTCGCATTGAATTTTTTCCGTATATATCACAAAAATTAAATTATTTTTTAAATAACGTGATGATATGAACTAAAATATTTAATACATAATATTTAAAGTATTTTGCATTTTCCTTTTCAGAAAACCGTGCTCAATTCTTTACAAGAAAGAAAAATCAGGCGTCTGTCTAAGTAAAAAATTTGGAAAATGCATTACACATTTGAAAACCCAATTTCAGAAATTACTATCTATAGTCGGAAAATTATCCGAATTCTTTTGTGCAGCCCTGTATATGATATATAGATTTGTGTGTACTATATTACATAGTGTGTTAAAATTTAGTTCAGTTCGGAAACGTATAACACATTTAAAAATTTGAAAATTCCACTTCCGCAATTTTCGGAAATATACTCCAATTCTTTTGTGGAGCTCTGTATAGAATCTATATAATTTATACATACCAAGTAATATTCAAAATATTAGTTAAATTAAGAAACACATACCACAATTGAAAATTCACTTCCACCAATTATTGCGCATACACAGTAATATAACCGAAATCTTTTGCGAGTCCCTATAATGAACGATAAATTCTATACACACCATATTCTATAGTAAGCATCTTGTAGTGCATCTTACTGATGTATATTAATTTCATGATGTTTGAAATAGTGTAACATCATTAAAATATTCTGAAAAGATTTTTCCCCATAGACCATAATGTAACGACCTTCTTTTGTGCATCACTGTAAATGTACTATAAAAGCTACACATTCTATTTTCAATACCAAACATTTCATAGTAAATCTCAATAACATATATCAATTACTATATGGTAATCCGACTATATTTACGCGAGTTGGAGCACGAGCACGAGCAGATGGACAGACAAACCGAATTCATAAACACTTTTCAACTATGTTGTAAAGTGTTAAAAGAAAAGAAAAAGTTTGTTATAAAGAACTATATCACAGATGAGTATAAAAATTATATTAAAACAATAAGTTACATTAATTCAGTACATAAATTTAAGCTAACTCCTTTACCCCAGAATTTATTTTATTGTTATTAAAAATATTTTATTCGTTTTGAGTAGTTTAAATAAAAGAAAAATCTTTTTAAAGTATTATTTCAATTTTTTAACTCGAAATTTTGAATTTTACCGTTCGTGACTTGACATCACAGCAGAGTTTATCTCTTCAAGTTTGACAGAATTGTTACAAAGCCACAACGCTCATCCAAAGTAATAAAATCCAGATGTTATCCAGATACATTTTGTATGTTTATACTTTTAATTATTTATAAATAAGAATAGAAAATAAATCTGGCCTCTAACACTTCTTTCCCAAATAATATATTTTTGTAAAGCTCAATTGAATAACTAATATAGCAGCATCGTCGACTAGACATAACTGATGCCATTTGTCCTCACCTGATGTAGAACAAAGCTCATTTGGTGTAAATCTGTGGCAATGCATCTATGACTAATGTATAAGCAAATACGGGTATCCCTCGTTTAGTGCCCTTTCAGTTAGTGCGATTTTCATTTAGTACGGTAAACTTTTTTTAGATGCTCTATCTGTTAAAGGGGGCAAAATTTCGATTAGCGCGCAAAGCACGAAATGGGTGATCCTTTTTTTTTATCCAGCAAAATGGCGTCGAATTTTTAAAAATTAAATTCGCAGAAAATGCTGAAAAAAGAAATAACATTAAAAGAATTCTAAGAAGCTTTAAAAAAAAACTGGAATTTCTCAAGCAGCATTTGATAAATAGAGACACGGACATCAGCAGAAGTATGCAAGTGCACCGAGGATAAGAAAATAAATTTTTGTGTTACCGCAAGATGTATTCCAAAAAGCAGAAAAAACTGGGCAATTGGCAATTGATAAGTCTTCGCTTAAATACATTAAAATGTATGTAAGATTGAAGTAATCAAATTGTATTACAATAAGCTTTAAATCAAGTTGTGTATTTTTTAATTATTATTATCTTAATGGTAAGTAAGCTAACATAAACAGCTTAAAATAATTGTAGTATTGTTGAATTAAAATTAAAATTGACTTTTCGATGTTTCTCGATTGTTACTTATTAAATTAGCTCACAAGTTTATTTTAATTGAAGTTCATGAAAATTAGGTAAACTTTTAGTAAAGCTTCAACTCAAGCTGTAATATGTACTTTCTATAACAATGATACATCAAAAACAATATAGTAGTACGTTATTACATTGTCAATTTATGCATATCGGGGTTTTGAGAAAGTTGGCTGTGGATCTATTTCAGTTTTTTGCATTCAATGTATGTTTCGATTAGTGCGATAATATCATGGGATTAATTAACCGCACTAATAATAATAATAATAAAACTGGATTATGCTGGATAAAAAAAAAAAAAAACGCAAAACAAATGCTCGAAAAAAAAAAACTGGATACCTGTATGTATCATTTATTGGTATCTAAGAAGTACCTGAATTAAAGGGGTTAAATTTTCTTTCATTCTTTTTTCTTCGAGAATAATATGAATAATGTGATTTTGTAGAGATAATAAAACTAAATTCTATAAATAATAACTTGAAAGCTCTATTCGGTTCTACCAAATTATTGTAATTTTATTTATCTACGTTTATGAAATGCTTCAATTCAAATCAATTTTTAAAAAAGAGAAAAGATATTAATAACTGCATATTTACTTGGAAAAGGTTTTACCTTTTACGGAAAAAGTAGCTGTTCACTTACGGTAAAAAAAATGTTCAAGCAAACTTCGAATAGCCAGAAAAAAAAATTAAAATATCATAATTCACAGTTCACTGCCTTTGACCAGCCAGTTGATTCTTTTAACTGTTGTTTGATCCAGTTTTTAACAAAGATCAGAGAACTACGCGGATCATTACATTAGAGAAGAAAAAAAGATTCAACAACATCGTGATTCTCACCACCAGAATTGTTCGGTCAAATGAACAGATGGAAGCGAAAAACTGAATTTATCTCCATGATCACCGATGCGGTTACAATAGATAAGATAAACATTTAGAAAAGATGTATTTTGAGCTAATTTATCATTCAGCGTGAATTACAAAAGGAAAATTAAAAATATTTTTCATTTAAATTACACCGTTCTTTTTTTTTTAATCAAGTGGCGGGAAAATATACTTTCTGGATAACAGCAGCAAAATAAGTATTGAGTGTTAGGGCACTATATAATCTCTGCATATAAATAATAAAATATAATTTCTGTGTGTGTGTGTATGTGTGTGTGCGTGTGTGCGTGCGCGCACTCGTGCGTGCCAGTCGTTTTACGGACAAATGGCTGCACCGACGGCTATCGAATTTTTTACCCGAAAGTAGCTATCTCTATATCCAAATTTATTCACCTCGAAGTCAGAGTTTCGAATGTTTACTTAGATGTTTGTCAATCAATTAATTAAAAATACGACCAAAATAAAATTATTTAAAAAGACGTCAGAGATTCGATACGCCTGCAGGGTCTAACGGGATTATACCCGCAAACAAATAATAACAAGGACGAAAAATCATGCACCAAGCATAGATTTTGAGACAATTTCCATCCTATTATACTATTGTTACGAAACTTGATATTTTTTTACACACTTTAAAAAAAATCTAAAAACGTAAAAAGTGCAGGGAGCAAGTTGCTGCAAGAAGCTTTTGATTTGAAGAGATTTTTTTTTCTCTTATTTGAAGAAAATTCCGTCTTTTGACTGGAGAATTTATTGAAATTTTGAGTGACATTTTCGTGTTTTGAAAGAAAAAGAACATACGTAAAAATTCTGTTTCAAATACGAAAAAGTACAACGCGGCACAGTTGCCAAAACACAATTGGGATTTGACAAAAATGCAACTTTAGAATGCGGTATTGTAGGTAATTTTTAGGTTAGATTTGGAGAGTTTTTTATATTTTTGTCGAAATTGGGCAAATTAAAGGAGAGATTTTCGTGTTTTAATGAAAAAAGAAAAAAGGAAAAAAACCTTTAATTCACGAATTTTTATAATTTTTTTTAAGTGTACGATAAAGAATATATCCAAATAAACAACTTGGGGAACACATAACATTGCTGAAAATTCATTTTCAACAATCGGATAATTACATACATACATAAATTATGACACTACAATCCAAGAAAGATTTTGGCTTCCCTTAATATACTCCGCCAGGCCTTCCAACTAGAGGTCTGCACGGGCCCGGGCCTGGCCCGAAGCTCGAGCCCGGCCCTGCTCGCGGGCAGGGTTCTCTAAAAGTCACTCTCTAAAAGTACACTATCTAAAAGTCACACACGTAATGGTGGAATCGCCCATATAATAATTGTAAGAGTAGAATAATGTTGCTTCGGAAATATCGGCATTTTTTTCAGAAATTCAGTCGAGTCGAGCAGGAGTAATTAAGTTTTTGTACCAGCCGGGTTTGGGTCAAACTTTTAGCTTCCATATCGGGATGGGCTTTGGCTTTTAGCTTTAATACCGGGCTTTTATAAATTTAGCTTTTATAGTTTTTACCTTTTATACCCGTGAGGGTCCGAGATTTTAGCTTTACTCGTATATCGATCTGGGCCAGTATTTTGTTTTTTACGGGCCGGACTTGGACCATACTTTTAACTTTTATACCGGGCCTAGTCAATAATCTATTTTCACGGACCTGGACAGGCTCGGGCCGGGTTTGGCCAATCAGTTGTTTTACACGGGCCAGGCTTGGGCCAAAATTTAGCTTTTATACCGGGCCGGGCCGGGCCCGGGACTAAATTTTAACTTTTGTACTGGGTCGGGACAATAATATTTTTGTACGGAACGGGCCAGGTCCAGGCCTGGAAATTCCGGCCCGTGCAGATCTCTGCTTCCAACCCCTGGCCTTTAGTTCATAATTTGTAATTTGATTTTGTGTAATGACAATTGGAACCCAAAAATATGTTTTCTGTCATAGACGGTAATGCATTTGAATAATGTTGGGCAGTCCTTTGTGTGATCTGCGGATTTTCTTGTGTACCACATAGTATACTAAAATGTAATTCAGGTGAAAAACACATAACACAACTTTTTCCGCATTTAGCATCCATTAGATGGCGACAATGTGCTTTTATGCAGCCTTGTATATGAGTTTATTAATTTTTATTCAGTACAACATGTAGTATAGTAAAATTTAGCTGAGCTAAAAAATGCCTAATACAGTTGAAAATTCACTTGTCAATAAAAGTTATTTAATACGAATTCTGGCGAGCCCTGCATATACTGTAAAAAATGTTCGTAAAATTTCAGTAGATGTACCGTAAATTAACGGTACTTGTACCGTTTTCACTCTTTACGGATTGAGTACCGTACTTCTAAGGTATATTAAGCATTAAAAAAAAACGTATATGTGCCATTTCGATAATAAACGGTATTTATACCGTAAAATGATTGTTTTTCAGTAAAAAATCGCTATTTATACCGTAAAATAATTATTTTTCAGTAAAGAAAAAGCTGGTAGCCCCGCCTCTGTGTACGGCAACCCCTGAAGTGATGCTCTTGCCCTTGTTACGTAATGCGTGCAGGCCTGAGCAGAGGAAAGGGGGGGGGGAGAGTGCAGCTGGTACATATACTTTAAATATTTTACGGTACATATACCGTCCAGTTAAATTACGGTATATATACTGGTCACAAAGTTGCCAGTATATGTACCGTAATTTTTGACCAAAATTTTTTACAGTGTAGGATCAGTACAATTTTTGCACACCACATAATATACTAAAATTTAATTAGCATTGAAAACGCATAAAAATCTGAAAACATATTTATTACAATTATTATTCATAGAAGATAATGCATCTGATTTTTTTGCGCGACCTTACAAAAAAAGAAATAATAAAAAGTAATATATATATATATATATATATATATATTACATTTCCTATTTTCTATACAAAAGATGCTATCGCGTCTGTATATATAGCTGTATAACGTACATCAGTTTCGTAAAGCCGGCATCTTTAGAACAATTACTACTTAAAGATAGTAATGCATTTGATATATTTTGAGTGCCTTAATGTTTTATAGTGTATATATCAATACTAAATGCCACTAACACTATTTTCTACAGGAAACATGTTTTGGTGAATATGAATAATGCATATAAATTTCGTAATGTTTGATGTAGCGCGTAACATCAGTAAAATGTACTTCAAACAGTTTTATCGCCCGTAATACATTCAAATTCTTTGGTGAGACCGTGTAAACGAACTACAAATGCTAAACGCTGTATTTTAAATATAGAACATGCTATGATAAACCTCGATAAAATTTCGTAGATATCATACTACAATTTCGGAAGTTAGAGCGCGGATAGACAAACAGACAAACGAACCTAATTCAAATACTTTTCAGCTGTGTTGGAAAGTGTTAAGGATTGAAATAAGGATATTTAGATATTTTTTTCACCAAATCGGTAATTTGAATGTATGTATGATGCACAAACAATCGTAATTTAGGCACATAAAACCGGATAAAAGAACTATTAAGAACGTCAAAATGTTTATGTCTTATGAAATCACTGAATGTGAATCACCTTGCAATATTAAAAAACAAACTAGGAAACTCTTTAATTGTTAAAACAACAGTATATGAAACGAATAGGTTTTCTTACAAAATAATAAATACATTTTGTTTTAATATTAGGTAAAATTCGTAAGAAAGACTACCTATTACATTCTCCCCTAAGTTGGATTTTTTTTTAAAACTATTGCAGATATACGCCGATTATGACTCCCAGAATTCAAAACCACCCCCAGTTCGAAACTTTATAAATATATATATATATATGTCACTTTTTTATGGACACGATAACTGCAATAATTCTGCACAAATCTCTTCCAAACTGATACATAAAATCAAGGGGCATAAAATCTCGGTCAAGTTCGTTAATGGGCAAAATCGAACCAAGGGGAGGGGAAATGAGGGGCTTTTTGTGAAAACAGAAAAAAACCCATAACTCCTTAATCATGATACGAATCGAATCCTTTTAAAGTTATTATTACTTCTAGGAAAAGGGTCGAAAATTTGTGTATGACAGATTTTTGATATCATTAAAAATGGCTCCAAGGGAGGGAAAGGGGGGGAGTAGAAGAAAAAAATTCATAACTTCATTTGTCAATTCACAAGATATCAAATCCGCTTAAATTTATTATAAATCCTCTTAATATTATCTAAAACTTTTATATTGACAAGTTTTTTATAGGACCAACCCTTATAGCAAAAAAAAAAAAAAAAAAAAAAAAAAAAAAAACAATCCCTGCCGGCTCCGCCCGCAAACAAGTTAGGTTTCGAAGTGGGTGGTCCCAACTGCAGCATCATGGCAAAAAGTTCTTCTGCAATTCCCAACAAACAGGCACCCCACGGTCTGCGTCTTCGAAATCTACCTGTGCCTGTAGGCCAAGCCGTCAGAAGTTTTTTTTTTTTTTTTTTTTTTTTTTTTTGTATTATTGTAAAATATTTTGTTAATAACATATAAAGTTTTTAGCGTTTTCGCAACATATTTTGTAAACATATAAATTTTGTTGAATTTTTGTTTGCGAATTTTGTATTTTGTTGTTGATTTTACTTCTAGAAGAGCTTCTTTTTGCTTCTTAAACTTCCCCACAAGAATATTCCATGCTTAATTGAACAAATAATTCAGATTTAATTATCCGAAACAAATATCTGTTTGTTGCGTCAGACCAATTTAAATTCGTTTGATCTGTTTAAGGTAACAATTGGAAGCTAGTACAATATAAAATTATTATATGCGTTTCCGGGTTTCTTTTCTGCGAAATGTTTGCTTTTTTTTTAATATGTGTTTATTGTGTTAATTGTCACCACGTCATTTTTGAAAATTGGTGAAGAATTTTTTTTTAATCTGCAACGTATCTTGTTTTGCTGTTAATATTATTAGCTGATGTTCTAATAAAATACGAACTATTTATTTAATTATTACCACTTTTTCTTTCAAATCTGTTTTATTTTAGAGCTAACTTTGAATAAGCTGTTTTATGTTAAATATACATTTTTTTCCAGGTCGTAGAGCAATAAAATATTTTGTCACGATTTCTACCATCGTTATCAAATGGCACCTTTTTTATGCTTTCGATCATTTTGAAAGATTTGTACTTTTTTTTTTTCAATTTTTAAATAAAATAATTAAATAAAATAAAACCGAATTGAAGTGATTGTTCATTAACCCATGATTAAGTTGTGAAAAATATATTAAATATATATGAGTAAAATTAATAAATATATAAGCAAAATTATATATAATATATATATAATACACTGTGATGTATTAAAATTGTTACATGTCTCTGAAAAACAAACCTATACAAAACACAATAATTATTTCTGAAACGTAAAGTATGTGCATCTTAAAAACCAAAATTAAAAAATTTCAAAATTCTTGTAGATCGGCCAATTTTCACAAGAATTAGAACCTAGATAGAAAAAAAAAAAAAAAAAAAAAAAAACAAGAACGGAAAATCATGCATCAGGCATAGATTATTATGAAACACTTTTCAAAATTAACAGAATATTATTAAAGAATTTTTTTTTCGAACAAAGAAAAGAGATAAAGCAATTTTAAAAGCTCAAATCTCGATTTTACTTTTTTATTATTTTTTTTTAAACTGCACATGATAAAATACCCGATTTAGCAAAATAGAAAACTAACAATCCCGAATGTGACGACTGTTTTTAAAAGTAAAAATGTTACTTTCTACTTTATCCAAAATTTGTGGCAATCAAACCATTTTATTATGTAAAAATATATATATATATATACCACAAGGGGGTTAGATAGACTTTCCATTTTTGGATTTGAAGAAAATTTACGCTAGACCACCATAAAAACGAGTCGTTTTAAACGAAAAGAGATTTATTAAAATCGGTACACCTACTAGAAAAATTTGTGTGAACGTTCGTTTATAAAATGTAGGAACTCTGTCCCCTGCTCGCTCACCCCCGTCCAGACACCGTTGGCTCTAAAAACTCAGTAATTTGCTCTGTTTTAAAAAGATTACCCGATTATAGAAGATTGAATGATATCAAAACAATCATCGGCGATCTTCTCTAATCGGGTTGCCATTTATTTTCCTTTGACTAAGGTATTTTTTGGTTCTTAAGACCGAATAAGCCACTGCGCTGTCGCGACAGCTGCTGGCTATTTTAGTAATTGGTTAAGTAAAATCTTTTACACATTACATAAAATGGTCAAGTAAAAATTGTCGCTGCCTCCCGGAGTTTTATGACGACACTATAAGAAAATCGTTTTAAATATGACGTAAATTTCATCTTTAAATGCTTTTCGAACGTAATAACTTATTTATTTTAAAGTTTTCTTTCTTTTTTAATATTCACTTGTAAATATATTTTTCTATTCAGAAGGTTTGTAAATTTTATCATTTGAACTTTTTAAAATCTTGCAACAGTAGATAAAAAATGAATATTTTAAACTATGAATTATAATCTCTATTCAGATAAGGAAAATTTGAATAAAATATTGAAGAAAAATCTTAAAAAATTAGACAAATTTAAAAATTGATTGGACAATGCACACCAGAATCTCGTTAAGTATGTGACTGCAAAAAATGGTTAAATTGCTTCGCATACTTTTCGATTCTATAGAACTTATGTAATTGGACTATTGTTACCGATTTCAACATTAAATAGTACTTAAAATATTTTTTCTATAAAAATGTCTGTTTCATCGTGTTTAACACACATTTCTCTATAAAACAACCAGTTTTTCTGTTTTATAAGCAATAGTTTTTTTTATATATAAACCGAGAAAGAGTCCCGGTCACAATAAAATCAATTTCGGCAGCAGCAGCAAGGTTAGTTATATTTTTTTAATAGAAATATTTCCGAATTGAGTTATCTCCTTCATTTTTTTTTTTAAATAAATGAAAATGTAATCATGAAAACAACATATATGTGTTATAAAATATTTTCACTAATAGTGGTGTATTCATATCAAAATATATTTTTCCTTACTTTTACAAATTTGGCTGCAATCACAGTCATCTGTATAATCGACATCTGAATAATATCTGTAATCATTCCAAGCTCTTCTATGCTCCATTATGTGAAGGTGCAGTTCCCCAAAATTTAAGCCTTTGAAAGCGAAAAAGAAATTTATAAAGCTTTCACATTGCTAAAAATAATAATAAATATCCTTCAGTCACATGCTTTTTGATCGATTTACGATATTTATTTTGAAAAATGTTTGCATAATAAAATATAAGAATATATAAATTCTATAGATTGTAATATGAGTTTTTCAAACAACATTTTGTTGCATAGCAGCCAAAATTGTTGTCATTGCCTTTTTCAGAATTTTGTACTTTTATTGCATTTTAGAAAGTAAAGATTTCAATATTGATATCCTCAAATTATATCTTGAAGGAACAAAGTAGATTTTCTAAGAAAAAAATACTCTACAGTTCTGTTCGGTACTTTGAAAGTAGTGAATTTCATCATATTAACAGCTGCTTTTTGATTGGCTCTTTAGAATCAATATTCATGGACTTTTTTCCATTGTTGTACTAACTGTTCGATATTCAAATACAGATTCCATTATGTTGTTTATGTGCGTGTGCATTTTTTATGCGATCTTTTTTATTATTTACCACGTGTAATTTTACTCCATTGATCTCAACGTTATATAGGACAGGGGCGACATCACTTGCATGCTGCATTGTCGATCTAGTAGATTTCTGCGATAAATTTACGATTTTTATAATACTTAACTTAGATAATGATACAATGGAAAATAAATAAATAAAATAGTTAACGTAGAGATTTTTTTAATATAGATTACTGTTTCACATAAAATAACACCAATAATTTACCATGTAATATAA
The DNA here is from genome assembly GCA_963931845.1 of Maratus michaelseni. Taxonomy (NCBI): domain Eukaryota; kingdom Metazoa; phylum Arthropoda; class Arachnida; order Araneae; family Salticidae; genus Maratus; species Maratus michaelseni. The sequence goes on from OZ007592.1 coordinate 149,088,138, forward strand.
TTCTTCATAATTATGCTTTTCAAAAGAAATCTTTATTCGGAATAATTACATGTAATAGAAAATCGATCCTACTACTTTTCTCCGTAATTACAGAATTACTTATCAACTAAAATGTTATTAGCGAAAATGTTCTCTTTTGTATATTTAGTAGAGAAAGAAAGGTATAATAGGTAACATGCATAGAACTTGGTAGAATCATTTGTTTTGACTGCCGTGTGAGTCACATAACGATTGACACTAAATTTTGTTCAATGCGTTCCGTGAATCATTACGGCGGTCAACGCGTTAATAATAATAGCCAAATTATAAGAAAATACACTAGATACAAAACATGTTTTAAATATTCAAAAACATGAGAATACTCTTTTTCAAACGAAATTTACCTTTTTTATTTATTTATTACATAGGGCCGTATACTAAATTTCTAAAGTTCCATGCTTTTAATTATTAGTGACAAAGTAGTTATTATTTTTGTAGCGATATTGTATGTATTGTAAATAGGTTTTATTTTTCATGTGCTATAGGAACTGTAAGTAGTTATATGTAAGTATGCTGTAGGTATACTTGTAAAATATATTTAAGTATACAAATTGAATGAATGCAAGTAAGAATGTATATAAGTAAAGTTGTATGAAAGTATGGATATAATGTATTACATATGGAGATAAAGAATATTAGCATTTTCAGATTATTTAAAAATGAAAAGTCTTTATTAATATTAGCTCAATCTGACGCATAAATAAAATCTGCCAATGTAATAAGGCTTTTTTATTTTTATTTATTTATTTATATATTTATTGTCTGTCAATATCTGCGTGTGCGGTTTTTTTATAAAATTATATTTTACTTTTAACTTATTACTTATAAATAGAAAGTTTTTTATTAGATTACAACTGTTTCTTGGTTGTGGAAAAAATATTAATCAAAGACTGGTGTTAAGATTGTTATAATCAAGTAAGAATTACGAAAGATTTTACGTTTCATATTCTTCAAAACTGCAATTTTCTTACAATATCGATGTAACAAACATTATCAGAAAACATATAGACGAAATAGAATTTTCTTTGTTTTTTTCCCTTTAAAAAAAAGTAACAGCCATTTAACAATTGTCTAAAATTATGGCTCATTGTCGCTAATAAACATAAATTTAAATTTGAGAATATTTCATAATCGAAAACTTAAGATGTTGACGTAACAGTATGAATATCCTATAATTTTAGTACGCACATATTCAACAACTAAAATAATAATAATAATAATGACCATTCTGTCACTAAAATTTATGTATTCTACGCTAGTTACGAGATCCTTGCCAATCTGTTTTTCTTTGTATATCTAAAACTACAATTCTCTTCTAATCGGAAATAGCAGATCGATGAACGTTGTTTTCTTTTTCTAGATGCGTTGATTTATCTTTATTCTCAGTCGATTGAAAATAATTTCCATATTACAATTTCAAGCATAATTTTGCATGATTAGCAATAATAAGGTTGTCGACTTTTTACTCTTCATATTTTTGAGTTTCAATAAAAAATAACAGTCTATTTTATCGACCAAAAATATCCTTCAGGGTTCGCTTCCACTCTTTTCTCTCCAGGGTTAGCTTAGAGAATCTTTCCTCATATTCTTCCTCGGTCCTACTTATGGGTCTCTAGTCTAATTAAGTCTGTCTAGTCCAAAAATATTTTTCGTAGGCGATCGCCAGTCGTTTTTCGCATGTGACCATGCCATTTTAATCTTTCATGGTCAGTAAGCTTGTATGATGCTACTTGTTACTTCCATTATTTGCCTAATTCTTGTGTTCTTGTTTATTTATTTATTTATTTTCTAGCCTTGCAGTTTTTTTCTACTCGTTGCCAAGAGTCCCATTGTAAAAGAATGAATTTTATTACACTCTTTTATTTAACTCAACTTGATTTTTTTGTATGTAAAGATGCAATTTTGTAATCGATTTTTCACTCACTTCCTGATTGGCTAGAATTATAAAAATTATGTACACAAGAATGTTTTCGATGATAATACAACATTTTAATACTTTTAGAACTCAATAATAAATTAATAAATTAGTTTTAAGGCATTTTCGGTTAGCCGGTCGCGAGCATAAATTGCCAAATATTCTTAAGGGTTACAACTATATACGAATTACACAAATAATGGAATTCATAATGCATCAAACCACGGTCGCAAAAATATGTCAACTGGTTGTGAAACTTCAACAGCAAAACATTTCAAGCAGTAAAAAATAGAAAATACAAAAAGAAATTAAGAGTGTAATATATTTTTTAAATACGCTTTAATCGATTAGCAATTTAATATTAAATTATGATCATATGTTTAGAAACAATTTAAAAATCCTGAAAATAGATTTTAAATAACGTTTTTTTCTCCTGTTGACATGCCTTACAAAAGAAACAGAACAAAAACTATGTATATATTTTTTAATTCAGTAGTTCGCTCTTTCTATCAAGCGTAAATCGAAGCGGTGAATTTTTCATAACAGGGATCTAAGCCTAATTTAATTATTGTAACGATTTTTTTTAACAACATGAATTGTAGTCATGAAATTATACTTGACTTTTAAGATAAATATTGAATGCTTATAAAAGAGTGTTTAAAAAAAGACCTATTTTTACCCCTATACTTATTTGTATGTACAGCAACTAAAGTCCAGGTCTAAGACCATATGGTATAATTCTTGTCATGATATATTTGTGGTTTTTGTTTCGGGACAAACGTTATTGCTCATCAGATCACAATACAACATACAGGGTTGAGACGGGTCAGGGAACATTTTCAGAGGAAATACCAGTATTTTCTTACAGAAAAATTTGTCTAATTGAATCTCGCAAAACTTCCCCCTTTTTTAAAGCGAGTTTTTCTATAAGAAAGTACTGGTTCTTTCCTCAGAAACTTCCCTGACCCGTAGCAAACCTGAGCATAGCTATTGCTTTTCTCTTTTATCCATATCTGTTTGTTATGATATATCCCGATGAATAATAGTAAATGTAGAAAATTAAGTATGAAATTGAGTACTGTCGATAGTTTGTATACGGCCTCCATAAGATTAAGTTTAATGCAACAAAAAATTAATTGTCAGTCTTTATTGGCGATTGGGTCGATTACAGAACTATTTTCATGCGCGTTGATAAAACTAAAACCCTCAAAAAATTGGGAAAAAACACGTTCTCTGATAATAATTATGTCGCACTTATTGACTTTAATGTATTTTATAAGGTTTTTTATTAGTATTATTCATCACACATTGTTCATTTCATTAGACTATAAATTATAACTTTTATCACCATGTCCATTTCTAATAAATAGTTTCTTATTGTATTGTGATAATGATGTATATTTGCATTCATCAAAACAGTTAAAAAAGAAATAATATATTAAGAAACGAAAATTGATTACCATGCAAAAAAAATAATATAATAATAAAACTGAAAATTTACGAATTTTTAAATACTACTAGGGCCGGCGCGCCCATCCAGCAAACGGGGCGGCTGCCCAGGACTCCGTGCCAATTGGGGCCACGAACCTCTCTATAAAATTCGAAGTAACATTTCCTCTGTATAAAATAATATTTTTGTTCTAGATTTTTTTTTCATGTTTCTTCGTGAGAAAAAAATTGAATATTATATTTATTTCTTACAGGCAAAGTTGATATAATCGTCGGGAAATGCATGGATTCAACGATCCGTGTAACCGTGAACGCAAAAAATAAATATTTAAAATATATTGTAAATGATAGAATATGTTGCGAAATTAAAACTAATTATGCACATTAAATGTGAAAGAAGTGGTATTTTTCATACGTTTTATTATCTATATTATATACAAGGGTCAGTCAAAAAGCTCACGGAATTTCGTTTTAACTCTTTAATACCACAATAAATTAAATTTATTCGTTTACACACAACGTCCCCTCCTCGACCAAAGAAATCACGTCATGTCATATCCAAAACAAAAGTGATGCTCATTGCGTTTTTCGACAACGAATTTGGGGTGCACCGTGAATTTGTACCAGCTGGACAAACTGTTAACGGCCTTTTGAAGTTGGAAAATAGTGAGGGAGGCAATCCGAATAAAATTTCCCGCCAAATGGCAAGGAGAATGGTCACTGCATCACGACAATGCTCCCTCCCACACATCGATTGTTCTGCAGGCATGGCTCGCAAAAAAGAACATTCCATTCCTCCACCAGCCTCCCTCCTCATCGGATTTAGCACCATCGGATTTCTGGCTTTTCCCCAAGATCAAAATGGGCCTCAATGGTAACCGTTTTCACACCGTAGAAGACATAAAAACGAACAGACGGCTGAACTTCGGAAGATACCAAAACAGGACTTTCATCGTTGTTTCTAGCAATAGCAGGAGCGGTGGAGCAAGTTCTGATAGAGCCTACTTTGAAGGCGATTAAGTAAATGTGTACCTATACCGTGGTAATAAAGAGTTACAGCGAAATTCCAGGAACTTTTTGACTACCTTTCGTATTATTCTATATTACATACAATTTAAAAAGAAATTTTATCAGTCCAGTATTGCAGTATACGTTCGGCCTCACTATAGCTGTTTGCCAGGATCCCACGCGACGTTGCACCAGCCCTGAGTACCACAGTTTTACAATTCGCATAACCTTAAAACTTTCCTGTGAAGAGTGACTGTGTTATGGATTAGGAATTGCAAACTTGTAAATAATATTTTTTTTATTATTATTATTATTACTAGCAAGCTACGCCCGCTACGCTGGTCAATTTCTTATAACGAACTTTTAATCAAACAAAATATTGAGATTTCATAATTCACTTTTATATTTTAACAGAATAATAAGGCTACTATAATTTGTGACTCGTGCTATAGCCAATATACACGCCAGGACACGTCGCCCTTATCATTATCTTTTTACGCATGAAGGTTTTGCTATGGTACTCCATTGTGAAACTTGGTAATTTTTAAAATTCAATATTTGAAAAATGGCATAATCATTAGATTTGAAATTTATATCAAGAAAAATAAAATTTTTTACCTTTCAAACACAGTTTGCCTAACAATTTTCTGACAAATACTTTTCGAGCTATTATTTTTATTCAATAACTTCAAATGCTTCATTTTCCGAGATTAATCTGTGGCAACAATTAGCGAAAAACCTAGTCGTCAACAACGCATAGTTTTTTATTAAAGAGGCTGTTGGAGCAGGGGTTGTCACCACCAATTTGCCACCATCACTTTTGAAATCGGTTCTGTAGTTCCAGAGATTCCATAGAAATTGTAATTTAGAATGATTTTCGAACGCTTTTCGCTTATTTCACCCTTTTAAATTTCAAATTTTTTTTAAAATTTGTTCTTAAAGAGCATTTACATCTTATAAGTAACTACAATGCCAAATTTCAAATTTCTAGCTCCTTCAGTATAAAAAATCGCAATTTTAGAACGTTTTTTGCTCCTGCACCCCACTGGGGTTAGTGGCACTGACATAAAATATAGCCTATGTTGGAACAGGAGTTGTCACGATCAATTTGCCACCATCACTTTTGAAATCGGTTCGGTAGTTCCAGAGATTCCATAGAAATTGTAATTTAGAATGTTTTTAGAACGCTTTTCGCTCATTTCACCCTTTTAAATTTCGATTTTTTTAAATTTTGTTCTTAGAGAGCATTTACATCTTATAAGTAACTACAACACCAAATTTCTAGCTCCTTCAGTATAGAAAAGATCGTAATTTTAGAACATTTTTCGCTCCTGCACCCCCCTGAGGTTACTGACACCCACATAAAATATAGCCTATGTTGGAGCAGGGGTTGTCACCATCAATTTGCCACCATTACTTTTGAAATCTTTTCGGTAGTTCTAGAGATTCCATAGAAATTGTAATTTAGAAAGTTTTTAGAACGCTTTTCGCTCATTTCACCCTTTTAAATTTCGATTTTTTTTAATTTTGTTCTTAGAGAGCATTTACATCTTATAAGTAACTACAACACCAAATTTCTAGCTCCTTCAGTATAGAAAAGATCGTAATTTTAGAACGTTTTTCGCTCCTGCACCCCCCTGAGGTTAGTGACACCGACATAAAATATAGCCTATGTTGGAGCTGGGGTTGTCACCATCAATTTGCCACCATTACTTTTGAAATCTTTTCGGTAGTTCTACAGATTCCATAGAAATTGTAATTTAGAAAGTTTTTAGAACGCTTTTCGCTCATTTCACCCTTTTAAATTTCGATTTTTTTAAATTTTGTTCTTAGAGAGCATTTACATCTTATAAGTAACTACAACACCAAATTTCTAGCTCCTTCAGTATAGAAAAGATCGTAATTTTAGAACGTTTCTCGCTCCTGCACCCCCCTGAGGTTAGTGACACCGACATAAAATATAGCCTATGTTGGAGCAGGGGTTGTCACCATCAATTTGCCACCATTACTTTTGAAATCTTTTCGGTAGTTCTAGAGATTCCATAGAAATTGTAATTTAGAAAGTTTTTAGAACGCTTTTCACTCATTTCACCCTTTTAAATTTCGAATTTTTTTTTTATTTTGTTCTTAGAGAGCATTTACATCTTATAAGTAACAACAATGACAAATTTCAAATTTCTAGCTCCTTCAGTATAGAAAAGATCGCAAATTTAGAAAGTTTTTCGCTCCTGCACCCCCCTGGGGTTAGTGACACTGACATAAAATATAGCCTATGTTGGAGCAGGGGTTATCACCATCAATTTGCCACCATTACTTTTGAAATTGGTTCGGTAGTTCCAGAGATTCCATAGAAATTGTAATTTAGAATATTTTTAGAACGCTTTTCACTCATTTCACCCTTTTAAATTTCGAATTTTTTTTAAATTTTGTTCTTAGAGAGCATTTACATCTTATAAGTAACTACACACAATGCCAAATTTCAAAATTTCTAGCTCCTTCAGTATAAAAAAAAATTGCAACTTTAGAACCTTTTTCGCTCCTGCACCCCCCTGGGGTTAGTCGCACCGACATAAAATATAGCCTATGGTTGGAGCAGGGGTTGTCACCATCCATTTGCCACCATCACTTTTGAAATCGGTTCGGTAGTTCCAGAGATTCCATAAAAATTGTAATTTAGAATGTTTAACGCTTTTCGCTCATTTCACCCTTTTAAATTTAGATTTATTTTTTATTTTGTTCTTAGAGAGCATTTACATCTTATAAGTAACTACACACAATGCCAAATTTCAAAATTTCTAGCTCCTTCAGTATAAAAAGAAATTGCAACTTTAGATCGTTTTTCGCTCCTGCACCCCCCTGGGGTTAGTCGCACCGACATAAAATATAGCCTATGGTTGGAGCAGGGGTTGTCACCATCCATTTGCCACCATCACTTTTGAAATCGGTTCGGTAGTTCCAGAGATTCCATAAAAATTGTAATTTAGAATGTTTAACGCTTTTCGCTCATTTCACCCTTTTAAATTTAGATTTATTTTTTATTTTGTTCTTAGAGAGCATTTACATCTTATAAGTAACTACACACAATGCCAAATTTCAAAATTTCTAGCTCCTTCAGTATAAAAAGAAATTGCAACTTTAGAACGTTTTTCGCTCCTGCACCCCCCTGGGGTTAGTCGCACCGACATAAAATATAGCGTATGGTTGGAGCAGGGGTTGTCACCATCCATTTGCCACCATCACTTTTGAAATCGGTTCGGTAGTTCCAGAGATTCCATAAAAATTGTAATTTAGAATGTTTAACGCTTTTCGCTCATTTCACCCTTTTAAATTTAGATTTATTTTTTATTTTGTTCTTAGAGAGCATTTACATCTTATAAGTAACTACACACAATGCCAAATTTCAAAATTTCTAGCTCCTTCAGTATAAAAAGAAATTGCAACTTTAGAACGTTTTTCGCTCCTGCACCCCCCTGGGGTTAGTCGCACCGACATAAAATATAGCCTACGGTTGGAGCAGGGGTTGTCACCATCCATTTGCCACCATCACTTTTGAAATCGGTTCGGTAGTTCCAGAGATTCCATAAAAATTGTAATTTAGAATGTTTAACGCTTTTCGCTCATTTCACCCTTTTAAATTTAGATTTATTTTTTATTTTGTTCTTAGAGAGCATTTACATCTTATAAGTAACTACACACAATGCCAAATTTCAAAATTTCTAGCTCCTTCAGTATAAAAAGAAATTGCAACTTTAGAACGTTTTTCGCTCCTGCACCCCCCTGGGGTTAGTCGCACCGACATAAAATATAGCCTATGGTTGGAGCAGGGGTTGTCACCATCCATTTGCCACCATCACTTTTGAAATCGGTTCGGTAGTTCCAGAGATTCCATAAAAATTGTAATTTAGAATGTTTAACGCTTTTCGCTCATTTCACCCTTTTAAATTTAGATTTATTTTTTATTTTGTTCTTAGAGAGCATTTACATCTTATAAGTAACTACACACAATGCCAAATTTCAAAATTTCTAGCTCCTTCAGTATAAAAAGAAATTGCAACTTTAGAACGTTTTTCGCTCCTGCACCCCCCTGGGGTTAGTCGCACCGACATAAAATATAGCCTATGGTTGGAGCAGGGGTTGTCACCATCCATTTGCCACCATCACTTTTGAAATCGGTTCGGTAGTTCCAGAGATTCCATAAAAATTGTAATTTAGAATGTTTAACGCTTTTCGCTCATTTCACCCTTTTAAATTTAGATTTATTTTTTATTTTGTTCTTAGAGAGCATTTACATCTTATAAGTAACTACACACAATGCCAAATTTCAAAATTTCTAGCTCCTTCAGTATAAAAAGAAATTGCAACTTTAGAACGTTTTTCGCTCCTGCACCCCCCTGGGGTTAGTCGCACCGACATAAAATATAGCCTATGGTTGGAGCAGGGGTTGTCACCATCCATTTGCCACCATCACTTTTGAAATCGATTCGGTAGTTCCAGAGATTACCCCCTACAAACAATAAAAAAAAACAATCTTTACTCCTTTATAATATTAGTATAGATTAAAGTACGTTATTTTGACAGTGTTATCGGTTTAGTGTGGAAATACCTTATTTGACTAAAAGCTACTTTATAGTATTAAAGCATAATTACAATGTCACAGACCTTAAATAAAAGTAAATCGATTTCGAATGTAAAAATTGTTTCCATCACGTAAGCACGTCCATTGGAGGAGAAGTTTTCAATGGAGAGAATTTTCCATCGTGACTAAACGCAATATAGCAAAATGTCTGTTTTTTACACTAAAATAACGAACTGTAATGGCATTCAAGCCAACAAAGTATCTGGTGAGATGATAATTATTTTTATTCATTGATAAATAATTCAGCTTCCATAAACTGCACTAGTTCAGATACAACGTCGTCAGAGAAAGCTCACTAAATTTAACATGCACAGTATGGAAGGGGAAAAAAAGAGAAGGGGAGGGGGGGGGGGAAAGAATACGAGAGCAGGCTAGATATTCTAAAGATCGCAGAATTAAGTTGTTTGCACAAAAACAATTCGTTTATAATTTTCTATACTACAGTTGAATTTTAGTTGTCTTCAGACACCATACACATATTTATTAACACTTTCCAACTTTTTCCAACTATTTATTAACACTTTGCTTGAAGATTAGAGTGAGAAAATTTGAAATATTTTCACTGTTCTTTTTAACACTTTCCAACCTAGTTGAAAAGTGTTTATGACTTCGGTTTGTCTGGTCATCTGGCCGTCTGCCGTCTGTCCGTGCTCAAACTCCCGTAAATAGCTCGGATTGCCCTGAAAATTTTATATGTTATTATCGTTTATTATAGCATGTTCCCTATTTCAACTGAAGTGTGTAGCACTTATCGTTTTTTACAGGGACAATCAAAAGTATTCCTTTACATTACAGTCAATGGGAAATAATCGTTTCAAGTATATTTTGATGACGCTACGTCATTTAAAACATAATGACATTCATATATAATTATGAAGCGCATTAAAACATGTTTTTTGTAGAGTATGGGTTGCAAAGCATTTATTATTCATTTACAGGGTCAAACAAAAGGATTCTGTTACACATCGTTCCATGGGGAAAAATCGTTTGCAATGTAATTTAGTAATATTTTACTATTTCAAACATAATGAAAATTATATGCATTACTGAGGTGCACTATAAATTGCTCTCTTGTGTGCATTGCGTTTATTTACAGGGACACACAAAATATATTGGTTACAGTACATGTGCGATATTGACAGTCTATGCGTGATAAGTGCGTTTTCATCTTTGGTTTGCGTTTTTAAGTCTAACTAAAAATTTCGTAGTACGTGTGTGTTTATAAACTCGGTTGATCATATATAGGGCTACACAAGGTAATTCGTAAGTATTACAGACTATGGGATTGAATTGCTTAAGGGTATTTTTTAATTGTGTTTACGTATTTCGCTGCTGAACTATATTTAGTAGACTAATAGAAGTTTGTGAGATACGAATAAATTCATATACAGGGCTACGCAAAGAAAAAGAGACATTGTCGTTTACGGTTGGTAATTGCTGCGAGTGAGTTTTAAATTGCCTTTTAGCTTAATATGTGGTGTGTACAAAAGTCTTCAGATAATATACAGGGCTGTACAAAAGATTTCGAGTGCATTTCCATCGATTGGCGATAATTGCTAAATGTGCATATCCTAACTGAACTAAATTTTATCATAGTATATATCCACATTTATTGATCATATACAGGGCTGCACAAAATAATTCTACTTTCTTGACACTGGAAGGTAATTTAGAAAACTGTATTTTTCAATGTGTTATATGTTTTCTAAACTGTTTACTTACTTATCTTCTTTACCTAATTTAACGGTGAACGATAATTAGATATAAGTTAAAATGTGTTTGTGGACAGTACCAATTATTTAGAAACGCATTTTGGTCATATTGCAGCTTTAAATATTAAAATAATGATATAAAAATTGTTTATTAACAAAAGTAACATCTGCTTGCTGGCCTAGTGGCTATAGTGCTGGCTAAAAGTCAGGTGGTATCAGATTCAAATCTAGTTTAGGCTTGGATGTTCGACGTGTGCCGGATTCCCCCTTAAACAAACGCTTCGGCATGATTAGTACTTGCATACAAAGTATATCCAAAGTCACTTTTTAATGTATTATTTTACCAGTTTCTTCTTCGAGATTTTACCGATTCTTTTGGTACAGCTTTTTAACAGCCAATGATAGAGCATTTTATCAATTCTTGGTTCAACAATTTACCAATTTATGGTTCAACCGAAAGCAAAATTATAATTCAATATTCTATCATTGAAACGAGAGGATTGAGACGAGTCTTGCCTTTCGAGGGAATCTAGAACTGGAGTTTCTTGCTTTGGGACTTGTAGTTTGCGTTACTGCCACGTGCTCAGAGATACTAAAGTTCCATGTTAACTGAGGAGTTTGCCCTTTGGTAAGACAGTTAATCTACATACGTGAATAAAGTGAATTTCGAAGTCCACGGGATTCCAAGTAGTTATTTTAAAAAATTAAACACACTTTTGAAGTACTATTGATTAAAACGCTTTCAGCGATAGTATTCTTTGACATAGCAGTGTTCTGTGGATACAATTTTGAGTATCCATTTTCCTTACGCAAGTTGAGTATTAAAATTAGTAAATTTGCATTTAGTGTATTTGAGAGTTAGCTGAATCTAAATTTGAGCTTTGTAGTTAAGCTTTGCCCGCTCCACTGCAAACCTCGGTCCTTACTGATTTTAAATAAACTTGTTTGTTTTATCTTAAATCTTTTCTCAATGGCTACCTTCTTAAGCCACGTGTCAGACACTCACGCCAGAGTTTTAAAGCTGAAAAATCCATTGTTTGTATGCTCCAGTAAGATGAGCAGATTGAAAATAAACAAGGAGCAAAAACCATTACTTGACAAAAAAAAATAGACAATTGTATATGGCTGAAATACTTTATGCATAATTATTGTTCACGCATTTTAAAATATATTTAAATACAACCTACATTTGCGATGTTGTGGGTGTACTTGAATTCTTTTTACACCTTAATTGCACAAAATAATAAATAGTCGTTCTTTAAATATATTCTGTAGATTTCTTTTGCGTAGGTGAAAAGCTTTGAGATAATAGTGAATAGTGAAAGAAGAGAAAATAAATAGGTTAAAAAATGAAATTATTTTAGGATTGTATAAGCATTATGCATACTGTAAAATGACTTTCTTATTTGAAAATGTATCGTAAAAAATAGTTTTGCCTTAAACGAAGCTTCAATGTTATGATTTTTTTTTTCAAAAATTAATGCATTTGCACACTGATTAGAACTTATTCAATGAACAAAATGAGGCTTAGAAAACTTATGAGTCTTTTCAATAAACATAAAATAATTAACTAAAATGAATTGGCAAAATAGGAATCATTATACTTCCGCGATATCTTTCCCTTTCAAAGGAAAAGAAAATACTAATTCGTCTTACAAGTTTCTTTCATGATTGATACTTTTTGAAAAAATATTTTTAATCTTAAGTGCTATGTTAACAAACAAAAGAATTTCTTAAATAATGTTATTTCATGACTTCTTGAGGAAAGAAAGCAAAGTAACAGAACAAAATGGGCTACAATAAAGAATGAATAATAAAATATTATTAATTCATTATTTAATAATTGAACGAAAATACTTTCGGACAATCTTAAATATAATGAAAATATGTTTGTGTTTCAACTCTATTTTAAAGTAAAACTTACCTTCTAATTTTTTTGCAATAGAAAGTAATTAAGAAGTAATTTAGAAAATAATTTAGACTGGCTAGTAAACCTCAACAATATATAGAACATTCAATGAGTTTAAAATAGTATAACTCTTTAAAATACCCTAAAATTATTTATTGATCGTAATGTAGCCTTCTTCTTCACGTGTTTCGTTTAAAATAACTAATAATTAAACTAAATTCGTCAAGTTGAAATAAAAATTTCTTTCGATTTATATTCATTCGCACGTATTGACTCAGCATTCACGTAGATAAAGAGTGCTCTATCTGTACAATAAAAATAATATACAGGGTGAATAAAACTTTTAATGCAGGGTGGATTTACAGATCGACACTCGAGGCGGAATCAAATATAAAGGAGACCTTTTTAATATCATTAGAATTTGTTTATACTTGTAATGGCAATCATGATAAGTTGTTTGCGGTTATAAACATTCGGTTACCACCTATTTGTTCTTCATATGTTAATTTATTTAGTTGCTAGGATTATGAATAAGCAAAACGTACTAATGCGGGTGCACAAAGTATAATTATTATACTTTCAACAATTGAAAATGTCAAATCTATTGAAATTTGGCACAGATTGAACGTATCAATCATAAAACACATCCTACCGAGGTCTCAAGTATATATACAAGTTGCACAATCTGTTTAACAATAGCATTGAAGAATGTGAAACAATACTATCCAGTGTGGAATGATTTACAAAAGGAGAAACTGCTCCACTGAAAAAAAAAACCTGACAAATTTCTCACTAATACTTTCTGATATTTATTTTACTGTGTGTGTCAATTTTCTTCATGAACAATGTACATGTAATGCAGTATAGTACTGTGAATTTTGAGGAAGAGTAAAGCAGTACATTGGTTGTAAAAATTTGAATGTACCATTCGGAAATGACACCCTACCGAGGTCTCAAGTATACAAATTGCACAATCTGTTTAACAATGGCATTGAAGAATGTGAAACAATACTATCCAGTGTGGAATGGCTTAAAAAAATAGTAACTGCTCCACTGAAGCAAAAACTGACAAAGTTCTTACTAATACTTTTTGTTATTTACAGGGCATTGTGTATGCCAATTTTCTTCATGAACGATGTACATATAATGCAGTATAGTACTGTGAATTTTCGAGGAAGAGTAAAACAATGCATTGGTTCTAAAAGATTGAATGTACCATTCGGAAATGACACCCTACCGATGTCTCAAATATACAATTTGCACAATCTGTTTAACAATGGCATTGAAGAATGTGAAACAATACTATCCAGTGTGGAATGGCTTAAAAAAATAGAAACTGCTCCACTGAAGCAAAAACTGACAAAGTTCTTACTAATACTTTTTGATATTTACGGTACTGTGTGTGTCAATTTTCTTCATGAACAATGTACATGTAATGCAGTATAGTACTGTGAATTTTTGAGGAAGAGTAAAGCAGTACATTGGTTGTAAAAAATTGAATGTACCATTCGGAAATGACACCCTACCGAGGTCTCAAATATACAAATTGCACAATCTGTTTAACAATGGCATTGAAGAATGTGAAACAATACTATCCAGTGTGGAATGGCTTAAAAAAATAGAAACTGCTCCACTGAAGCAAAAACTGACAAAGTTCTTACTAATACTTTTTGTTATTTACAGGGCATTGTGTATGCCAATTTTCTTCATGAACGATGTACATATAATGCAGTATAGTACTGTGAATTTTCGAGGAAGAGTAAAACAATGCATTGGTTCTAAAAGATTGAATGTACCATTCGGAAATGACACCCTACCGATGTCTCAAATATACAATTTGCACAATCTGTTTAACAATGGCATTGAAGAATGTGAAACAATACTATCCAGTGTGGAATGGCTTAAAAAAATAGAAACTGCTCCACTGAAGCAAAAACTGACAAAGTTCTTACTAATACTTTTTGATATTTACGGTACTGTGTGTGTCAATTTTCTTCATGAACAATGTACATGTAATGCAGTATAGTACTGTGAATTTTTGAGGAAGAGTAAAGCAGTACATTGGTTGTAAAAAATTGAATGTACCATTCGGAAATGACACCCTACCGAGGTCTCAAATATACAAATTGCACAATCTGTTTAACAATGGCATTGAAGAATGTGAAACAATACTATCCAGTGTGGAATGGCTTAAAAAAATAGAAACTGCTCCACTGAAGCAAAAACTCACAAAGTTCTTACTAATACTTTTTGTTATTTACAGGGCATTGTGTATGCCAATTTTCTTCATGAACGATGTACATATAATGCAGTATAGTACTGTGAATTTTCGAGGAAGAGTAAAACAATACATTGGTTCTAAAAGATTGAATGTACCATTCGGAAATGACACCCTACCGATGTCTCAAATATACAATTTGCACAATCTGTTTAACAATGGCATTGAAGAATGTGAAACAATACTATCCAGTGTGGAATGGCTTACAAAAATAGAAACTGTTCCACTGAAGCAAAAACTGACAAAGTTCTTACTAATACTTTTTGTTATTTACAGGGTATTGTGTATGCCAATTTTCTTCATGAACGATGTACATATAATGCAGTATACTGTGTATAGTACTGTGACATTTTGGGGAAGAGTAAAGCAGCACATTGGTTCTAAAGCGCCCTATTCAGATCCGAATGTTCTTATTCTCAATGTAAGCCCTCACACAGAAAGCGTAACAAAATTAAATTTTCACTGAACAACATCCAACTATCCCTCTTATAGTCCAAACATCATTTTCGGAAAAGCATTTCTTTGGATCTCCTTAAAGAAGCGTTAGAAAAAAAAGATTGTCATCATATGAAGCAGTCAAAAAAATTTTATGCAACTGACTTCATACATGTCCTAAATATTTTCATTATATAATAATAATAAACTCCCAATATATTGGAAAAAGTGTGTAGACGTTAAACAAAGCTATCTAGAAAAATAACATTGGTACATTATTGGTAAACAATAATTTAAAAGTAAATTATTAAAAAGTTTTCTTTATATATTTGATTCATTCTTGTATAAAATAAATAAGAGAGCCAAGGTATTTTGCTTGTAAGAGCAATACGTAAAGCAATACTCTTTTTTTGCTCTTTATTCGCGAGAGCAATACGCTTTATTTACCCGCAAAGAAACAAAAGATAAATTCCAAGACCAATGGATTGACCAAGACAATCCTACACCTTGATCAGTATAGATCACCAGATATACTGACGCTGCGTGATTTCTTTTTCCAAAGTTGTAAGAAATATTGTCTTTCGACCTATGTGTGTATGATATTTTAAAAAATTAATTTATTGATGATTGTTATAAAAAAAAAAATCCAATTTGTTTTTAATACGTTTTTTATAGTAACCAACAGTTTAATGTAACTCTTCTTTTCTTAGCATATTTCTTTTTTGACACTTTCCAACATAGTTGAAAAGTGCTTATGATTTCAGTTTATCTGTTTGTCTGTCACTGCAGTCTGTTCGTACTTTAACTTGCGTAAATATCTGATTGCCATGAAAGTTTTACAAGTAATTGAGGTTTACTATGGAATGTTCGGTATAAAAAATGAAGTGTGTAGCATTTATAGTCCGTTTAGAAGGACACTCAAAAGAATTCCATTACATTATAGTCTAAAGGAAAAAATCTTTTGGGGTGTATTTTAATTATATTATGATACTTCAAACATAATGAAATCTCTGAAGTGCATTACAACATGCTTTCTAGAGAATATGGAGTGCATAGCATTTATCGTTCATTTACAGAGCTGCACAAAAGAATTCAGTTACAGGACTGATTAAGTTCGTTAATTGCTGGAATTTTCATTTTTCGCTGTGGTATGTATTTTTAAACATATTTAATTTTTGGTGTATTACGTGGGGTTTATAAATTTTATAGGACTGCATAAAATAATTCGCACACATATTAATAATTCCATATATATTATCCGTATATAATATCACATATATGGATAGCAACTGCTGAAAATAGATATTTACTGAGTTATGTTTTTTTTTTTTTTTTTTTTTTTTTTTTTTAAGTTGCTTATTTCGATATTTCATTTCAATAAAGTACAAAAGAAGTTTTTTTTTAACCAATGGGAAAATGGTTGTTGTTTTCGGTCGAGAATAGACCTCTTGACGTCGTCACTTTATATTTTTAAGCGTTTTTAACGAAATTCTGTAACTTTAGAAATTTTTTTAACGAAATTCTGTAACTTTAGAAGAATTTTTCCTTGAATAGGCAATAGAAATGCATAAAATCGTTACAAAAATGTTAAAGTTACAAAAAGGATAGATGCAAATTATCAGATATGAAAAATGAAGTAGAAATTTTGTACTTTCGTGTTATATTTCGTGATATATTTCGTGTGCCCCATGCATGACATTATAATAATATATGATATATATATAACATTTTTTGACGTATGTGGCCAAGTTATACTTATATATGATGCATATATGACATGTGTATATGATGTATGCACGACATATAAGACGTAAATAATATGTGTATAATGACGTATATGGCACATATAGGAATGTTTGGAATACATATATGCGTATATAGGATGCATATATAAGCTTTGCGATGATCTTGGCGAAATCATAACTGCAACCTTGGCATAATCATAATTGTGGGAGCCGCTATAACACGAAAATACGGTCTTTTTTTTTTTTTTTTTTTTTTTTTTTTTTTTTTTTTAAGCTTTTGGAGCATTTTCCTAATGGTTATTGTAATTTGTTAAGTTATAATTTTTTTTAATTTATTAATAATATTCTGTTAGTGTTCGAAAGCGTTTAATAATCCATGCCTGATGCATGCTTTTTCATTCTTTTATACATTCTTAGGACAAATTTGCAAAGGATACAAATTAACAAAGAGACTTACGTAATCTTTACTTTCCATACTTAGAAATCTCATTTGCATTTTTTTCTTATTCATTTTGCAAAAACGAAGCAAGGAACGGAAGCAGAATTTCGTGCATGGTGTCTTTCAAGCATCTCACTGCGCAAACCAAATAAAGATGTCTTATGTAAACCTTCTTGTTTTCAATAAGAAATTTCTCGTGCCTATTTCAAGGACATAAATATCACATTAATACTCTATAATGGCCGAAAAAAATTGCATTGTGCTTCAAAGATAAATGAAGTGGTAATTGTTAAACTTGTGCAAGAACGACATTATTTTACTGACTTTCGTGTAGACAACTAGGGGTGACCCTTAAAATTTCCGTGCACTTATTTTATACAAAATCAAGGTCAATTAGGTATTAGGAAAAAGTAAAATCTTTATTTCATTATTTTTTCTAATTCAAGGTATGTATTGCGATAATTACTAACGGAAATATCAGTCATCCATAGGATAAAGAATTTGCAATTGAATAGACCACAATGGAGATTTCTTTAGCTGTTTAGATCCCACTCAGATTCATGCGTATCGGGTGCGCATTTCTACGAATTCGGTGCTTGTGCGTTGCACATATTAGAAAAGCAAAAATTTTGGGCGAACTGTGACAGTCATTTGAGCATTTAAAAAAAAAAATTGCAGCTTGAAAATCATCTTCAAATCATAATAACTTAAAAGTTGAACTTAACCGTCTCTGCTAGGCAGCGTAAAAATGTGGAAAATGGAATTGAATGGCCTGGCCTCAAGGTGATGATGTTGAGGAGTTCCTCACAAATTAATCTATATTCACTTTTTTCTACTAAAAATACTTAGATGTAGGAAGTAATATTAAATTTGATTAAAAAACCGCCATATTAAAAAACAAACAAGAAAATATGAAAATATTTTGAATTTTTAAAATAAGGCGTATTTATCTTCATGAATATACATATGTGTTATTCTTACACAAATGCATGCAAATGTTGTTCAAGGCTTGTGCAATCATTTGTTATACTTACAGATGATTTCGAGCATTTTATGGTGTAGAGTGATTGCAAATATTACTTTTATATTCAATTTGTTTTGGATCCCTTATTTATTCTTGTGCTAAACCGTCAATGGAAAATATGAGGTTAACAGGAGTGATTGTGGGTTCATGAAAAAATACCTGAAATTTTAGCGAGAAAACGTTTCCGTACGAAGAGAGGGGGGTAGAGAACATATAATTTATTACAGGGGGGGTCAAATTATGAAAAATATGAATTTTAATTATGTTTAGCAATCATATGAAATTGATATTTTAGTCTTATTTTATGGATTTAACTATCAGAAAAAAAAACAGAATTTCTGTACTGAAAATGAAAAAAATACCTGAATTCAAGTATATAACCTGAACACAATCACCCTTGGGACACACATATCCTTTACATCTCCGAAGTATACCACAAATTCACCAGGTATTTTACTAGTATTCGACAAAATGTCTAAAATCGAAAGTGTTCGGTGACTTTCTTTTAGTGTAGTTTTAGGCAATTAAGGTATTAAAATGATCAAATGAAAAAAAAAGAAACAAAATAAACATAAATCATAAAATGTAATTCAATCTAACATCTAACGTTTAAGGATTTTTTATGTTTGACATTATTTTGTATATTTTCACTTTATTCCACGTATATATGAGAAAAGTATATTCATGAAAAATTTCGACTTTCAGTTTTCGACGGATTTATATGTTTTAAAAGAACCTGAACACGGTGTGGCTGTTGTTTTAGAAAATGGCTATCTATGAGTATCTATGTGTGTATGTGGCACAAATTTTGTGGGCGCTCTAACTCATGAACTACTGTGTAGAATAGGATGAAATTTCATATGAATTTCTATCCTTATGTGAACTGGTGTTGATTTGTTTTTAGGCAAAATCCTCTAAGAGGGGGCGTCACAAATCGATGATTTGTTCGATTAATGGGATGCTTATATCTCCAGTTTATATTCACAGAATTTAACTAGATATCAAATTTAGAATCCTCATGATAAGAATAGAGATTGTCGTTCAATTTTGGTTGCGGTCATCTAAGACGGAATGCCGAAATTCGATTATTTGTTTGAAATATGCGATGCTTATATCACCAGTTAAATGCACAGAATCCAACGAAACTTCACGTTTACACTGCAAAAAAATTGTTGATTTTACAGTATAAAACTGGCATCCCATCTGCCAGTATTACACCGTAAAATTAACAGTAATAAACAGTAAAATAAGCAGCAATACGCTGCCGCGCATGCGCGGTATCGTATTATTTTTTGTGCAGTGTAGCACCCTAAATATAGGAATACATTGCGTAAAAAAACTTATTTGCTAAACCGATGCAATTTCTCGTACTATTTAAATCATTTAATTGATTTGATTTATCTAGCAGAAAGTTTCGTGATGGAAACAACTTACTAGTTTTTTTTTTTTTTTTTTTTTTTTTTTTTTTATGATACCATAAGGTGGTGAAAACTTTATTCCAACATTTGGTGCTCCGGTTGAGTCATACACTTTGCAGGTTCAACCATGAACTGGTAAAATATTAGACAATGATTTGGTAAAATGTTGCACTATGCACTGGTAAAATATTGAATTATGAACTGGTAAAATGTTGGAGAGAGAACCTGCAACATATTGAAAAATAAATTGTTAAAATGTTGATCCGTGAACCTAAAAAGTATTCAATAATGAACAGATAAAATACTGAACCATTAAGTCCCTATGATTAGCCTTTACAAAAAAAAAAAGGGTAATCAGATCGGAACCTTTACTTAAAGTTGAACCCGGCACATTATGAACACCGAATACTGATTCAAGATTCGAATCTGCCACCTCTTGAGTCGCAGCGAGCGTTTCAACCACTAGATAAAGAGGCGCAATCCAAACTGGCTAATTTATGACACATTTCTTCATTCCTTTCTGCTCGGAAAAGCATGTAATTGGCATATGTTCTTATTCAGAAACTTTTTAATGGCAAGACGTTTTCCCTTTTTAGGTAAAGGCAGAAAATCTTACAGAAAATGCTGTCAAAGTCGGAGTTTTGAACCGAATTTCCGACGCCGCAGCATGAGAAGTGTGAAAAACGTGTCGTGACGTTGACCAGAATCGCTTATAACTGGATAAGTAACTTATTTATCAAAAAATGGGAAACTCATTCTAATTCCAAATCGCTTGAATAGTGCCAATTTTATGCTTTTGCGTTTAAAATGAATCACAAAATTTGTCAGAAAGTTTCGCGTTCAGGCCATTTTAGAACCACCTTAAAGCATCGTATTGAGATATTCAGAGTGCATAAGAACTATTAGTTCCGATTGGCTGTTGAATAGTTTCATTTTTTGGTGAAGCTTAAAGTTATTTTGAAAGTTTTTTGAAAGATCCATATTTTGATTCTTCTAATTACTTTACACCAAAGAAATGGTAAAACTTTAAACTACATTTTTTAGCAGCGTAAAATGTGTATTTCAACATGCAATTAGAATTAGTAAAGCTTCTTAGATCCCTACAGTGTAAAATAATTTTAAAAAAATTAAAAAAAAGAAAGACAAACGTTTCTTAGTCTACAAAAATATAATAAGCAAAAAACGAAAATAAGCAATAACTTCTTCCGAGTTAACCACGATTCCGAAAAGCGTCTTTTATCTTTATAAATCTCAGAAACCAATATATTTTCGAGATTTGAGGAAGCATTTATAAAAACAACGTTTCTTTCGCAGCCACTGATTTTCGGAAATATTTCTGAGTAATTTTTATAGCGCTTTAATCCAGTTTTTTAGGATGATATCAATTCTCATTTAAATGTTTTCAACTGCGTAACTGAATTTATACATGGAAGAGTATGGAAACAATATCAATTTTAATGTTAAAATTAATGCCGTTAATTTATCATATTTGTCTGTAAAACATGTTTGTTGAACATGAACTTGTTTACATGAGAATTGATATTATCCGTAAAAACTATATTTTGGGTTGAGACTACTTATTACTACACAATATAAACTACTCGGAAGCGTTTTCGAAAATTAGAGGCAGCAAACGAAACTTTGTTTTTATAAATGATTCTTTAAATCTCGAAAATATATTGGTTTCATAGCTTCTTGAGGAAAAAGAACGCTTTTCCGAATGGTGGGTAACTCGGAAGAGGTTATTGTACATTTTCGTGCGTGATTATATTATATTTCCCTATAGTAACAAACATTTGTCTTTTTTTTTTTACAGTGTACGGAATGGCATGCATTGAGCAGATATGATTAACACACTGGATAATTATTATTGCCGTCCAAAGTATAAATGGGTGTGTGATATAAATAAACATGGCAAAGTTAAATAACAAATATAGCAACAATCTTTTATTAGTCAACAAAAGCCACTAATACAAACCATAAACATCCAATTATTGTAGCACTTTCTTCCAGAACTCCTTTTGTTGTCTCTGTAAATACTTTCGGCCACATGTAACAGGCTAATAGCATGCAAACACACCTTCTCAAATTTATTTTTAACAAAAGGTCGCAATCCAAACAATAGAATATCAATCAAATAATGAGAAACTTTTCCAGCTCCATGAACGTTCACCTACATATTAACCTCTAAACGTTGGAAACCAGATCTTCATAACACTCCATGATAATATGTAACTAATAATAGTAAAATCTTGTAATCGTATTTTTTATCAAACATTTAAGTTTAATATTTTTCTTGAGGTAAAATAGCTGTTTTTATCTCCCTCACGATGAAGAATTTCGTGTTTTGCTAACATTTCACAGAATAAATTACTTTGAAGAATGACTGCAAATATGTCTGTTGTTTCTACGTGGGAATGTTAATGTACAGTTGGCCCTCTCTTCCTCCCCCCCCCCCCCCAAAAAAAAAAAAGACATACATTTTATTTACCAAATTGTCCCACAATGTAAAAAAATTTCAGAAACGTTTCTGAAATTATCGGAGACATCTGCTGCACGATACTAAGGGAAAGGTTTCTGATTCGAGCAGAAAAATGTTTCAGCTAAAACATGGAAACTTTCCGATTCGTAATGAATTCATAACGAATCTTAATATTACATTACGAATAGGAAAGGATCCGTGTTTTAGCTGAAAAAATTTTCTGCTCGAATTAGAAACCTTTCCTTTAGTTCAAATGTTTATATTTACTACCACTTTATATTACATATAAAGTGGAGAGTCTAAAATACGTCCATTAAAATTAATATTACAAATATATCTAAAAAAATTTAAAATATGTATACTAAAATATTTTTATTTTGCTTAAAAGAGGTTAAAATATCAATAAAAACATTTAAAATTTTAAATTTACATGTTTCGATTGATTCACTCAATCATCATCAGAATACACACAAAACACAAACACAATGTACATCATCCTTTAGTATCGTGTTAGCAGATGTCTCCGATACTTTCAGAAACGTTTTTGAAAATTGTTTACAGGAGAAAAATTATAAATAGCCATTCGACAGGAAATTATGCCTTCTTTCAATTTATGTTAAAAAAAAAAAAAAAAAAAAAAAAAAAAAAAAGCCAAAGAGGGTCGTCTTTATGCTGAAATTGTACCAAACTTTGAAATTTTCAGTACAAACACCTAATTTTGACACTGTATTTGGCTTTTTTGACAAATTTTACCTTAGGATACCAAACGAGAAGTTATTCGGTCAAGTAGCTTAGGAATTATGAAGATTTTAAGTTTGAAACCCTAATTTTAAACTCATTTGTAATCATTGCAAAACAAAGATTGCAAAGTGGGTAAGTTTTTAAGCATAACTCAAAAAGTACTTGACGGATTGGGTTGTAATTTTAGATTCACTTATTTAAAGCTTCTGGAAATCGATTACTATTTTTTTTTAATTCATAGCTGATAGTTCTTAATTATTTCGAAAATATCTATTTTTTTTTAATAAATTTTCGAAAAAAAATGAATTCTAATCTATAAATTTCTTAACAGAAATCGGTTTTTAGAAGCTTCAAATATGTGAATCTAAAATTACAACTCAATCCGACAAGTACTTTTTCAGTTATACTTAAAAAACTATCCACATTGCAATCTGATAAGACTGCAAATGTGGATTTTACAATTTACAAAGATTACAATTTAATTTAACACTACGAGTTCCAAACATTAAATCTTCATAATTCGTAAACTTATTTAGCCGAATGACTTCCAGTTTGGTATCCTAAGGTAAAATTTGCCGAAAGCTCTAAGTGTGATGTGAAAATTAGGTGTTGGTATTGAAAATTTACGACTTTGGTGCAATTTTAGTAGGGAGACAACCCCCAAAGCACATTTTTTTTAACATACATTGAAAGAAGGCATAATTTCCAGGCAAATGGGTATTTTCATTTTTTCCTGGAACGATTGAAGGTATGTTTCTGTAAGATTCTTTGAATGGTTATTATGTAGTGTTAAATTGTGTAATTTGGGAAAAAATGGCACATTTTTTAAAGACACCAAAGAAAAAAAGAATTCTTTACTCTAAAAGATTAAGAACATTTTCGGCCCAGGTATTAACGAAATTTTTTAAGTCTAGAATTAAGAAACTTCTAATGTGCTCTGCAATAGTTATTAGAAGTCAAAAGGCTGACTTTTGAATATTTTTTATTTTAGAATATTTTAAAAAGTAACGAATATAACAGCGCCTTTGAATCATTTTTAATGCTCTCACTTTTGGTTTCAACTTCAATATTAAAGGCGGTTCTGACTTATTATTTTAAAGTAAAACGGCAAAAAACTGCTGTGTTAGAAAAAAAATATATATGTAGCATTATGTAAAAAAAAAAAAAAAAAAAAAGAAAGAAAGAAAAAGAAACGTTTTTTAACTGCATTTACAATAATAAGTAAAAAACTAAATTTACTGGAAGAAACAAAGAATTCTTTTTGGCGAGTAAATTAAAAGCATGTAGCATTGCTGTATGCAATAAACAATGGTAACTTTAAATAATGAAAGCCAAAAAACTGTGCTCAAATTTTTCTGCTGAATAAATATTTGAATAAAAGTTCTTTCATATGCTATAAAATACTCATTTTATTACTGCTCGAATCCAATAACGACAATATTATTGTCACGTCATTATAAATGATGCAATTGCGTTTTCATGAAACATTTCCTTTTAATAATGTTTTTATGTCCAATATAACTTTCTAGCTTAGATTGTAATTTCACCTATGTTATGTGTCATTTTATAAAACATTTCGTGTTTCTTTTTAACACTTTCCAACCTATTTGAAAAGTGTTTATGACTTCGGTTGGACTGCCTGTCGGTCCGTGCTATAACCTTCGTAAATATATTCGGATTGCCCTGAAATTTTTGTATGTTATTGACATTTACTATAGCATGATTCCTATTGAAAATGAAGTATGTAGCATTTTAGTTTATTTATAGGGACAGTCAAAAGTATTCCGTTACATTACAGTCAATGGGGAAAAAATCGTTTCAAGTGCATTTTGATGATGTTACTCCATTTGAAACATGATGAAATTAGTAAACAATTATGAAGCGCACTAAAACATTCTTTTTGTAAAACATGCGGTGCAAAGCATTTATTATTCATTTACAGGGTCACACAAAGAATTCTGTTACTGTTCTACGGGGAAAAAATCGTTTTCGGTGTAATTTTATGAATTTTCGTTATTTCAAACATAACGAAATTTATATGCATTATTGAGGTCACTATAAATTGTTCACTGAAAAGTGTGATGTTAGTTGATTCTCGAAGCCAGAATTTCCAACACAATTTTATGTAATTTTGTGTACATACTCATCACTTATCCTTGTACCATAATATCATTTTACAAATATGATTAGTTCATCCCGTTTTCATTAATAAATGATTATTTATAAAAAGTTAAATCATCTGCTCTTACCCCATCGGTGGGGTAAAACCGCGTAGATATGTGAATCTTACAGGATATTAAACAAATTGGACTTTACAAAAGAAAAAAAAAAGAAAAAGAAACAATATATATTTTTTATTTTACAACTTTAACTAAGGAACTAAACTAATAGTATTTCAATTTTAAATATAATGGTTTAATAAAAAGTATAATTATCTTAAGTACTATATGAGAAATTGCAGAAAAGAAGTTCATCTCTTTGTGAGCTTTATAAAAATCATAATCACTCTTCTCCACGTAGTTTTGACTGTTTTTTCTTCAAACATTGTCTACGGGATCTTCAATTATTGTTTCCCATTATTCCTTTTTTATCCCACATAGATATCAGGTTTTACTCCAACAGAATGAGGGTCACCAAGCAAGTCATAATATTCAATAAATGCTAGCAACAATTTCATTGTGAGAAATAAATCCTTATTAAATATGCTAAACACAATAATATAAAATGTTTCAATAACTATAAAAGTATTCATCTTTAAGAATTTCGAAAACTACCAAACATTAAAACAAAAAATGTTAAAATAAACTTTCCAACACAGAAATTACACAAATGCTAGTATGAAGATACCGTAATTTCTGCTTCTTCTTCTTGCTTAGAGCTAAATATTTCAACTATTAGTCGCTAGAGGACTGCTCAAATTGAGTCAAACTGAGATATCCGATTTTTACCGGACTATCTGGTTTAACTCTACTTTCCCCTTGTACATTATGGGACTGTCTAAGGATATTTACGGAAGTTAATATGTGGACAGACAGACAACACTTTTAAGTGATAAACACTTTTAAAATATATTAGAAAGCCTAAAAAGAGAATATGAGAATGGCATCAGCATCCATCATAAAAGCTTAAGAATTGCATATTCACAGAAAATATACATATATATATATATACACCTGTAAAAGAAATATAAAACAAAGATGCTTTTTTATTCTTTTTAGGTACGTTCGTTATTATATAAGTACCTAGCACCAATAGACGTCGTTTGGTCCGTTCGCATTATAGTAGCGCAAAAACTACCCTAAAATTGGTTTGAAATTTAATCTGTTTAATCGTTGTAGAATTTTGTCGAGTCATTTAAAATTTTATGAAAATCGAATCAAAACTTTAAAAGATATTAATAAAAGTTTTCTTAATTCTATTAAATCCTATCATGCATAATCTATATAATAAAAGCGCAAGTCATGTGACTGCGGAAAACAAATACAGACTAACCACCTCTTTTTTTCATATGCCAAGCGGCCATTTTTATTCAAAATTATTTTTTCGAATAAAATTGCATAAAAGTTACTGTGATAAAGATATATCACAGTTTTATCTTTTTTAATTACTTTATATTTCAGCTCAACGTATTTCTATTTTATAGCCTTTCCAGTTTAATTGCTGTTCTTTTAAAATGCCTTTTTACCAGCGATCGCGCGCCTTGTACGTTGTTTCTATGGCAAGCCATCCCTCCTGAGTTCGCTTCAATCGGCGCTGAGCTGTGACGTCATCGTCATTCGGCGGCTCTCACTCCGCACGCGTGTGTTGTGCGCATGCGTCACCGCCGCTCTTGTTCGGTATGTTTTCGGGAGCTGTTTTGTTTTGGCGCTGCGGGCGAAAGGGGCGTGTCTTTCAAATACAAATTAGAATGGTTCTTTCAATTATTAATAGTTAATGATTTTCTGATTTGTTATTTTAATTTTCACGTAATTCCTAATCAACAAATTAGTTTAAATTAATCTTGCTCTCACATTTGTGCACCCCTTTTCTGGGTATTTATACTAATGTTGCGCATTTTTTCAACAGAATTTTAACAAAAATGATGCTGTAATTTTATGCTAAACGTCGTCTGATCTGAGGCCTGGCTTCTGCCGGCGCTCGTATCCTAGAATCGCCGTGCGCAGATTCTTTGGAGATCAATTTCGCGTTTTCAGTTTTTAATTATTCTATAAAAAATGCTGTTGTAAATTTTAAGTTTAATATTTTAAAAGTTTTAAATCAACTGGAAAATTTAATTGACTCCTGAATTAATTCTATAATTCTTCATTGACGTGGCCAGAAGGTATATTTCAAAGATTCTTCGAATTTTACGAAATTTGAGCCAGTACTTTTTAAAGCAATGATGTGCAGCTGATTTCATTCTCATCCTTCCTCCTTCTTCAAGAAAATATAATAAACATTATTGGATCCAAACCTAAACGAGTTTTCATTTCAAGTAGTATGAGTCTCTTATTTTTCAACAAAGAACAAGTAAGACCGTTTAATTCATTTTATTATTATGATTGTTTCTCTTCTTAAGAATTTTTGACCAAAAGAACAGATGCACAAATTGTGCAGGGTTAATTGCTTATTTAAATTACAACTGCAATATTTAAAAGTTCACTATAACGATATATTCCTTATTCTTTCATCCCATCAAAACAATTTCTTCGTCACAGTTACAATTTTAGAAAGAATGTTAAAAAAAATTGTTTGTTTAAGAGATGAGTTACATTAAAAAATGTATAGATTCTGAGATAACTTCAGTTGAAATTAGGTTAACAGCCCAATATTTATCCCAATATTAATTAAAGTAAATAAACATAAGCGATTCGTTCATTGTGAATCATAGAAATATTAAACCATGGAGGTAATCATTCGCAAAGCAAGATCTCTATGGTGAATTTTCAGAGCTATATGGTCTTGAGAAAAAAAAATCGCACCTGTAAACCTGGCATACGTAATGAAAGACAAGAATCATAACGCCCATAACAGACGATGTAATTCCTTTCACTGAAATAATGATAATTTTTTTACATTGTAAAACTAGTTATAGTGAGAACACAAATCATTTGTCACGTTTAACGTACAATTTCCTACTTGTTATAATGATCTAAAGCACCTCGCAGGACGCAGATCCTGGCTCAATAAGTTTCTGAATGTGATATTTTGCATTTCAATACAAACAACCCATTGAAACATAATTCATGGAAATTGTATCATTTCGGAACAGACTTCTACAATGTCGATCATATTAATTGAGTATATTAAGCAGACAATTTCCTTTAGCCGGTGACTAATTACCTGTTTATGCAACACCGGCAAAAAAATCGAAACAGATATAACCTCTTAAGAGTTTCTTTTCTTTTCAACAAATCAGATCTTAACCTATCATTCTTCCAATGAATATATATAAGTTGGCTTTCCCCATTCAAATTACTTGTCACCGTCTTCGATAATACACAATAAAAGAACTCGCCCCAGGGAAGAGTGACCCCGTTTCACCCCGATATTCACCCAATAACCCCAGCGACCTGCCACGCCCTTGCACAGGCCAACGCCACTCAGCCACAGCAAGGGCTCTTCTTGAGCAACCAGCATGAAATTAATCATTATTACACAGAGTGTGAATTATCGAAATGCAAATTATGATATACGTAAACTTTTTAAGGAGGAAACCGTTCTGTTAATTTAGTTTGTCCTTGACCTTCATGTTTCGTTTCGGCTATAAATGGTGAAAAAAAAGCCACTGAAAGCTACTCATTTTCAACAAAGTTACAAACATGGGCGAAACTCTTCTTTTAGTATAATGCAAAGTATTTGAAAACAAAAGACAAGATTTCAAGAATTTATTTCATACAAATTCCGCGGAGGCTATACGCTTCATATCTTGGCTTCGCCAGGACGAGTGGCCTCCCTTAGGCATTCAATGGATACAGGAAAATCCAAAGTTTGGTCAATGGTCCCTTATGTTGCATTAACTCAACATCTTCCCTTACGAAAATAGTTCATAGAGCTGTATAGAACTCTATAGAATTCTTTACAAGTTCTATAGAATAGCCATTCTATAGAATACTATTTCTATAGAGTTTTGAAAAGTTCTAAAGAATACCTTTTTCAAAGAAAATGTTTCTATAGAATTCTTAGAAGTTCTGTATATTTTTTTTCTATAGGACAGTTTTTCTATAGAGTACTATAAACCTTATATAATTAAGTTCTGTAGACTAATGATTCTATAGATTTGTTTGCTTTCTATGGAAAAATATATATATATATATTTCTTGGTGTATTAAAATTTATGTGTGTAGTAATTTATTTATAACTCCATATTAAAATTTAAAAAAAAAATAATTTTTAATACATTATAATAGTATTCCATAGATTTAATATGATTATACATATATATAATTTAATTCAATTCTAATACATTATGATGCAACTGTCAATGTAAAAATAATACAGTCGAACTACTGAATTAAATTATGTTTAATTAATTTGTTTATAATTAATTAATTTGTTAGTTAATTTTATAATCATTTATTAATTTGCTGTTAAATTTATGAAACCATCCATTTTATTTAATAAACTTTATTCGTTTTAATAATATTGTAATTTTTATTCAAATATTTTAATCTGAAGTATAAATATTTAACAATTGTTTCAGTCTTTACAAATAATTATTTATTGGACTTTTAAAAAATTTTACAAGACTATATATGATTAGGAATGCAAATCACAAAAGAAATAAAGTTGAAATAGTGTAATAAGAGTTTTGAAACTGTCAATGGTTGTATTATGCTGAGAGTACTGGTTCTTCGTCCGATCACTGAAGTCAAGCAGCATCGACTGTGGTTAGTACTCGGGAGGTTGACTACCTGGGTTCTGTATAAATTCTACACATATTTTTATAGAAGCTTTATATTTTTTCTATAGATATTTTTATAGAAACTCTACAGACATTTCTATTGAACTTCTACAGATATTTCTATAGCTTTTGGTTAAACAAGCTTGTAGAAAAACGGGCAATAATTCTATAGGATTCTATAATGCGTTTTCTATAAATATATATTTTATAGAATTCTATAAGAAATTTTTGTAAGGGTTTATTTCCATCCAGGTCTCCAGACCTAACTGCTGCGATTTTTATCTGTAGTAGTTCAAATATAGTAGATGTTCCAAGTTCCAAGTATACCTATAAATCTTCAAGATTTGCGAAATGGGAAATCCCTGATTTCAGTAACTAAGGATTGGTGAACTCGCGTGTACACCAAGAAATGAAATACCGTTTTTATGTTTGCCAAAAAGAGTTCATGTTGAGTTAATGACAACTAGCGTACCATGGGCCAAACTTTGGACTTGCATGTATCCAGTGATATGCGGAACAGTTTCTATAAAATATATTCTTGAAATCGTCTCTTATCTTTTTTAAATACTCTGTAGATAAAATAATGTAGTGTTACTTTCATAATACAATTCCCATTATTAAAAAAATAAAAAGTAAAAAATGTTTAAAAAAAATAGTAAAAATGTGCAAAATTAGTAAAATTTAAAATGAATGTTTTATAAATGAAAATTCACATTATTTATATGGCGTCGCATTGCCATGTAAAAACCACAGGTTAAATATATGAAATTTATGGATTGTTCTTAAAATATTTTATTTTTTGCTCAGTTGTATTTTATGATATGGCAGCTGGAAAGGAAAAAAAGCATTTTTATTCGACTGAAAATAATTGCTTTACTTTATTCTAACAAACAATCGAGTCACGTAAATAATAGATTTTTAAACTTATCGGATCTGAAAACTATCTAATTAAGATTTCTAAATAATTTTCTCAATTTATAATCAAATTTTAATTAAAATTAATCTAAGATTAATTAATTTCTGGAAATATGGAAATACTGTATTGGCATCAGGAATGCACAACTGTACACAATTTCAAGAGCATATCAAGAAAATATAAGTGAAAAATCGATTACAAAATTTCATCTTTACATACATGAACTAAGTTAAATGAAATAAAAGAGTATAAAAATAGAAGTGCAAGATATTTGATAGCCTCCAAAAGAATTAGATTTTCTAATTAATGGGTATTTGGCGATATGTAATATTTTCCTTGGCATTCTTTCTTCTACACTAAATATTTTCAGTGAGAAACATTTATAATCATGGCCTCCATTATACATAAAAAACACGTTTCACAAAAACGTGATTGAAGTAAAACCGATATCCTAAAAGATAAAAAAGATATTAGAAAACAATGATTGAAGAGCCCTTAAACATGTTTGCATATTTAAATAAAGCATTGACTATATAGTAAAACCTGTTAAACATAATCACAAGGGACTGAGCTAAATTTCGTTTTAGAAAAGTTTCCGTCTCTGCGAGTCTACTGTTGTTTAAAATTGTATTGTAATATTTTCGACGGTACACTGAGAAAAATGACCCTTTCAAATCTGAGTAAAACGATGTTTTCATTTTGTTTTGAAACTTTTTGTTTCAAATATGACGACCCATTGCTTTCAATTCTGAAATACTCAGAATATTGAAACATAGACATACTCAAAACTGAGCACATAGAGGTCAGTTCATACTCATTTTTGAAACATGGACATACTCAAGAAGGATTAGAATCAGTTCAAACTCATTTTTGAAACATGGAAATACTCAAAAATGAGCACATAGAAGTCAGTTCATACTCATTTTTGAAACATGGACATACTCAAATAGGAGTACATGATGTTTTATTCTTGAGTGTGTGCATGTTTTCAAAAATGAGTATATACATGTTTCAAACTTGAATAATTTTGCTTTGGAGCCATTTTGACTGTGATATACTCAGATATTAGTATTTTTTTACTCAGTTTTGAAAATGTAGTAGTTAGAATGTATCGTAAAACTTTAGGCAGAATTTCGTTGCAGAAATATAGTTAATTCTCTCGCAGTTATTGCTACATTTATCTTTAATCTAAAATTTAAACACTAAACTAACAAAACTAGAAATACCAAAACTTAATTTAATTTACCTTTTAAATAAACTTTTAGATCATATGATAGATTTTACCTCATTTGGTTACATTTTCATTAATTTCTGGAAAAAAATTCGATGTGCCTTCGCAAAAAAAATGCCGTATTTATCCAGTGCCTACACTGCAAAAAATAATTGTTGATTTTACAGTATAATACTGGCTCCCCAGCTGCTAGTATTATACTGTAAAATCAACAATTATTTTTTGCAGTGTATCTCTCCATGTCTATCCAGTACGAATAGAGCCCGATTACCGCAAGGGTAAATTTCCACCAGTATTTCTGAATAGTAATTTTTACCTTATTTACAACAGAAATTATGTGTTTAAATAAGTCGACGATTTCTGTTCAAAAAGAGTCGTGGAAGCTTGCCTCTGCGATAATTCGTCTTAGACGAATCATGTCAGTTGAGCAGCCATAGGATCTTCGTTTTGGAAGCGTACGAAAGATTACAAATTCGTAGTTTTATGTGCGTATGCGTATGAAAACAATGTTTTAATGAATATGTTACAGATAAAAGAAACGTAAGAAAAGTACAAAACACGTAGTCTATTCTTTGTAAAGCATTATTTTTAATGCGTAAAAAATTCAATAAAAAATTTAAATTTTTTTTTTATATTAATATCCATAATTCATCATTCACTTCTTTTAAGATTTATACAGGTGATTGTACAAACTTTTCATTATTCATCGCTTAATTTATTTTATAATGATGTAGGGGTTAATTTCCTTAATAATAATTTACAGAATGTTTTGTTTCCTAATACTATGCTTATTTCAGGTAGGGATTAAATTTGAAGTAAATATCTCAAATAAAGTTTTGTGTATATGAATTAAAATCGCATTTTTATAAAATAAATGGTGGTAAAATTTTGAAACAAGAACAAATAATAGTTTTGATATCAATTGAATTAAGATTATATGGTGAGAAATTGATTTAGAAATCCCATAAAAAATAGTTTTTTTTTTCTATCCTGTTGCCATATCTTAATTTTTAAAAAGGGCAAAAAATATATATTTTTTAATAAATTCACTAGCTTGCGCTTTCTACCATGCGAAAAAAAGTAAGGAATTTCCTGTTATCACGCACTGAGAAAAATGACACTTTCAAATCTGAGTAAATAGATGTTTTAATTTTGTTATGAAACTTTTTGGTTCAAATACGACGAACCAATGCTTTCAATTCTGAAATACCAAAAATACTCAGAATATTGAAACATGGCCGTACTCAAAACTAAGCACATAGAGGTCAGTTCATACTCATTTTTTAAACATGGGCATACTCAAAAATGATTAGGGTCAAACTCATTTTTGAAACAATGACATACTCAAAAATGAGCACATAGAATTCAGTTCATACTCATTTTTGAAACATGGACATACTCAAATAGGAGCACATGATGTTTTATTCTTGAATGTGTGCATGTTTTCAGAAATGAGTATATGCATGTTTCAAACTTGAGTCATTTTGATTCGGAGCCATTTTGACTATGCGACATACTCAGATTCGAGTATTTTTTGCTCAGTTTTGAAAATGTCGTTTTTAGAGTGGGTTCGTACCCACCCCAAACGTATTGTAACTGACATTTTTTTTTTTTTTTTTTTTTTTTTTTTTTTTTTTTTTTTTGAAAATCAATAATTGCTTTTCGTTAATTAGACTTGATTTTCAAGATGAACATCAAATACTTATGAAAAGTGTTTTTTTAAACTATTTTACTTTTATGTTTATAACATATCCCATTATCTTCGAAGCAAATAACTCTTCATGTTTATCTTATCAGATATTTAATCCTCTGAAAGGGATTGGAAACACAAAATACACATTCTTTGTTGTGATAGTGTGTACAATATTGTAATTAGAAAAACCAATTTACTTGGAAATCGGAAATGTTTGGATTTTTCTTTTACTACAACAGTTAAGTAAATAACATTCTGATATAGCTTTATTTATTTAAAATTACATTATACGATTCTTGTAGCAGTATGTAGGTAGAAAACAATTTAATTTCTGAAATAACGTTTGTTGGCGATAGTGAGAAATGAAAATCAAACAAGAACCTACTTCTATCTAATTTGTGTTCTAAAGAATTATTTTGTTTTTGGAAAGCTTATTTTAAAAACAATTACGACAGAATTTCGTAATGTAGGTCTTTTAGAAATTTATTTTTCTATTCGTAAACAGAATTTATAAATTATTTATTCGTGAAATAAATATTATTTAATGTAAAAGAAAGCAGATCATATTATTTTTGTTAATGTCTCATTATTTTCTTTCTTTTTAATTTCTAATCAAATTGATGGATGACTAACACATTGAATAATTTTCTAGACTGAAGTGCAAATCTGTTCAAAATTGCTCTTTCTCTCTTATTTGGAAAAAATATTACGAAATGAATATTTATTATATAAGAAAAATAATGCAAATAATCAAGAGAAATGCTTAATATATTTTGTTTCTATTCAATGGTAAATCATTAAATGAATTTTGTCTCATTCTAAATCTAATAATTTGAACACAGCGATATGATATTAAACATAACATTGAATAATTTTCCAGACTGAAGTACAAACATTTCCATAAATGTATTTTCTCTCGAAATTGGAAAAAGGTTACAAAACGAATGTCTATTATGAAAAAAAATGCTAATAATAGAGAGAAATGTTTAAATATTTCGTTTTTATTTGTACATCGTTAAATGAATTATGTTTCATTATTAATCTAATAATTTGAACATAATGAATAATTTTCTAGATTGAAATACAAATGTTTTCAAAAATGTTCTTTCTTTCGAAATCGGGAAAAAAATACGAAATTAATATTTATTACGAAAAAAAAAAGAACGCTAATAATCAAGAGAAATGTTTAAATATTTCGTTTTTATTCAATGATAAATCATTAAATGAATTATTAATATAATAATTTAAAATAATAATTTAAACACAACGACTACCATATTCAATAACTTTCTAGACTGAAGTGCAAATCTTTCCAAAAATATACTTTCTCTGATATTCAGAAAAAGCTTACGAAATGCAGTTAGAAGTTTCCCTGGCCATTGTCTGGCAAATTAAATTGATTACTTTTAGCTACTTTTTCTACTTTGGTTGCTACTTTTCTTTAAAACATTCGTTTTTTATCATTTGTTCGTTGCATTCTGGGGGGTACTGCCATGCCTGCCTATTTCGCTCAGAAATGTTTGGAAGAATGGTCGGTATAAAACTTATTACCGATTCTGAGATGATTCAAATATAGGATGATTTATCCGACGTAAATTCTGACTCAGAAGATTATGAACATTCTAGTCATGAATTGAATACTAGTGCGGCATACAGCTATGATCTATTGCAACACTGTAAAAAAAAATCTCTTAAATTGACAGAAAAAAACTGTCAATTTTGGCGCCAGTGGAAAACCACTTAATTTACAGAAAATGTCTGTATATTTTCATTAAAACACGTTTTTCCTGTAAAAAATGTAGATTTTTTTTGTCTTTTTTTGTAGATTTTTTTTGTCTAAAAAACTGTTTTTTTAAACAGTTTTTTTCTGTAAAAAATATCAAAATTACAGATTCTGTCAAAATTACAGATTTTTTTACAGTGAAGATGCACGTAAATCGAGTCCGTCATCCGCTTCATCTGATGGAGAATTGCCTTCAGAAACAGAAAAACAAAGAACACAAACTGTCAAAATCAAAGTCGTAGAAAAACTTGAAAACTTGGTAGGTTAAAGAAATAATAATTATTATCATGAAAATTATATTTTTTTATGTAAAGTTTTATAAATTAATTGTGATTCCGCATTTGGTAATTATCATTCTATCGCCATTCCTCACTCTAAAAACGACATTTTCAAAACTGAGCAAAAAATACTCAAATCTGAGTATTTCATAGTCGAAATGGCTCCGAATCAAAATTACTCAAGGTTGAAACATGTATATACCCATTTCTGAAAATATGCACACACTCAAGAATAAAACACTATGTGCTCATATTTGAGTATGTCCATGTTTCAAAAATGAATATGAACTGACTTCTATGTGCTCATTTTTGAGTAGGTACATATTTCAAAAATGAGTTTGAACTAACCCTAATCAGTTTTGAGTATATGTTTCAAAAATGAGTATGAACAGATCTTTATGCGCTCAGTTTTGAGCATGTCCATGTTTCAATATTCTGAGTTTTTCTGGTATTTCAGAATTGAAAGCCGTCGTAGGTCGTGTGAAAGCCGTCGTGTAGGTCGTCCTATTTGAAACAAAAAGTTTCATAACAAAATGAAAACACCGATTTACTCAGATTTGAAAGTGTCATTTTTCTCAGTACTGTTAAACGAAAATCTCTTTTCTTTTATTCAAAATTCAATAACTTTTATACTTTTTTATCGCAGCTAAAAATGACACTTTGTTAATAGGTACTAACTTCATTTCAACTAACACGTACTAACTTCATTTCAACTAACACGTACTAACTTCTCAAAAAAGGGCATTTGATCCTGAATTTCGATTGTGTGAAGTGGTACTGATTCTGAGTGACTGGGGTCCGCCTCATTTTTCAACTCCATAGTCTTCAAATAAAAAATCTTTCCATGAACATCGTTTAGATATTTTATATTTTCTTGATATGCGTCTTTTCTACGGGAGGTAAACTGTTGATTTTGCATATGACAACACTATGTTTTCAGCCTGTTACGATTTCACGTCAAAACACCGGCTATACTTTTAATTGCATGAACTTAAAACTTCTTCAAAATAATAATCCATCGAGAGGACGAACAGGTAGCTAAAGACGGTACAATATGGATAAAATCTCATCAGAAATCACAACCAGAAGATATCCCTCAGTGTAATATTCTACGAAATGCGGCTGGTCCTTACTTCTTAGGCTAAAAGGAATATGATTATTGACAATCAAAGTAGTGTGTGGAAACTGCTAATAAATGAGAAAATACTACGACACATTCAAAAATGCACAGAAACCGAAACCGAAACACAGCGAAGAACAGAAAATCCAAATTGCAATTTGTTTCTTGACGAACTGGACACTTTTATTTCGATTCCATATTTCCGCGCCTGCTATAGCTGCCAAATGTCTCTGTCTAAAGAGTTTAAAAAAAAAAAATCGGAAATAATGTCTCAGGGTATATTTATGGAAATAGTGAAGTTTTTTCGTTTCGATTTGAAGCCAACTCGTATAGTTAGATTGCAACAAGATCGATTTGCACTTGTATCAGAAATATAGAATCATTTCATTGAAAATTGCATCGCCTGTTATAAGCCATCGGAAAATATTACAATCGATGAACACTTGTTCCCAATGAAAACAAGCTGTCCATTTACACAATACATGCCAAAAAACTGGATAAGTTCGGAATTAAATTTGAATCGCTGTTCCCTCAAAATATATGCTTGAAATGGCCTTCCATATTTGGGGGGGGGGGGATGACAAAAGAGCACTTGATGAAACTGCCGGTGAGCACGCAATGTGTCTTACATTAGAATCTGTTTTTCCATCCAAGAATAAATGTCACGACAGACAATTTTTTCACGGCACTAAAACTTGTAAAACGCTTGAGAACGAAGAATATTATAGGAACAGTGAACAGAGCAAAAAGAGACCCCCCCCCCCCCCTCGTTCAAGGAGTCAAATGAATTGTATTCGTTTTAGTGAATGAAGGCATCACTCTCACAGTATATGAAGGGAGAAAGAAAAAAAAGTAATCTTGATGAGTTCTCTTCATTCAAATTCAGAAGTTTGTACAAAAAAACACCTCAGGTTGTCAAATTTTATAACTCAACAAAATATAGAGTAGACGTCTTGGATCAAATGGCAAGTAAATACTCTGTCAAAATCAGGATCCCGAAGATGTCCTGTGCAAGTATTTTTTTAATATTCCCGACTTAGCAGGTGTTAATAATTGGATCATCTATAACGAAATACGTAATAGAAAAATTAGCCGACGAGAGTATATCTTGAACACTGCTGAAGAACTCCAATAAGTGGAGATGAAACAATGGCGATAAAGTTTCGATACAAAGATTCCAAAGACGTTACACAGCAAATTAAAGAGCAAAAAAGGAAGCAATTTCAAGTAAGTACATCACGTAAAGGTGATAAGATCACTGAAAAGGTAGTAAGACTGCCGATGTTTGAAATAGTTGCGTTAAATTTGTATGTAGATCGTGCACAAGAAAATATATAAAAATATCTACTTGTGTTGACTGAACATCAAATTAACGTATAAGTGACATTTATTTCATTTTATGCTCTTTTATTTATGACTTCCTTTATTCAAAATTATTTGTATAAGGTATTTTGGTGAACTTGGAATTTTTTCGCATTTCACAGTGCATTTATTTTGGGAAATTATATTAAAAATTACAAATATAGAAAATTCCATATATTAAACGTCAAATTCACATTCTTTAACTTGAAATAACACAAAGAAAATACATTGATATAATTTAATTGTTACTGTAATAGATACAAATACAAAAACACAATTTTAAAACATTAAAACTATTTATGATATAAAATCAGATGTCAAAATTCTTTAGCGCTTTCGGCTAAACATTAGCTATCATCAGGGGATAAAACGAGTCGAAAATCACAGTTCTGAAGAAGTACACTGTACAAAGATGCACTGGTGCACTAGACAGGTAGCAAACGGGTAAAACCAACAAAAACTATGAAATGGAGGGTGAGTGAAGGAAAATGAGGTGATTCCATTGAAAGCTGGTGGAGGGGGGGGGGCAGTCAAAACCAAAAACACCAGTGATACTAAGTAAAATATATCAAATATGCGAGAAGTGATAAGAAAATACATCATTTATTTAATACATCATGCAGGTTAAATCAAGTTAAGGACATTGATGTATATTTCAATAATGCTAAAATAATTGCACACGGTTCACAATATAACAACTGCATAATCAGAGAGCCCCTGGAAATTTTGAAAAGAGGCAATAATACATGTAATGATGTATTATCTTATCAGATCCCGCATATTTGGTATAATTTACTGAGTATCACTGGTGTTTTTGGTTTTGACTGCTCCCCCTTCCACCAGCTTTCAGTGGCATCTCCTCAATTTCCTTCACTCCCCCCTCCATTTCATAGTTTGCTGGTTTCGCGTGTTTGCTACCAGTCCAGTGTACTTCTTCAGAACTGTGATTTTCGACTCGTTTTATCCTCTGATGAGGGCTAATGTTTAGCCGAAAGCGTTAAGCAATTTTGACATCTGATTTTATATCATAAATAGTTTTAATGTTTCAAAATTGTGTTTTTGTATTTGCACCTACTACAGTAACAATTAAGTTACAGCAATGTATTTACGTTGTGTTATTTTACATTAAAAATTATGAAATTATTTTTTAGATTAATCAAGACAGATTAATTATTTGAAATTAATGTAATAATACTACTTTAATGGTAAAAAAAAAAATGCAATATGGCAGATATTCATAAGTTTTTTAAAAGTTATACATCGTATGTCGTATAAAAAATTCTGAAAAAAGAACCTTTTGATCTACTTTTACTAGCGATCAAAATGACCGCTAGCCGTACATCTAGGTATGCAGAAATTGCCGTCTTGCTAAGAGTTAAGAAATAGCTGAAAAACTACATTATTTTTGAAGTTAGGACTATAGAAATTTTGGTGATCTATAATGGATTTATATATTCATCATTCATTTTTAATTATATTTTGAATTTATTTTGTTCGTGGTCCATTAAATGCTAAAATAATTATTCGAAGCAATTTAAAAGTCGTCTGTTCAATTCCCCAAAAAATGTAACATCATACAGGAGCAAAAATTACTAAACAATAAAAATTACATTTTTTTAAATTATTTTTTCCAGACTGATATTTTTTATGAGGATGAAGCAAAAAGTTTCAAACGCTAATTATTTTATTTTAATCTGAATTGAAGAGCATAGGGTTTACAATCCAAAAAAGCAAACATATTCATGTAGAAGAAGAATGAAGGACCATTTGAGATTTCAAGAAAGGTAAATCGACCGTGAAGGCTTTCATTGAGTTTGGTGAAAGATCCGATAAAAGAAAAACTGAAGAAAGCCTAAGAAGTTCAACAAATATTGATGTATCTAACCGTGCTTAAAGCTTAAGTTATAAAATCTCTCTAAAGCGATGTGCTGTCCATAAACTTTAAAAAAATAACTTGTTCACCAAAGTGACCAAAAAGTATAAAAAAAAAAACATTTTCAATATTTCATGAGAAAAGGAAGAGAAACCAAATAGCACCCTTGCAACCATTATTATTATTTATAGAAGCAAATCTGTCCAGAAACTAATATGAGAATACACAAAGAACTTAAAAGAAGATTACCCTTCCTTAAATAATACAAAATAGACAGAAATGAACTCCTATCCAGACAAAGAATCATACAGGAACTTGCGCGGAAAATAAGAATTCAAGATTTTCTTAATGTTAGAGTAAAACGGTTATTAACTCTCTACAATCTTGGCAATTTAAAAGTCATATGTTGAATTCCCCACCATAGGAGTCACTAAAGTGCAAAGAATTAGTTTATTTGGATGAAATTTTTGAAAATCCAAGTGAAAAAGAAAGAAGTACTTAAATTATCGGATGCAAATGTGTCTTTATTGGATCCCAACAAGCATTATAACTTCATTTTTATATTGTTATTCATTTTCATTTAACAAATATAAATATGAAACTCTGAAATATTAATCCTTTTTTATTAAAAAACAGTATTTATTACTAAAAAAGTTATTTATTGATTAACTAATGATATAAAATAGCTTAAAACAAAAAATAATAATATTGTCTGCCCAGATTCAGCAAATGTCCCACTGTGGCGGCGAAGTGTGGAGTTTAATATATCAGTTTTTGAGTAAAAAATCGGATTTTGTTTTATTTATTAAAAACGAAAGGATAAAAAAAAATAACAGAAACATGGGTCAAGGACTGGAGAAATATATGAGCTTTTATTTTTAAGAAAAGAAGGAAAGACGGGAAATTGGTTCATCAGTTGTCGAAATGTTTCAAATACCAATTTAAAAAAAAAAAAAAAAAAAAAAGAGAGAGAACATTGTTTCTCACTTAAAGTATTTGTTTTAATCCTTTGATTACATGAAAAACAACTGATATAATTTTAGTCATAACTAGCATAGTTGTAGTAATTTCTTTGTGCGGTTTTCTTTAAAATTATCAGAAAATATTTTCATAATGGTCTCGTAAGATAATTTTTACCAATTAATCTTAGGATTTTGCTATTTTATAATTTATTATCTAAAAATATAAAACGCTGCAAAGCGTGCGTACTCACACAAACATAATAGCGCTGCCGCAGTACAAAATTGTCGAATGGAAAAAATCTCTGTATTTTGAGATAAAAAATATTTTAGAATACAGTATTATCTTTATATAATAATCTCTCTCTATATATATATAAAGAAAAAAAAACTTAAAACCTTCACAATAAAATTTCGAGAAATGTACTTTCGAGAAATGTACTTTACTTTAAATTTCGGAAAAACTTTCAAATATAGAAAAACGAATTTATTAACGTTCGATAGCTCTGCATTACATTGACGATATCGAATTTAATCCAATTTCAGTTCGGTGTCAACTCACAGAATATAGAAAACGGATTTTTTTATGTTCGATAGTTCTGCAGTGTATCTATGATATCCGCATATAAATAAATTTGGCTTCATTGTAGACTTTAGAACAAACGATTTTTGTTGGTTTGTTTGCTTGTTTGTTTTTGTTTTCCACGTTTAATAGATCTTCAATATATCGATGATATCGACGTCAAATCAAATTTCCATTGATTATTTCAACGATAGATTTTTTTTTTTAACCCTCGTCAATTTTGCAATATGCAGACAACATCAACATCTAAACATATGTCAGTTCTTCAGTGCCGATAAAAGAATATTAATTTTTCTGTATTTGCACCCTTCTGGAGATAACCTTGACCTTTTTTATTATCTAAATCCCCCCCACACACACATACACACACGCACGCACACACCTGAAGAAACAGGCGACATCATTCAAAATAATAACTGCCTAATTAAATATGCTTTGAAACAAAACTACCCAGAAAAAATATCCAGCAATCTTTTTGTAAACCGTGACCTAGAGTGCAGTTATAAAATGTAACATCCCCTAGATG
Organism: Maratus michaelseni; assembly: GCA_963931845.1. NCBI lineage: Eukaryota > Metazoa > Arthropoda > Arachnida > Araneae > Salticidae > Maratus > Maratus michaelseni. The sequence goes on from OZ007592.1 coordinate 149,130,575, forward strand.
AAAATGCTAGTTTCTAAATTTGCAGCTTTCTTATTTGTGACAGACGGACAAGAAGATACACGGGCAGAGAAAGCAAGCTGATTAAAATGTGGGCTACTGGGTTACCTGTTTTTCCATCGTGCGCTTGACCGTCGTCGGCTGTAGCTCACCATCTTTTCCTCCTTTCCCAAACACGTGCATTAGGCTGCATTTATTGATCCATTTATTTGTGTCTGGGAAAATAAGCAAGAAATTCTCTTGTTTTTTACACTCTTTCACTTAACTTAACTTTGATTTTTGTATGTATAAGAAAGGAATTTTGCAATTGATTTTTCACTCCCTCATCTGATATGATGGAATTATAAAAATTATGTACAGTGTTTCCGATAGAGTTGCAAAGAGTGGAAAAAAAAACCAGGTTTATTCCAGGGAATAAACCGGGGTTTTTGGGAATGAAATTTTAAATTTTCCCGGGAGTTTTTAGAAAGTTTTAGGCATGGGAATTTTTAATTTATTAATTTCAATATTTGCCAGTGTAATCACAATGATTTTTACAAATTTAAACAAAACCAACAACACAAAGAAAATAAATAGTACAGTTTACATGAAAACGAATAAAATACATGCTTAAGCTTCAGAAATATTACGTAAGAGAGAGACATTAGAATATCATAAGTAATTTGGTATTTCAATCATGGATAAGTAAAAAGTGAGTGAAGCGGATGGCAGATTCATCTTGCCTGACATGAATGTAAACATCATCCCTGTTCTCCGAATCAGTCAATGTAAATAAAAAAGAAAATGAACAAAACTAAAAGAAATCGATATAAAAATACAATGCAACTTGCAAGAAAATTAATATAGAATATGCTTGATTAGTACACAGAAAAAAATAAAACCCAATTTGGGTCGAAAGATTCTTAGGTATGTGCCCAAATTGGGCCACGCCTGTTTTGATTATCACTGTGTACCCATTTTAGGTACTGTTAAATACCCATTTTCAAAAAAAAAATTGGATTATGCCTGTTTTGGTTACCACCGTGTATCCATTTTGGGCACTGTTAAATACCCATTTTCCAAAAAAAAAAAAAAAAAAAAAAATTGAAAATGGGTATTTAACAGTGCCCAAAATGGATACACAGTGGTAACCAAAACAGGCATGACCCAATTTGGGCACATACCTAAGAATCTTTCGACCCAAATTGGGTTTTATTTTTTTCTGTGTAGAGATACCAGCTAACAGAAATGAAAAAAAAAAAAAAAAAATAAGACACATCCAAATTTTTACCAATTTGCAGTCTGAAGCTAATGAGTTTTAATAAATTATAAAAACTTAGAGCGCAAAAGCAAAAATTTTATAAATTTACAAAGAAAAATCTATATTAAACTTTTCAGAAAAGTGCCTCAAATTTCTTTCAAATAAAAATTTTAAATTGAAAAATGACTGGTTTTGTTTACTTTCAAAACTCCTTCAAAATTTCCAATATTACCCAAAAATCCGGGTTAATTCCCCAAAATTCTCGGGTTTATTCCCGTTCCTCAAAATCTGAGGGTTTTTTTTGCAACTCTAGTTTCCGATTACAGTACAGCATTTAATATTTTTAGAACTTAATTATAAATTGATGTTAAGACATTTTTCTCGTTAGCCGGCCACAGGTGATAGTTAGGGAAATAATCTTTAGGGTTATATCTGTTTACAAGTTACAAAACAATGGAGTTAATCATGAGCCCAAACCAATCTTGCCAAAATTGGCCAACTGTCTGTAAAATTGCAACAAAGAAATATTTTAAAGACTAAAAAGTAGAAAATATAAATGAAAAATAAATAGTTTAATAATTAAAAAAATACTCTTTTATCATTTAATAGTGTAATATTGAGTAAATTATGATTATGTGGCAACTGGCTCTGAAGCTTCAATAAAGAAATAGTTTAAACACCAAAAAGTAGAAAATATAAATAAAGAATAAAAATTTTAATAATTAAAAAATACACTTTTATTATTTAACTAGCCGCCACTGGCGACCAGTTTGGTCGCCCTTAAATGTATGTTAAGCATTGTAACAAATTATTTTTATTCATAATTTATTTTTTCCTTAATCCCTCGCATAACTGGAAAAATCTAATAGACAAATCAAGAACTTTTGCGATCGCGGTAGCATTTCGCATATTTTTTGTTGTTATGTATTTCATCTTTCTTGACAAAAACCGCTTAACCCACTTAAGAATTTATGCTTCATGTCCGTTTGCTTATCACTTGCAATATGTTCGCTAATGCGGAGATTCTTAAACATATTTGGCGCAAAACAAAAATCGCGCCAACCCCGGTGCGTCCGTGACAGCTGTTTCAATTTAAAATACATGACGTTCACATTTTTCATTTAAAATAGAAAAATAATAATTATCATAAATCAAAACATTTGATTTCAAATTAAAGTATCGTTTCTAATTTGCACGCGCAAAAAATAAAAGCTGACAATTCTTTTCGAAATTTGATCCATTAAATATTATTACATGAGTTCAACTTACGTCAAAAAAAGATCCGGAAGTTGAGTTGTATGGAACAGAATTAAGGTAAACTTTGACTGTCTCACTGGTGCGGATTATTTTTTTTACGCCAGGCAGCTATCCAAAAATTCATGGTTTAATATTTTAAACATTCACAACGAATGAATCTTTTTTCTTTGTTTACTTTCATAGATAGAGAATTTTAACTGCGAACCTAATTTAAACTGAAGTTATTGCAGAATGTATACATAATTGAACGTAAGTCATCTCTCAAATATTAATTTATTTTGAACGATCTTTCTAAAAATGTAACTTTTATGCAGTTTTATTTGCAAAAATAATTTTGAATAAAAATGGCCGCCTGGCATATGAAAAAGTGAAACGGACATCCCGGAACTGTTGATGACAGTCACATGACTTACGGTTTCATTATATAGATAGTTTAATATTAAGTAAATTATCATTATATGGCAACTGGTTCTGAAACTGCAACAAAGAAATATTTTAAAAACGAAAAAGTAGAACATATAAATAAAAAATAAAGAGTCTAATAATTAAAAAAATATTTTTTTTTCATTTAATAGTTTAATAGTAAGTAAATTATGATTATATGGCAACAGGCTCTGAAGCTGCAACAAAGAAATATTTTAAACACCAAAAAGTAGAACATATAGATAAAAATTTAAAGTCTAATAATTAAAAAATATACTCTTTAATTATTTAATAGTTTGATATTAAGTAAATTAACGATACATTATCGCGTTATTGAGTTTAAATTAGCCCCACAAAAATTGGAGAGGTCAGAGGTAAAAATTATATTTTTTCCGACCACTTTGTACAAGGTCGTTCTATTAAGCTATAAAACATGCAGATCGGTCATGTACTGTCTTACCGTAAGGAGAAAAACTCTGAGTAGGGTTGCTTCCTCAGAACATACCAAGTGGGAGAGGTGTGAGAGATAACAGCAGGTTGCAAACTTGGCACAATTAGCATTCGTTTGACGCTCTCAATTTTTACTATGCCTTCTATTTGACAACGCGAATACAGTAGAATTTAATAATATAATAAATAGAGAAATGTATTGGCAAAAACTATCACATTTTAAATCAAATCTTTATAATATGTTTTTATAGGCATTAAGATTGTTCTCAAATCCAAAAGACCTACTTTCTGACATATTTTTGAATTCATTTTTGTTCGGAAACGCATGAAATTGGCAGATGATGTTATACAGAAACTAGGTAATCGAAAGACGCTTTTTAATTTTTTGATAAAGGCAGAAGATCTTCCAGAAAATGCTGTGAAAGTGGGCGTTTTGAATCGAATTTAAGACACGGCAGCACGAGAAAAGGTAAAACCGTATCGTCACGTGACAGGAATCGCTTTTAACGCGATAAGTAATTTATTTATTTAAAAAAAAATGAAAAACTCATTTCGATTCCAAATCACTTCAACTCGACAGCTTGAGACAGGTGGTCATGAGACATCAATCGATTATAATTTAAGATACATTATGCTTTATGACTATACGATAATACTATGATGCTTTAAGACTGTGCTCAAGCTCTACGTAGTTACTTTCTGATCCATGCCTTTTTTTTTTTTTTTTTTTTCGCAAATGCATGACACTTTCAAGTTTCCATATTAAGAAGCTATAGAATCAAATAGCATTTTTCATTTTCTGACAAAGGCATACGATCTTTCAGAAAATGCTATCAAAATTGACGTTTTGAACCGAATTTCTGTATACAATAATCCCAAAAAGTTGTCATGAGAGAACAATTATTTATAACTCAATATTTAATACATTTATCGAAAATTGAAAAACGCTATTCGATTCAAAATCATATTTTATTTTGAGAAGAAAAAACTCCGGGAATGTTTACCGTGCTTGTGCGGAAAACTGAGAACAATCAAATGAACGTACTCAAAATCGTAACCGGGGTATTTCTGTCGTTTTATAAGTTTTCGTTTTATGCAGTATATGAGAAAAAAAAATGTTTTATATTTTATTAGTTTTTATTGTAGGAATTAATTTTCTTTTTAATGAAGCACAGTTTTCCCTAGATTCCAAACGACAGTAAGGGTGTCGTTTTTTTGATTGAGAGGCAAGAAGTGTGGTATTTTTCAAATCATAATGGCAAGCAGGGTGCAGCACCCTTTTGAAATCACATAAGGGAAACTGTAAATAAAAGTGTAGTGATAGCCAGGGCTAAAATTGCGCCGGAGCCCAACGGCTCGGGTAATTTTGTACTTTTAGTAAATATTTAAATATTGGTCGGAATTCATCGGAGCCCATAAATATTGGGTTCCGGATCCCAGTGCAAGCGATAAATATATTTAAAATTTTTATTTTGCTTGAAAAAAAAATTGCTTTAAATTTTGCAAATACACATAATGTATGGAATATAAATATGCAGATTGGAGTGACGGTGGAGGGGGGGGGGGGGACGCTACGGTTATTAGTACTGCAGAATATTAGGGCTCCGGTACTTTTTTTGTTAAAAATTAAGCCCTGGTGAAAGCTTAACAATGCAAAAAAATGAAAAAAAATGCGTATTTATTTTATAGAATAAATATGCTATGTATGTGTAAAAGTTACCGAGTGGATTATGTGTGTTAATGTAATTCTTATTTTTCATATTTTAGCCCTGGGAAGAGCTTGGTCCTTAAAGGGACCATTTGTAGTCCTCAAAAGGACTGTTTTGTTTGTTTGTTTGTTTATGAAAATGAATTCGACTAATCTAAAGGCCAGATGTCATCGAAATCACTTCCACTATCATCATTTGATGTTTCATAAGTGTCAGTATCAGATTCATTATCGTCCAGCCTCTGCCTTAAAGAAATTAGACATGTTATTTATTATTTCACGCGCTTGAGAATGCAATGTTTTTCCTTTTTTTAATGTGGATGTCATTTTAGAATAGGAATATCTGCCGGTAGTATTTAATCACAGACCAAAATCAATGATTAAAGGTTTAATAAGCAATAAAATATATAACAGCAAACGCGCAATAATCAGAAGAGAACAGGAAAAAAAACCGTCTGTCAAAGCAAAAGCAAAAGCTCAAAGCAGACTGCTTTGCTTGCTACCTTCTCCTCTCCCCTTTTTCGCGCCTAAAGCTACAAACAAAGCCAACAATACTCCTGACCACCCGAAAATTAAGTGGACGAGTCCGTTTCTATAGCGACCACAGAGAGAGAGAATTTTCTCAGAGTTTTTCTCCTTACGGTATAACAGTAGTTTTCAAGCAATTTATATAGATGTATGTATATTTTAAATTAAATGAGTGAAAGCTTTCTATTTTAAATTAAATGTGTGGAATGCGAATTGCGGCGATTGAAACATTATTTGGCGATTTATCACCTGCGCCCGGCTAACATAAATACCAATCATCCCCTTAAAATGTCCTAATTAACAGTGTAAACTCCCATTAAAATCCGTTCAGCAGAATCAAGTTATAAAAGGCTTGCGAAATTGCATTTTATATACACTTGTGTGCAAAACTTAAGCAACAAACACAAAATGCTAATTTCTGAACATGTGAGTACTCAAAAGGAAATTCTATAAACAGCAAGTGTAAAAAATAAGTACTACCCTAACAGCAAAGCCAGTCGATGAGAAGTCTACTTGACATCACAAATGATCACAGTTGTCACAGTCACTACAATGAACAGAAATGTGATATCTTTCATTCGTCTCATTTTTACTCTCATTTGGTCACTCCACTGAACAGGCACCATGACTACTGCTTTTTGACGAGTCACCAAGTGACTTTACAATGAAGTCATCTTGTGACTGTGATTTTAACACTCCATTGTAAAGTCATCATGATAGATGTTCTGTGACGAGTTCCCAAGTGACAGAAACTGAAATCCTCTGGGGATTTTTCATAAAGGAGTGCAATGATGACTTTACAATAGTGTCGGTCAGCGGAAAGTCACCATGCGACTTCATTGTGACATTATTTGGCGACTCATCACAATGCAATGGTCACAATAACTTCAAAGTTCGGTCTTCAACTGACAGTGACTTGAAAATCACATGGTGACTTCATTGTAATGTCACCTGGTGACCCATTAAAAAGCAACAGTCACAGTGGCTTTTCAGTGATAGCAGTCATTTGAGAGTAATAATAAGACGAGTGAAAGATCCCATATTTTGATTCACCGTAGCGATTGTGACACTTGTAACCATATGTGACGTCAAGGGGATTTCACATCGACTGGCCGTGCTGTTAGGGTAGTACCTCTTTATTACATTTGCTCTTCATAAAATTTCCTTTTGAGTACTCACGTGTTCAGAAATTAGCCTTATGTGTTTGTTGCTTAAGTTTTGCACACTAGTGTAGTATATAATAGACATTATCTTTCATAATCAAGTTCACCTGATTATAGAACTTTTCCCTTCGTGTCTATAACTAAGCAACGTAAAATGATATGTTATATACTAAAACCTTCCAAAAACATTACCTAACTTGCAGTGTAAGTCTCATCAAAATCTGTTCATTAGAATCTGAGTTACAAACGATCGGAATGAAATACGAATTTGTGTTTTATATATATTAGTAGATGGTGATACGATTTTCTGTAATCGGATTCATCGTCAAGATTTCTCTTCAAACATGAACGATCCTTTCAATAATGTAGTTAACATGCCAATTATCAAGGGATCCGCTTGCGGAAGATTAAACGGGAATCCTAAACAACAATCTAATGAAAAGGGAAGATATGGCTGAAAACTGAAAACAAATAAAGAAGTAATATATCACAATAAACAGATTATCGAAACTTTATTTCAGCAAAGAAGTTTTATCTCAAAATCGTGGCATTTAGGTAAATAATAATAATGCACAGTTACATAAATCTCCTTTAAAATAATCTTTAGTTCCTAATTCCTGAAGTTAATGTTTTTATCGATGGAAATATGTCCATGTTTAAAATAAAGATTTTGAAAAAAAAAAAAAAAGATCATGAAACCTAAAACTGAAAATTTGAAGAAAAAGGGAATCATTAATATTTTATCTAATCAAAATTTCAGATACCTTTTTTCTTATCTAGACGCAAACGATAAATCGCCAAATATTGTTTCAATCGCCTTCATTGCCATTGTAAACTTTTTTTCTGTATTGCAAACATTGCTTTCATCTATATTAATAAAATTAAGTTTCGCTCTGTGTGTCTGTTGGCGATGGCTAGGAAAATCTAGCCCACCTAGAAGTCTGAAAATTTAGATGTGGATAGTCCAAGGTCTGACCATGTGCACCTGAGTCTCAGAATTTTAATATTTTGATAATTACTCAATATATTAATTAGAACATCATTAAATATCGCATCGAAAATGCCATCTTTTAAATCAAAATGGCTAAAGAAAAGAACTACTGTTGTGGATTTGCAAACGGAAATGAACGAATTCGAAATTTTTTTACTAATTAGCGAATTTAAAAAAAGCTAATTAAGATATCAATTTGAAAATTTCTGAGCATATGTAAAAAAAAATTCTGCATCCGACTATGCGATTTTTGAAAAATTCGGCCGGTAATTTTTCTTAATTTATGCAAAATTCTGCCGGCGCCAGTGAAAAAAATCCGAGAAAGTTTCAGACAGGGATCTGCTTTCATCAAAAACTGAACTACAAAGAGATCTGTTTTTATCTAGCCGATCTCTCCATTTAGTTTGTGAAAATGTAAGGAAATAATTGCCAATTTTTACTAATGAACAAAAATTTAGATAACTAATTAAGCTATAGATCTGAAATTGAGGATGGGAAGTGTTGTCATGTGCCGGCTATTTTAGCGTAGCGTCTTCGTTATGTTCTAATTATCAGAAAAATTTAATTCTTTTTTTTTTAATGATCGCGTTAATGTAGGTGAAGGTGGTCTTCTTGAACAAATTATTCGTTATATTTGCGGGTATGGGGAGAGAGGGGGTTAACGCCTTGCTCTGAGATTGTTATTATCTCGGGGCCGGGCAACGCCGGGCGGGTAGCTAGTATTTATATAAAACGTTTTTATTTTACAGCACTGTTTATAACTAAAACAGGAGTTTGCTTATCGTTTAAATAAAATTAGTTTTTTTTTTTTTTTACAAGTGTGTTTGGCATTTGAAATTTCCCGAACTGATACAGTTGCTTCAATTCTTTAACTAGGGTTAGCGAAGTATACCGTCGCAAAAAACGAAAAAAAATCAATCTTTGGCAACATTTGCGCACTGATAAGGGAATAATACCAAATTTTATTGTAAAAAAAAAAAAAAAAAAAAAAAAAAAAAAAAAAAAAAAAAAATCATGGTTGTATCAGCATATTATATATAAAAACTAGCTGTTACCCGTGACTTCGTTCACGTATCATTAAAAGAAGAATAAATGCATTAATTAAGCAAAAAAATTATACCCGATAATTAGAAACGTAAATAATTAACTAACTCTTTATCACATTACATAGGAGACAATACAGTATTTCTGTTATAAACACCTTGACATAACTAAGTTTTAAAAAAGTGAAATTTTGTGTCAAATAATCACGAAAAGGAAACTGCAACCAATGAAAAAGGCGGGCCAAATAAAATCGTGGAAATTGGCGAATTGTGTAAAAACATATGTCAAGTTTACCTGGTAAACCATTTTACTTTTAACGCCTTGTGAAACGTTTTAATAGCCATCCTTCAAAGATAATGGAAATAGTATATATTCTTTTTCATTAAATTCAATTCTTGTGAATAGGGACCAATTATTCTAGACCTAAATGCAAGAAGCTTAAATTTGCCTCCTTGATTTAATCTATAACTGAAAAAAAATCTTTATTTCTAAATGAAAATATGTTGACAGACGATTTTTGTTCTTTAGAATAAATTGATTCATGAAGTTTGAATGTGTGAAATTACGCTTTTATTTTTCAAAAATTTTACTGTAATCAAAATTTTTTTTTTCTTTCACCATCTATTCAAATTGAAAATAAATTCTATTTTTCAGTTTTAATGAGAAAAAATATATTAATCCGTTTTATTTCTTCTTTTTTATTCACAAAGGACGCGTTCACAGACCGAACCCCGAGTTACATAGGGTAACACATGGGTAACCCGAAGCGTTCAAAGCAGAGCATATTTTAAGGAATTATCACTGGGCGACAATAGGTTTGATTTGTTGTCTTAAGCAAATATCTATAAATTCACCCTTCTCCCCCTCTTCTCCGATACCTGCAAACCAAATAATTATAGAACATCGATTTCTATAATTCTGTTTTATTAATTCTGTGTATTTTACTTCCTCTGTACCTGGTAAGTAAATAATGATGTCTTCATTGAATCATGTAAACCCGTTCATTTATATCTAGGTAGCATTAAAGAAAGTCTACATTCACAGTTCAGACTAATTGCTAACAATTGTTATGTTAGTCATACATATAGATCACACATAACATTCAACCTACCAAATTTCTGTACCTAATTAAAAATTTATGTATGAAATTTATCACTAAAATTATGTTAAAATGCTGCCTACCTTTTACTGGTTTCTACACTTGACTTTTGTACAAAACAGTATAACATCTACCAATTTGGTATTTGGAGCGTGGAATAAATTCTCAAATTGAAAAGCAAATTTTACTTGAATCATTAAATATTTGTTTTTAATTTCCCGTAACTACAGTTTTAGATCCAAAGTAGTACTAATCAAAAAGATTTTCCTCTTGCTGTTTAAAAACATGAAATTAAAAAAATACCATGTTTCCCATAGACGATAGATCACACGGCACTTCCCGTCATCCCAGCCTACCTCACATTGTATCGTACTGCCCCTGCCTATACTCGGTATCTGTTATAACGACTGTCGCCAGTCATATTATCCGAAGCACAAAAACAATTTTTGTTATTCAAAGATTTTTTTATTTAAAAAATTGCCGGAACCATTCTCTGTCACTGAGCGACACTAGTGTCGCCTACTTTATATGTTATTTTATGCCCTGGTTCAGAGAGCGATATCACGGGACTTTTTGCGAGTTACCCGTAGCGTTCAGAGCTGGAAATTACTCAGACTTCTGGTAATCCACATTACCTGAAGAATTTTGTTGGGTAAAGTGATCACGTGGTTGGGAAATCTGATTTGTTTGTTTGCTTTATAGCTAACTGCAACTGTTAACTGTTGTTCTTTATGACTCCTACTGTACACTTGAGTCCTGAACATTTGATTGGTCTACCTTTAATAGGACTATGATATAATTGCCCAACATCGGCTAGGATGGTTCCTGAAATGTTCGTACAATCAAAATGTAATGGTAGATTGGTTGACGGAAGTGTTTGATTGTAAATATACCCATAACTTTACCCAAAAGCGTTCACAGCCGTTTTAACCCAAGGGGGCCTCCGTGGCCGAGTGGTTAAGACACCATTCCGCTAATCGCTTGGGAGCGTAGGAGTCAGGTCAGCGGGTTCGACTCCCGCCAGCTCCATTGCACACACTTTGTGGAACTCCGGAATGTAACTGTCTGGTGTTGTATATTTCCTTGTGGCTATCTCGTCCCTGTATATTGACGATGACTTATAAGCGGGCACATGATGTCAAGCACACAAGTCAGATGTATGTTCTCAATAAACAAACGTATAAATTTAACCCAACTTTACCCTGAGAAAATCAGAAGACGTCATTCCCCAACTATACGAGTAACCCGCGTTTCGGTCTCTGAACGCGCTCAAAATTGGAATAATTTAGTTGCCATTTTTAGAGAAACTTCGTTAAAATTTACAAAAAATAAATAAAAATAATAATAATATCTCGGAATTTAAATATTTTTTTTTTAATTCTGAGAGTTTATGACATCCTCGGATCAATGATAACCGGTGTTAAGTAAATCTCATTGCGTTCGACAATCTGAAAAGAGTAGTTGCGAAATACAAACAGGCGGTCAGATTTTAATATAATAGATTCGTGTTTATTTTTATTTTTCTAATAATCATGGTGTAGTTTTTGGCAAAAACCTCTCATCTGTATGTAACTGATATTCATGCTTAATAATCGGTATAGATAAAAAAAATTAATTTTGCGTTTTAATTATGGCGTGAAACTCATCTACTTTCTAAACTTACCGAGACTTGTGTTATTAATGTAAGGAATTGATTCCCGCTCCTTGTAAACACATTTGAAAATTCCCGTTTTATTTCAAATATGACGTCACTTTCTCCTCAGAGAAATCTCTTTTTAATAGCATAATTCTTGTTAATTTTTTTTTCTGGCAATCAGGACGTAAATTTTAGCAGAAAGCTCACATTTGTATGTAACTGGTATTCAAGCTAATTATTAATCAGTATCGATAAAAAATATTTCAGGTTTTCATCTTAAATATTACGTCCATTATCTATCTACTTTCATTATACGTTGATATTTATGCTCCTTGTATTATTACGAATTTTTGAAAATACATGCTTTATTTATGACGTCATATTTGTCCAAGCCGAGGACGATCCTTTTCACAGTACCATGGTCCAAGCGAAATCTATTTTTAATAATATAATTAATGTTCATTTTCCTTCTAATTATAACGCAGTTTTTGACAGAAAAAGATCTTTTTAATGTAACCGATATTCATACTTCATGTGTAATAACAAATACTCCATATTTTTGTTTCAAATATCACGGAAATTCATCTTCTTTTGAATTCTTTTTAATTTTCAGTTTTCACGTGAAAATCGTTCAATTGAAAATTAATTGTTGAGGAAAACGTATTTTTCCGTGTTTTTATTTATTGGCAACGATCAAAGCCGTAGCAACGATAAATTTAAATGGTTAAATTGTATGGAAAAATGTCCATTTATTCTCTATGAAAATAATGAAATTTTTAATTATTAAAGAAAATATTTGAATAAAATAAACAAAAACCAGCCTATATTCATATGAGGGTTATAATCAACCTATATGCAAAGAAACAGGATCATTAAATGCTCCATTTTGACGCTGGCTTCAGCCTAACATTTGCACACAATCAGATTTATAATATTATTAGGATTAGCCCAGGAAAACGGCCTATCCAATGGCGTAAACAAGGAGAAAAACCCATCCAGTAGTTATTGCCCGGATATACAGACAGACACTCTCGGGAATTCTTGTTTATAATATATATGATTTCAAAAGTTTGTTGGTACATTATGTATAAACGCCTGCCACGTGCATGTATTTTAATTTAATTAAATACATAGTAACGTGACAGGCGTTTATACATATTATACCAACAAACTTTTGTCGTAGAAAAGAAAATCTACGCTTTAAGTGGGTATTTCTCATTAATCAGTGTCTCTAAAATTGTGCACGATGAGAGCTTGGGCGAAAGGGGAAAAAAGGGCTAAATTGAACTTTGTTGAAAAAACATTTTGTAAAGGTTAATATTAACATTTTTTTTTTTTTTTTTCGAACAGAATGCGGTGTTTTAAACGTGAAAGTACGAAATTTAAGAATATCTCTTCCGTTTTTCCACATTCCCAACTGTTCAGATGACGGGAAGGAAAACGGCAATTTTTTTTTAAAGTCGAATTCCCAATTTTCTGCTTCTTTATGTACGGGCTTCTGAAAGCTGGGAACTGAAAATGCGCGCGCGCCTTCGCCGATTTGTAAAAAAAAAAAAAAAAAAAAAGAAAGAAAGAAAGAAAGAAAGAAAGAAAAAAGAAGGACAGGAAAATAAATGGTTTTTTGATGAGTTTTTAATTAATATCTCGGCTAATTATCAAAAAATTTATTTAAAAAAAAAAAAAAAAAAAAAAAAAAAAAGTATCAGCATCAGGTGCATCGGGACCTGCCTTGGACTATCCTCATGCAAATTTTCAGACTTCTACGTCCGGTAAATTTCGATAGCCATTGCAGACAGACACACACACACAGACAGAGCAAAACTTTCTGTTATTACTATAGATTATGCACAGTACATCCATAGCATGGACGCCGAACCTATGGCGCGTGGCAAATTAATTTTTGGCACGGCATAGATTTAGGTTATAAATCAAAATATAGTGAAATTGCACAAAATTCTGGAATTAGATTAGTTGAGTTTGTACATAAATCACAAAAAAGGAATTTTTTTCTCCAGGTCATTACTTTCGGAAATGAATAATATGAAAAACTCGGGTAGAAAAATATAAACCTATTGTCAGATGACTTCAATTCAGCTTCCTTTCTCTTAAAAATAACTATCTGATATCAATTATTTGGCATCTAAGATGCAATAACGGAAATATTATTTTAAAAATTACTTTCTAAAATATATAACACCAAATATTACCCATATCTTTTCATCCTAAAAACAAAATTTTCAGTAATTTTGATTCATGTTTTGATCCACTAAATTTTTTGGTTGTTGGCACGTCAAGATCACGTATTTGGAAAAATTTGGCACATACACGTGAAAAGGTTTGCCGTCTCTGATCTATATATAGTTTAATTAAAAATTACATTGTTTTATTAATTAATGTCATTTACAAGTTAATGAAATTTTATGTAGATTTCTTGTTTATATTCGTGTTTCTACTCGTTAGTTGTAAAGCATAATGCATATTTTGTTCTCTTTGTTTTCAGCTAAATAAGCTACATCATCTGACAAAAAAATATCATTTTAAATGGTTTTAAGCACAAATGGAGACAAGGAAATTAATAACAATCATTCCGTATTTCTTATTACCTATTCTACAACCAACTACTATTAACCGATAGAAAATTTTCATTTAACCATTTCGTTTGTTGTTCTGTTTGCATTTCCTTCATCAGCATACCTGATTAATTACATATATTTCTAAAATAAATAATTAAGTTTAATGACGTGATATCGTGACTGATTTTTAAGCCAGTTCAATGCTAGACAAATCATGTATATCACAAATCGTGTTTGAAGGGGAAAAATAATTCTTGCTGTAATATTTGTCTCTCAAATGATTTACTATCTGTGTTATTGTCAAACAAAGAAAAACAATTAATCTCGTTGTCAATTTCAAAACAACGGAGTGAATTGCAGTAACACTTTGTTTTAAAGTAATATATTAGCTGTTTATTATAAGAAAATTTTAAAATGAGAATTAGCTAATTTAAATAAATATTGTTTTTTTTAATTAACAGCTTTGTTCCAGATTATTTAAAGTCATTATCATTTAAACAAAATAACGTATTTTTAAATATACACTCATTTAATATGTACCGGATAATGTGAGAAATTCTAGGACTGCGATAAAGAATTTACGACATGCGTGCCAGATGTGACACGTCCGAAATTTCAAACTGTTTAATGATATGCATATAAACATTTGAAAAATAACATATTGAATTTTCGAAGAAATACTTAAGTGGTAAAACATTAACACATTATTGACCGGACACGAGTTAACTCGTGTTTGTTTCACCAAGCATCATTGACTAAGGGCGTGACTTTTACATTACAGAAAATGCATTTCAACCTTTTTTTCTCGCGGGCCACAAACATATGTTTGCCACGTTAGGCGGGCCGCAACGCAGTTATAAGAGTCTAAAAAAGACTAAATAAAGTATTAAGTTAACAAAAGTAGTATAACAAATCAATATCACTAAGTTAATATTATCAGTAGAGTTGAACGTTTGTCGCAGAAGAAATATTACGAAAAATTTTAGACACCGCTATTTCCAAACAATAAACTTTTCGGTAGCAATTGCAAATATAAAAATAAGCTTCGATATTTGTTGTTTAGAAATAGTAGGTGTAAAAATTTTTTGGTGCCAATGTTTTTCTGCGACAAGCGTTCACCCTAGTTATATAAAAAGTAACACGGTATAAGTAATCAAACGTTATAATATAACAATGCGGAATTTCCAAGTTCTAAAGGAAAAAATCAGGAGATTTTCTCTAGTGTATCAGTATTTTGCTCAATGCAGAAACTTTATTTTCCTTTAATTGTAGAAATTATATAGTGCAAATTTAATTAATTTGGAATAATATTTATTAGTAATGCAGTTTAAAAAATGTACACAACACTGTAGCACTAATAGGACTACCTGTAAAAAGAACTTTTGGTTATGAAAATGATATTTGACATATTTGAACATAATTTTAAATTAATTATAAATAACAGGGCGTATATTGTCTTCCCATGAAAATATTTAAAACAACAGTGAAGATCTTAAATACTTTTTATTCGCATCTAAATTCATTTCATAAATATGGATTAATGATTATGCGTCTCGGGCCACACATAAGAGGTCGCCGGGCCGCAGGTTGAGTATGGCTGTTCTAGACTCTAGAGATCTCGAGGTATTCAGACCGAACTGTGCGGATCTCGCAGAGTTATGATTCCCTAAATCATATTTTTGTTCAACTCCAGTTGTAAAAGAAGCTATTTTTAAACGATTTTATGTGATTTCTGTGAATTAAAGGAAAACAGAAAAGAAATGTTTATATTTTCGAAGTTTCAGTTATTAAAAAATAATTATTCGTTAATGTATAAAAGTATAATTTTACAACCTAAGTATTTTTTTTAATATTTTCACATTTTTAAATAATAATAAACTTAACACTTTGTTGGCCGACAATTTTCTATGAAATCTTGATTTTAAAACAGCAGAAGCTCCGCCCTTTTCTTTAAGTCTTTCATAAAATGATTTTCTAGGTAGGTTTTTCAAGTATATGAATCAGTAAATATCATTCAATGTACCGATTCAATATAAAACGTCTTACAATCTAAATATATATGTATATATATAGCAACATAATATAAATGCATTTTATGTAAGGTAAAAGTCACGCCCCTGGTCAACGATGCTTGGTGAAACAAACACGTATTAACTCGTGGCCGGTCAATAATGTGTTAAGTAAACAGCAAAATAAGTGATCAAATGAAGCCTTCATTCTAGTGTAAAACGCAGTTGGTAAATAAAAACTGCATTTTTTCTACGATAAAATTTAGAGTTATATTTGCAGTTACAAATGTAGAATATCTCTTCTTCAGAAAACTAGAACGTATAGTGAAAACAGAAACTGAAAATTAAATCATTGGTCCATTCATTTTTATTGGATTTTATGTCAGATGATATATGAATAAGAGCTATGCTTATGCATATTCTAAGATTTAAAAAAGCTAATTTGAACATCTTGAATAAGTTGTTCTGGATCATTCGTGTTCTAGTATCAAAAGTGAGTCATTTTCAGTTATTTTCGTATATATTTTTGCAACTAGGCAACGTTTTTGGTTGTCAATGAATTTAAAAACTTTTCGTAGTATACTGATGAAATTTTTATCATTTAAAATCAATTATCTTAGTTGTGGAAGTAAATTTACAGTCAGACTTTTCACAAAAATATTACATTTTTAAGAATTTTAATAAGACACAAACAATAAAGCCCTGTTTACTTAGGGCCCTGTTACTTGTTACCGATCTTTTTTTTTTCTTTTTTTTCAAAAACAAAATAAATAATCTCAAATAATTTAATTACACAGTTTTGCCAAAAAAAAAAAAAAAGTAATTTTCATCACAAAAAGTAAGAAGCTATCTATCGCAGCGGTCCGGAAGAAAGCAATTCCGGAAAATTTCGATACATTTTCATCGATCATGAGCCGCAGACTCCAAAACAACACTCTGTTCAAATGTTGATTATGTGTCTGTTTTTTTGTCGTTCAATACCGCTCATATTTAAAAACCGATTTAGATGTGATTGATGATATGTAAAGATCTTGCATATGGCAATTTTCATACCAAGTCGCTATAAATTCATCATTGGCATTTTCGCTTTTAATATTTGATGATCCTTCCTTTCGATATTCTCCAAATTTTCTCTTAATTTTATAAATGACTAGCTGACCAGCCCGGTATTGCCCGGGCCTGAGATACAACCTTAAATGAACCCCAAATAAAAAAATACTGATAATTGGTAGTAAAAGTGCTCGTAAGAAAACATTTAAAAAGAAAGCTTTTGTTGTCCAAACCCTTTGAAATTTTTAATGGTTATAAATATAAAGGTTTTAAAGCACGTGTAAAAATTACGTCAGAAATATTGTTATCTGGTTGTAAAATAAATATGTTTTCTTCCCCAGAAAATGACCCTATTTAAAATTCTATAGAAGGGGTGAACTCCCATTTCCCTTTCCAGCCTTCAAAAAAGGCGAAAGTGCACCCCACCCTTTCCCTTTTGTTCACTCCTCTCTCAGACAAAGCAGGTGGAAGAATGGATGCTTCCTCCAGGAAAGGGGAATAAAATAGAATGAAGGAGAATTTAGAAGGAGCATTTTCTAGGGGTAAGGTTGTGAGCAGTGAAGGCCAATAGGCGAGCTATTCTTTCCCCAACCCTCTTGATTCTTCTTAATTCTATTTCCTGCTGTATTCACCCTTCAAAAAAGTTGAGGCATGCACAGTAAATATATTTATTTTACAGCCAGATAACGAAGTTGCACTGAAAAATTGAGACTTTTTTGCTTCTTGCTTTAATATATTAGATTGAGCCAACATTCAAATAGATTGGAAATCAATAAGTTGCATTTTAATTTCTTAAATTTCAGATTTATTTTTTTTTTAATCAGGAAAACTCTGCTTGTTTAAATTCGAGCACCTGGTTTAATTTCATTCTATTTTGTTCTAGTACCTCATATTAATCAAAGCCGTGCCGAAAATATTGTGTCTTTCTCGTTGGTATCGTTCGCGCATGTGCAATTGAAAATTATTTCATACAAATGCTCATTTTTCATCAAATATTTAATATATTTATATTCTAATTACACTATGTAGTCTCTACTGTATTTGGGCAAGTTTTTCTGAAAGTGGCGTTAAATTTCGTTGAAACCCATGCATGCTGTAAACAAAAAAACATGCGGAAATTTCTTGAATTTTTTAAAGAAAACTTTATATCTCCATGAACAGTGGCAGCTCGTGACTGACTTTATTTGGGGCACTATAAATACATGGTTGGAAAATTTATTATTGGCTTATTTGTTAGTAGAAAGTTCTGTCATTAAACTAAGGAAAATATTTCTTTAAAAAAAATAATGGTAAAAAAAGAATAAAACTTTCAGCCATGCATTTAGTGCCCCGAAAAGAGAGAGTCGCGAGCCGCCACTGTCCATGAATATACGTTCTATTCTTCCACAAATGAACACAAATTTTGCTCAATATCCATGCAGTCATATGCTACAGGTACAGATCATTTTAAGCATTTTATTTTACAGGGTTAATCGAATATATATTTTTGTTGTTGATGTTAAATTTGTTGTCGGTTCCTTAACTGTTCTTACTGATCAAACCTTTGATGAAAACTATGATGTAAGACATATCCGTTATATTTCTCAAGTTCCAGAAGAATGTGTCAAGTATTTTTCTAGATATCTAACAAAATGTCTAAAATCGAAATTGTCCGGTGACTTTTGATCATACAGTGTACACTGCCAAAAGAAATTGTTGATTTTACAATATAATACTGGCATCCCAGCTGCCAGTATTATACCGTAAAATTAACAGTAATAAACAGTAAAATAAGCAGTAATACGCTACCGTGCATGCGCGATCAGTAGCTCAGAGAGGGGGAGGGGTGGGGGGGGTGGGGGGCGTTGCTTCCGATACCCCCCCCCCCCCCCCAAATCTGATACAGTTATATGGAAAGAATGTTTTATTTGTGGAACTTTAGAAGTTTAAAATTTCTTTTGCGTAAAATGGGAAGGAAAAATACGCTGCTAAAAACAATTTTTGTATATACTGATTTAAAATGGTATTTTTTAAGATTCTAAGATTCATGTACCTCTCTCACAAAAACATTCCATTAAAAAAAAAAAAAAAAAAAAATGCTACGGGCAATATATCTTTATCTACGTTAGAGTGGAAAATTGCTTTCAATTTGTTTCTGCAGTTTATAATGTAAACATATAGTTAGTTACATGTGAATATTATCTGTATAATATGTATGTATTTCTCATTGAAATCAGAAATAGTACCAACTTATTAATTAAATGCAAATTTGATTTAAAAATGAAATTAATTAAAAAATAATTAAATTTAAAAGTAACGAATGTAATAGATATTCTCATTTCATGTGTCATTTTATAGCCATAGGAAACTTTTTCCTCGGGGGAACCTAGTTGGCGCCTATGTAGAAGATGTACAACATAAGACGGAAACATTCCTAAAACTTTTTTTTTCTTTTAAGGGTCCTCTCCCCTCACGCAAAAAGACTCGCTCGATAATGTTAATCCTATGGGGCATTAATTTTTTAATATCTCGTTTGCATTTCAATATTTTTAAACGATTTTTTTTCTTTTTTTTTCTTTTCGTTGGACAGTTGAGATTAATTTCTATTTCTTCCGTTCATTACTTGTTCGATTTTCTTTGCAGATTTTTTTTTTTTCTTTTTTTTACGAAGATACTTTCACTTTCGGAACCGGTTTCCGCCGGTATCAATTTTGTTTTCAAAGATGGTGCAAACTTTAGGAGGATTAAAACTGTAGTGCTGCCATCTTTTACATAACAGATAAAACAAAAACTGAACACAGACCTAAAACTGTAGTGCTGCCATCTGTTAATTAACATATTAAACAAAATTTTAAAAAACATCATTTATTGCTTGATTTTCTTTATTATCCGGGGGCTCATTTATTTCATTAAAATAAAGAAATGAATGAGTAAAAGTTGAATACACACATTAAAAACCCCTTTGTAATTTATATAAACATGATAACATTATTTCAAACTCATAGTTTTTCTTTTTTATTCTAAACAACTTCTGTACAGGATTTTTTAAAAATCTTAATAACAAATTTTCTCATTGGCATTATATAGATATATGTTTACTTTAAAATTTTGATAAGCCTAGATAAGAAAACATATCTGATTAAAAATTTATTTCGAAGAAAGTGAATTTATATCATTTATATTTCAGCCATTGACACAAAATAAAAATGTATGAGAATTTTATCTGCAATAAATTTAGCTTTCATCAATCTTTTAAACACTTCATTTTAAATAATAAACTCACTATATCTAAAACCTCTAACTGATGTGTTAGAAATATTTTCTCTGTCAATACATTTCATTTTTAATTTCATTTGGTTCAAATAATAGATATTAATTTCCAAAAACATTGATTAATAACAGCATCTAAATTATCCGCAAAATGACAGGGAAAATATTTTATCCCCCTTATTCAGATTTTTTTTTTTTTTTTTTTTTTTTTTTACTAAATATTTTTCAAAAACTTATGTAAGCAAAATCAAATTCATAACTGATAAATGAAAATTACACTTATTATCAGCTGAAATATGCCCAACACATGTATCAGTTGAAAATGTTTAACTAGACTTTTGAAAGCTTGAAAGCAAAATGTACTCTGTAAAAAAAGACAAATGTTTCTTAATCTACGAAAATATTTTATAACCACGAACGAAAATATGGAATAACATCTACCGAGTTAACCGCGATTCCGAAAAGTGTTCTTCATCTTTAGAAACCTCAGAAACCAAGGTATTTTCGAGATTTAAAGAAGCATTTTAAAAAACAAAGTTTCTTTTGCTGCCACTGATTTTCGGAAATGTTTCCGAGCAGTTTTTCTAGTGTATTAATTAGTTTTCTCAACTTGGAATATAGATTTTTGGGTTCTCAAGTAAACATTTTCATGTTCAACAAACATGTTTTACAGACAAACATGATATACTAACAGCATTAGTATTAACAATCAAATTAATATTATTTTGTTACTCTTGAATGTACAAATTCAGTTATGCAAATGAAGAAGTGTAATGGAGAATTGATAGCATCCTAAAACCGATATTTCGGTTTCAGAAAACTGATTAATACACTATAAAAACTACGCGGAAATATTACCTAAAATCAGCGGCAGCAAAATGATTTTGAAAATCTCGAAAAGAAATTAGTTTCTGAGGTTTCTATAGATAAAGAACGCTTTTTGGAATCGTGGGTAGCTCGGAAGAGGTTGTTCTCTATTTTTGTTCGTGATTATATTATATTTTCCTACATCAAGAAATATTTGTCTTTTTTTTTTTTTTTAAGCAAAGTCACATTAGACATTACGTTCTTTAAAAGTCCAAATCGATGTAATGTGGTTTGAAGTTCAAATTTCTTTTGTTATGTGTACATATACTGTACTTATACCAAGCTGCTTTTTTCTTGCACAATTATGCTGATTTTTTTTTGTAGTTACTCTTGCACAAATCCTCCGTTTATCATACAAAAATCCAAAAATTATCACATTACAGATTTTTAACAGATATTTAATTTTGTCCACTTTCACTTTTTTCATTTAGATGCCTAAACAATCATTATATGCATTTTTGGCGATCGCTCGCAAAATCAATACAGTGCAAAAAAAAAAATGTTGATTTTACAGTATAATACTGGCAACTGGGATGCCAGTATTGTACTGTAAAATCAACAATTTTTCTTTTGCAGTGAACAAAGAGAAGATGATACTTTTGCGTGGAATTCAGAACACTTTCCCTGCTCCACAACTGATTTTTCGTACTGTATTGAGCGCTCTTAAAGCTTGTTCTCAAATACAAACTTGCTACTTTATGACATATTTTTTAATTCATTTTTCTTCGGAAACGCATGAAATTGGCAGGTGTACTGATTCAGAAACTTTATAATCGAAAGACATTTTCCAGTAAAGGCAGAAGATCTTTCAGAAAATACTGTCAAAGTCGGCGTTTTGAACCCAATTCCCGACGAAGCAGCTCGAGAAGCGCAAAATACGTGTCGCCACGTGACCAGAATCGGTTTTAACCCAATAAGTAATCTATTTACCAAAAAAATAGAAAACTCATTTCGATTCCAAATTCCATCGTTAAGTCAAGCCTGCCAGTTTTATGCCTTTGCGTTTAAAAATGAACCAGAAAATGTGTCAGAAAGTTTCGCGTTGTTGAGCAGGTCTCATTTGAGAACCACCTGAAGAGGGTGTTGGTCAATGAATTCTCAAATTCCCCTCGCTAATGTTAAAACTATAGGCGCTAAATGCATTCATGTTTTTTTTTTTTTTTTTTTTAATTCTCCTCGGGAAATTAATATTTTAAACCTTTTCTTTTCCTGTGTACTCTTCTTAAAGAATGTCTCTATTTTTTTTTTTTCTTAGTTGTCAAAATATTTCTAAAACTTAATTTTATTTGAAGTGTTAAAACCTTATCGACCACAGCGCGTCAGCTTCGCTAAGATTTTAACTCGTAAAATATTAATTTAAGCATATAGTTTAGAAATATTTTGTCAACTAAAAAAAATCCTTTAAGAAGAGAACACAGAACAACAACAACACAAAAAAAAAAAAATGTTAAAAATTATTAATTTCCCGGGGAGCTATTTTTAAAATACGAATGCATTCACGCCCGTAGGTTTATTATTAGCGAGGGTAATTTGAGATTTGGCTGACCAACTTCCTTAACCAATGTAAAGAGAGCTTTATTTTATCCTACACTGCAAAAGAAAAAAAAAATGTTGTGCGGCAGCGTATTACTGCTTATTTTATTGTTTGTTACTGTTAATTTTACTGTTAATTTCACGTACACAGTAAAAAAATTTGCAGCAAAGTTTCCGGTCATTCGACCGTTTTTATAGAAAACAGTTACACAGCCGTAACTTAACAGAATTCTGACCATAATATGGACAATATTATGGTCAGAATAGTGTTAAATTACGGTTATGTAACCATTTTCTATAAAAACGGTCGAATGATCGGAAACTTTGCTGCAAATTTTTTATAGTGTAAATTCAACATTTTTTATTTCTCAGTGTAGGAAATACTGGTACAAGCAAAAGATTGTAGCGAAAAGAAAAATATCTCTGAGCCCTGAATCCGTTCTAGTATTATCTTCTACTGGGGTTGCAGTTATTAACATTGACGGCAGAAAATTGTATTCAGTTGAGACTGACAACTAATCTTAATATATTCTGTTATTCATTCGTTAGAGCATTCCTGCTCTTTATAGAAAGTGTGTCCATCTTGCGTATTGGACATTTTCAATAAAGATTTTGTTCTAATAGGAAGAATGCGACTGAAAACAGTTAAAAGGAGGCTAAAAACCTGTCTCCCAAGAGTCTTGTTTGTCTTATTTTATTTGTACTATTCGACAGGTTTTTGAGAAAAAAAGTAATAGCCTACTAGACGTGTGAAACTTTTAATTGTGTTTACTGGGTGTGTCTTCTTTTAATACAAATTTCAGATTATTTCCAATAATTTTCTTTTCTTTATTTATATCATTTGTAATGCATCTTTACAACATATTAGGTTGTTCGGAAAGTTCTTTTCGTTTGAGAAAGTTGGTTCGTACCGGAAAATTCTGTCATTTAATTATTAGACATTAATTTCGATAGCTAATGTCTAATAATTGACGGGCAGAATTTTCCGGTAAGAGTTGGTTTTCCAAAACGGAAGAAACTTTCCGAACAACCCAATAGCTCCAACAAGTTCATTTTTACTTTTAAATTTGTCCGGTTTCAATTTTCAGATTTTTTTTCTTTCTACTTGGCTCCCGCAAGTGTCTCGACATAAAAGGGACGTAGCAAAGGACCATCACGCGAAACGCCGCGAAGATATGGAATAAAGGAAGAAACATATAATCATATAACAGGAAGAAAGAAAAAAATATATGAAAATTGAACCCGGACAAATTTAAAAGGAAAAATGACTATCCACGAACCCCTGCGGCTTCGAGCTCTATGTTCGACTTGATCCGGCTTGATGCGGGAATGCTACATAGTTCACTTTTCCCATACTTTGCATGTAGAAACGAGATTGAAATATGGTTATAATCAATTTGCAAAGAAATTTCTATCTTACAAATCTTTAAAATTAAAGGGGGTCAATAACTACGATTTTGCATGTTTTTACAAAATTCAAAAACTCTTTTGAACTTTAAGCTATAAACAAAAAATACAAAAGATCTAAAATCCACACACTTTTTTTCCACTGAAATATCAGTCAAAATGACAGTTTTTGAAAATATATATCCCATGAAGGGAAAATGGTAACAGTATACATTTTTATATATCTTAATACTACTTCCAAACAAGTCCAGAAAAAGAAAAAAGCATTATATTCTCTCAGTGTAAGATGTTACCTTCGGAACAGAATATTATTTATTCGACAAATTTGTGTTTGTAAAATATTGCCTGCCCTGGCATTAATATCCTTTCTGTATCTTAACTTTGATTGTGGATTTTATTAAGGCAGTTCTCAAAAAATATATATTTCCCCGCTCAACAACGTGAAACTTTCTGACTCATTTTTAACCCCTTGCCTGTGACGCCCGAACTCAGTTCGGGTGACGCAAATGCGCCAATTTTGGGAAAACCGATCTGAGTTTGGGCAAGAGATCTGTGTTTAAATTAAGTGAAACCCGAACTTAACTTGCGAAAAATTTATATACCTGCCTCGGCAGGTATATAAATTTTGACTTGCCTGTGACGCCCGAATTGAGTTCGGGCGTCACAGGCAAGAGGTTAGAGGGAGAAAAATTCCATTTTTAGCACGTTTTTCTCAAACATATTCCACAGGCAAGAGGTTAGAGGGAGAAAAATTCCATTTTCAGCACGTTTTTCTCAAACATATTCCACAGGCAAGGGGTTAAACATAAAAGCGTGATCTTGCAAGCATGATTATTGAAATGATTTTAAATTGAACAGTTTTTTGGGGGTTTTTTTCTCATTTTCCGACGAATTAATTACATCTTGAGTTATTGTTGTCTTAGTTATTTTCTTTTCCTGCGCTGTAGCGTCCAGAAATTTGGTTCAAAACTTTACCTTCTGCAAAATTTTTTGAAAAGTCTTCAACTTTTAACGAGAAATAGAAAAAAATAAGTTCGATTATATAGTTTCTTAATAAAAGCACCTGCTAATTTGATACGTTTACGAACAAAAATGAATCAAAAAATGTGTCAAAAAGTAGCCAGTTTAGATTTGAGAACAGACTTAAACACTTAAATTAATATAACAGATTGTGAGAAATCTCGTTATTCTGTATTCCTAGATAGTGAAAATTTCTTTGGTAACTTTATTTTAACAGACAGATCTTACATGAAAGAAACCCATTTTAAAAGCAATTGCAATGTACAGACAATTTCTGTCTCTAACATTAATGGTAGAAAAATTCTCAAAAAAAAATTCTATTTATTAAAAAACAAATCATGAATTTGTGAAGTTATAACTATTTCAATTTTTAGTAAATAAAAGATGTCAGATCTTTGATACAGATTTTAACTGTCCTCACCAATTTTCAGAAAGCGTGTAAATTGATCTCTAATTTCTTCTTTTATCATTAAAAATGAAATAAATAATTAACAAGTATAATAAGTATTTAATAACATAACATTACATAAGCGACTTTTTAAAATTACATTTAAACAACGAGAAAAGTACATAAAACAACATTTCAATGAGTAATCAACAAAAATATTTTCTTAATCACAAAAAATAGATTTCCAGAGATTTGAATCGAGATTAAACAACATTAGAACAGTTTTATAACATTGATAGTGAAGTTTTAAACTATAACTGACAAATCAACATTTTCTATAACCATTAAATAATCATTTTTTTTCCAATATCATAAGTAAATTTCTGTGAGTCGAAGCCCTTGATCGGCGTTCAGTGCAAATAAATATGGTGAAT
The DNA here is from genome assembly GCA_963931845.1 of Maratus michaelseni. Lineage (NCBI taxonomy): Eukaryota > Metazoa > Arthropoda > Arachnida > Araneae > Salticidae > Maratus > Maratus michaelseni. Next base: position 149,156,641 of record OZ007592.1, read on the forward strand.
AAAACTTTTCCAAATGTATATCGCTTCGTTTTTTACTCTTGAGTTATGTAAAATTTGATAGACTTACATTTCATATGTTCTCAATTACACCTTAAAGTCGCTTTAAGAAGTTCGTCACTTTTGGCAATTATATGAAAATAATTTGAATCATTTAAATTCCATTTTTTTTTTCATGCAGGGTATCTGTAATAAATCTTTTCTTAACATAACAACAACATGTAAATATTAACAGTGCAACAACATATAAATATTAATAGAGAGCTGTGCAGCAAACGATAATAGATTTGAATGACAATGGTCTCGTGTCTCTGTCGTATTTTACAGAACAGACAAAGATTAGCACTTCAGTTGCAGTTCATCTTCATTTTATGGGGAAGCGTGCTTTTACTGATTTTATAATATATTTGAATGACAGAGGTCTTGTGTGTCTCTGTCGTGTTTTACAGAACCGATAAAGATTAGCACTTCAGATGCAGTTCATCATCAGTTTATGGGGTGCTTATACTGATTTTATCTTGAAAATATCAACGTGTGATGGCAACATTCACACTTCCTAGTTCTAATGCACTGATTATTTAGTAACACTAAATTAGTTTATATCCATCCTGGATGTTTATAAATGGTTTCTAAAAAATAAATTACCTGGCATCGAAAATAATAATAATCTGCAGGCAAAAAAAATCAATACGGTATATCACTACCTGACTTGGATGGTGGCTTTATTGAAATAAACTAAAAATCCACAGCATACTTTGAAATACCACGGAAAGGTATTTCATAATCCGTCGACAACAAACTTGAGTTTTGGAGAAACACAGCAGATGAACAAGAATTGACAGCAGCCGAACACAATGCTAGCAAATGATAAATGTAAATTGTTCTTTGTGCTATGATGAATAAATGTTATCTAAAAATCCAACGTAAAAATAGCATAAACCACAGTAAGTGCCTGTATATAGCTGTTTCGAAGTTTCTAGAACACCATCTTCAGTGCAAAAATAAAAAGAGAGTAACAACACCAGAAGCAGCGCGTGCGCTTATTGCAGAGTGGCAACTGTGAAACAGCTACATGCTGGTTTATTCTAATGACTAATACTTTTTTACATTGGTTTTTAGACACTATTTATTTATAAATGTTGACATTTTCATTTACTCAAGTAAAAATAATAACAATTATAAGCGTAGAGATTTCCTTAATCCTAGAAAGTAATTTTTAATTAACGTTCTCCCTCGGTACAATTAAAATACATTAACGATATTGTAGTGCTCTTAATTTGCAAAGAATACATTTTAATCTTACGGATTTTTTTAATTTTATATATTACGAGAATATTATGAATATTTCAATATTTCAAAACGTAAAACAACACGTATTAAAACATATCGCTTTTGTCGGAAAAAGTATGTTACGTGATTTTTTTTTCTTTTACAGAGAAAAATACAAGCAATGTTCTACTTAATATTAGTTTTATTAAACAAGAAAATTATGTTGCTAACTTTATTGTTAGAAAAATTCAATTATATATCGGAGTCTTTAAAAAGTCGTATTTATCTTTCACCAAAAGTGAATAAACAAAAAAAAAAAAAGAAAATATTGCAGATATTTTTCTTATTATCATGTTTTCGAAGATAAAAATTAGAAATTAGTTAAATTATATACTGCAACTGTGAAGAATAAAAAAGTGACTATTTTTACATTTAAAAATGTAGTATTGTATCTGTAATAACATTTCATATGTCCTGTTTTCATGTTAATCCTTTCTGCATTACATTTAAACTTGCAAGTTATTGCGGCAAACAAAAAATTGTGCCATAAGTAGTTCATTATGGACTTTAAAATATCCTACAAAATATTTTACTAAAAACAAGATATCGTTCAATGCATGCTAAAACATATAATGTCAGTAATTTCCGAATGCTTTATATAAAAAATTTCATTGCAGATTTTTTTTTTTCAATCATTCAATGTACCATATATATTCTTAACAAATTTCCCTTAATATGCTGTAAATTATGCACAAAAAATTCGCATAACAATATTATATGTTAAGTTCTTTTTTCTTGGTGTAGCATTTGATCGCACCAGTAATTAGAAAAGAAGTCAAAACTTTTAAATTTCATCCGAATGAATTCATTTAAAAATTAAACGTAAGCTTAGTTTGGTCTTTAGTGCTTAAAATAATCGGAAAGCACATTATGATTTTTAATTGTACCTGGCCTTATTTTATAAGAGTGAAAACCCTAACCTAGGGTATATAATATCAGTTCAAAACTTGATCCTTGTATCATTGTTTTGACCCAAATGTTAAGTGAAATAAATTTCACATGCATTGTTAACATTTAGTTTGGCATCTTATTAGTTTTAAAACCTTTTCAGTTTATCGTATTCGTCTGTGGGAGAACTTTCCTGGAAATTTCCTTCAAGTCTCTTATAAACCGCTGTTGGACTTTCATCTAAAAAAAAAATTACAAAAAAAGACATATAATGCAAATTAAAATATAACAAAACTATTAAAAAAGTGTTCATTATGAATAATAATTTAGAATAGCAAACAGAAAAACTCTCACTAATTGAAGATCAGCATTTTCATTTTATTGTGCGAATAAATATTAGTTCTCAAATAAGAAAAAAATATCCTATACAATAGAAGTTTTGTCATCTATATTAAACTAAATGTTTTTAATGTGTCTTTGGATGAAATTTATAAATTTAACTTCAGTTTCCTTCCACTGCCTACAGATTTTTTTTAAAGTACAATTTTTAATGCATTTATTATATTGTTTTCAATATATAAGTAACTTTTTAAAAATCTGAAATTTATCTACATTTAACTATATAGTTGGTTTTCTAATGGAATCGAGCTTCAAACGGAAATTTTCATGATAGTAGTGAAAATAATGTGATAGAATTGGTGAAGTACTTGCTAAGGCGAAAATAAGTGTGAGTAAGTTTTTTTTTTTTAATACCTTCTGACTCCGTCATAGCAAATTTCACAGTACGTGAACAAGTTAGAAAATATTAAATGTCTTATATTCTTATATACTTTGTCTTATATACTTTGTCTTCTAATTTCTGAATAAATGGCATGATCATTAAGCAATAATATAACATTGCTTAAAATTTGACTATGTCATTCTGTAAAACCAATAAGTGATAAGAAGATCTGATTATGCATATAATTCAACACATCAGATTTACTTAAAACGTCTGTATTCAGTGGCGCAAGACAGGGGAGTTCAGGGGGCGCGATTCTCCCAATTGCAAAATTTTCAGTGGTACCAAAAATTCTTGCTATTGAAAATTGAAGCATAAAAAATTCTGGCAGCGGCTAAGGTAAGATTATTAGGGAGTAGCGGCTAAGGAGGGATTACGAAATATTTTGAATTGCCTTTGTGTATCAGTGCACTCATATATACTCAAACCTGCACATTACCAGCCCCGTCCTTTACCGTCAAATACAGATTTATTGCTTGGAGCGTCGCCTAACATCTGGATCTGATTAAAAATATGAAATTTACTCTCATAGATTAAAAAAAAACTTACTTTTAAATCTCGAAGCCTTCATTTACTTTTTTTTTTAATAACATACATTTTTCTAAGTTACGTTATTATTCGTTAATTGATTTTTTTTTTTTTTTACTATTAAATATGGCACCTTCTTTCGTTAAAAGTGATACTTTTAAGACTGAAATTCCTTGATCAAAAAGACATGTGAATCATTGAAACACGAATCCATTCATGGCATATTTCAAATGGAATTTCTTTGTCAATATTTATTTATGGCATCGAAATTTTAACTGTCGAACGACATCTTACAACTACATATGAAATATCAAGTAGCGATTTACATTGTGACCGTACAAAGTCTTCATAAAAAGTTTTTTCTTCCTATCTGTGGTTTATTTACCATTTGAACCATTTCCACTAGAATACTGAACAATGATTAGGAGAAAGTCATATACCTCAGTCCTATTTTGACATTTTGATTTTTCATTTAATTAAAATATGTAAATAATGGCATACAAAGCTATTTTCTTATTATTTATGATGTTCTGCTTTCCTCATAATTTTCTTGAATTCTGATATTAGCCCTATCATACTTTTGTTTTAATTAAAAGAATAGTAATTTTAGAACCAAGGTACAACACCCATGTTGTACCTTGGCCCTAGGCATGTTGTACCACGCATCATGCATCATTTTTCTATGAAAAATTTAAAAATAATAATAACAAAGCTTTTTTTATAATGCATTTGAAATAAATTTTAAAAGTATATTTAATAACAGATGTGTCATAGATTCCTATTTAAAGTTGTTTTCAAATAATACAAAACAGAAGGTGTAATTAGAGGGAGGTGGGGGATAATTCCAACCACAATAGACATCAGTTGCATTTTAACTGTTTTATTGTATGTTATATATTTTTTTTATACTTGTTTTATCACGATGCAAAACCCTCAAAAAACAGTTGCATAAATAAGTTATGATTATTTTTCAAAAACTGATACTATACCAAGAAATACATAAAGAATTATTCTGTCTCTTTCAATAAGACTAGGTTCTGACAAAATGCTAATGATTTGGTCCTAATTAGCTGAAAAACACATCATTTTCCTCAAATGTGAAACCTACTCCAATGCTATTAAAATGTTTCAATGACATAACAATAATCTCTTCTTCACTATTGTTATCATCTATGCATATTTTCAGTACACGTGTACATATGATATATCAAGTTAAGTTTTGAATTCCACCCATTAATGATACAAGGACAAATTTTCCTCGAATAACATTTTCATTTGTTGGCCTTTTTAACAGAATAATATGTAATTGTACTGTCCTTTGGACCGATTCAAGGTACAACACTGTTGAAAGGTTCTAGGTACAACACTTGGTAACTTGAAAAATAATGACTTCTCACCATTTTCTAGTTTGGCTTAACACGAAAGACAAATAACTGTTGACAACGAGATATAATGGAAAGTTGCAGCTTTAAAAAAGTCACTTTTTGATGATCAAATCTTTTTTTTACAATTCCTTGCAACATGTGCTGACTATATTGAAGAGATCAACTGTTAAGTGACATCTAGTGGCATACCTCAAAACTACATTGATTTGTTTTATACAAATCCAATAGATAAAGCTAAAAACTGTATAGGTTCAAGGTACATATATGTTCAAGGTACAACACTTTTCCTTACTATAAAAAGAAAGTTCGAAACTTTAAGACAGCAGTTCTAAAGATATTTGAAGTGCACAGTTTTTCTGTCTTATTATTTTAGGCAAGAAAGGTTGAATGTACAAACATTTTGTAAGCTTCGCATCAATTTGAATTTTAAGGTTATCTGACAGTTTATATATGATAAGATAGTGATTTAAAATTCTTTTTTTTTCAAAGTACAGGTAATTTGCATGCTAATTATGATGGCATATATTCCAGTTAAAAAGAAAGAAAGAAACTATCCGTAGCTCCGTTACTTCCAGGAATTCCCGTGTCTGGTATATCAATGTCAGAAGATACATGCTAGAAAGTGATAATTGACTTCAAAACTGAATTATGTTTTGATTGACGTTTATACAAGCAAGATTAGGGTGATTCTATGAGAGAGTGCCGACATATGGGTAATAAAATTTGATTGGTTCGAAACAAGTTTGGACAAAAACTTATCACCAAACTAATGTTTGTTGATTTGTTTCGCTCTCTAATTGAACTCATCCCGGTGAGTACCACCAAGTTCTAGAATGTAGGCTTCTACAGTTTGCACAAAAACTTCAATATGAGTACGCGTCCTATGCATATGTCGTCACTCTTATATAGACACTCTAGCATCAGTTATAAGGTTTTAAAATCACGTAGCACTACTCTGTCATATATATAAATTGGAGCTACGGGTGGCATTTTCAGATCCGTAAGTTATGATTTACAATAGTGTAAATCACTTACAGCAGCACTTAAGCATCAATACGACGATGCACAATCAACACAATCCATAAAAGCAAGCGTGTCACAATACTCACTTTCATAAAACAGCATTAACTAAACAATATACCTTAGTAATCATGAATGGCATTATTAATTAGAATAATATTAAATTTATGCAATTTTATAAGTATGAGTTTGTATAACTGATTATCGCAATCATGGACACAATATTCACATATTCACTCAAAAGCAGTCATAAACATATGACAAATATACCATAAAGATAGTATTACAGTCATTTACAGTACACAACATTAGGTAATCGCATTCTATCCTACTTTTGTAGGCAACTAGCTCTCTATTTTCTAAAAGGAATACAGTTTTAGAGTCGATTATCTGAAGACTCTATTCTGTCGATACCGAAGACTCATCATGATATTCAACAACTCTCTTAGATTTCCTTTGTAAGTGTAAATAGCTTCAAAATTAAACATTTAATCAACTAATTAACTAATTCAATACATATCAAGAATATGAAAACAATAATGATTTTTATTTATTATATTCTTAGTTTCTGACTCAGGTTTTGTTTTAATTTTTTTCTTTCCATTAATATTTCAACAGCTAAAACAAGGGATGCAATAAAAAGACCAGATATTAAAATAATAAACGCTCCAGATACATCAACAAGCGTTAAAGGTCTGAGAATATCTGTTTCAGTAGGCTTAACAGATAAAAGTAAAGAAGCTTTAAACCAATAATCGTTAAGAATCTTGCTGTACAATCCAGAAGCCGTTATTCTGTGAATAATCTTATCTAATTTGGTTTTTAAAAAGAAACTTTTTCTTACAGCGATTGATTCCATAACAAAGAAAAAGTAATCATTAGCTTTGAAAAAATCGTCTCCTGAAAAATATAAACCCGTTGCTTTCTCAACAAATGCCAACTCTGAATTCGACAAGTTCAAATAGAGTTCAAGACTTCCCAATCCATTTGGATTTTTGCTAATTCCCTCTGCAATGATTCTTGCTGATTCGTCTTCGGATTCTAGGAGCAGTTTTTGAAAAGGACTAGATTCTCTTATCATAACTCTGTACCTTTCATTTTTCACCAGACTAGCCAGCTCTGGAATATCTTTCACGATTTTAACAGTTGGAAATGTCAGAAAAGATAAAAGAAGTGAAAGATAGCAGTAGGTTATAAGCATTCCTCCAAGTATCCAGATAAACATCAGTGATTTTTCACGACAGCTTTTGCGTCTGAAAGATACTGATTGACGAAAGAGAATTGCCATAACATCAAAAAATATATCTGAATATGTTGTTTTCTTTCGCAGAAATAAGTATAGAACTGCATTCATTGTCAAGACTGACACCAACAGCATAACCCATACCTGGAGTTTAAACGGATGAAGAATAGCTGCGATTTCAGGATCCTTTTTCAATTTTCTTGTCACAAAAGTAACGCTGTCAGTATGATGAGGATATGTGAAATCTACTATTTTCCATCTCTCTTCAGTGATAACCATGTTCATAACTACAAGATCTGCTTCACCACGCTGTATCATTCCTATAGAGCCGGTCCATGTACCATTCGGTAAAGGATTTCCTCCACCAGCTGTTGCATCGGTAGAGATTAAATCATAAGGTAAATCCAACCCTTTCGATAAAAAGTCGCAGAAATAGACAAACAATAAATTAATTCTTTTAAGAAATTCTCTTTGCTCAAGAGGAATTTTGTTTGAGATATTGCCGTATGGCACAATAATTTTCAATGTTCTTTGTAATTCCATTACAGATTTTTTAAAGAAATTCTTTAAAATGTTATATTTTCCTATTCATTGACATTGTACATTTAAAAATAACATATTTTAAGAAAATTTCAGAGCACTTTCTCTTTTTGAGGACCATAGATTGACAACAAATTTGTTATAATAGAATAAACTCATTCACAACATTTCACAGTATCTTTTTAAGATCTGTTTACTTCAAAATAATTTATTCATTCTTACTGAATGTATTTCTTTACCAGCATTACCAGCATTAACTACATTTATTTAAATTCTTAATTACTTGCATGCACATGTCGTCTGTTACTGTATTGACCCGTATATGAAAAAAATGTATATTTTAATTTTCTTAATTTCTCTCAGCTAGTCATCAGAAAGTATCGCTGCAACTGGTTTATTCTAAAAGTAATCCTAACGAATTCTAAATTCTACGCCATATAAATCTGAAATATACATGGTAATATCCCAGCTTTTGCTCATATTTTCGATAAAAGTATTACACTAAGTGAAGCACTGGTAACTAAAAACAATTTAACGTCGGATATTTTTAATGTACTATGGTGATAAAAAATGTATACTAATGATAGAATGCTATAAAATAGAAAATAGCGCTTCGGAAAAATATCATTTTAAACTAAGATACAGCACAAAAATTATTTTATACATTTAATGTATGACCGGTTTCGTTGTACCATACCCATAAATTTATTGTGGTAAATTCGAAGTTTTGTTACAGCTAATGAATCAGGCGGTAAAAAGAATTATTTTTCCAAAATGAAATAAGCATCTTTTGATAAAGCCCCATTGACCAAATGATTTAAAATGGCTTCAACTTCGATTCTATTACCTGGCTCATGCATGTAATTTGTCAAAATATCTTTGCTCGAATTTCTGAATTTTATTGGAAAAAATCCTTTTAAGGTATTTTTCTTGTAAGTGGCACTTTGAATTCTGCTTTCAAAATATTTATCAGTAATGTATTTAGCAATTGGAAAAAAATATCCTCCGATAATGGAAAAAACATTTTTTGGGGGAGGGGGGGGGGATCAATGGATTTTCTGAAATGAAGATAATGATTTTTGTATACTTATCGTTTGATGGGCTTTATATGATAAGTACCTTTTATAATGTAATTATACACAAAAGAAAGATTTTGTAGAACTTTTAAAATAAAGTTAATTTCAAAGTGTATCTTAACTATATACTCTGAATAATCTATAAACAAGCTTCATTTTGAAATTTTCAGAGCAGTCAGTTACAAATCACACCCATTGAAAATATATATATAAGTAGATAATAAATAGGGGTTCTGCGCCAGCGGTGGATGCGGTGGTGACCTCTGAAGGTGAAGTTCAAGGTTACCGGAAGTGGCAGGTGTGGACACCGGAAGTCGCAGGTAGGGATAACAGGCATGTTGAGACAGGAAGTGAACAGGAAGTGTAGATAGGAAGTTTAACCGGAAATGTGACAGGAAGTGAATGCGATAAGGGAGAGAGGGGGAGGATTTATTTTTGTGGGGGGCTTAATTTTTTTTGTTGGTTTTAATCCTTCTAGTCGAGTGGAGTTGAGTTGTAGGAATCCTGCTATCAGAATGAATTTAGTTTGAAAGTAATATTAGCAAAATGTTCGATTTTTTTTTTTTTTTTTTCCCACCTGAAATAAAAATTTTATTTGCTAACTAACACCTAATATAAAAATGGAAATCTTTCTGACTTTGTTTTACTTTATAAAAGTTTAACGTGAAATTTATTTTTAGACTGGAAACGCGACAAGAAATAAGATCGGAAACGGGATTAGACATGCTTTTTCCAAAAAGGGTTTTCAGGAAGCAGTAAACATGTTTTAGGAACATGTTTGGGAGCTTGTTGGAACAGGACAGGTGGTTTGTGAGACCGGAAGTAATTAAGATGAGAGAGATAACGAAGGTGCATGATTAGACATATAGATTTTGTTCTTTGTAGAGGGTGAAATTTTGTTTTATTTTTTATTTAAAGTGTTTTCTTTTTTTTTTTAATTTATTTAAAGCGTTTCAAATTATTTTTTATATTATTTTTTTTTTTTGTAGTGGTTTACGTATTATTTTAATTTTTAGTGACATTAGAACCTGCAATTTTCTGTATCACACATGTCTTATCTTAGGTTACCAAGGACGTGTGTGTGTGTTGTTATCTCTTTAAATGCGAGAGATGGGGACTTCCGACCTGCGTTGAGATATCTTTATCATAGTTTTAATGAACTGCAGGAAATTGTCTTTAGCTATTGAGTAATTCGCGAGTTTTGGTTTAATATGAATGCTATTACATCTGTTTGTTTAATTTACAAGCACATTTCTCTTACAACATTCTGTCAACAGATCATTTCCATATTCGAAATAATAATTTAGAAGGAAAATTTTTATATGAAAATACTATGAAATGTCATTTATAGAGATTGACAAAAATAGCATGCTTGATTCTTTCTTGTATTAACCTTATAATCATTTATTTTAGAAATATAGGTTTATAGTTTTGTTACGAAAAATAACGTGTTTACATATTTTAAAAACGAAAGCAAAGTGTTTTTTACAAATGTAACTATAAGCTATACACCCACGCATTTGTGTTATTGAATTAAATTACAATGCTTAATATTGTATTCACTGTACTATTTTCCTGCAAAAGCCGTTTCACAAACTTGTGTACTGAAATTAATGTGGCATTTTTAGGGAAAAAATTAATTCAAGTCTTTGTGACTAATCTTTCAAAGGAAAAAAAGATTTGTCATACTTTCTCTTACATTATATCTTCCATTTTTAAGTTTACAAATTTGTGGAGTAACTTAAATAATCGTTTTTATGCTAATTAAACAATATATTTTTTAATTATATGTTTTTTTTTTTTAATTAACTTGTAATAGCTTCTTTTTTTTCTTTTTCTTTTTCTTAAAAGGGTACTGTAGAATAACTTATGTCACAAATACTACATCCTTCTTTAGTTAAATATGTTTCACTTAAGACATGACAAAGTGTCTTAGAAACATTTCATTTTGGAGTTAAGTGATTAAACAAGAAAAATATTATTTATAAAAACACAACACATAAGACCAGTGACTGAGAGGTTCTGGTTTTAAAGCTGATAGATGGAAGGTGTTAGGTTTAAACCTCTCTCACGGTCGTCGACCTAACCGTTCGAAGTTTTCTTCGAAACTTGTCAATATGGGTAAGAACACCTTAGAAAGACCTACATGGAGACACTTATCCCTAACGCAGATAATCAACCCTATATTTAACCAACCAGTCACAACACGCAAGACATAATCATTACATTCAGTTAAGAAGTGATTTGACGTGCAAAATTTGATTTATAAAAACATACAATATGATATATCACATTAAACATACAATTTGAACGATTTTTTCCCTTTCATATGAAAAAATTTTAACAAGAATTTAGTGACTATTTATCTTATTAAAGAGAGCGGTTATTTTGTTTAGAGTTATACGATTAAAATAAATTTTCAATAGATTTGACTTTATACAAGCAACATTTAAAAAAAGAGAATGGAATCTAGTGTTTATAAATTAACGTATTTCAATTTTACAAATACTTCACACACCCCTCTTTTTCCCCTATTTTGGTAGACTTTATACACATAAGACATAAAAGATGTTTTAGAATACATCATTTAGAAATTAAGCAACTTGATAAGTAAAATAATTATTTATAAAAGCAATAGATACGAAAGTAATAAATATTTCTACTTACAAATGTACGAACTTCTGATAGGTAAGACCTTCTCAATCATTGTGCAAGAATTAAGTGGTGGTTGAGCTTATAACATTATAGGATGAAATAATCACGTGACGTATTTTTAAACCAATAAAATATTAGTATTTTAAACCAATAAAATGTTAGTATTTTTACACGAGCGCCCTCTATCATTATATAAATTTCAATGAAATGAGTTCATAACATTATACTGTCCCTTCTCATCGGTGTAATAGGTTGCATTTTTCGTTTAAGTTAGTTTTTTTTTTCATTTAAGCTATTATGGAATGAGTTATGAATTCTTATGTTAATGATCTAACCAACTTGAAGTGTCAACCCTCATCATCAGAATTAAATATTCAAGAGATGGATTCTACAATTTTATCCAAAGAAGGACCCGTTTCGAAGTATGGCGTGAAACCCACCTCATCAGGACTAAAGAAAGAGTTTGTGTGTTTTACTTGTAACAAAGATTTTTTCCGAAAGGATCATTTAAAACAACATTTGATGACCCATTCAGGAGAAAAACCTTTTGTGTGTGTCATCTGTCGAAAAGCTTTCTCTAGAAAAGCTCTTTTGAATCGCCATAAATTGTCTCATTTAAAAGAACCTACACAACATAAGTGTGGTGATTGCAACGAACTGTTTTCAAGAAAGTACGACTTATTGAAACATGAAAAGATTCACAAATCACCCAAACAATATAAGTGTATTAAATGCAATGAACTGTTTTCGAGAAAGTACGACTTATTGAAACATAAGAAGATCCATAAGCCCCGAAAGCAGTATAAATGCATCCAGTGTAGTGGAATATTTAATCGGAAATATGATTTATCACGTCATATAGACACCGCGCACAAAGTACTACCCAAAGTTGTCAAATCGACATCTTTAAAAGATTCGTTATATGAAAAAGTGAAGCATTTTAAAAGACAAAATGCTTTAAATGTATTTACTAAAACTGTAATAAATTCTAATGAGGAGAATGATCAAGATTTTCACACGTTTTTTAACAGTATTCGGTCGGACGTTTTGAATGAATTAAATTATCAGATAGAAGTAAAAAGGTCAATGAAATGGTATGCAACTGCAAAAGTTGTTGTAAGCCGCCAAACACCGGACGGTGATATAGATACTATCACCCCATATTTTCATTCAAGAACTGTACTGGAATTGACGAATCAAAACATACCTGTACATGTTGAGGATGCCTTTACGAAAATTATTAACTCTTTTGAGAAATTCACTCAACAAGGATCTAATTGGGCATTGCAACAAATATTAAATCTAGAACTGTCTACAGCTAAATATAGAATGGTTTAAAATGTGTGGACTAGTTTTCAAACATGTATATTCATGTTTTTGCTATTGTAGTTATTGAAAATGATAAATAAATAGTCTTTGACTAAAAAATCATAAGTTTTTTATTATTTTCATGGTAACTATTTTATATAAATTACTTATAACAGTTTGTCAATGCTACATAAACTACTGTTTAACATTTTGAATGTCTTAAACAAAATGGGAATGAATTTGTTGAAATTATGTAAAACATGATGAAATAAATGTGATGTATTTATTATATGTTACTTAAACTACAAGAGAATGATTGGAAATGTGTTATTTTAAATCTATGATACTTTTAATCACTAACAAGGTAAGACGTGACGTTATGAATCATCGATGGGTTTTCCTTTGAATATGTATTAATCTTACTTATTGATAAGAAAGTTGGAAAAATAGACTTAACACATTGTTAAAGGTTTTGGAAAAATGTATAGTTGGTTAAAAATTTTAGAAAATTTAACATAAAGTAACAAATTTTAGAAAATAAACGTTTCGATAAATAAAAAAATTACATTTTGGTAAACTTTACACTTAGACAATATTTTAAACTAAGGAAAAATTAGACTTAACGCATTGTTACAGTTTCTTTGAAAAATATCTAGTTGGTTATAAATTTTAGAAAATTCGACCTAACGAAATTAACACACTTAAAAATATCTAGGTTATACATTTTATAAAATAAGCAACAAATACACATTTCGATACATTGACAAAAGAAAATAATTAAGTTTAAGTAAACTTTACACTTAGACAATATTTCAAACTAAGAAAAATAATAAATTTACACTTATACAATATTTTAAACTAAGAAAAATAATAACTTTACACTTATACAATATTTTAAACTAAGGAAAATTAATAACTTTAAACATCAGACTTAACACATTGTTAAAGTTTTTTGAAAATAACACGACATTTTCAAAGCAGTGGAAATAGTATACCTGTAAAAAAATTCAACTTAGTGGAATTTAATATTGAAATTTTTTAACCGCACTCATTTAAAAAATAAAACTTTATAAAATATTCACTTTTTTTAAATAAGCAACTGTTAAACATTTTGAATGTCTTAGACAAAGTGTGAATAAATTTGTTGAAATTATGTAAAACATGAAAAATTTCATAACTTTTAAAGGAAATTTTATTTTTGGTGAAATAAACTCGAGCTATTTATTGTATGTAACTTAAACTACTATAGAGAATCGATTGAAAATGTGTTACTTTTAAGCACTCACAAGATAAGACACGATGTTAGGAATTATAGATGTGTTTTTCCCCCACAATTGACGTCACTTGTAGCATATTTACTGATCAAGTCATAAAATCATAGTTCAGGGTATGTTTATGAGCACGGCGTTTAGTTGAGATTTAAGATATTTGAGAAATATAAACTACAACTTTGACTACTTTTTGAAATTTCCCCCTACATAAGAAAAAGGACATAGGAAAATAAAATGAAAAGTTGTCTTTGAATGGAATCGAACCATTATCTTTTCACTTAACAGCTGAATGCGTTGACAATTACATCACAAAGGCACTGATAACAACTGGTTGAATATATTGGGTTTCTTTTTTAAGGTTAAATTCATTTAATATTCAAGTTATTTCTTAATGATACACTTAAAAACAATAAATTAAATTAGCATTCAAAAAACAAACGATCACATTATTGTGTAAAAAAATCAAATGTTTTGAAAGTCACGAGTTAAAATTGTGGAGGGTGCGATAACTTGGAAGTGCATTGCAGAAGGGGAGTTAAATTTTTGAAGAAGTTTAATCTTAGAAGACTAGAGTAAAATTTGAAATGACTTAGAATTTAATTAGAATTTAGATGTGAACCTTTTAAAATGAAATAATAGTTTTTTTTTGTATCGCCCTCTATCGGTGGGTAATGGAATTAAGAGATAATTAAAAGTTTTAACTTGGATTCGAACCCACAACAAAAATTATTTTACGGTTTGATAATTTAGGGTAGGTTTAACTAAGAAAACCATGATAATATAGTATTTAGAGATGTTTTAAGATATTCGATAAAGGAAATCATCTAAATTTTCAATTTAATTGAATGGTTTACTGCTTAAAGTACTACAAAATGAATAGAACCCGATACATAGTTCTTTTAAATTAATTATATTTTTCGAAAGGTTAAATTGACTTATTGATAAACTTAGGATTTATGTTTAAAGTGAATAAATTTGATATGTTAGGTTTACTTAATAACAGAGGGTTGAATAAGTTATTTTTTTTTAATTAAAATTTCATAAAAATAAAATTTACTAAAAGTTTTTAGTGTTAAAAAAATTGTAAGTTACGTTAAAAAAGTTAACAAAAATATAGTTTAAAAAAATTAAAAGTTTACAAAAAGTTTAAAATTCTTTAAATTAATTAAAATTAACTTTTTAATTTTAACTATTGAGAGACTATAATTTAATTGTTAATCCTTGTAACCAACTGGTGCATATCAAATATCTGCACATGTGCAGAAAAAACATCCACTTTTACACTAACGTGAGTTCGATTTTAAATTATTTGCTAATTTTTATACAACTCGTTTACCTTTCAGAAACAAAATAGAATTAAATACTTACCGAAAAACACGTCCACTTCTTGTGCTTTCTTTCACTAGACTGACCTATCTCCCTTAACTTTGTTAGGGGGCGCTGCAATCGACGTAGAGGCGCTACCAGTCTTCCGGTTTGTGACGTCATTTCCGGTTTGAGATAAGAATAAACTTTAAATACAAACTACACTCGCTCGGTCATTCTTCCTCCACTCTTACTTGATAGCAGTTGTTAGTTTCTTATATTGACGTGTTGAATGACGTCATCACGTGTTTGTCTAAACTTGTCCAGTCTTGTTTCTGTGCTGCACGTCTGTTTTGCTAACTCATCTCTTACTCGTCTAGACTTGTTTCGTCTGCTTTGATGATTCATCTTTTGCTTTAACTGTTTGGCCTTGCTGGTGTCAACCACCTCATGTGTTTTGTCATAGCTTGAATATACTTTACACCAATCACTTAAATATAAAAGTCTTGTCACAACTTACTTAAACTTTGATAAAAATATTAATTATTCATAAATTTTATCAAATTCTTATACATTTACTAAGCCACTTTCATTCAAAAATATGGTAAAGTCCGATTTTAAATCGAAGTCTAAGATAAATTCCCCAAATTTGTAACATTTTAACACTAATAATAAATATCGTAAACACCCTGTACATACAAGTTTTGTAAACATAATATTACTTATAGCTAACTCGATCAGTCTCATGATAAATAATATAAGAAAAAGTTAGAATAGTTCACATATTTTTGTAATTAAAAAATGTATGCACAAACACACACACACAATATCTTACAAGGTTACAATACTCAACACACAGTTCACCATACTTAAAAAAACGATTCACGATAAATTTATAAATTTAAATTTAAATATTTTATTTATAAATGAACAATTATAAATAAAAATACTTCAGTATTTTTCAAATATTTAAATTTAAATTTATAAATTTATCGTGAATCGTTTTTTTAAGTATGGTGAACTGTGTGTTGAGTATTGTAACCTTGTAAGATATTGTGTGTGTGTTTGTGCATACATTTTTTAATTACAAAAATATGTGAACTATTCTAACTTTTTCTTATATTATTTATCATGAGACTGATCGAGTTAGCTATAAGTAATATTATGTTTACAAAACTTGTATGTACAGGGTGTTTACGATATTTATTATTAGTGTTAAAATGTTACAAATTTGGGGAATTTATCTTAGACTTCGATTTAAAATCGGACTTTACCATATTTTTGAATGAAAGTGGCTTAGTAAATGTATAAGAATTTGATAAAATTTATGAATAATTAATATTTTTATCAAAGTTTAAGTAAGTTGTGACAAGACTTTTATATTTAAGTGATTGGTGTAAAGTATATTCAAGCTATGACAAAACACATGAGGTGGTTGACACCAGCAAGGCCAAACAGTTAAAGCAAAAGATGAATCATCAAAGCAGACGAAACAAGTCTAGACGAGTAAGAGATGAGTTAGCAAAACAGACGTGCAGCACAGAAACAAGACTGGACAAGTTTAGACAAACACGTGATGACGTCATTCAACACGTCAATATAAGAAACTAACAACTGCTATCAAGTAAGAGTGGAGGAAGAATGACCGAGCGAGTGTAGTTTGTATTTAAAGTTTATTCTTATCTCAAACCGGAAATGACGTCACAAACCGGAAGACTGGTAGCGCCTCTACGTCGATTGCAGCGCCCCCTAACAAAGTTAAGGGAGATAGGTTAGTCTAGTGAAAGAAAGCACAAGAAGTGGACGTGTTTTTCGGTAAGTATTTAATTCTATTTTGTTTCTGAAAGGTAAACGAGTTGTATAAAAATTAGCAAATAATTTAAAATCGAACTCACGTTAGTGTAAAAGTGGATGTTTTTTCTGCACATGTGCAGATATTTGATATGCACCAGTTGGTTACAAGGATTAACAATTAAATTATAGTCTCTCAATAGTTAAAATTAAAAAGTTAATTTTAATTAATTTAAAGAATTTTAAACTTTTTGTAAACTTTTAATTTTTTTAAACTATATTTTTGTTAACTTTTTTAACGTAACTTACAATTTTTTTAACACTAAAAACTTTTAGTAAATTTTATTTTTATGAAATTTTAATTAAAAAAAAAATAACTTATTCAACCCTCTGTTATTAAGTAAACCTAACATATCAAATTTATTCACTTTAAACATAAATCCTAAGTTTATCAATAAGTCAATTTAACCTTTCGAAAAATATAATTAATTTAAAAGAACTATGTATCGGGTTCTATTCATTTTGTAGTACTTTAAGCAGTAAACCATTCAATTAAATTGAAAATTTAGATGATTTCCTTTATCGAATATCTTAAAACATCTCTAAATACTATATTATCATGGTTTTCTTAGTTAAACCTACCCTAAATTATCAAACCGTAAAATAATTTTTGTTGTGGGTTCGAATCCAAGTTAAAACTTTTAATTATCTCTTAATTCCATTACCCACCGATAGAGGGCGATACAAAAAAAAAAACTATTATTTCATTTTAAAAGGTTCACATCTAAATTCTAATTAAATTCTAAGTCATTTCAAATTTTACTCTAGTCTTCTAAGATTAAACTTCTTCAAAAATTTAACTCCCCTTCTGCAATGCACTTCCAAGTTATCGCACCCTCCACAATTTTAACTCGTGACTTTCAAAACATTTGATTTTTTTACACAATAATGTGATCGTTTGTTTTTTGAATGCTAATTTAATTTATTGTTTTTAAGTGTATCATTAAGAAATAACTTGAATATTAAATGAATTTAACCTTAAAAAAGAAACCCAATATATTCAACCAGTTGTTATCAGTGCCTTTGTGATGTAATTGTCAACGCATTCAGCTGTTAAGTGAAAAGATAATGGTTCGATTCCATTCAAAGACAACTTTTCATTTTATTTTCCTATGTCCTTTTTCTTATGTAGGGGGAAATTTCAAAAAGTAGTCAAAGTTGTAGTTTATATTTCTCAAATATCTTAAATCTCAACTAAACGCCGTGCTCATAAACATACCCTGAACTATGATTTTATGACTTGATCAGTAAATATGCTACAAGTGACGTCAATTGTGGGGGAAAAACACATCTATAATTCCTAACATCGTGTCTTATCTTGTGAGTGCTTAAAAGTAACACATTTTCAATCGATTCTCTATAGTAGTTTAAGTTACATACAATAAATAGCTCGAGTTTATTTCACCAAAAATAAAATTTCCTTTAAAAGTTATGAAATTTTTCATGTTTTACATAATTTCAACAAATTTATTCACACTTTGTCTAAGACATTCAAAATGTTTAACAGTTGCTTATTTAAAAAAAGTGAATATTTTATAAAGTTTTATTTTTTAAATGAGTGCGGTTAAAAAATTTCAATATTAAATTCCACTAAGTTGAATTTTTTTACAGGTATACTATTTCCACTGCTTTGAAAATGTCGTGTTATTTTCAAAAAACTTTAACAATGTGTTAAGTCTGATGTTTAAAGTTATTAATTTTCCTTAGTTTAAAATATTGTATAAGTGTAAAGTTATTATTTTTCTTAGTTTAAAATATTGTATAAGTGTAAATTTATTATTTTTCTTAGTTTGAAATATTGTCTAAGTGTAAAGTTTACTTAAACTTAATTATTTTCTTTTGTCAATGTATCGAAATGTGTATTTGTTGCTTATTTTATAAAATGTATAACCTAGATATTTTTAAGTGTGTTAATTTCGTTAGGTCGAATTTTCTAAAATTTATAACCAACTAGATATTTTTCAAAGAAACTGTAACAATGCGTTAAGTCTAATTTTTCCTTAGTTTAAAATATTGTCTAAGTGTAAAGTTTACCAAAATGTAATTTTTTTATTTATCGAAACGTTTATTTTCTAAAATTTGTTACTTTATGTTAAATTTTCTAAAATTTTTAACCAACTATACATTTTTCCAAAACCTTTAACAATGTGTTAAGTCTATTTTTCCAACTTTCTTATCAATAAGTAAGATTAATACATATTCAAAGGAAAACCCATCGATGATTCATAACGTCACGTCTTACCTTGTTAGTGATTAAAAGTATCATAGATTTAAAATAACACATTTCCAATCATTCTCTTGTAGTTTAAGTAACATATAATAAATACATCACATTTATTTCATCATGTTTTACATAATTTCAACAAATTCATTCCCATTTTGTTTAAGACATTCAAAATGTTAAACAGTAGTTTATGTAGCATTGACAAACTGTTATAAGTAATTTATATAAAATAGTTACCATGAAAATAATAAAAAACTTATGATTTTTTAGTCAAAGACTATTTATTTATCATTTTCAATAACTACAATAGCAAAAACATGAATATACATGTTTGAAAACTAGTCCACACATTTTAAACCATTCTATATTTAGCTGTAGACAGTTCTAGATTTAATATTTGTTGCAATGCCCAATTAGATCCTTGTTGAGTGAATTTCTCAAAAGAGTTAATAATTTTCGTAAAGGCATCCTCAACATGTACAGGTATGTTTTGATTCGTCAATTCCAGTACAGTTCTTGAATGAAAATATGGGGTGATAGTATCTATATCACCGTCCGGTGTTTGGCGGCTTACAACAACTTTTGCAGTTGCATACCATTTCATTGACCTTTTTACTTCTATCTGATAATTTAATTCATTCAAAACGTCCGACCGAATACTGTTAAAAAACGTGTGAAAATCTTGATCATTCTCCTCATTAGAATTTATTACAGTTTTAGTAAATACATTTAAAGCATTTTGTCTTTTAAAATGCTTCACTTTTTCATATAACGAATCTTTTAAAGATGTCGATTTGACAACTTTGGGTAGTACTTTGTGCGCGGTGTCTATATGACGTGATAAATCATATTTCCGATTAAATATTCCACTACACTGGATGCATTTATACTGCTTTCGGGGCTTATGGATCTTCTTATGTTTCAATAAGTCGTACTTTCTCGAAAACAGTTCATTGCATTTAATACACTTATATTGTTTGGGTGATTTGTGAATCTTTTCATGTTTCAATAAGTCGTACTTTCTTGAAAACAGTTCGTTGCAATCACCACACTTATGTTGTGTAGGTTCTTTTAAATGAGACAATTTATGGCGATTCAAAAGAGCTTTTCTAGAGAAAGCTTTTCGACAGATGACACACACAAAAGGTTTTTCTCCTGAATGGGTCATCAAATGTTGTTTTAAATGATCCTTTCGGAAAAAATCTTTGTTACAAGTAAAACACACAAACTCTTTCTTTAGTCCTGATGAGGTGGGTTTCACGCCATACTTCGAAACGGGTCCTTCTTTGGATAAAATTGTAGAATCCATCTCTTGAATATTTAATTCTGATGATGAGGGTTGACACTTCAAGTTGGTTAGATCATTAACATAAGAATTCATAACTCATTCCATAATAGCTTAAATGAAAAAAAAAACTAACTTAAACGAAAAATGCAACCTATTACACCGATGAGAAGGGACAGTATAATGTTATGAACTCATTTCATTGAAATTTATATAATGATAGAGGGCGCTCGTGTAAAAATACTAACATTTTATTGGTTTAAAATACTAATATTTTATTGGTTTAAAAATACGTCACGTGATTATTTCATCCTATAATGTTATAAGCTCAACCACCACTTAATTCTTGCACAATGATTGAGAAGGTCTTACCTATCAGAAGTTCGTACATTTGTAAGTAGAAATATTTATTACTTTCGTATCTATTGCTTTTATAAATAATTATTTTACTTATCAAGTTGCTTAATTTCTAAATGATGTATTCTAAAACATCTTTTATGTCTTATGTGTATAAAGTCTACCAAAATAGGGGAAAAAGAGGGGTGTGTGAAGTATTTGTAAAATTGAAATACGTTAATTTATAAACACTAGATTCCATTCTCTTTTTTTAAATGTTGCTTGTATAAAGTCAAATCTATTGAAAATTTATTTTAATCGTATAACTCTAAACAAAATAACCGCTCTCTTTAATAAGATAAATAGTCACTAAATTCTTGTTAAAATTTTTTCATATGAAAGGGAAAAAATCGTTCAAATTGTATGTTTAATGTGATATATCATATTGTATGTTTTTATAAATCAAATTTTGCACGTCAAATCACTTCTTAACTGAATGTAATGATTATGTCTTGCGTGTTGTGACTGGTTGGTTAAATATAGGGTTGATTATCTGCGTTAGGGATAAGTGTCTCCATGTAGGTCTTTCTAAGGTGTTCTTACCCATATTGACAAGTTTCGAAGAAAACTTCGAACGGTTAGGTCGACGACCGTGAGAGAGGTTTAAACCTAACACCTTCCATCTATCAGCTTTAAAACCAGAACCTCTCAGTCACTGGTCTTATGTGTTGTGTTTTTATAAATAATATTTTTCTTGTTTAATCACTTAACTCCAAAATGAAATGTTTCTAAGACACTTTGTCATGTCTTAAGTGAAACATATTTAACTAAAGAAGGATGTAGTATTTGTGACATAAGTTATTCTACAGTACCCTTTTAAGAAAAAGAAAAAGAAAAAAAAGAAGCTATTACAAGTTAATTAAAAAAAACAAACATATAATTAAAAAATATATTGTTTAATTAGCATAAAAACGATTATTTAAGTTACTCCACAAATTTGTAAACTTAAAAATGGAAGATATAATGTAAGAGAAAGTATGACAAATCTTTTTTTCCTTTGAAAGATTAGTCACAAAGACTTGAATTAATTTTTTCCCTAAAAATGCCACATTAATTTCAGTACACAAGTTTGTGAAACGGCTTTTGCAGGAAAATAGTACAGTGAATACAATATTAAGCATTGTAATTTAATTCAATAACACAAATGCGTGGGTGTATAGCTTATAGTTACATTTGTAAAAAACACTTTGCTTTCGTTTTTAAAATATGTAAACACGTTATTTTTCGTAACAAAACTATAAACCTATATTTCTAAAATAAATGATTATAAGGTTAATACAAGAAAGAATCAAGCATGCTATTTTTGTCAATCTCTATAAATGACATTTCATAGTATTTTCATATAAAAATTTTCCTTCTAAATTATTATTTCGAATATGGAAATGATCTGTTGACAGAATGTTGTAAGAGAAATGTGCTTGTAAATTAAACAAACAGATGTAATAGCATTCATATTAAACCAAAACTCGCGAATTACTCAATAGCTAAAGACAATTTCCTGCAGTTCATTAAAACTATGATAAAGATATCTCAACGCAGGTCTGAAGTCCCCATCTCTCGCATTTAAAGAGATAACAACACACACACACGTCCTTGGTAACCTAAGATAAGACATGTGTGATACAGAAAATTGCAGGTTCTAATGTCACTAAAAATTAAAATAATACGTAAACCACTACAAAAAAAAAAAATAATATAAAAAATAATTTGAAACGCTTTAAATAAATTTAAAAAAAAAAGAAAACACTTTAAATAAAAAATAAAACAAAATTTCACCCTCTACAAAGAACAAAATCTATATGTCTAATCATGCACCTTCGTTATCTCTCTCATCTTAATTACTTCCGGTCTCACAAACCACCTGTCCTGTTCCAACAAGCTCCCAAACATGTTCCTAAAACATGTTTACTGCTTCCTGAAAACCCTTTTTGGAAAAAGCATGTCTAATCCCGTTTCCGATCTTATTTCTTGTCGCGTTTCCAGTCTAAAAATAAATTTCACGTTAAACTTTTATAAAGTAAAACAAAGTCAGAAAGATTTCCATTTTTATATTAGGTGTTAGTTAGCAAATAAAATTTTTATTTCAGGTGGGAAAAAAAAAAAAAAAAAATCGAACATTTTGCTAATATTACTTTCAAACTAAATTCATTCTGATAGCAGGATTCCTACAACTCAACTCCACTCGACTAGAAGGATTAAAACCAACAAAAAAAATTAAGCCCCCCACAAAAATAAATCCTCCCCCTCTCTCCCTTATCGCATTCACTTCCTGTCACATTTCCGGTTAAACTTCCTATCTACACTTCCTGTTCACTTCCTGTCTCAACATGCCTGTTATCCCTACCTGCGACTTCCGGTGTCCACACCTGCCACTTCCGGTAACCTTGAACTTCACCTTCAGAGGTCACCACCGCATCCACCGCTGGCGCAGAACCCCTATTTATTATCTACTTATATATACCAGAATTAGCATGCATTTCGCAAATTATACATACAAAGTACGAAATATGCAATATGAATTTGCACAATATTATCAATGTATATCTTCAGTATGTTTCATGGAAGCATGTTGCAGTCAATTTCAAGCAAAAAAGCATTTTTGTTTAAATTTGTTTTACCTTCTCGTCTAACTCGACTCAACTATAAAATTTATTAAATTTTTTTTTAAAAATGAAAGTAATTTCAAAGCATCTTTTTATGGTAAAAGGAACTTTAGGTTTTAGTTTTACGATATTCTAACAAATTTTGTTTTCTAAAATATGCATAATAGTTCTATTATTTGAAATAAAATATTGTAAGCCACTCACTAATTTTATTAATCAGCGCGAAGTTGAAGTATAATTTACAAGTACGTTTACTTTTTACAAGCATAGTACAAATATTTAAAATTGGGCTTTAAACTGCGGCTATTTTTTTAATTACGTGATTTCATTTTGTATCGATTTTTATACAACCAAGTAACTCAACATGAAATTTTGATTCCATTACTATGTCCTGCATAACGTATTTAATCATGATTTTAATATAAATCTTTCCGGTAACAGTCTTCTGAAAAATAAGTATAATCGATCGTCAAAATTTAAATACTAGAAATAAAAAATCTTCTGGCAAATTCAATAGCATGGAGAAACAAAAACATGGAAAATACACCTCCATAAGTCTTTTTTCCCCCTAACAAATGAAGTAGAAAATAAAAATAGGAATAATGAATAAGGTTCACTTTGGTTAGAATTTATTGGGTGGGATGCGTTTGACTGAAATCAGTACCATATCTTATTATAACGGAATCTGTGATGAAAAAGAGAAGAAATTACTGGTAACGTACTACAATGTTTAAAAAATACATATCACAAAGCAAAATACACTTCCTCGTAACAATAATAGAAGATAATAAACAGATAAATAATAATACAGAATCAGAGTTGGGCAAAATACATCAAACAATTATTTTACATACAAAATACATTAAATTTAGAACCTAAAATACAAAATACAAAATATTTATCAAATTTAAAATGTCCCAAATACAAGTATTTTCAAAATATATTTAAAAAACAAAATACATTTCGAAAAATTAAAAATTATTGTGTATTAGGCTGCGCTAAGCCCGTGGTACTCCCTAAAATTTCTGTAGGAGCCAAAATCTGCCAGAAAAGTGAGCCCGAGGGCCGCAATTATATTTTTGGAGTCTTATGTCTATATATTATAATGAACTACTATTATATATACTAAGTATTAATATGTAAATATCAGTTTTACCCAGGGTTGGCAAGTTTTTGACCAAAGCGTAAAAATACTATGAAACAATCGGTAATATCACTGTTTTACCGGATTTTACGTGGTTTTACCAGTTTTTGCCATTGTTCTGGCAAAATGACCAATCTTGATTATAACCAATATTAATCATTTCAATTGTGCGGTAGATAATGTCCAATAGCTAATAAAGAAGATTCTTTAAAGTAAGATGAAACGCTATTGAGCAGACTTTCTACTCCAGTATTGGGATGGAGGTGGGGGGGGGGGGGGGGGTATTGATTGGGGAAGTTTCTTATAGAATAGAAGCCTTATGTTTATCTTTATTGCATTAAATTTTTTAAACCATCATGAAATCGTAAAAAAATACATTTTATAATGTATATAGATGTACATACTCGTATATATATACGTATATGAGTCTTTCATTAACGTGCAAATTTCGAGTCAAACCATTTCATTTTTTTTTTCTTTTGCGAAAATTTTACGACTTTTGCGATTTTAGACTTTTCTGTATGCCTTATCAAGCATGTAATTGCAACGGTCACACGACTCAATACCTAGTTCAAGAAATCTTTAATTTTTCCTAAAGATTTAACATGGGAGTGAGAAAATGAGTGATTCTGTGGTCATATTGCATGAAAAATCTATTTTAAGCAAGATTACGCTTTATAATATTATACTGTCTTCTGAAATTAAAGTAAAAAGCATTACACAGAAAAAAATAGTTAAAAATATATATTTAAAAAAAAAGATATTTTAAAATATACGAATACATTCTACGTCATTCTAGGTTTAACATTAGAGAGGGGAATTGAGGAGCTGATTGACCAATCGCTTTAAACTAATGGCGTCAAAATTGGCGAACGATAATAGACAGTAGCAGAGAATGATGTAACAAAATAGACAACTCAAGGTTTGGGGCTGCCACGGGAATGAGAATTGTGCAATTTGATTGCATTTTTTAACCCCTGTTGATTCTCTCACCTTTAGCTTAAGAAGTAGTAAAGCCTTAAAATTCACAAAAATATTCGTAAAAAATAAAACATCGCATAATCATAATTCCTTTTAACCTGAATTTGCATGTTAGTGAAGAATGATCTATCTGTATATTTCAATTTATTTTCATTTCTGTATATGTACATTTTAATTGTGTATCCAACTTCCGGGGCAGCGTGGTGAATACCACTGATCTAAGATTTTCTTTTCTAGGTCCCCTTAGAACATCAAAAAGTAAAATTTATTTAAATCTCGGAAAGTAAGAATAGGAATGAGCTGTAAGCTTACACACCCATGCTTATAACGATTGTAGTTCGTTTTTTGTACAAATCAATGTAGGTAATAATTAATATTTTTTTAAATATGAATTTACTAATAATTTTCATAATTAAAAATATATTTTCGAACCTAAAGAATACCCGGAATATGTTTGGGTCTATTCATTTTATCTAAATAAAAACAATTTTTTCAATCAGATGATTTTTTGGAAAATATGTAAATAAAATGCACTTAACATTATCATTCACAAACTTTGAACTCTTCTAACCCGATGAATATTTAAGAAAAAGCATATAAATATACCTTTGTCCGGGCAGCCTTGATTCAAGGAATCCAAGTATGGTATCAAAAGTGTGTGTTTCCATTTGAAAATTTTAATTTGGTACAATGTTTAACATGTAGGAGAGCTTTATTTCAAAATTGTATTCATATTTGGAAAATAGGTACAATTCCCAGTCCAATGATAGCTCTCAAACCTCTCTGCTACGATTTGATGATAAAATAGCATGGGATGATTCGGGGGAGGGTGGGGTGGGGGTTTCTTATCGACTCTACGTACGGCTAATGGGCATTTACATTCTATATCAAATAATAGAACGACTTGTATAATAATGTTCACCTGCAACAAATTACAAGGATATATCAAATCACAATGTAATTTCGATTCAATGAATGAAAAGGAGCGAGGGACTAAGAAAATTAAATCGAGATATTACGGTATAAAACTAAAATCTTAGAGGAATCGCGGTTTTAAAAGTTCTACTTAAAAGATACTATCTTGTTTTATACAGCTGGCATCCTGCCTCAACTTTTCTTCTTTTTTTTATGTTTTTCATTTAATATTGCACACTGCGTATTATCACAGTCTATTAATTTCCTTTATACATTTTCACTAAGAGCTACATACGTATTTAGCCATCTTTCCACGATCCTTTGAAATAACTAACTAAGTCACATTTTTAAAGCTCTTTAAAGATGCAATATTCAACATATCTTTGAATGATTTGTCCTGTCTATCAAACAACAATATTTTGTAATTCTAATAGCAACATTAAAAAAAATTACTGTTATAACCATTTAGCAAAAATTCTACTGCAGAAGCTGAAGATTCCTGTTCATTAACATTCTTTCTTGTACCAGCAGTTGAAAAAAGATGTTTATATTAACTTTCAGAAACGAATTCGGGGACTAAACAAATCAGTTAGGTATATATTTCCGTTTACAAATCATTGATGTGCAATTTAAACACGACAGGAAATATGGAGAAATGTATTTTGAATATTTTGAAAATACAAAATATTTGGAAAGAGATTTACAAAATGCATTGCCAAAATATTTTAGTTTTATCAGTTTTAAATATAAAATACAAATGTATTTTGAAAATGTATTTCAAATACATGTACTTTCAATACTGCCCAACTCTTTACAGAATGAAACATTTTAAAAATCACCTCCATTAAAGCTGTCTTTTACTTCTTCTAATTCGTAAATATTATTGCTGTGAGCATTCTGTACCATATCATGAACATCATCTTAAAAGAAACAAAGAAATGTAAAATTAGACAATATCAATTTTTGGAAACAGCAGTATATTTATGCAATTTCAGTAGCCTCCATTATATTGCGTCTCGTTATATCGCTTTTTCCGTACCTTCTGAAACCAATTAATTCTAACCTTAATCACACTTTTTAAGTAATTTTATATGTGTGTTATTTACAATAAATGCAATCATCTATTATTAGTTTTACTAAGAAAATTATAATATACGCATAAAATAACGTTTTAAAGTGAAATACAAATATTTATTTGTAGGTTATCATATAGTTTTTAATGCTCTTGGTCATATCGCACTTTCTAATACACTGCACTTTTTCCTTATTTTTACGACTTGTGCGATATAATGAGGGGCTATTGCAGTATATAACATGTTAATTTAGTAAGAAATACTAAGTATTTTTAGCTTTGTACAGTTATTCAAAAAAGTTCAAAACCATTCAATGTTTATAACAATATTTAAGACCACTTGGTATTCGGAATGACAATTAAAATTCCTTGCTTAAACTCCTTGATACGATCATCAGGGTTACATATCTTCCTGCCGCAAACAAAGCTGCCTTTATTTTCTTATAGGAACTCCTAGGAAAACGCACAACTACATGCTGTTATGATATGGTCGTCTCTAGACGTTCTTCCTCTTAGTCTACCTAATTATTGCCACTAATCGTCCCCTCGGAGTAAATATCCGATCTAAAACAAAATATAAACAAGATTGCTGTAAGAAATGCCATAGTGAAGAATGACATAGACGGGGAATTTAGTACAAGGCTACGATTAGAGCTCCTATAGTAGCTCTAATCCCCTAGAAGCCCCTAGAATAGCCTCTTGCAATCTAGAATAGCCCCTTATAGGAGCCTTAGGTACGATCAGGTAAACCAAGAGCAACAACATCTCCAGACGATTATGACATACGGCGACAAATATCTGTGCGTTCGCCTAGGAGTTCCTGTAACAAAACTGCAGTGTTTTAGTTTAGATTAAAAGTGTCTAGATGGCAGCACCAAAATTTACAGTTAAGTATATTCCTACGCCATCCACTCAAAATAACTATTTTTTATATAGTTGTGATTAGTTCTCAGACTATTTTGAATTGTGTTTACATCATGTGTCGATTTTTGTAAATAAACCTCTATTAATGTGCCTTATCTAGTGCTACCTTGTTTGAATTATGTAGTTATTTAATGTAATTAATATCCAAGATATTATAAAAATAAAGGCAGCTTTGCTTATGGCAGGAAGAAATGTAAGCCTGATGACCGTATCCAGGAGTTTAAGTATGTAATTTGGATGTCATCGCGAATAGTAAGTGGTCTTAAATGTTGTCACAAACATCGAGTGGTATTAAACTTTAGTTAATGTCTGTATTTAGACTAAAATATAACACTGTTATGCTAATTACAAATTGAAGAAAGCATAAAATGTACCCGAAATAGCACGAAAACATCAAATAACAAGGGGGAAACTATACAAATCAGAAATCCGAATACCGTATAAAAAAAAAACACAGTAAGGGGAGCGAAAGAATACAAGGAATTAACAATACACAGTGGCAAATTTTCCAGAAACCTTGGACAAAACCTGAATCGTCTCTTCGAGAATAATTTAATATTCAGAATGGTAATTTGGTTTACTAAATAATTGGGGGGTCTTTATTTTATGAAACGTAGAGTCCACGAGTTTAATTTTAGTATAATTTTAGGAGCTTCACTGGAAAATTCAAGTCATTTCGTGCATTTATAGAGTAAGACATATAAATAATAACAAAAGCTTTATTTTTAGAAAAAACACATAAAAACAGTTCAAATGATTCATTTTGTATAGGTAATGTTACAATTTGTTTCTCCCATTCATTATTTCTACAATATATGGTGGAATATCAAGCTTTTCCCAGAGAGATAAATATGGAACTATGAAATTATTCATTATGTGCCGGCTTCTCTTAAAATCTTTATATGTTTCTAATCAAAACAGACCAATATATCTTTCCTAAAACACATTTCATAAAACCACAAAAATGTTCAGTTTTTTTAGCGTAAAACTGAGTATCGTTAATTTTCTTAACATTCAGCATCATGAAAGTATGAACTAAGTCAAACCATTTTCCATTTAACGTACGCAATAAGGATGAACTAACCCTGATTTAAGGACATTAATTTACAGTAAGCGGTTCTGCGCGAAACGAATGAAATTTTTATTTCTGTTGTTGGTTGATGTGGTAACCGCATTTTGTTTCTCTGATTTATTCTTTTTCTACGTACATGTAAATTTGAACTGAACCGAGCATGTCGGTAAAAATTTGAATTCTCAAACGATGGTGATAAAACCATAATATTCTCTATATAAATATATGTAAATAAATTGGTTATTAAGTTTTAAAGAAGTCGTCTATTTGATTTAACTGCTGTGTAAAATATTCTACAATAAGTGGAACATGTGTAACTTATTTCGATGAAGTTTTGATTTTCATGAAAGCCAGCGTTTTCCGTAAAATTGCCAGTGTGTGACGGGGACAAATGTACAAAACACGTTAAAAATATTACTACATGCAGTTACATAAATGATAGCAAAACAGATAATATTTTATGAAAATACAGAACTATTTTCAATCACCTTTCTCAAGAATATTTCCTGCATCTTCTAATCCATAAATATTATTGCTGTGCGCGTTTGTTACATTATTACCGCCATCTTCTAAAAGAAAGCAATAGATATTAAGTGACATAAAATTAAACAATTACGTGAAAAATTTGAAAAGTATATATAATCTAACAATTCTAGCTTATTTATTTTAATTAGATAAACACGTTTCTCTGCCATAATCTTAAATAAAAAAATTACAAAAAGAAAACGGCAAAAGTATACTTGATATGTTGATTTGTAAAATAAAAGAATAAATTATCATTATAATATATTAATGATTTCTTATAGTCAACAATTTATACAGTCAGTTGCAATTAGAATCCTGTTTCGGGTTGGTTAACCAAACTTATCCAACCTCAAACTCGACCAACGGGTAAAGTATGCTCTTTTTAACACTTTCCAACATAGTTCAAAAGTGTTTATGACTTCGATTTGCCTGTCTCCCGTCTATCTCGCCTTCAGGTCGTACTTTAACTATCGTAAACATTACTGGATTTGCCATGAAATTTTCATATGTTTTTGAGGTTTACAATAGTATGTTTTCTATTGAAAATGAAGTGTGTAGTGTTTATGGTTCGATTACAGGGGCACACGGCAGGGATTTCCAGCCACTTCGGGAAGTGGTCGGCCAAAATAGCATGTACACTGTCCATTTCATGTATATCGGACTGCAGATAACTACTGACCTAAGTGCGAAATGGCAGCCAATTCGGGAACTGTCATAACTTTGGGCTACATATACAGTATGCCCACTAAAGTTCCTTGCCACCCTCTTAATTTCGGAACGGCTGCTGCTATATTCATAAAAGTGGTGTCTAGGTATAGTAAAGCAGCCATGCGCTACTGACCGAAACCGCCTACGGCGCCACCTGGTGGAAAACTGCAGAGTTAGCATTCCTATCTCGAAAACTGAAAGAGATAGGAAAAACAAGTGATTTACAAAGTTGTAGAGCATCATCGATTTAGTACAAAAAACACCTTGTGGACATTAATGCGAAGAATAGAACGGTTAAAACGCGCATTTGTTTTTTCATGATTTCCTACACTGTCACGTGACAAAACGATCTTAGAAAGAAATAAACAACCAGTTATGAAACAGAAGGTGTATGCACAAACATTGCAGGACCTTAAACAACGCATTTCGGACGCTTGTGCTAACGTGTCACCCTCTATGCTCCAACGTGTGCAACGTGAAATTCAAACAAGGATCCAAATATGCATTGCAGCTGACGGTGAGAAGTTAAAACATCTAAAATAAATGTATATTATAATAACTAGTTGTATTTTTCTTTCTAAGATCGTTTTTATCACGTCACAGCGTAGGAAATGACGAAAAAACAAATGCGCGTTTTAACCGTTCTATTCCTCGCATTAATGTCCACAAGGTGTCTTTTCGTACTAAATCGATAATGCTCTACAACTTTGTGAATCACTTTTTTTCGCTATCTCTTTCCGTTTCCGAGATAGGAATGCTAGTTCCGCAGCATTCCACCAGGTGGCGCCGTAGGCGGTTTCATTGAGTAGCGCATGGCTACTTTACTATACCTAGACACTACTTTTATGAATATAGCAGCAGCCGTTCTGAAGTTAAAAGGGTGGCAAGGGACTTTAGTGGGCATACTGTATATATATCATGGTTTATTTAATTATTTAGTTATTTGATCTCTTGTGGGGCTTTTTTTATTATCTTATTTTGTTTCATAAATATGTTATAAAGGGCATAATATTGTCATTTTTAGGCTTAATACATAACAATATTTGAGGAAATAACATATATTTACTATAAATTATTCTTATGATGCTTCTCTGATGAGTGTTACGAAAGATGAAAACATGAATGACGGGAAGATTCTTGATTTGGAAATACACGCTATTATCACAAAGACGTGTATTTCCTGACGTATTACAAACAAATCACAAAGTTAAAGCTATGGAAGAGGACTTATATTGGCAGAGGCACTTAAATTTTGAGCACTCGAAATGCATGGATCTGCTCTATGTTATCTTTAGTACGGTGCTGAGAACTGAAATTGCATTAAAAAGTAAACTCAGGTGAGACCGAATTTTATCACTCGCTAAAAATAAAGATACATTAAATAAATATTTATATTGCATGATAGCAACAGAAAATGAGGAATTTTTCAAATAAATATTTATATCACCTTTCATGGGAGTATCTACAGATTCTTCATAGATATTATTAGTTTCAGATTCTACATAGATAGCATTACTATCTTCGCTTTTCAATAAAGTGTCGACATCTGGAAAAAGAAAGAAAAAATTGACAAATTAGATGTAGTCAAAATTCAATAGTTATAAAAACAATACTTTTATATGCTGTTGCTGGACATTGTACGATGCATGGAAATCTACTTCAGTAAAATGAGCACGATTTTACAGGTATTTTATAAAAAAAACTGAACGATATGTGTATTTTTATGAATAAAATCATTCAATGATTCTCAATATGCACACCATTAATCTATACTAATATTATAAAGAAGTAACGTTTGTTTGTTTGTTTGTAGAGGTAATCTCTTCTCTGGAACTACCGAACCGATTTCAAAAGTAGTGGTGGCAAATTGATGGTGAGAATCCCTGCTCCAACATAGGCTATATTTCATGTCGGTGCAACTACCCCAAGGGGGTTCAGGAGCGAAAAACGTTCTAAAATTGCGATTTTACTTATACTGTAAGAGCTAGAAATTTGAAATTTGGCATAGTAGTTACTTACAAGATGTAAATGCTCTTTAAGTACAATTTTTTTTAATCGAAATTTAAAAGGCTGAAATGAGCCAAAAGCGTTCTAAAAACATTCTAAATTACAATTTCTATGGAATCTCTGGAACTACCGAACCGATTTCAAACGTAATGTTGAAAATTAATGGTGACAGTACCTGCTCTAATATAGGCTACCCAGCAAACACAGAGCTGACAGATTGATACAAGAAAGATACCTATCATCAAATACTAGAGGTGCTATACCGATAACAGCAAATCTTAACAGAACTGTTTCGATTTTGTCAACTTTTCTGGTATCTTTAGCGATACGTGGACTGGTTATCGATTTGCCGCCAAAAATCTAACACAACGACGGCCACCGGCGATATATCCGATACGTATTCGATACAAATATGCTTGAATTCCGATTTGACCGACACAAGAACGTAAACAAAATGACACTAATTTGGTATTGCTTATATCTAATTGTTATCATTTTGCCTTTTATTTTCGACGTATATGCGATGAATATCGTTCTTGTGCCTTATATTCGACGTATATTTATTATGAATATCGATTTTGTGACAATCTATCGACATTTATACGCATGTCGGCGAATATTTTTGATTTAATTAATATTGAACAGTAAAGAATTGAATTTCATAGTATTGAAAACTAAAAAAAATTTCTTAGTTTATAAAAGCAAGTTTATTTATAGTAGCTTATTCTCCTCTACTGTTATGTAAAGAAAGGAACAAATGGAAAATACGCAAGTTAATTTATCCTAGTTCTATAAATAAAAATAATTAAACTTTTATTCTCAAAAGCTAACTGAAGATTTTTTTTTCTTTTCATATTTTGCAGTTAACTGAACAGGTGTGTGGAAAAAGAATAACATTCTAAAAACAAAAAATGAAATGAAATAGTTTCATTGATAAATAAAATGAATCAGTTTTTTACTTTGAAATGCACGTTTTTTTTTTTTTTTTTTTTTTTTTTTTTTTGCGTTTCCTTAACATTTACATCAGCTCTAATGTTATGCTTTTTCCACTCACATGCTCAATTTATCATTTTATGGTGTTGTACTTAACTTCAATTCTTTAACTAAATACAGATACCAAGTTTTGTTTTTTCGATTTCTTTAAATCTTTTATATAAATGTCTATTCATTTAAAAAATTTTTCATTGCCACATTCTTTTGTTCTTGGTCAGTGCAATGAACTAGAAATTTGAAAAATGTCAAAATTTGCCACTTTTAGCAAAAGTACCAATTTTAAATTAAAAAAATCTATTTTTCAATATAAATGATTCAAAATTAAAAATTTACGACAGATACTTCCACTTTCATAGCACAACTACATTATGTGCAAATCAATGTAAAAAAACATTTCTTAAGAATATCTGTAAAATTTCCAAGTAACCTAATTTACCGCATACTAAAATTAGTGAAATCAAAGTTCTTCTAAAAATACATTTAAAGTTTTCAGACACCCCCCCCCCCCCCCCCCAAAAAAAAAAAAAAAAAAAAATTATTCCGTTATTGTCATTCATCACTCCTAGTTGACATACATAAGATTTTTTTTTTTTTTTTTAAGGTTTTAAGGCAAATCAAATTTCAAGCTATTCAGAAAAAATATTTAATGCTTTGATTTTTTTTTAATATTATTATTATATATTTTGCTGTCATCTAAAAAAAAAAAAAAAAAAAAAAAAAACTTAAAATTCTTTCTGTATAAAATCTAATAAAGAATTAAAAAATATATATATAATCCTTGTTACCTGAAAAAACACACACATAATCAGCGGAATATGGAGCATTTTATTACATATTAATGGTTTAACGTAAAAAAAAATATATATATGTAGATCATTCTAAAATTCTATTACAAGAAAATCTAAGTTCATGCTTTGCCAGAATTCTGAAATTGTTAATTTAAATTATTTTAAAACTAAATAAGACTCCTTACGTATTTTTATTATTAT
The DNA here is from genome assembly GCA_963931845.1 of Maratus michaelseni. Classification (NCBI taxonomy): domain Eukaryota; kingdom Metazoa; phylum Arthropoda; class Arachnida; order Araneae; family Salticidae; genus Maratus; species Maratus michaelseni. Next base: position 149,191,656 of record OZ007592.1, read on the forward strand.
AAATGGTGCAGAAAAAGAGAACAAAAAAAAAAATTGACTTTAGTGAAATATTTGATGTAGTACGGGTGGGTTTTTATTAAGAAACATTTAAGAGGACAACACAATAAATGATACAACTCCCTTTTACCTTTCTAGCCGGTCTTTTCTATTTACAAGTTTACTGTAAAAAATTGACTTATGTTTCTCACATCACTAGTATTAAATGAACATACCATTTTTTTTAAAAGAAAAATTTCTACATTAAGTTTAGTTATACTTTTAAAATACAATAAAAAAGTTAAATTAAACATTTATCTTTGATAAAAGTTGATATTTTGAACAAACTATGCAAAATGTGATGTTTGCTTAATTAGCCACTAGACACTAAATTTTTCTAAAATTATAATGGCAGACTTCCTAACATGTTTATTCAGAAAACTTTACAATTTTCCCAATGTACTACACTTTAAATAGTTGATCTGGCTTTACCCAACAATTGAGGGGGTCAGGGCAAGAAAGTCCCAAGCCACATTTTTAGTGAAATAAATCTAGTACTGTAATCTGTTGCTCAATATTGTAAATTATAATATAAAACATATAATTTGTTTCTAATGTCACTTGAAGGCAGCCTATGTGACAAGTTTCATTTTTTACCCCAATAAAGATAGCTAATTTACAAAAAACGTAATATTAATATCATTAAAGTAATGCCATATTGTGACTCAGAATATCTCAAATGTTACTAAGACATTGGCGAAAAAACTTTAGGTTATATATCTTGATTTGAGTTTTTGATATAACTTTCAAACTGATATCTCAGAAGTTTACAAATGTGGCTTATCTCTTTCTTGCTCTGACCACCTCAATTATCTTCAGTAAACAGTTTTTTTTTTCAATATTTTTATTCAAAAGATTATGAAATGATTTATAAAAGTAATAAACTATTTCTTTTTCAGTTACTTACATCTGGTCGTAACAATGTTTAACTGTATCTTGCATCTTGTTGGCTAGTGAAGTAAATCATTGTCTGATAAAATTTTCTGTTAATTCTCCCACACCTGCCTGTGTATGTTATTTATATTTTATTTATGTCTCACATGAATAACTTGATCACATTCATCATAAAATGTACTATAGTCATCACTATAGTAACATCTCTGTTGCTTCACATTTCGACCTTAAGAACACTGAAAAGCTGCTCCAAAACAAAATGCAGATTATCAAATTAGTAATAATTGAAGATTTGAAAATATTTATGCCAAAAATAAAATTTGTTTCTCAAAAATGGCATTGTTTACATACTTAACAATACTTTAAAAGTTTAAATTTGTCGTCAAACTGTAATAATATTGGTTGTACTTTGATTTTTATGTTTTAGATTAGCTTCACTAATAAACTACCTTACAATTTATTTTTAATTAAATAGGAAAAGCTATTGTCAAGTCAAGGCTATTTATAAAAACTGACTTTTTTAGTTTGTGCAGATAATTTAAAACTGTTGATATACTTAAAAGAAACATAAGATAAATTTTATAAAGTATTTTACATTTTTGGCTAAAGTATAATAAACTTTGAAAGATCCTTTTTTGACTTCATCCTCTGCAATGATAAAAAAAAAAAAAAAAAAATCCAACTTTGGAACAAATTTTATTTAACTCCATACAAATATTGATATTTCAAAACCTTTGAAATTGTATGTAATAAAAATTTTGATATTAAGATTTGGAAAAAAAAAGAAATGACAATACAAATACATGGTAATTTATTTATTTATTTATTTATTCAAATCAAAATTTTCTGATACATTAGGTTGTTTTTTTTTCGACAGCCCAACTCTCTATCTGTTGCATATCGCAGCCACTTGGCTATCCAGCTTTGAATGTCACTAACAGCAGCATCTTCAAACAGTTGGTCGTGTCTCACTGAAGCTAGAAAATATTTAAGAATACAATATTAGTACATTATTTGCATATAAATTAACAAGACAAATTAGTTGTGGTAAGATAGGGTTTAAATAAAAAAAAATTTCGGAAAGCTACAGAAAGAAATCTGAGATTTTTGTTTTACCGTGACTGACTGCCAAAAAGTACTATTTTTATTGACAAAAATGATTGACAAATTTCGTAATATATTTCGATGACCGACTGACAAAATAAGATTTTTTTCCACCATTGCCGAAATATGCATTTTTTAATAACGAACAATCGACACATTTTCCTGATTCATTTCAATGACCAACTAACGAAATCAGCGATATTTTTAAGCCATAAGTGACTGAAAAATAAGATTTTAATCAATGAACAATAAACACATTTGATGATATATTTCAATGACAGATTGACAAAATCAGTAATATTTGCAGAGACTGATTGAAGAAATTCATGATATTTCACCACGACTAACTGAAGGAATTTGTGATTTTTTGCTTGACTGACGAAATTGAAGGCACAGAAGAAATTCGCAATTATATGTTATGGCTTACTGGCAAAATCAAAATATTTTTTTTCACAGCGAGTGACTGCTGAAATTTCGAGACTTTTTTTATCAACCAATGGTCGACAAATTTTGAGATTCATTTCAGGGATTGATTGATGAGACTGAAGAAATTAGATTTTTTTTTTCTTACACAGATGAATGACAAAAAACGATATTTCGAAAAGTGAATGCCGAAATTTACGATTTTTATCAACTGATCGACAAATTTCCAGATATATTACAATGACTGATTGACAAAATCAACAATTTTTTAATGCAATTGACTGGAGAATTTTTCTTTCTTTTTTTAACCACTTCATAGACTAAGATCACGTTTTTTTATCAGCCATCGATTAACAAAATTGGCAACTTTTTCAATGACCGATAGACGAAATTCATATTGTTTTTCTTCTGAGATACATTGACGAAAATCACGATTTATTTTCAATCTATGGATGAAATTCACAATTATTTTTCGCAATCAAATGATGAAGTTTCCAATATTGCCACAGACTTAACAAATTTACTTTTTTTTTCAGATGCAACAGCTTTTTGGGCATGCCTGCCAATAAACTTGCTCAGCTAGAAATTCTCAAATGATTTACTAATTTTTCAATTTCATATCCCACAAACCCGAAAAATTCCAACTATCGAAATCTAAAGAAGAAAAGAAAACAGAAATTTTACTATTTCGGATTTGTGGACTTGAAAAGGGGAAAGTAGAGTAATAAGGTTCCCCAGAGCAGAAAAATTTTTGATGGAAAGGAAAAATAAAATAAAGATTAAAATTTTATTGGAAATAACTACAGTTTTCATCTACAATGTACACCAGGCAGCATATTGAGAATTGGTTTAATTTCACTTCAAACTGTCTAACAAACAAACAAAAAAAAACAGCCGGAGTCTGAGTCGGCTTCTTTTGAGAAATTTCGCAATATTTTTCAGTGATGGAACGGTGAATTTTGCAACTCCCCTCCGCCTCCCCCATATAACTTATATTCAAAGTTTCATCGATATCTGTCAACCAGGTCTAAGCAGGGTAACTTTAGTTATAACAACACTGTATATAACATTTATGCACAATCATACAGTGCATAAATATTTACTATTATTGCAGCAGCTATTCCGTTCGGATATAAATTAATATCAAACAGTATTTACCAATAGATTTGTTTCTAAATCCTTCAATAGCACACTCTCAATATTTAATTGTATTGAGTTTTGTTAAGAGTTAATTACATTGAGTTGTCTAATTTCATAACGTAGAAAATTACAGAAAAACCACTCTAAATAATAAATCTATACAAGGCTTGAATTTCAGGGTCGGATGATGGGATTCATGCCCAAAATTTTGAAATCCCACCCAAAAGAATGTTGAGGACGGAAGGCTCCGGCCCAAAAAAGAATTACCATTTTCCGAAGAAATTTGTTTTTTGAAGCGAAGATCAAGTCCAGCAACCAACTGACAAATATTTTCTCATGCCGATCAAAAAATTTTGTGGGGATTGACACGATAGGATCCCACGACAGATTGACAAAATTTGCAATTTTTTCCCACAACATATCAACAAATTTTGCAATATTTTTTCATGAGCAATTGACAAATTTTGCGATATTTTCTGTGAGTGATCGGTGATTTGCATGCTTTTTTTTCCAACATGCTTTATAAATTTTATGATTTTTTTTTCCAGTGTTCAACTGAAAATATTTGTAATTTTTTCCTCCTCAAGCGACTGATTGACAATTTTGCGATGTTTTCCAGCAACCAACCGACAACATTTATGATTTTTTCCTTGAGATAGATTGAAGAAATTCACGATTTTCCCCCCACGACAGATTGGTGAATTTCATGGTTTTTTCTGACCGATAAATTGACAAAATGAACACTTTTTTTTCTCTGCGTCTGAATGAAAATTTTTGGGATTTTTCTTCACAATCTGGTCACGAATTTAGAAATATTTTTATGCATCCAATTGACAAATTTGCGATTTTTTTCCCGTGATAGATGGGCAATTTTTGTGATATTTTGCTCGACTGATTGCACGGATTCTTCTTGCGAGAGTGACAAGATTCGCGATTTTCCTTGCGTTAGACTGAAAATTTTTGTGATTTATCATCCCTCTCCCCGCAACTGATCGAAAATTTTCACAACTTTCTTCCCGAGACCAATTGACAAACTTTGCGATATTTTTCAGTGACAAACCAGTGAATTTTACAACCCACCCCCTCCACCCCGACAGATCAACAAATTTCACGATATTTTTCCCGTGGCCAATTGACGAATTTACTGATATTTTTCCTTGACCGATTATCGAATGGTGTGGTTTTTTCTCACAACAGAGGCAAGTAGTTAAAAACTTTTCCTGCAACAGATCGGAGAAATACATAATTTTTTCCATGAAACCAATCAACAAATTTTGTGTTTTTTCCCCCCCACAACTGATCAAGAAATTTTGCAATTTTTTTCCTTGACCTATTGGCATTCCGATGACTGACAGATGTATTTCAAGATTTTTTTTTTTGCTACCAAAATAGGAAAAGAACCAAAAGGACAGTAAGGTCCACCATGTGCTGCGCCCCACCAAATTCGCCTAGTCAGCACTAAGCAGAAATGAGATTAGAACTGTGCAGAACTTGTAGTGCACATGGAATTTTATTTTTCCTGAACTCCAAGGAAACATTTAGAAACAAACTAGTTGATCCTTGCAATTTACAGAAATTAGGACTTGACAATTTAAAGTAATTCTCAAATTCCCTGCTCAACAACGCTAAATTTTCTTACTCATTTTTAAACATAAAAGGTACCCAATTGGCAGGCATGACTATTAAAGCAATTTGGAATCAAATAGTGTTTTTTGATAAATAAATTACTTAACTTGTCAGCGAATCTTGTTACGTGAGAATGTTTTTTCCTTTCTTGTGCATCAGAATTAGGTTCAAAATGCTGACTTTGACTGTTTTTTCTGAAAAAACTTCTGCCTTTACCAAAAAAAAAAAAAAAAAAGAGGGAAAATGTCTTTTGAATACATAGTTTCTGAATAAGAACACCTGGCAATTTCATGTATTTGCAAAGAAAAATGAATTTAGAAGTCAGAAAGTAGTTCTTTTGGATTTCAGAAGAGCTTTAAAGTCAACAAACATTTCTCATCTAACAGAAAAAATGAATTGACTGTTTCCCTTTCAAACTTTGGACATCAGTTTAAAATTTCAATGCACATAGAACCTAAGAAAATACCAGGGATTCAAGTTTTACCTATATTTCATTAAGGATATAATAAAACAATTTTATTCAGAAATGGATATTGATGCCATCATCCCAAATATGTATTTTTCATGCAAGTAGTTAAAAATAAAGACATCAGATTTTGTAAAGGTTCTGAAACTCATCTCCAGTGCACAAAATTGAAAAAAAAATCAGAAATTCATTTAGCTACCCAATTGTTAAAGGTCCATAACATTGGTGAAAGTTGAAAAATGTAGAGATGTTGTGTATATATAGAGCTCAATTTTCTTCCTTTTTTAAAAATAAACACTTTGTATAGAATCATTCTGAGTTCTCGGTTCTCGATTTAAATTTTTTTCAAACTTTTTGTCTTGTCTGTATTAATGTAATTCTTCAAATATCATATAAAATAGTGGGATAGATTATTTTTCTCCCTTCCAAACAGTTCAACTCCCCCCTCCATTTATAAATGTTGGGAGGGAGACTTCCCTCCTAGGAAAATTTGAATTTCAAACCCTGTCTATAGATAAAGCAATTCCAAATAAAAAAACCTGGCGTTAAAATATGAAGACATAATGAGTAAATAGACAAATGTTACCAGAAACCAAATTAAATCCTTTGGTGAATTCGTACTCTATTTGAGCAGCAAGTGTCAATGGGGAAAAAAAATATACGACTTTTGACCATATAGAGAATACACTATAGCTGAGGTTTGTTGTTAAGATTTGCAAATCACACAGCAGAGCAAATTTTGCACCAAACAAGAAAGTTACTGCCACAAGATTTACAGAATGGCACATCCCCTCCCCCCCTCTCTAGGCATCGATTCCACTACAAAACTTATTAAAAATTAATGCTTATTTCAAAAAGTTTTAGGCAGGTAGACTTGCCACGTTCTGAACCCAAAAATCAGATTTTATTTCAGAAAGCTAAAAGCTTTTTTTGGTAGAAAACATTTTTCAAAAATGCAAGCATGTTTAGTAGAAGTTTAATTTAAAATTATGCTTGGCTGTTTTTTAAGATTAAGTATCCTTTTTACTCAAGAAAAAAATATATACTACTTCTTAAATGTAGAAAAATTCAAGCATTTTATATTTAGATAAACTACAAACTGAGGAAATTTTTCTTTCTACATAATCCCATACAAAACAAAAGTGAAGATTTAAATTTTTATTTGAGGCAATTTTTGATAGTAAAAATAACAGACTTGGAAAAATGTAAGAAAATCAGAAGAAATATGTCAAAAATCAGGAATGCAGGAAAATGTGTGAAAATCAGGAGACATGGCAAGTCTGGGTAGGCAGACAAACCTGCAACAAGCCCGATGACATGCTTGTATTCCTGGAATGAACGCTTTACAAAACTTCCGATCCAATTGTACTTTATTGCTAAGATTAAGATACTGCCTGTAGCAGAAAGTTTGAGACGGGTGACATATGTCACAGATTTTTTTCCCCTCTTCTGCAGATTTCTTTCCATGGAATTTTCTTCGGCTCAGATTTTTTTACTTCATCAGCGGGTGCAGTGCCGCAGCCGCACTTTCGCTTCGCATCTGGAGGAGTGCTATGATCTTCTGCGCATCTCCTTATTTTTTGCAAGCTAAATATAATTTTTTTTTCTCTGACATCCCTGCTCAATGGAACAACAGCGTTTGTTCATATACTGTGTTTGCATCTTGCCAGAAAGTTCAAAAGAGAAAATCTGTGAAAAGCAGGCCCTGTCTCTTCTTTTATAGCTGCAAATGTGCTCTGCCTGTTTTTTTTTTTTTTTTTTTTTTTTTTTTTTCCCGCAAAGTTTGTTAAACGGTCACGTGAAAATATTGCGAAATTTGTTAATTGATTGCGTGAAGAAAAAAATCTCAAAATTTGACAGTCAGTGTGGGAAAAATTGCGTAATTCACCAGTCGACCACAGGTAGCAAAATTCATCTACAATAGTGTGAAACCCCCACCCCCCAAGTTTTGCCAGCAAGAAGTATTAAAAAATCTGTTAAATCGTCAATCAGTTGCAGGAAAATATCACGAGTTTCGTCAATCGATCGTGGGAAAACTATCTAGAAATTCATCTGTCGGTTACAGGAAAAAATCGTGAATGTCTTCAGTCAGTCGCAGAACCCCCCCCCCCCCCCCCCCCCCCACCAAAAAAAAAAATAAAAAAATTCTGCCATCTGCTGCAGAAGAATATCGCAAAATTCATCTATAGATAGCGGGAAAATATTAGGGATGCACCGGATGTGAATTTTTGCTGAATACCGGATACCAAATATCCGGTACAAAATTTTACCGAATAGCCAGTATCCGGCTGAATACTTTTTCGTTTTTAATTTCAATAGTAATATTTCTATTTATTGCTTGCTTAAAGAAGAAAAACTTTAAATTATTATAATTTTATGTCATTCAAATGTTAACAATAGATTTAAACTCATTTATTAAGTTAAAGTTGCTTAAAAACAAATACTTTTTAGTAATTAAGTATAGAAATTTAATCATGTTTTGTCTATTCTAATACACATATCTGTAGTTTTTTTTATTTATTTATTTTTTTTTATTCAGGGTCATTCAACATAAAAAGATAAACAATTAAGTAATTTCTTTGTTTTTCATACTTATAAATCTTTGTTATATTTAAATATTAAACATCCTATTGAAGAAGATTTTTCTTTTCCTACATACATACGCATACATATTATTACTTACTTTTCCTATAACAAATGTTTTCTAACAGAATTTAAATAGAGAAGTTCCTCACTGCAAGTATCTTCTTTTGTAGTAGAAAGAAGACAGCGAACTATTCAAGAAAGTGACACATTTCTTTTCATGATCAGAATTATTTTATCAGGTTTTCCATCCATAGACAAAATAGTGACAAAAGATTCAATAAAATCATTTTTAATTTAGAATTGTTGAAAACACAAGAAAAAGAGACAACCAGAGGAGTGAACACTTATTCTCAGAAGGAGGAAAATACACTGGCGAGAAAAATTAAAGGAACAACCATAAAAACTCATCGAACTTGAATAAATTTGCAGATAACATACAACTTGCACAAGATCTTTATTTTGTCATGCCTGACATATATTCAGAATGCAGAACTGCCTATTTCTGCAAAAAATAAATTTACATAAAAACATAGGACTGTGCGATATAAGAGAAGATAAGGAAATTTTACTGTTACAATATGTTAGAGACACACAGGAAAAATCAATAAGGTGTGTGGTCACTCCTGACCGAAATGGAAGTTTTACAGCGATTTTCCATACTGTGGATTAGATTAACCAGAAGTGCTTGCGGTAAGGATATGTACTCAAGATGATTAGTTCTCCGAAGCTCCTGGAGAGTACTAGTTGGGGGTTGCCAAGATGCAAGTCGGTATACTGGTGCATCCAAACCATGTTCTATCGGATTTAAATCCAGAGAATATGCAGGCCTTTAAATTCGCTGGATTCCTTCGCCCTCAAGATAATTAGTCACTAGTGCAGCACGATAAGGTTGCGCATTATTATCCATTAATACGAAGTTATTACCGATTGCACCCCTAAACTTGACATGAGAATCAAGAACCTCATTTCTGTATATTTCAGCATTTACAGTTGCACTGTTTAAAATGTGTAGGTCAGTGCGGCTATTCAAAATGATGTCAGCCCATACCCTGATTCCAGGAACTTTGTATCGATGCCTTTCACGGATGTTTGCAACCTTATTGCATGTGATTTTTTCCCTCCATATTGTAACACGTGTGAAATCACTCTCCAAACAAAATCTGAATTCATCGGTACAGAGAATTCGGCTCCAGTCCGTGGTATTCCAATGACGATGATTTCTGCGCCACTTTACCCGGGCGCATTTCGCTGCCGGAGTTAGTGGAATACAAATCATGAGTTTCCTTGCATACAGCCCTCTTTTATGCAGCCTGTTCTTCACTGTCAATCTGGATAATCGAGTTCCTGTTTCTGCAGTGAACTCCCTTGCAATCTGAACTGACGTCAGTTGCCTGTTTCTTTTAGCAATCGTTGCCAAATAGCGGTCCTGACAGTCTGTTGTGGCATATTTTTGACCTTGACCTTGTTGTCTCTGCACATTACCAGTGTTTTTAAATACTTACTAGCTTCTTGACATAGCGCATTTAGCTATTTTTAAGTCTTTACAGACCCCTGTGTTCTTTCTTTCCTGCTTCCATTCTCTCTATCGCACGCCATTTCTCACAATCGGTCAAATGTCTTCTGGATGACATATTCCACCTGCTACAAGCGAAAATTTTATGCAACTACACGTAAAATTCTTGAAATTAGACTTCAAATCAGCCACATGTACTCCTTTTCAAACGAACCAAAAGAACAGGATAAAAAATTTGCATATTTTTCTGTAACAAAGGTTAATCTCATTGGACTACATGATGACTTTAACATTGAGTTACCAAACAATCAAATTTCATTGAAGTTCCCGCAATAGAATTCACATAAAGTACCTTTTTATGGTTGTTCCTTTAATTTTTCTCGCCAGTGTATTTGTGATAAAAAAAGTAACAGAGCCTGAAAATGCTGAGCACCATAACTTGCATTTAATTATAAATAATTAGTTGTCATATTTTAAATATTATATTTTCATTTATATCCAAGTCCTATAATTTCATTTTTGTGAAAATATGAATATTTATTTCTACTGACATTGTTTTAACGGGATAATATTGGTAAGAAGCAAATTTATTTCGTACTAATTTTTTCTGAAAATGTTAAAAAACATGAATTAAAAAAAATCAGTCGCTATTCGGCAACCGGATACTGAAGTATTCGGCCAAACCAGATATCCGGTGCATCGAGAAATCAAGTTAAAAAATTGCATTAACAGTAATACTTTACTAGATATTAATTGATATACAGTAAAAGACTTATTTATTATGTATAATGTTTTACTGTTTCATATAATATAAGTTAAGTACTATTTAATGTAAAATTTTACATATGAATGTAGTATTGGAGGTTTTTGACATAGCAGTTTAAACTCTCAAAAACGGACACATGTCAAAGACCTGCCAATCCTGAATTGTAACATAGTTTACCTGCAGATTATTTTCTGACGCTGAAATATCCGTCGCAGACACTTGGAGAATTATCTGCTTCTGCGAAGATATTAGGACCTCATTTTCCTGGTTGCACTATGTGCATCTTTGCCAACATAGGCTGAAAAAAGGAGAATCTGAAAAAAAAAAAAAAAAAAAAAAAAGTTACAAATGCATTTTTATCAAAGACCAGAAGAAAGTTTTTACTATTTCAGATACAAACTAGTGTAAATAATTTAAGTTTAAATTGCAATAGCTGTAATTAAATTTAATTTTGAATTTAAAATTATACACTCTTATTAAGAAATGTGATTTACGTTACCAGCATACAGGTAAACATTTATCTATTCTTTCCAGGGGTCGATCCAGGAAAAATTTGGGGCCTATTTGGGGACCCTTCACAAAAATGTATTTAATAAAATGGGTCCCTTCACAAAAATCAATTTGATAAAATGGTCCCCTTCACAAAATTCTATTCCATAAAAAATTACTATTTATTATCTATTTATTATTTTATGATGTTTTAAAATGTGTAATTTGTAAACAAAAAGTTCACCAGAGAGGAAAACTTCAGCAAAAAGATTTTAAAATGTTTTTGTTTATAAATGCTTGGTTCAAATTTTATTAACTGGATTTCAACTTTTGTTAAAAAATATTTTTCACAAAAATATAATAAATTTCACAAAAATAACCTTTAATTTTTACAAAATGGGCCCCAAGAAAAAAAACCTGCATCGACCCCTGCTTTCTGTAGTCCATGTGCAAGCTGAATAAATTTCTGCATCAGTCAACCCTTCACCGTTATGGTTGAGATGCAAAATCAAACAAAAAATATTCAAAGTTTCATGATTTGATCCATTCTTATTATGCACATTTTCAATATGGGAAGTGAACTTTTTTTCTGAAGACTTGATCAAACATGACATGCATTAGCAATTGTAGCAGTATCTCGTTTAAGAATATCTAATGCAATGAAACACCTATGGGTTTTAACTGAAGAATAAGATATTTGCACTGCATAAATTAAAATCATTAACTAGTTGGGAAATTCTAATATTCCTTGCATTCTCCTTATGCTCTTCCATAATTTTCTGAAATATTTCAATTCCATAAAATGTTTCAGGGCTCCATAAAATAAATGTTCAGTTGACTATTCCAGCAGGTATCACTTGGCAGCTGGGATTCTATGATTCTTTACACTCTTTAAGCCATGCTGCAGGAAGATGATGATATTGTTTTAAATTACGGGCACATTTAAGATATTTTAAGTAAGGGAAAAAATGTGCAGCTCATGTGAGCAGTTTCAATTACTTAAAAACAATTTTACCCAGTTAAAAAATTACACTTAACAATAACACTTCACTAGATATTAATTATTGATTTACAGTAATAGTAACATTTTAAACATTACATCTAATGTTGTATATATATGACATTTAATGTGAAATTTTACATATCAATGTAGTATTTAAGGTTTCTGATTAGGTTTTTGAAGTGACAGTTTAAACTGTCAGAAACCTGCCAACCCTGGTTTGAGTAAGTTTTGATGATTGTAGTTATAATTTCCTTTTAACACTTTTAGATGAAATTCTGCATCAGATTGCATAATCTGTTGTTAACAATGATTGGATTTTCTTTTTTTTTTAATAAGACACCATAGTTTTATTTGATTATTTCCCTGGAATTAATGCACATAAAATAGAATACTGCACTGGATCAAGACAGTTGCAATCAGCCCCGCAAAACCCATATGTGACCACAATGAACTAAGCCAGACAACAAACCAACCTGAAAATAAGCCTGCTAAACATTATATTAAGTAAACCTACAACTCTAACTGAACCAGACAAAAAAAAAAATTAACTTAAAAATCATCAACCTGAATCGGACAAACATTTTCATTAAAACAAAACCTGGCGCACATCAACCCTAATAAATAAAAGAAAACTAGATGAAACCCACCAAAATTTGACGGCAAACAACTTGATAGTACCATTAAAATAAAAAGAAAAGCGTCCAGTTAAACTGATTGATGGCATTGAGCTCAAAGGCTATTACTATATTAAGGGGGAGGGATTAGCCCCTCGTTCCCCCTTTGTGACCAATGAACTAAAGGTGAAAATAAGGAATTTCGTTTAGTAGCCACTGGCCGGTAGGTTGATTTGTTTTAGTAGCCAGTTACTGGCTAATGAGAATAATTTCTTTAGTAGCCAGTAAGTACAGGTATGTCACTGAATATTTTTTTTTTTTTAATACAATGACTTTACAGTAAAAAAGTAATTTATGTACTAAATAAAAATGTTTTAATTTATATTGTTTTGAATAAACTTCAGATAATTTCCAATCTATTTTAAAATAAGTTAACAGTAAAGTTCTACACAACATGCTTATGTAGCTAACTACATAAGTCACACTAGCTTAGGTACTTTTTAACTAACTACATAAGTACTCTTCAAAAAAAATTATTTGCATAGAATGAAGGTCTGACAATAATAAATAGGTATGTTTATGTACTAAATAATAACCCACAACATGATATGAATCATGAATGCATTACACATGCACAACTTGTAGCCAGCAGGCCAAAATCTCCACAAATTCAGGAATAGTGTGTATTTCGGCAATTAGTTTCAGAAAAAATTGCAAATTTAGTCATTCAAGAGCGTAAAAATCATGAATTTCGTCGATATCGCATGTACAGGGATGAAAGTGCACTAAAGTCATTTTGTAGCAGCTTTGTAGCAGCAAAAATCTAATTTTGTAGCAGTAAAATCCATTTTTGTAGCAGCAAAAATCTTAATTTTGGAGCAATAAAAACTGTTTTCGGAGCAATAAAAACTGTTTTGGAGCAGACTGAAATTCTAATGTTAATAAAAATTATTGCTATCTTGAAAATACTTTAATATTTGAAAAAAAAAATTACTCTGATAAAATTTTGCCACACTTTTTGCTAACCCTGAACATTCTAAACAACATTTGGGTACTGATTGCAATAATGCATGTATGTTAAAGAAATACTAAGTAATGTGCAAGTACAGCTGACTATTAAATTAATGAATCTATAAAATCCCCCCCCCCACCCAAAAAAACTGACTACATTACTGGGTAATAGTACTTTCATTTAGCATTTTGTTTGAGAAACTATTTCTTTGAAGAAAATATTGTATAATAATAATAAAATCAAATAAGATGTGAGAAACATTGAGAGATGCATGAAATATAAGTGCAGGGGTAGTACTAGCCCAGGAAATATTTCAGGACATACTTTTTACGATATTTCAGGACAATTTCAGGACACATTTGATTGAAAACCGAACCGAAAAAACCCTTAACTCCCTGTTCAATACATTTTATTATCATAAATAGTACACTATATACACAATTTTTTTGTTGTAAAAGTATACATTAAAAAAACGTAATTTTACCAGAACTCTTTGACCAAGCTGCTAAAAAATTGCAATTTTTGCATTACTAAAAGACAAAAATCTAGATTTTTTTTTTTCCTTCACTGATCGACGAAAATTGCAAAAAGGTTTTTTTTTTTTTATAACTGACTGAAAAAAATTGTAATTTTTTTGTGACTGACAGACAAAAATAGCAAACTTTTTTTAATGACTAATCAATAAAAAATATGATTTTTGGTAATTGATCACCAAACATTGATTTTTTTTTTTTTTTGCAAATCGACGAAAATCACTATTTTTAATGATAGACTGAAGAAAATTGTGACTTTCGTGATCGTTTTGCATCAGTAAAAAGGTACACCTAACCCCTATTTGATGATTTCAAATACCGATATAGCACAAAACTTGCAAAATTTCAGGAATATTAGGACAGACTACCATATTTCAGGACATTTCAGGACGTTTTTATTTTTTTCAGGAATATCAGGACAAGTACTAACCCTGTAAGTGTTTCTTATTTCACACGTACAAAAAAGACAAAATAATAAATTCAAAATAAAATGTTCATTTAAAAATAACGTTTTATTAAAAATTAATGTTATAGAATAATTTATTTATAAATTCTGTAGAATTATTTCTAAAACGAGAGTGGATGTAGAACGATGCAGCAATGTGAAATCTGAAACGTCCAAAGTGTAGGGGAGAAGAAAAAAATAAATAAAAGGGGAATGGGTACAGATTAAATCGAAAAATCGTGCATTTGGCCGATTCTTTTCATTTTTTTAATCACCAGTTTTTCAAGTTTAATCGACGAATGGCGACTGCTTATTTTCATCTTTATACTCAAGATATATCACTTTATCAGAAAATGAAAAACGCTATTCGATAATACTACTGGTTTTGGCGATTTTCTAATATTTACATTTATGTAAAATCAGTGCATACAAACCAGCCAATATACTGCAATGCACCTTAAATTCAAAATAATAATAAACACATCAATAAATAAATGATGATTCACGGAAATTTTTAATCTTTCTTTGTGTAATTTATTAATCATAAAAAAAGTAGATAATTTCGCGGAAGGGAAAAAAATAATATAAATACAATACTGCAAAACCAATACCATACGATATCAGAACAATTTGAGATCGATATAAAATAACATAGGTAAACATTATTAGCGACGATATTTTAGAAATTTCGAACAAAAAAACAGAAATCAATAAAATTTGTTAAAATATAAAACTTTTCATTTCTGAATAATATAATTAACGAACAGAAACTCAGATTTAAATATGTTGTGCTGAAAGAATACGCCAATATGTACCAATTGTGCCGAAAGACTATCTTTTCTTTGTGGAATCCAAAGTTTTTTTACAAGCTGTGACGTGACGGCAGTAAGGAAAAAAAAAATTCTGGCAACCATTTGTGGCAGGCGGGAACAGTCAACCCCAAATCAGTTTACTTCAAGTTTTTTTTAAAAAAAGGATGAACTTTGAACTGTACGGAGATCGGCCAGGCAGGGTTACACACAGCAGTGACGTCAAGAGGTAATTCAAGTGGAGTTGCAAGAAATGGCGATGTGGTGCAGGTTTGGCACAAAATTGAAAAAAAAAATAGCTGTTTTGTAGCAGCTTGGTGCAGGAAAAAGGTTTTGGTGCAGTCTGGAGCAATTGGTGCAGGTCTTACATCCCTGCATGTAAAATCATGAATTTTGTCGATCAAGCGCATAAAAATCATGAATTTTGTCGATAGTGTGCATAAAAATAATGAATTTAGTCTTTCGGACGAGGAAAAATCTTAAATTTCGTCGATCAGCTACGTAAAAATAATAAATGTCATCATTCAACGTAAAAATCATGAATTTCGTAGATCGGGAGAATGAAAATCATGAATTTTATTGACAGAGTGCATAAAAGTCATGAATTTTATTGACAGAGTGCATAAAAGTCATGAATTTCGTCGATCGGGTGCAGAAAAATCTTCAATTTCGTCGATCGGGTGCAGAAAAATCTTCAATTTCGTCGATCGGGTGCAGAAAAATCTTCAATTTCGTCGATCGGGTGCAGAAAAAGCTTCAATTTCGTCGATCGGGTGCAGAAAAAGCTTCAATTTCGTCGATCGGGTGCAGAAAAATCTTCAATTTCGTCGATCGGGTGCAGAAAAATCTTCAATTTCGTCGATCGGCTACATAAATATCTTTAATTTCGTCGATCGGCTACGTATAAATCTTAAATTTCATCGAACAGCTAAATACAAATCTTGATTTTTGTCATTCGGGAGCGTAAAAATCTTGAATTTCGTCTATCGAACGTGTAAAAGTCATGAATTTTATCAACTGGGCATGTAAAAATCATGAATTCCCTCGATTATGTGCATAAAAATCATGAATTTTGTCGATTGCACTCCTAAAAAATCATGAATTTTATCAATCGGACGCGTAAAGATCATGAATTTCGTCGATTATGTACAGAAAATCATAAATTTCTTCCAACGGGGCGTACAAATTACGTCGAACGGACGCGGAAAAATCGTGAAATTTAGGGGAAAATGGTAATCAGGAATCCTGCATTTGGCTGTATCTTTCCATATTTTTAATGGCCAGTTTTTAAAGTTTAATCGACGAGTGGCGACTGCTTATTTTCACCTTTACAATGTACCCCCAAAACTAATCAGTGTAGCACCTTATAACAATGAACCTCTATACAAACTCTGGAGCAAATCTGATAATTCTGCATGAAAAACCAATTTATCTAAATTAAGGGGAGGGAGGGGGGTTAGCCTTTGTTCCCCTTTAAACTTTTCCAATGAACCCCCAAAACTAATCAGGGAAGCTCCGTACCACAATGAGTCTATATACAAAATTTGGAAGAAATCTGATAATTCTGCATGAAAAATCCATTTATCTAACCCAGAGCGCCACACTTTGGATTCACTAGTGCACATTATCAAGGTAAGCTGAAATCGTGCTGTACTTTTAAGAATCTCATAATAATCTGATTAAAATAACTTCACTTTTTGAATGTTCCACTTATAGAAACGTGCCGTTCTGGGATGATTTTGAAATGGAAAATGCATATTGCAACTATGCAGTTGATGCATCAGTTTTTTTTTTACATTTATTTAGAACTCACAACACATAAGTCAATCAGAACAACAGAACTTCTGTTTTCAAAAGTCCATTTTATGGGAGGAAAGTGTGTGGGAGAGGGGGAGCGACTGGAGAGGAAAAAGCTAAATATTTTGAGAAAAAAAAAAAGGAGGATCATGCAAAAGAAAATTTGCGCCCTGTGCAAAGTTTCAGTCCCCCCCCCCCCTCCCACACACACACATTCCTAAAATTTATCAAGTGCAGAAACAGAAATAAATTCCCTTGAATAAATATTTTGCATTTTTGGAACAACTGAACAGAAAATAAGAAAAAATTGCACTTATTCATTAGAAAATTCATGATTTTTACGCGATTGTAAAATTAGCAATTTTTTTCTCATTCGTTTAATGAATTTCATGATTTTTTCTGCGATCGTTTGATTATTTTCGCGATTTTCCCCCGAAATCATTTGATGGATTTTGTGATTTTTTTACTGAAATCATTTGACTAATTTCCTGATTTTTCCCAGAGTTTATTTGACAGATTTCGCAATTTTTCCCACGATCATTTGACTAATTTCTCTGATTTTTTTTTGCGATACTTTGATGAAATTCATTTTATTAATTCATATATATTCATAATTAGGATTTTCATTTTTGTTATTGCCATTTATTTGAGCCCACAGTATTCTGTGAAGTGTTTGGAAAGTTATGCGATTTTCGTCGATCGATCGCGAAAAAAACGCAAAGTTCGTCGACCGATCGCGGAAAAAACGCAAATTTCGTCGGTTGATCGTGAAAAAGAAAACACGAATTTTGTCGATAGACACAGGAAAAACACAAATTTCGCCGATCGATCTCGGAAAAAACGCAAAGTTCGTCGATCTGTCATGGAAAAAACACAAAGTTAGTCTATCTGTCGCGGAAAAAACACAAAGTTCGTCGATCTGTCGTGGAAAAAACGCAGTTCGTCAATCTGTCGGCAAAAAAAAAACCACAAAGTTCGTCGATCAGTAGCGGAAAAAAAGCAAATTTCGCCAATCGATCGCGGAAAAAACACAAAGTTCATTGATCTGTCGCTTAAAAAACGCTAAGTTCGTCAATCAGTCGCTTAAAAAACGAAAAGTTCGTCGACCAGTCGCTTAAAAAACTAAAAGTTCGCGGATCTGTTGTGGGAAAAACGCCAAGTTCGTCAATCTAGAAAAACCACAAAGTTCGCCGATCTGTCACGGAAAAAACAGCAAAGTTCATCGATCTGTCGCGAAAGAAACGCAAAGTTCGGCGATCGGTTGCGGGAAAAAAAAAAAAAAATCACGAAATTTATCGTTCGGTTGCAGGTAAATAAAATAATGCAATTTTTTCCGAAAATTTTGAAATTTTTTGGGCGGGATTTCAAAATTTTCACCGCGAATCCGCCCTGCTTATAATTTAAGCACATAACACAATACTTATCAAATAAATAAACAAAAATTAACTTACTTTTATTTCTCCCATTTTGTCCACACTAGTAGACTGCTTATGAAGATATATACTTTGACCAGTGATAGCCATATTTTAAAATTTTAATCTTGCCAATAATTCAACATGCGCTAGAAACAAATAGCCAATATTTTAACATTGCAATATAGTATCTTTAAAAACTTACATGTAAAAATAAACATATCAATAATAATAATAAAAAAAAATATTGCATGTAATTGGGTCTATTAAAAATTAGACTTAAGCCCATTATAAAAATGGTAAGATATAACGGTACTTTTCGGTTAGCCAAGGGGGGGGGGGGGGGGGGCAGTGAAATATATATACACATATATATGGGTGTGTGTATATATTTCATTGGCACCCAGCTAACTGAAAAGTACCGATATAATAAACTAGAAAATTTTATTTTATACTGAAGGCATTTTATCTTATATACACAAAAATCAGGATTCGTAAATATCATGATTTAAAAAATGTACAATTTTTTTTATATACTATATCCCATATTTTCAACATAGTTAACTTATTGATGATTATAAATATTTTTAAAGTTAATATAAATTAGACATTAAAACATATATGTCATTTAGCATGAAAACTTATATAAAACAATATTCTAAATGTCTTTTTCTATTTTTTTTTTTTTTACTTAGCAAAATTTAAGATCAACTAATTGAAAACAGACAATTTGCTTTTTACACTCACAAAAAACAAACTATTAAGATTTAGTAAACAAGTTTTGAGAAAATTTTATGTTTTACACAACAAAATAATTTGTTTTTATTAAAAAATTTTAACATAAATATAGTAAGCTTGGTCTTCTTAAGTAAACGAAAACGAGAAAAAAATTATCTCTAATGAAGTTGCAAGTTTATCTAAATGAGATATTTTATCTTTCAGTAGCTTTTCTAAGTAAATATTGTCTGACATAATTATTGATTCTAGATTTAGAAATTCAGCTTCAAATATAAAACTTAGTAAATTTTTTTTTTAAGGGTACTTTTCTGTTATACAGACACCATTGTCACCAAGCATACATATACATACATACATACATTATGCATTAGCATACATTTTGGCATGGTGTCCGTATAACAGAAAAGTACCTTTTTATTTTATTTTATTTATTTATTTAGTTTTTTTTTTTTTTTTTTTTTTTTTTGGGGGGGGGGGGGGGGGTTCAATGCTAAGAAAACATGAAATTTCAAACATCATATAAAAAACTTTATACATAGATTATAAAATATGCAAGTCACGGTTTTCTTAAAACTTTTCATTTCATTGCATGATAAAAATTTTGGGTGCTTTTCGATTAGCCGGGTGCCAGTGATATATGTACATATATATATGTATATCAGAGTTTCCCCCCAGAAGACGGTTTCAGAAGGGTGCTGAACCCTGCCTGCCCTTTGGTTTACAAAATAGCATCCTTCTTGTCCTTCACAAAAATAATTAGCACACTTCTTGCTCCTCAGTAGAAAAAGTGTCCTTTTTGCATTAAAAAATTTCCTTCCAGAGTAAAAACTGACTCAATGTTGTCAACTAATAGAAAATGTCGTTTTCTATTTTTATTTTTTACTTAACAAAATTTAAGATCAACTAATTGAAAACAGACACAATTTGCTTTTTACACTCACAAAAAACAAACTATTAAGATTCAGTAAACAAGTTTCAAGAAAATTTTATGTTTTACACAACAAAATAATTTGTTTTTATTAAAAGAAATTTAACATAAATATAGTAAGCTTGATCTTCTTAACTGAACAAAACGAAAACGAGAAAAAAATATTTCTAATGAAGCTGCAAGTTTATCTTTCAATAGCTTTTCTAAGTAAATATTATCCAACATAATTATTGATTCTACATTTAAAAATTCAGCTTCAAATATAAAACTTGGGAAAGTTTTTTTTAATGGTACTTCTTTGTTATACAGGCGCCATTGTCGCCAAGCATACATTCAGGGTTAGAAATTGGGAATTCTAAGTAAGGCGTCAAATGACACCTGCAATTTTTTTTCATAGGTGTCAAACTGCATTTCATGTTATATCATATTTTTTCATTTCTTTTCGAACCCAGGTTAACAATAATATTGTAATTACCTTTATGTGTTAAAGGCAAGGGGGCTGTACATATTAAACATTTTATCCCTGCGTTAATCACTAAAACAAAATAAAAATTGGCTTTCGATAAAATTTTAAAACAGCATTAAACTACAATATTTGGATTCTAGAAAAATGTTTAAATAATTCTTTTTATAAAGCTAATATGCATACAAAACAGATTATCAAGCAATTATATCCATAGAAAGAAAATTTGAACTTTTAGATACAAGCAGGTATTAATAAAAAAAAAAAAAAATCTTATGACTGAAAGTACATCAGAAAATGAAAAAAGAAACAAATAAATGAACTTTTGGATACCAATTAATGTATATTTGTATGGCATTTAAAGATATTGATTTCTATATAAATACTTTTTTTTTTTTTTTTTTTTTTTTTTTTAGGAAAAACACTGAAATTTTCATACATTCTTTATACAGTATCTTAAAACATGTGTTTCAAGTGCAGGCAGCGGAAGGGGGGTGGGTGCAAACTTATACTAAAGTAGGAATAAAAACATTTGTGTAAAAAAAAAAAAAAAAAAAAAGCTAGGTGTTAAATTTGACGATTAGGTATAATTTTGTGGTCGTCAAATGCAATAATTTAGTTGCATTTGGCGACTAACGACTGCTAATTTCTAACCCTGATACATACACATACATTATGCATTAGCTTACATTTTGGCACGGTGTCCGTATAACGAAAATGCTAAAGATACATGAAATTTCAAACATGATGTAAAAAAACTTTAAATACAGATTATAAAATATGCAAGTCACCGTTTTTAAGAAACTTTAATTTCATTGCATGATAAAAATTTTAGGTACTGTTTTGTTTTCAAAATTTAATGCAAACGCTAAACACGTGTAACCCTAAGTATTTGTTTATAAACACTAGTACATAATTTAAGGTGCATAAGAAGAATTAAATACTTAATTCATTAAAAAAAAAAAGAAAACTTAGATAAAATTTGAAACATAAACAGACAATATATTAGAAAAATAACTTACTTTAGCTGAGATGTTCTTCAGAACTTTTATCGCCGCGGAAAGCTCGCAGACACAACACAGCGGCCATGGAGAGCGGCCATTGAATTGAAGGTCAAGTGTGTTGCCACTCCGGTAAAGATAAATGCCAGCCGATGATAGTATATCGGTGATGTATCGATGGCTGTTAAAAAATTATCATATCCATGGTGTCAAATGGAAACCGTGCAGTCGACAATGCAGTGGCACAACGAAATGTTGTCCTTTGTAAGTATAGCTAATGGATACCTAGTATTTGATATGGGTTTTGTGCTGCGTAAGATTATCGCCATTCTTTTACAGTACGCACACCACTTATATGATAAAACTGTATTTTGCCATGAAAAATATATCGGACAGTTACATGAAAATCGATGTACCTGACAATAATGATATTTCTTATATCAATTCGTGACGTTTCTGACAATTCTGTGTTTGCTGGGTATATTTTATGTCGGTGTCAATATCCCAGAGTGATGTTGTAGCGAAAAACATTCTAAAATTGAAATTTTTGTATTACTGAAGGGGCTAGAAATTTTTAATTTGGCATGGTAGTTACTTACAAGATGTATATGCTCTGTAAGTACAGTTTCTAAAAAAATAGAAATTTAAAAGGTTGAAATGAGCTAAACGTGTTCTAAAAACATTCTAAATTACAATTTCTATGGAATCTCTGAAACTACCGAACCAACTTTAAACGTACTAATGTTTGCAATGGTGACAGTCTCTGCTCTAACCTAGGCTATATTTTATGTCAGTGCCACTAACCTCAGGGGGTTGCAGGAGCGAAATACATTCTAAAAAAATTAAAAGGGTTAAGAAGGAAAAAACGTTATAAATTACGATTTTTTTTATATACTGACAGGATTAGACACTTCAAATTTGGCATGGCGGTTACTTTTAAGATACAAATACTCGCTAACAGTGGTTTGTAAAGAAATTCAAAATTTCACAGTTCGAAATGAGCGGAAAGCGTTTTAAAAGCGTTCTAAATTACGATTTCTATGGAATTGTTAGGGATAGAAATTTGAAATTTGGCATGGCTGTTGCTTTAAAGACATAAATTGTCGTACAGAACAATTTTTAAAAAATCGAAATTTAAAAGAGTGAAATGTGCGAAAAGCGTTCTAAATTGAGAAAGATTTCTATGGAATTGTTAAGGATAGAAACTTGAAGTTTGACATGGTTATTGCTTTTTTTAGTATCTGGTCGCACAGAAGAGTTTTTTAAAAAATTGAATTTTAAAAGTGTGAAAGCGTGAATAGCGTTCTAAATTACGATTTATTTAAAGCTGTTAAAGCTAGAAACTTGAAATTTTGCCTGGCTGTTACTCACGTAAATGATCACCCAGAACAGTTTACTAAAAATGCGAAATTTAAAAGGGCATGAGCAAAAATAAAACGTTCTAAAATTGCAATTTCTGTGGTCAGCTGGTATAGAAGCTTCATATTTGGCATGGTGGTTACTCTTAAAATGCAAATGAAGAGATCGGTTTCTAAAAAATTCAAAAATTTAACAGGCTGAAATGAGCGGAAAACGTTCTGAAAACGTTTTACATTCTGATTTAATTGGATTTATTCGGGTTATAAACTTGAAATTCAGTATAGTGGCAACTTTTAAGACGCAGACGCTCGGTATCAACAGTTTATCAAAAATTCGATATTTAAAGGTGCAAAATGAGGGAAAACGTTATAAATTATGTTTTTTTCAAAATTGTTATGGATAGAAACTTAAATTTTGACATGGCTGTTATTTTTTAGACGTAAATGCTCGCACAGTACAGTTTTTACAAAATTCGAATTGAAAAAAAGTGCAGAAGCAAAAAACTTTCCAAAATTGCGATTTTAGTGATGCTGCTTGTCTAGAAAGTTGAAATTTGGCATGGTGGCTATTTTTAAGATTTCAGTGCTCGCTAAGAACGGTATTTTAACAAAATCAACATTTAAAAGAGTGAAATCGAAATGAGCTGGAAATGTTCTAAAAACCTTCTAAAATATGATTTATCTGAAATGGCTGGGGATAGAAACTTGAAATTTTACATGGCTGTTACGTTAGAGACACAAATTTATCCACAGAACAGTTTTTAAAAGTTTGGAAATTTTACTGTGTGCAGGAACAAAAAAGTTTTAAAATTGCAATTTCAGTGATATAGTTATTACAGAAATTTGCTTAACTATAAGAATGGAATTTGGCATAATGGTTATTTTTAAGATGTAAATAATCGCTTAGAACTGTTTCTGAAAATTTCTAAATTTCAACTGAAAAATGAAATGAAATGGCTTCAAAATACGTTCTAAATTACCATTAATTTGGAATTAATTTTAGATCTTCTCATTCATTTAAGTCTCGTGTTCGCCTAATGCAGTATAAGAATGAAGTTTACTTAAAATGTGGCTTAATTAGAAATTTTTGAATTATCTGTGGCAGTAAAATTTCATCTAATGAAAATAGGCCCACGAATACCTCTTGGAATTTTTCAACCATTACGCGAGCAAAGCCTACGTACTATTCTAAGTTTATTAAAATGATTTGAAAATCAGTTTGAAAGGCAATTGCATTGTTATTGATGGGATATAAGGAGAAATATTCTATCTGATCTTTGCACTGTCAGTGTTAGTAACATAAAATAAATAAAATAATAAAAACGCATATCCCTTTGTTTATCCTCGTTTTTTGTTTGAAATCCTTTCTCAGAATTACTGGAAAACAGTTCTCGTGTCTTTTTTACTATAGTTGTGCAGTGATATTTTACAAAAATAAGAATTGTGACTTTTGCAGATTTATGTCGGTGGTTGGGTTATACATATACAACTTTGCTATTTTTAACAGATTTTCAGGAACATGAAAATCACGGAACATTGTCATGTGGAAATGTTTATGTATAATACTTATTTCCATGTAAGAAGATATTTTTAAATGAGAAAATTAATCTTGAAGTAAATTTAAAATACAGGGTGATTTTTTTTAAAGTTGTGAAAGTAAAACACTATAACAAAAGAACCACTGATTCAAATGACCTGAAATTTCACCAGTATGCTCCCAAAGCAATGGGATTTTTTTGATATGGTTAAAAAAAACTTAAAATCGCACCGACAGATGGCACTGTAAGGTAGCAGAAACAAAGAATATCGTCTGTGGGAGGAAAACAATGGACGGTACTTTGAGAAACCATCTTCCGTAGGCCCTCTGTCGTCATTGGACCTTTTCTTAAATTCTTAAATGTCCTAAATCTCTTAAGAGCAGTTGCTGCGCTGTCATTATTCTGATAATACAGTTTCACTGACAACGCACGGTCCGTCAATGGCGCAGTCATTGCGAGGATTTCCGTAGAATAATGAACACGAGTTGTGCGTACTTCACGTTCTTATCGCCAATGTGCGTGTGTCGGTCGTGTGTGTGATTCGCCTCCCGACTTTAATTCATGTACAGCGCCATCTGTCTTTGCGATTTTAAGTTTTTTTTTTTTTAACAACGCCAAAAAAAATTCCCATTGCTTTGGGAGCATACTGGTGAAATTTTAGGTCATTTGGATCAGTTGTTCTGTTGTTATAGAGTTTTACTTTCACAACTTTAAAAAAAATCACCCTGTATTATTAACAATTTTCGACTGTATGCTTTCATTATTGTGTTCGGGCTCTGATGACATAAAATGTTTCGAGCTCGGGTAGGCTCAGATTTCAAATCGTCGGGCTCCGAAAAAATGTACGAACTCATTTTGAGTACCTGTGTATTATAGCAATTTTATCATTCAAAATTGTCAGTGTAACTGAAATAATTATCTGCACAATTAAAATTAGAACACTGTGTGATTGGCTATTGTTTAAACAATACATTCAACGAATTGAAACTTTAAAACAATATATATTGATTATTTTGTAAGAACCATACTCAATTAAATCTTCTCTTTGCAAAATTTGAAAATTATAAAAAGGAATAAAATAATAATGAAACGAAATATTTTGTTCAATACCTTTATTGAGGTTTGTTTCTGATTCGTTTCTGACTTGGCAAGTTTCATAGTCCAATTCCGAGTATATTGCTTCAGTTTCTTGGGGATATTCCTCGTCGATTTGCTTCGGAATGGTCAAACCTCCGCTTTTAAATGCTAAAAAACACATATGAGATGAATATTAGTTTATAAATAGTTAAATCTTTGTTCAGACTTCATAAAAGTTAATAATAAAAAGCACTATAATCTTTCGACTTCAAATAAATCGCTTGAACATGCAATATTGGCTCTGGCATGTTGACTATCTGGCATAATTTCATCATTTGACGGCGGCCTACTCTGTAGAAATTGCATAAACGATTATTGATATAGAAAAGGCGCTTATGAAAATTCAATGTAACTTCGAAATTAAACCTTTGCTGAAACTTCATAAAAGTTAATAATAAAACAAAAAAAAACTATCATCTTTCGACGTCAAATAAATCGCTTGAACATGCAATACTGGCTTTGGTATATTGACTATCTCGCATGATTTCGTCATCTGACGGAGGCCTACACTGTAGAAATTGCATAAACGATTATTGATATAGAAGAGGCAAAACTAACATAAACGTCTTTTCCAAAATTTAGCGGCAGCAAAGCGGGAAGGTATGGGGAATTTCAGAAATGTTTCCGTGAACACAAGAAACCTATCGTTGTATGAAGTTTTTGATTAATTTTTCTTTAAATATTTTTTTTTAATATAGGAGAATTGGTTCCGGAATAATGTGTAATTACAAAGTTACATTAAACTTTTTTTTTAAATGCTATTTGTCACAATGTGGGTTTACTCATATTTAAATGTTCGTAGTGAACTTTTATAGTATGCTAAAATATTTTCACTATTTATTATTTTCAGTTTTCATTTTGCAATATATTGTTATAAATAATAATAATAATAATAACGAAATCTTTAAAAGCACTGCATTGTTTTATTGTATTATACATTTCTGATATTTTTCTTAAAATAAAACAATCTTACTTAGGAAGACAACAATGATTCATTGGTTAATTCATACCAATTAACTTACAGCTCAATTCTCCATTTTCATATAAGGAGTCGAGAATGGGAAGACTGATACTAGGCTTCTTGGGAGGTATATCTTGATAGATGTTTTCAACAGTGCCATTCTGAGATTTCAACCTAATTGATCTCAATTCGGCTTCACAGCAGGAAGAAGACTGGGTATCTAAATATATATACATAATATATGTGTGTGTAAATTATTATTTTTCTTATTGTTCAACAAAAAATAATTAAAAATTATTTTCAATTCCAAACACAGACACATGTAATACGCTACCGCGCATGCGCGGTAGCGTATTACTGCTTATTTTACTGTTTATTACTGTTGATTTTACGGTATAATACTGGCAGCTGGGATGCCAGTATTATACTGTAAAATCAACACTTTTGTTTGCAGTGTAACAAATAACAATGCGGCAAAAAGCAGAAAGAATGAGAGACAATTGAATGGGTGCATGGAAGAAAGGCCTATGTCACAAATTTAAAATTTCATAGAAATGAGGAAAAAACAATTTGTGTCATTGAATAGCGATGTCCTAAGCACCTAGTGTAAAATAGGACCTTCTTCCGATCTTCATAACATTCAACTTTTGTCTTCTTGCTGAGCATAGACGAGTAATAAAGAACTAGTTAGGTAATTAAGGAAACTAGGGCATCCAACCCAGGTTTCCCGGGATGGAGAACATATGTAAAAGCCATTTATTATTATTATTATTATTGAAAATTCTAATAGATTTTTTACATTTAATAATTTTTTTTTTTAGATTGTCCCCTAACAACACCAGAGAGCATTTTTATAAGAAATATGTCAATAAAATATTCAAATAAAATTTTGAAATTCATTAAAAGCGGTCATTTCGTATTGGCCTCGTGCCAGAAGTTAATAGTCGAAGAAATAGCTAAAAATTTCGTTATATACACCATTTGTTTTTTATTCAGATAATTTCAGCGGTTTAAAGAGCTTCTTTCATTTACATGTCTGTTAAATTTGTCTTTCATTTATACTATTTTATTTATTGCTTAATGAAGTTTTAATTTCGTTATTGAATATTAACTGGAAACAAATGCTGAACTTTTTATATTGTTTAAAGTGAAAACGGATTAATATTTTGTAATCGTCTGCAAGCGATACAGATAGATATATATATATTTTTAAACCATGCTTGAAATTCAATTTAAATACTATAATAAATAAGTAAATTGCGATTCAGTTTTCAAACTAATTGCATTTGAAAGAAGATTTTTTTCCCTTTATAACCGTGTAAAAATTAAAAATATGCGATGATTAGAAATTTTAAAAATTGCAGTAGCAAAAATCGCAAAACCGAAATTTTATCGTCAAGTGTTGCCATTCTCAAAATGACGTCAGCGTTACGCATACGCACGGACACGTTTCTCCTTTATAATATAAATAGATAAGTAATTTATATTTTTAGCTTATTGTTTTAATTTTTAAGTTAAAGTAAACGAACTTATATGTTATGAAAGTGCAATTTTAAACACTGGGTAATCAATCATCAATCATTCCACATAGGCCCTTTTCCAACAAAACACTCAACTTTCTCAAAATTGTAACATAGGCCCTTATACCAGACAACCATTCAATTGTTCAAGGGAAAATGTAAGGGTTTATAGCTGCAAATTCATTTCAGAATTATCCATGCATAGCCACTAATTTCTATTTGACGCCTATACTGTATATAAAATATACGTGCAATTCTTAGTGAGGTGTATTTTATAATATATTTATTTATTCATTCATTTATTTATTTATAGATAGATAGATAGGTTTTTTAAATAAAATTGCAGGTATAAGGAAGCTATCCATGATATGTGCCCATTATTTTAATAGCGTCAATATGAAAAAATATTTTGTACCGCATCTTCAACTTTTAGTAACACTATATGCTAAACTATGTTAGGCATATTAGTTTTAAAAAAAAATAAAAATATATTCATAAATACTTACTTTCTATATCGTCATATACAACAAATCTGAAAAAGAAACAAGACTATAATACATCTGAGAAATTAACGAAATTTAAACATATGCATTTCTTAAATTGTTACGTTTACGCTACATAATTAATAATTTTTATTAATGTTGTGAAGGAATAATAAAAAAGTTTGAAGTTATTCAAGAATATGCAAAAAGAAATATACATAAAAATATAATAAATTATAACACCTTGTAGTAATATGTTTCTTTTAATTTCTTTATACACCTTTTAGCATTTAAAAGAAATATAAGAAATATACATTTCTATCTGTTCCATTTTTGCATACTTTATAAATAAAAATGTATATATGTGTGCATGTTTGTGTGTGTATTATTAAAATTTTCATTCATATTAGAATATAATTTAATTCATTCCCGGTGAACAGAATACGTAAAAAAATTACAGCAAAATCAAACGTCAAATTTACCTATTTCCTCTTCATCAATAATCATAGGCGACGGCAAAGAAGAGGGAGAAAGAAAATCATTGCCCTACAGGATTTTGAAATTTATTTTATTTATTTTATTATTTTACTTTATACAAGAAAAAAGTATTAGATTCTTGAAAATTTTCGACTTCCGGTTTTCGGCGAATTTATACGTTTTAGAAGGTCCTGAACATGAGTTGACTGTTTTTAGAAAATGTACGTCCGTGAGTCTGATGTGTGTCTGTTTGTATGTGACACAAATTTTGTGGGCGCTCTAATTCACGAACTAGGACGTAGATTAGGATGAAATTTTACATGAAGTTCTATTCTTATGTGAACTGGTGCTGATTAGTTTTTGGGCAAAATCCTCCAAGCCGCAAATTAGTGATGAGCATAACGATTATTTTGATTATTCGAATAAATCATTCGGGCATGCACAGAAGCATATCTGTCAAACTTCAATTTTTTTTTTTATTCGATTACTACCAGAAATTTTTTTGAAATAAAAAAGAAAAAAGTTTCTGATTGTAATTAGAATTAGATTAGACGCCAGATAAAAATGAAAAATGTGTTTTGTAAACGAAACACATTGTTGTTTATTTTCTGCCTTTTTGGCCAGGATTTTGCATCAAATACAACACTGTGCGTCGCAAAAAATATCAACAATAAAAAACGAAGTGTATTCAGAAGTTGCAGTTACAAATTTGACGACTTATGCTTATGCCCTGATAAGTCTCTTAAAATGTTGGTAATGTGAATGGGTAAAGCCTAGTTCCGGGTTGTCCTATTCGAAAAAGTTAAGCTAAGTGACTTAACTATCATAGTGTGAATAGGATATTAAGTTGCTTCGAGTGCCACTAAACTCTCACAAAACATTTAACAAAAAGTTGAATTCAATTCATATTTGTGCATAGTTCAAGAATTTTTACATCATGAAAGGTATAGCTAGATGCTGTAAACATTACAAACTGTTTAAAGAATGTTTAACATTTAATAATTTATGAAGATCCCATTTATTTTTTAAAAAAAATTAATAAGAGAAAATTAAAATTTTTATCTCACTTTTCTTGAATAATTTTAAATTGTACTTACGGAGAAGCTTGTGAGGTTTTCTTTGATTTTGTTCCCTTTTTTCTCCTTCTATAGAGCAGAAAGATAACAACTATGGCTACAATTAGGCTAATTACAGACAAAGCGCCCAATATCGCCATAAATTCAACTTGTTTGTGAGTGTAATTATCAACCGCTGAAGCTGGAAGGAAAAAGAGAGGCCATAGTAACTTTCACATAATAGTGTAAACATCTGTCATACAAAAAATAAAAATAAATAAATAAATAAATAAATAAATAAGAACCGTTACATTTTTATTTACAAAAATAAAGGAATAAGGAGAATAGCTAAATAGCTCAGATATTCAGCAAATATATAACAATGAAATAATAATTAAGTATGTAATAATTAGTTGTCAATGAAAGATTCCCCAACACACTGAATATGAATACAAAAACATATTAAAGGAATAAGAAATTAAATTAAAAATTGAATAAATGGAATTAAATGAATGAAATGAAATGAAATTTGTGGAATTTAGACAGAATTATCAAGTCCCAAATGCCTAAATACCACAAATAAAATGATATGAGAGGTTTCATCATCATATTAGCCATAACATTGCTAAAGAATATGATTTTGGGACTACCTTCTCATAAACATTGAATCAAACCTGTGAAAAAAATAAAAAATAAATACAATGTTAAAAAGGAAAGAAGCCATACCTATAATATACAGAGAAAACATGAAATAGAGTCAGAAAGTATATAATCCATTTTGATTAAAAAAGATACCTGTGCACCACATGAACCACACATGAACACAACCAAAACTAGGGAATGAATTGCAAAAAATCATTATATGTTGCCAAATTTAGAAATAGAAAATGATTTACTATGTTGCCAGAAAAGATTTTAGAATAATATGAATATTGTAAAGCAACAGGAACATTAGTGCTGCCATCTATAATGGTAAAAAGTGAATATACTCTGAATAAAAAGAGTATTGGATGAAAAATAATGTTTAATAATTAAACCAAATTACTATCTGAAATAATAGCAATTAGTTAAATAATAAATAAATTAATTAATAAATAGAATATCTAATTACATTAAAGTAATGGATGTATTAATGAATAATTCTATGTTAAAAATAAGATGGAAGATGGAAAAATTAATAATTAAAGCAACATAAAAATATAAGTACCATGAAATGACATCAACTATTAAATAGCTGTGCCAAAAATGCAACATCACATAAATTAAATTAAAATAAAATACTAAATATTTGAATTAAGATACAAAGGATTTAAAATTAATATTAATTAAATATTGAAATGAATTAGTAACATATAATGTTTCTTCATACAAAGTTAAAAAATTATAAACACTTAAGAAAAGTATACATTATATTAGAAGTTAATATGATATTGTCCACCGTAGGTATTAATTAATCCAAATCATTAGATCAAAAACATTCTTAATATTAATGAATATAAATTCATTTAAATTAATTAAATAATGAATATGTAAATATAACTAAATTAATATACATATAAAAATATCACATCACAGTCCATTATAAAATGTGTAATATCAAACGTGTGTGTAAATCAAAATGCTCCTTTTATTTTTATTTTTATTTATTTATTTACTTTTTTTTAATAATATAAATTAACCATGCGTTTTTTTTTTCATACAACTCCGCCACACACCTCCTCAATCCAACATCTACCCACCCAACCGTCCTGTTATATATATATTTTATTTTTTTTACTATTTTCTAAGATTATATGATTTTTTTTATACATTTTTTAACGCATGTGTTAATTTGGTTGCAAAGATCATATAAGAACTAACTATACATTAAGGAATATATGAATTTTTTTGGAAAACCATATTGTAATACGTCATAGATAAGTTTTTTAATATTGTTGTTAATTAGTTGAGAAGAACATAAACTTTTTATTCTATAAATATGATTAAGGAGTATATTACGATATACAGAATTATGAAGACATGATTTAAAATTAGTAAATGAATTAACTTTAAATTTAAATTCTTTACGTTTATCAAATAGATCAACTATTGTTTTGTTTTCTTTAAGTGTAATTTTAAGATCTAAAAAGTTAACAGTATTGTTAGAAAGGAGGTTTTCCGTTAATTCTAAATTAGTAGGATAATCAACTGGAAATATAGAAATATTAGTGTGATCAGTGGCAATTAAAATTATGTCATCAATATAACGATATAAATGTAAATTACTGTTAATAAAAGTACGTTCATAATGATACAAGTATAAGTCTGAAAGTATACTAGATGTACATCCCCTTGTGGTATACCGACTTTCTGTAAATATAACGTGTTATCATGCATTATATAATTATTATATATAATGAAATTTGTTAAAGTTTTAAAATAAGCTGTATCTATATGAATTGGTAAATTAAGTGAATGATGATACTTATTAAATAATGCATTTATAATATTATGTAGATCTAATAAATCTATATTATTAAATAGATCTTTGAAATCATATGTCATTATATTGTTAACACATTTAAGATTTTTCAAAATATTAACGAGTTGATAGCTATTTTTTATACAATGTGTATTATCAGTGGATGTTGTCAGTGTATAAATTTGATTGAGAATTTTTAATAGATGTTTATTGGCTATATTATTATATGTATTGCATCCTATAGTTACAGTCCTAAATTTAATTGGATTTTTATGAAATTTGGGTATAAGAACTAAATAAGGATAATTAAAGTTAGTAGAAAAAATATTTAATAATTTATAATAACTGTGAATTTTACGATTGTTTATATATATATATATATATATATATATATATAAGAATATAAGAAAGAATTATATATGCATAAACATGGTGGACTGAAAATGGACTGAACGCTTTTAAAATACAGATGATCCAATGTCAGAAACAACTTTAAAAATTAATAATTCGTAATCTAATATAAATATTCTAATATAAAAGATGAAAAGGTTCGGTTTGCATCGAACAGGTGAAAAAAAAGCCGGATTTTTTATAACCAAAAAAAAAAAAAAAAAAAAAAAAAAGGATGCTTGAATAAATGCAAATGAATTGGTCAAAAAAATAATGCTTGAAACCACTATCATTGACAACATTGAAAGATGCCATCTACCTGCCATATCATATGCTTACTATACCACAAGAAATGTTGCCTAATGCGTGAACAGTGTTGCACCTTGTCTGACAGTTGCCGCTGCTGAATGCAAAGGTGCCAAGTTCCCGCTAATCTTCCGTAATATGTGGTTTAATCTGACCCTGTTTAACAACGCTTCAAACTAGAAAAATTATTGGATGAATCTTTATATATTTAATTTAAGGTTTCTTCGTGGAATTTATTTAAATGCATTTCTTTAAAAAAAATCTGGTGCGAAACGTGTTAAACCTGGGTCAAATTAATTTACATATTACGGAAGATTAATGAGAGCTTGGCACCTCTGTGAATGATAAACAACAAATTGAGCAGTTGTAAACTTGCTTGTAACTTGTAAGCCAATTGTCACTTGTAAGACGTCTGTCAGTCAAAGAAATAACTATTCAAGATTTCGGGATTGCTTTTGTTATAACAAATCCGGCTTCTTTTCCATCCGTAAACCAAGGTAAAAACTGCATCTTTTTACCTTTATTCGTTTTTGAATTATTAATTTTTAAAGTTGTCCCTGACTTTTGAACTATTCAGTACAATAACGAATAAACGATGAGAGCTATTGAAGTTATTCTTGCAAGAGATAAATGTATGAATAAAGGATTTCTTTACTACGCTTTAAAGTTTTAGTTTCAAATATCACGATAGATGGCTCTGTAATCCTGCTCAAAATATCCTTGCAGTTTCAAAACTTTATTTTTCTACAGCTAAACAGAATGAAGGTAAAACATTGAGTGAACTTGCGTGAACTTTAATCCATTTTAAAATGTTAGTTCGAGCATTCTAACAGTTTAAGACAACACAGTGCCATCTGTCTGTACTATTTGGAATTAAACAAGTTGGAAATTGTACGTCAAACGTGACAAATGAGGTGCGTTCGTACTATAGCTAGTTATATAAATATTCAGATCTTGATGATTTTTAATTCCGTGAAATGAATTATATCGTCTGCAGATTAATTTCTGTCATAAAAAAAGTATCTCGGTCGCTTGACGATTAAACTTCGGAAGCTCCTATAACAAGAAAGCACAGATTTATTTTTAAAAAAATCAAATTTCTTAATAAATATTTTTATTAATATCTCCTAAAGTTTTGATTCGATTTTTATAAAATTTGAAATGTCGCGACAAAATTTTGCAAAGATAATATATCTTAAATTTCCAACCATTCGGTTGGGTAGTTTTTGCGTTGTTATATGCGGACGGACGGACCAAGCGACGACAATAGGTGCTACGTATTTATATAATTACGAACGCACCTAAAACTAGTCGTTGGGGGCCACCGTAATACTTACCCATCATGGATATGCATAATTTAAAATATTAAAATAAAAAACGTGTAAACTAGTTATAAAATGCATTGCAATTCAAATAAAATCGTGGCTTGATGACGTCATAAACTTTAAAGGCTCGATTACTGAATTGCTTGAAAGATGTTTTTCCTTATAACTCCAAAAATAATAATCCTATTAACTAGAAGTTTATTGCATCTGATTAAGCGTCAAATTTCCAATTAAAATATATCTTTGAAGTGAAATTTGGATGAAATACAGGGTCATGAAAAATCGAAGTGTGTGGAAAATAGGATTCCAAATATCTCGGCAACTCATTATCCGATCGACTTCATGCTTTATGCAAAATTTATGTTTTTTTATTGTCTTTTATATTCATTTCTTAAAATAAACAATTTCGAAAATGTTTATATACCTTTCATCAGAACGAATATTTCGAGAGTCCGAAAAAAATTGTTCCGGTTAATCGAGGTTATTGAAATGAAATAGGCTTCTTCCCATTATTACATACTAAGTACATACAAAATTGCAAGTCTCTATCTCAATTTTTTCGGGAGATAGAGCGTTTACAGACACACACACACACACAGACACACAGACACACAGACGGACGGCAAAAATTTTTTTCCAAAAATATGTTTTTCGGAATCTCCAGTGTCTGAAACGTGTAAATCCGTCAAAAAATTTTTTTCGATTTTCAAAACGATTACAAGACTTACCCTATACTACGTATGATGGGTAAGTAAAAGGAAGCGTTTTGTATTCCCGACTTCACACATTAATCTCCTGCAAGAATTACTGCAAAAGCTGCCGTCGTTTACTTCTTATTGAATTTTAAAAACGTTCAGTCCATTTCAAGACATATATATGATAATTACAATCTCTATTTTGCGAACTAACATATTTTCGAAAAAAAAATTATCCAATAATGTATACAATCTTTATACTGTAAAGTCGTTTTTTTATTTTTATTTCCACTTGGATGAAGAATATAAAAATATAATTACATTCAAAATATCGATAATCCGATACTTTCTACAAAACAAAAACATTTTTTTCCCTCCTCTGTCATAAATGGAAGATTTAATGTTTGCTATTTTCGATGCAACAAATTTTGTATTCTTAAATTATCTTGAAATCTTTTTTATTAGACATAACACTCACGAATTTTTTCCATTGTTATTTCTGAGATTAATGATGTCATCGTTTCTATAAAGTACAGTCGGTCAAAAAAAAAAAAAGAGAGAGAGAGAGAGAGAGAGAGAGAAAGAACACTTGATACATTTTATTTACAAACTTCTCCCAGAAAAAAGTGCCCATACCTATTTGACTGGAAAGTACGTCTTCTTTCAATTCATATTTTAATTTTAATAAAAAGGCTTAAGAAATTGTCTTCATACAGAATTTATACCAAACTATAAAAATTTCAAAACGAACACCTAATTTTGACATCGTATTTGGCTTTTTGGTAAATTTTATTTTAGGATAATAAATGGGAAATCATTCACTCAGGTAGTTTAGGAATTATGAAGATTTAAACTACTAATATATATTAAATTCGTTTGTAATTATTTCAAAACAGATTGCAATAAGGGTAGTTTATTAAGCATAACTAAATAACTACTTCTCGGAATGAGCTGTAATTCTGCATTCGCATATATAAATCTTCTAGAAAGCGATTTCTGTTTTTTTTTTTTTTTAATCATACGTTACAATTTATAATTTAATAATACAGATTTTAAGATATAGACAAACCATATGCTCTTAGAACTGAAACCTTCTTCTAATACACGGTATAATTATTTTTATTTTTTTAAATACGATTTTAGTCCTTTCAAAAACACCGGTGAACGCAGGACATTTCGCGCCTCACGAGAAGATTTTTTTTCTTACGCTAAAAGCTACTAAACGTTCCTATTTCGACACAATCTTTTTAGAACATCTCGGTAGACCAGATTTACATCGCCTACAACAATTTCGAAGCGTTCGGACGAGAACAATCTTTTTTTTTTGTTTTTTTTTAAATAAAATCTGAGATATTTTCGGCGGAAACCCATAATAACGGGATGTTTTCCACGGTCACGCTTGGTTTCGAGAAACGTTTACACTATTTAAAATGCATAGCTTTTCACATAATTTTATAGAGGACTTGGAAACAGTTATATTTATAAACGACTAAAATTTCAGAGAGATCGGATGACGAATACTATTTTTTTTTATATATATTAACGGACCCGACGCGAAAAGAAAACATATTTATTTTACAACCAGATAACAATATTTCTGACGTAATTTTTAAACGGGCTGTAAAACCGTTATATTTATGACCATTGAAAATTTCAAAGGGTTTGGACAACAAAAGCTATTTAAAAAAAAAAAAAAAAAAAAAAAAAAACTATATAACGATCCTACTTGAAAAAAGAAGTAAATGTTTTTTTACGATTTTGTGATTTTGTCATTAAAGATATAAATTCATACAAAATCGGATTAAATATACAAAATAATACAAATTTGGGGTTTATTTAAGGTTTTATCACGAGCCCGCGCAACGCTGGGCGGGTCAGCTAGTTACAAATAAAATTAACACCAGGAGTTCCAAACTTTAAACCTTCATAATTCCTAAACTACTTGACCAAATGACTTCCTGTGTCGTATCCTGAAGTAAAATTTACCGAAAAAAGAAAATATGATGTCAAATTTAGGTGTTGTTATTGAACATTTTTCAAAAAAAATCAATGCAGTGTGAATATACACACGTCGAAAGAATTTTATATTGCAGATAAAAATTGCTTCGTGTAAGAAAGTTACTCTACCTTTATCAAAGTGATAATTTGACTAGAATAACATTTCCTTATTTTAATCATCAGGAATAAAAAATCATCGATACATACCTAGTTTTTTGGGATTCGAATCGATAAATTCAATACATCCTACAACATGATCGCAGGTGTAGCCTTTGAAACACTCGCAAATGTCAGCACACTGAGCTCCATAATATCCTTCTGGGCACACTAAATTTCAGAAAAATCATCATGAAAACAGCTATGTTGTATAATATAATTAAACATAAAAATCTCACAATTACAAACATTGTTATTAATAACACTAAATAATTTATCTTAATAAAACAGAAGTTCTGCTTTTGTGTGAATAAAACATATATAGCATTGTAAGAAACAAATGGAGAAATCTGTAGTAAAAATTCACAGCAAAATGGGTATCGATAATTTCGATTTTTCTATAATTTTCTGCATTTATATGAAAATGATTGTTTGCACCAATTTTTTTTCTTTTGATTTTGAAAAAGTTTTTGAGAGTACTTATTTACAGCTTTGTAGTTAATTTTACAATTTAACTGTCAAAAATAAAAATAAAAGTTTTTAAAAAGTAATAAGTAAGTGAGTAAACCTACTTGTTACCTTCGAGAAGAACTAATTGTTTCACCTGTTGAAAAATCAAAAGTTGACTCTGGAAAACACCCGCTCGCTAATGTTAATCCTATGGGGCAGTTATTTTACAATATCTCGTTTGAATTTCAATATTTTTAAACGATTTTGTTGCACTGGATAGCTGAGATCGATCTCTACGAATCCTCTTTTTTGCTTTGTCAATTTTGTTTGCAGGTTTTTTTATGATGATACTTTCACTTTCGAAACACTGTCCTATAACGATTAACATTATCAAGTGGGTGTTTTCGAGTGAGTCAACGGGAGGCTTAATGAAACAAGTCACATTTTTCTGCCTTTTTTTCTTTTCTTTTTTTAAACAATTTGTAATTATCTTTTTAGCATCTATTAAACATCATTTAAAGTTTTCATGAAATAGATAAAGCTCTCAGGAACCTTTTAATAATTCTTATTATATTGTTTCTCATTTTAGTATTTTAAATTGACGCGAGATATTATTTCTCAGTTTAAGATTCTAATACAAAATAATTATCATTATTCAAATAACAATTACCTTCCTCGCAGTAAAGACCTACATATCCCGTGGGACAATTGCATTCGCCTGTTATAGCATTACACGTTGCATTCTCAGGACAACTGGGACACATTTCTTGGCAACCCGCTCCATATGTTCCATTGGGGCATGCTGGAAAAAAATTTAAGCTTGTAATT
Source organism: Maratus michaelseni (assembly GCA_963931845.1). Classification (NCBI taxonomy): domain Eukaryota; kingdom Metazoa; phylum Arthropoda; class Arachnida; order Araneae; family Salticidae; genus Maratus; species Maratus michaelseni. Next base: position 149,230,591 of record OZ007592.1, read on the forward strand.
CACATTTTTTTTTTTTTTTTTTAATACAGTATACGACAAAATATACAGTATTGCAATTCGCACATCCCCAACGCGCACACGCGTTTTTGTCGACGATCCATTTTGTCGACTTCAGCCATACGTTTTCCCAGTACTTCAAACGAAGTTGTGTGGTACAGTTTTTGTTGAAAATGGATCTCTCACTGAATGGAAAAGCATTCATAGGTATACAGGCTGGTTATAATATAAGTATCTCTATTTGGAGCTGTCTGTAGGTTGAAGGAATAACCCGACTGAAACCAAAATCGGTACACTTATTAATCGAGAAGGGGGAAAAAGAATGGAACAAAAAAAATAGTTGCAATAATTGCCAACAGATGGCGCTAGGGGCCTGTCGGTGCAAACGCTGTTGTGTATCGTGGAGGTGACGCAAACCTCAATGACTTAAAAGATCGCATATCACAATATGTGGGAAACATCACTCCTGATGCGTTACATTCCGCAGTTGAGCATGTCGTGCATGTCGTGTCTTCCCCCTTCTCGAATAGTAAGTATACCAATTTTGGTTTCATTTGGGTTGTTTCTTCAAGCTACAGACAGCTCCAAATAGAGATACTTATATTATAACCACCCGGTATATTTAAAATTATCTTATTCACAGTTATATTCGTATTTCTACTGTAGGGTAGAAATCTTTTTAAAAAATGGCTGAGGAGAGTCAATCCCAAGAGAGAATCAATAAGATGACGCCATAGCACTAACTAAGTAGCACACAGCACAGTTATGCTGTCCATTATTACGAAATTCCACTCTCCTGATAGTGCAATTATAGCGTCTAGAAGATATAGTGTAACTGTGGCAACCGGCTATTCCAGTAATGCTTTAAAAAGTGCTAAAAAATTGAATCCCATAAATGTTCAATGATGCTGAAGAATATATGAGGATCACAGTGACATCTGCTAGCTCTTCATCGGCCGAAACGTTTTCTCAAATTCAATCCTTATACAGTGCTTACGTTTGAGCGACCAGATGTCGCTGCGATCCACATTTATTGTTCAGCATCGTTGGACATTTATCGGATTAATCTTTTTAGCATTTTTTTAAATACCCGATTACCATACTATATTTAATGGTGCTATAGTGTAAAGTATTAAAGAAACTAACTTCTCAACTTTACGCGATCTTACACAACGCTTCGGGAATATTAAAGAAAAGTGTGTTCATCTGTGAAAAGTAGCACCCTTGTATTTAAGATTTCCTTAAACTGTCCTTTGTTATTTTATTAATTTTCCCTCAGATTTATTACATTTTTCCATCTCGGTAGCCATTTAGGACCTCTTTCTTATAAGCAGGAATTATACTTAATTGTTTATGTATTTCCTGGACGTCGAGAGATCAATTTCAAATAGAACTGTACAACACAACTACAGTGAAATTCCATTTGCCTGGACTAATAAATTTTGGCTGCAATGCAGATAATTGAAGCAGTCATCAAAAAGAAAAAAGTTGAGTAATTAAAATTTCTCTAAAATCAAATTTGTTTAAAGAGAAAGTAGGACTAATAGATGTTTAAAATAAGATCACTTTTACAAAAAAAAAAAAATTAACAAAAACTCCTATGAAAAAAAAGTACATTGCAAAAAACAGTGTTAATTTTACTGCGCGGTAGCGTATTATTGCTTATTTTACTGTTTATTACTGTTAATTTTACGGTATAATACTGACAGCTGGGGTGCCAGTACTATTCTGTAAAATCAACACTTTTTTTTTTCAGTGTAATGGCTGAATTTTCAAACTTGTCTGAAGACAAGTGTTGAAGAAATTGGACGTTTACATTCCTAAAAATAGAAGCAGTCAGAAATCTCGACCATTTTCTTACTTATTCCAATCACATCTATTAACGGTTACCGCTTCAACACTACTTTAAAAAAAAAAAAATTCTAAAGTGAGAATTCTTCAGGTTTTCTTAGAATATGAGAATAAAGAAATAGTGTATATCTGAAATTGTGAAATGCCGTCTTACAATTATTCAAGTTTAGAATTCCAATTAAACATAAATTTTAATATGCACTGAAATCCAACGTTTAACACACAATATCGAACTGTAGCATAATGAAACAGACGTACGTTTCGTGAGTAACTTGGACTCACATCCTCAGTGTCAGTAAAAATAAAAATTATATCCCCCCCCCCCCCCAAAAAAAAAAGACATGAAACAGAGTCGAAAAACCCAAATGGGTCACTTTGGTTTTTTGACTTGTTTCATGTCTTTGGGGGGATATAATTTTTATTTTTACTGACACTGAGGATGTGAGTCCAAGTTACTCACGAAACGTACGTCTGTTTCATTATGCTACAGTTCGATATTGTTTGTTAAACGGTAGATTTTAGTGTATATTTGTCCACACAAGATTTTCTTCATAATAAATTTTAATGTTGATGCTTTAAAAAAGGATTTTTTAGAAAATATGTTTTTACCAAGGTTTTGACAAAGGATTTTTTTATGTTTTCTTTTTTTCTGATATAGATTCTAATTCTAATAACTGTAGTTTGGATAATTGGAATGGAACTTTACTATACCTTTTTACTACTGCAACATGTACAACTAAAACTGTGCATCGGCCACAAACAGATGTGTGTTTTCGAGATACGCACTATTGTATGTTTTGCCGAATACTGTATTTTTAAATTTAGTATAACAAAATATTTTTATTTACTTTCGGCGCAGTTTGGTCCAGTGTACCCAGGATCACAATTGCATTCTCCGGTGACATGATGGCATGTAATATTATCGCCACAGTCGCATGTCTGTTTGCATTCCAGTCCCCATGTTGGATGTTCACATTCCGATTCACAAAATTTTCCTATTATTGGAGAAAAAAGTAATTTATTAATTTTGTGTAGTCATCAGAGATAACACATATACTCTCTTAATTGTATTACATTTTATTGCATAATAAGTCCTGCTAATAAGCAGGGCCTGATTACCAAACGGCACGTGAAGCACCTGCTTCCCCCTCTAAAATTTAAAAAGGACCCCTAAATGACTGTGAAGAGAGCTTTCTAATTCCCATTTTTATTTTTTTTAATTGTATTTTTATTTTTTATTTTTAGAAAAGAAAGTTTGCTTAATCCAAGAGGAAATCAACACTAGTTCATGAAACTTATTTAACAGGGAAATATGAATGTCATAAATAGGCTGTTAATTAATCATATACCATCCTGGTGTGCCTATTAGAAACCATACAAGAAACTGAGTACTAAATATATCTCACGTATATACAGGGAACATAAAAAAGCTGTTTAATGAAATATGTATGACCTCCGCTAAGCTACTCCCGGGAATAGTATTAGTATCATTGATGAATTTTTATGAATGAAGAATTAAAATAAGTTTGCCAAAATGAAGGTGTTCCAAAATGGTACCGTGCTTCCCCTAAATTCAGAAGTTAATCGGGCCCTACTAATAAAAGACGGGACCTAAGGAATTCGGTTTCTCTGTCTGTCTATCTATCTGCCGTCTGCCCGTGCTCTAACTCTCGTAAATATACACGGGTTACCATGAAAATTGTATATGTTATTATATGGTACTGATATTTACCATAGAATGTTCGGTATAGAAGATGAAATGTGAAGCATTTATAATTCGTTTACAGGGACACATAAAAGATTTCCGTTACATTATGGTCTATGGGAAAAAGTCGTTTGCGGGGCATTTTAATCATGTTATGATACTTTAAAAATGTGTAAATTTAAAAGAATCACTAGGGTGTGGTACAAGATGTTACCCAAAGATTGTGGAGTGCATTTATTGTTTATTTACAGAGACACACAAGATAATTCGATTACAGGACGAACAAATAATTATAACCAGTGTTGTAAGTCCGCTATTTTTTTTTTAATTAGACTGCTTCATTGTCGCCACTTTTTTAAAATAATATAATTATCCTTGTTTTCGCCTTATTTAATCAGTCATTAAATAAGGCGAGTATTACTATTTTAAAAAGGCAGTGGCAATCAAGCAATCTGAATTTTAAGAAAGTAGCGGACTGCAACATTGTCGATAACTGCTGGAAGAGTGTTTTCCGGTGTGGTATGCATTTTTAAACTTATTTCATTTTTGGAACAATGGAACAATGGAAGGCGGTTTTTGAACTTCCTAATAGCTGGGCAACTTTACATCCAGGCGACGTGTAAGTGACTTGCAGAGACATAAGGTAGCCATTAAAGAAGTTTAAGTTTAACTGTAGTAAAAGCTACATGAATGAAAGTATAAATAGAGAAAATTAAAAGAAATTTAAATTTACAAAAAATAAAATATACGAGTTAAATAAAACAATTAATGAAAGGAAAACTATCAAAAATGAAAACATTAAAAAGACTCCATTAGTTCCTAAGCTGGCAAAAAAAACAACCGAAGACTAGCCCTAACATCTCACAAAAAAGAAAAAAGAAAAAGAAATATTTCAGTTTTCTTACATTTTGATTGAAGATAAATAAAAAAGTTACAAAAGCTGTCAAATTATTATTTTTTTAAATATTATACATATGATTATTTACGCTCTAATTCAGAGAGCATTGGTAAACTAGTATATTGTAGCCATCACAAAACTTTCTTATATAATAAATCAGATTGTCTGCAACCAAAATTAAATGACAATCTATTCGTTCTTGAGATGCAGCTATTACGAAAATCGTACGAAACAGAGCATAGCAACGACACCAATTAGGTGGTATACATCCAAACTTATTAAATGCAGAATAGCAGCGCTACGTTTTGAGAGATGTACACCAAAGCTTAATTAGTGTCTATTTATGTCAAGCAACAACAGAAGATGAAGCTTGATGAAATTCCGTGCATTAGTTCTGGAGATATAGCTATCGCAAAAATCGTGAAAAATGCAGCATAGGAAGTCTGTCGGTAGATTTACACCAAAGTCTAAGCAGCACTATCTTATGTTAATATATAACTGGATCAGCAGTTTTATTAAATTTCGTGCATTAGTTTTTGCGATAGAGCGCCCAAAAAATTTTTTTCACATACAAGCAGATAGACACACAGACACTGTCGCGGACAGACATTTTCTAAAGACAGTCAAGTCGTGTTCCAGACCTTCTAAAACGTATAAATCTGTCGAAAACCGGAAGTCGAAATTTTTCACGAATCCAATACTTTCTCCTTGTAAGGATTTAAGAGCCTGCACTAGTCACGCGAAGAAACGCTCAAGCTAATGTTAAGTCTATGGGAAGGTTATTCCGCGATTTCTCGCTCGCATTTTAATATTTTTAAATGATTTTTTTTTTTTTGCATAGGATAGCTGAGGTCGATCTCTAACGTTGTTAGTTTTTACTTTTTTTATTTTGGTTACAGTTTTATTTTAAGCGGACATTTTCAATTTTGGAACCGGTTTGAACCGGTTCTGAAAGTGAAAGTACCCTTTTATAAAAAAAACTGGAACCAAAATCGAAAAAATAGAAACTAACAACGTTAGAGATCGACCTCAGCTATCCTATGCAAAAAAAATCCTTTAAAAATATTAAAATGCGAGCGAGAAATCGCGCGATAACCTTCCCATAGACTTAACATTGGCTTGGGCGTTTTTTCGCATGACTGATGTAGGCTCTTAAGAAAGTACAAATGAGCTTCAAGTACTTCTTTTTCTGTGACTATAACAATGTAAAATATATTTTACTCAATTACAGCAGAATATGGTTGAAGCAATGTTTTTGAGGTGATAACAAACGGAGCCCATACTCTAACAACGACATTTTCAAAACTGAGCTAAAAATACTCAAATCTGGGTATGTCGCATAATCAAAATGTCTCCGAATCAAAATTACTCAAGTTTGAAACTTGTATATACTCATTTCTGAAAACATGCAAATTCTCAAGAATAAAACATCGTGTGCTCATATTTGAGTATGTCATGTTTAAAAAATCCGTATGAACTGACTTCTATGAGCTCATTTATGAATATTTCCATGTTTCAAAAATGAGTTTGAACTGATTCTGATCAGTTTTTAGTATGTCCATGTCTCAAAAATGAGTATGAACTGACCTCTATGTGCTTAGTTTTGAGTATGGCCATGTTTCAATATTCTGAGTATTTCAAAACTGAAAGCATTGGGTCGTCGTATTAGAAACAAAAAGTTTCGTAACAAAATGAAAACATCGATTTACTCAGATTTGAAAGTGTCATTTTTTTCAGTGCAGCCTTTGTACAGCAGTTTGCATACATCCTATAATTAAAATTTGTATTATTAATCGCAACGCGAAACCTCTATTTTTGACTTATTTTCAAGCATAGTCTCAGCCACAATTTTATTAAGGAGGCACCAAAAATTACAATAAAACTTATTTCTTATTTTTCAGGAATTGCCACTATTTAGTGGATTCCTCGATCAAAAATCTCGTTCAAGGTTCTTCTCACTTATTTGTCCAGGGTTTACTCATAATTAGTGTTGCCAGATCCAGTGTCACAAAAAGCGGTACACGGAGACAGAAAAAGAAAATGAAAGAAAAAAAAGAAAGAAAGACGGGACAACAGCTTCTAAATCTGAACATAAAAATGCAGTAAACACTATTAAAACGGAACCTCTCTATAGCTGAATTCTGTTTTAAACATAAAAATGTCATTGTTCCTACGGTAAGAATGCCATACAACTATGCCTGATAAGATGAAAACCTGTTTAAAACGGATTTTTTCTCTGGTCCCTTGCTATTTCGTCTTAGCGTATTTTACTATACTAAGTAAACGTAATAATTTATACAGTAAAACCTGTAAAATTGGAATCGCTGGGACAATGAAATTTTTACCTTTAAAACAGAATTCCGTTATAAACAGGTCCGTTTTCACAGCCTTCACTGAACAAAGTACAGTAAAAACCGTGAAATAAAATCGGTATGCCCCGGCAAAAAGAAAAAAAAATCCGTTTTAGACAGGCTTTTGTCTAGGTAGTTACATTTGTAAGGTATTCCTATTGCAGAACTATAAAAATTTTCCGTTTTAGGTAGGTTCTGTCTTTACAGGTTTTACTGTTCTATGTCCCACTCCATTCAGACTAACGAATAGCGAACGGTACGAAAAGAAATTTAAAAGAATTTGTCCATCTTGAAAAATCGGGACTCGTGGCGTCCCGCGCAGTTGTTACGCGGAACAGGTCTTGAAGACATTGAAAATCGGGACATCCCGCGTAAATCGGGACACTACTCATAATCTACTTCCATCATGCTCTTCCAGTCCTTCCTCAGTCTGTCTCGCGTCCTTCTACCAGTAGATCTCCAATCCATAAAATCATTTTAGTAAACATTCACAATAATCCACCTTCTCATGTGTCCATACCATTTTAAGCTATATATTTTTACTATCCTTGATTTCTTGCCGTTCGTCACCAAAAGTCCATTTCAATAGAAAGATGATTTTTTCTTTTTAAATGTACGGCATCTAAAGTCCTCGTATTAGCACCCTACAGGATAATACTATTAGACTACGATAAGTTAAGTGAGATTAATCTCCTTTAATCGGTATGAAAGGAATATCGAGACCTTCAACTTCATTACGAATGTACCAAGGAATTTTCTATATGCTCCGTCACGCGTGCTGAGTGAATGAACTTTCACCCTTCTTTGCGCTTCCAGAGAACACTTTATTGAACTTTTTTTTTCACATCAGTGTAGATGAAGCTTTTAAATGCAATGGATGCCTTTGTAACTGCTCCTCTGTTAATCCTTAAAATTATGTATAGTGTATATTAAAATTGAAATGCTTCAATGTATTGCAATGCCTTAACATAATTAAATAAAATTAACAGAGTAGTTCTGAGAAAAGGAAAAGGTTCCGCATAATTTCACAAAAATGACATATTAATAACTTTGATTATATATTCCAGTATATTTCTTTTAAATGCGAAAAGGTGTAAATTAACAACATAATACAAATTAAAATAACTTTTATTAGGTTGTTTGACATGTTTCGACTCACTCCGAGTCATTTTCAAAAACAAATGAGAATATTCCATTGCTTTTGAAAATGACTCGGAGTGAGTCGAAACATGTCAAACAACCTAATAAAAGTTATTTTAATTTGTAATATGTTGTTAATTTACACCTTTTAGCATTTAAAAGAAATATATTATTACAAGGTGTTATAATTTATTATATTGTTATATATATATTCCAGTATTTCAGAACCACGTTTTCACGATGTTGTTAACACTAGATAAAACAAGGCTACCGAAGCGAATAAAGTGGCTGGATTATCGAATAAAATTGATAATTCTAATTTAATGAAGATATTTGAAAACTTCCTTACCTATATATCTCTAGTAGAAGTGAATCATTATAATCTAACAAAATAAACATTTAAACGAAGATTTTATAATAGTAGTTAGCTTATGGGTTACTTAACTTTACTGTAATTTATTCGTTGAGTATGGTGACAACCAGAAGTAGAAATTAATAGAACATAGTCTTTCGTTAAATAAAGCGTTTTCGACACCGTCCATGTCAATTTAGCTACTTTCTTTCCAGGGGGGGGGGGGCATTTCAAAACTTTCTTGAGGGGGATTTTAAAATTTGCCAAAGTAGTCATAGATGATAAATTGTCTCACTTTGAGAATGTTGCAATAGCAAGGCTTAGCAAATATTATTTATAATTATTAATTTTTGCGCTTAAGGTATTTATGACAAGTTATTTTAGCTTTTGTGCAATTTCTGATTTTCTGTTTCCCCTAACCTGCGTTGACTGCTACTCTGAAATATCATATTTCTTGGGTGGTGGGAGGAATTTCCTCCCAAAATGGCGCCCCTGTTTCTTTCTCTGGAGCATAGTGAGTGAACTTCTCGCATTCACAAGCCAACTTACCGTGTTCATATAGTATTTTCACTAAAAGTTTCACGCATTTTATTTATGACTAAATAAGTATATTGTTGCTAATTCTTCGGCGAAACAACGTGAGTTAATTGATATCCATTATATTCACATACATTAATTTAAATTAATTGTCGAAAAGAAATTTATAAAATATTAAATTAATGATAACTGTGCTTTTGTACCTGTTAAGAACAGTTAATTTTTAACAATAAGTAAAATCGACTTCAATGGATTTTTTCTTACCTTCGTGATTTTTTTAAATAACTTTATTGTTAACCACATTGGAGTCTTTCTCAGGTCGGGGTTATACACGACAATGATTTTTTCCTAATCGGAATCTCACACCAATTGTAATGGACAATGTTTGAAACAACATCAATTGCAGTCATGAATTCCGAATCGCCCTAAAGTTTTTTTAAAAAGTGCTAAGTCCCCTATCACAGGTAAGTACAGTTTTATCGTGGCTCTGCTCTCGTAAAACTTTTTAGAAGTTTTCATAGCTGCTTTACTCATTCACTTCGGCATTTATGCATCATGTCCAGGTCCACTTCCTTTTCAGTTGCAATACATTCACTTTTATGGAGATTTTTAGACCTATCTTGTAATCTTCTGTCATTTGGTCTACTGACAACTGGCGAATTTTAGCGAATATGATTTGGGGCAATAGAATGTTTTTCATGGAATGGAGGGGGGAGGGGACAGCGTTATAATGTTATCTATATTCACATTACATCATATTATTGCTAGCATCTTTCATGTTTCATGCCAACTTTGGCTATGTACCGGATTACGAGAGAATAGAAAATCTATTTTTATTCTCACCTGAACTGTCATGTTAAGCTTATTCCATAATCGGGCTGCATACTGATTAAAGCATTTTAACTAGTATGGTTTGTCGAAACAGAGAACTTTTCGGAAGCAATTTGCTGATAACCGTAATCACTTTAAATCACACTTTATGTCATTTTTTTTTATTTTTGATTACCGGGTTTAGGTAATAAAAACAGACGGTATAAAAACAGCAGCTGCATCAGATAATGGTAGTCGAAACTGTACGCATAAAAATGCTGTGTTTTGTGTAGAAAGCCCTCTTAGTTAAACTACATTATATGGATGCAGAAAGTTCCAATACGGCATTGCGAGCCTCTCACAACATGCATGGTATGTGAGATGGTAAAGGATCAATGACGTGTTCTGCATTGACCAAAATGATGCAGAAAATTGAAGCTAAAGGTTCTTTAGCTTCACGTCAAAGACGTAGCCGACCTCCAACATCTGCCAGTGTGGACTAGATAGTCGAATAGACAGTGCAATCCGTGTCGGCGGTGTCTGCATACGGGTAATGAAGCGCTCGAGAAGTGTCTTGGCAAGAAAGCTTGTCGTACGGAAGTGTATGGAGAGTGCTGCAAATTACCCAGCAACTATATCCGTACAAGCTGGAATATACTCAAGAACTGAAGCCGAGCGACCTCATCACTCACTAAGATTTGGGGAAAATGGGTATTCAATAATATGGAACATAAATACAAGTGTCTTCACGCTGTTCTTTGGACGGATGAAGACCATTTCACACGGTCTGTCAGTGCTAACACACAACACTGTCGTGTGTGGAGCACAGAAAACAACTCCTGCATCAGCCGAAAACTATACCGTCTGGTGTGGCTTCATCACTGATTTCTTGATCGTCCCAATTTTTTTTTTCGATGAAGTCACAGGAACATGTTTTAAAAACAGTTTCTGCCACTGGTGAGCGCTATGCAGCAGTGCTACAGACAACATCATTCAAGAGCTTCAAACGCGACAGGCATTACACACAGTCACCTTTACGCAATATGGAGCACAACCGCATGCCGCTTATGTCTTGTCTCACAACCGCATGTCGTGTGCAACGTCTGTACATTAAACATTTCGGTAGGATCGCATTATCAGTCGTTCCTTCCCACACGCATGACTTCGCAGATCTCCTGATCTAACACTTTGTGACTTTTGGGGATTCTTGAAATCAAAAGTGTACAACGACAAACCGCCATCATTACCAACATTGAAAGATGCCATCCACCAATATATGTCTGCCATACTGCAAGAAATATTGCTTAATGCTGTGAACGGTGTTGTGCCTCGTCTGACAGCTGTGCTGCTGAATGACGGACAGCACATTGAACAGTTGTAATCTTACTTGCAACTTGTAAGCGACTTGTCAGTTGTCAGCAATCTCTTAGTCAAATAAAGAACTATTCAAGCATTTGTTTTTGTTTTCAACATAAAACTCCAGCTTATTTTCCTTTCGTTCGGTGTAAACCGCATCTTTATTCGTTGTTGAATTATTAATTTTCAAAGTTTTTCCTGAGTTTTGGATCACCTGGTATAGATATATAGCAATTTATAGTTCAATTTACAGTACATGTATATATCGTCCATTTATTTTTTGGTAATGATGCTATTCAGCATTCGAAAAATTTGAAGGTCTGTTATTTTTTTTTTTTAAGTTGGATGTTAATAGATGATTGCGAAATTTCAGTGGTCATCCAACTAAGCTGTTGTAATTAGGTTCTTAGTATATACACTGCTCAAAACAATTAAAGGATATTTGAAGTTTTATATAAAATAAAGATATAAACGAAATTTTTTTTGCTGAAAATAGAAGAAGAGAATCACAAATGCAAATTTTTCTGGTTTTCAAACTGTGGAGTATGCAAATTTTGAGTTCGACGTCAAAAACGTCGCTTCAGCGGCAGCGAATGAAATTTGACTTTCAACTGGATAAAAGAGAATGAAGACAAGGATGATCGGTATTCAGTGATTGCTTTGTTTCGATGAGTACGATGTCTCAGCGAAGTCATTTGATAGATTCAGAAGCTTGGAGAATTGTTGGTAGGTTAGAAGGGGGCCAAACTCAAGCCGAAGTAGCGCAAGCCATTGGAGTGTCACAAAGTATCATTTCCAGGATCTGGAACCGTTTTTTGGAGAGTGGATGTGCAGGCCGAAGACCAGGGCAAGGTCGTAGACGGGCAACAACGCCCAATGAAGATCGGTATTTAGCGTTAACAGCTCGGAGACACCGAAACATGAACGCTACTCTTCTCCAACAACACCTTCGCTCGGCTACAGGCACCACGATTTCAACTCAGACTGTCCGAAACCGGCTCCATGCTGTAGGTCTGTATGCTCGCCGACCGATGGTATGTGTTAGATTAACATCAAGGCATCGTCGCGACCGCAGGGAGTGGGCAACCGAGCATGTCAACTGGAGGAGAAATGAATGGAGCAATATTCTGTTTTCTGACGAGTCCCGTTTTTCTGTGCATCCAGATAATAGGCGTATTTTCATCTGGAGAGACCGTGGCAGTAGGAATAATCCTGCGTTCGTGCACGAAAGTGTCAGATTTGGCGGTGGAGGAGTGTTGGTGTATGGTGGCATCTCCATTGACGGGCGCACCAACCTCTACATCATTCGAGATGGAGCTCTGACTGGTCGCCGATACAGGGATGAGATCCTCAGACCTATTGTAGTCCCTTACGCTGCAGCAATCGTAGATAACTTCATTTTAATGGACGATAACTGCGGCCACATCGTGCAAACCTGGTGGAGGATTTCCTTTTCGAGGAAGGAATCGTTCGAATGGAATGGCCAGCGTGTTCTCCAGACATGAATCCAATCGAGTACGTTTGGGACGCTCTAGGAAGACGAGTTTCTGGCCGCCAACAACCCCCACAAACTCTCCAAGAACTGGAAAGAGCTCTTCTGGAAGAGTGGGGCAGAATACCCCAACTCGTGATTAATAGCCTCATTGAGTCCATGCCTCAAAGGTGTTCAACGTTGCTGGCCGCCCGTGGAAACCATACCCCCTACGGAAAATGATTTTCTTTGAAGAAAACACCTTTTCTTATTCTTTTTTTCTCATATGCACAAATTGTGTTTTTTTCCTTTTGTACACAAATGCGCAATAAAATGCATTTTTTTCTGCCAAACATGTGTAATTTATTCTCATATAACCTACTATGTCTGTCGACCATGTATCAATCAGCTAAAAAGTTTCCCAGATACAAAATCCACCTAAAACTGCAATATCCTTTAATTGTTTTGAGCAGTGTATATGCAGAATTTGATAATTAAATTGGACAGCCGCATGTTTAGAACAGTGTAGGCTAATATTTACATTCAGATAGAGTTTCCCGTGGTTCAAAGATCAGACATTGATGTAAATTCCATATTTTTATTTACAAAAATATCTTACAGTTCGAGGAAAGGCTAACCAGACATCTAAAAGTATATATGACTTCAGTATATACTGAAGTTGACAAGCAAATTCTAAGACATTAAATGGATAAGAATGAACTCTAAATTGAATTTCTTATTACATTAAGTTAAAATCCATTAAATTCCAAGATATTATACAATTAATCCAGAGGACGATTATGTCTGTGCAGATTTGAATACAAAAGAACCAGCGAAAAAAGTTGTCTTCTGAGTACGTGCATTCTATTTTATTGGTGGGGGCGTAGGGACACAAAAACAAGGAAAAACTGCAATGCGTACCCGGGCACCTACCAATCGGCGAGCAATGGCGGCACTATTTAATCGCATAGGGAAAAAAGAGGTGTAAAAGATACTGAAAATGGCGCGAAAATCTTAGAAACGTGTCCTAATTAAAAATAAATTAATTAAAAAAATAGACTTATAAAAGTAAAAGAATAATTTTAAAGTGGAATGAATTTCGACATGAAAAAACTAAGATCACAAGCAATCGTGGAATCCTGAGATGAGGAAAGAAGAAAAATAGTATTTTAAAGTGGAAATAGGTAAATTAAATTAAAAAATATACATAAATTTAATATATATATATATATGATCAAAATTTAATTAAAGATAATATTTTAAATTAATTGTTCGGGTAAAAAAAATATAAATAGAAGACATCTTCTAAATACAACCTAGCAGGCAATCTCAATATATGAAGATAAAAGGAATGAAATAAAAAGGATTAAATCTCGAACAAATGTAACAAAATAAATTTTTAATAATAAACTGAAACTGGAATGAAATATAGATATCATATTGAGATAGAAAAATTAAAAATATAGCGACAGGTGAATGTTTAATCTTCAGTCGATAAGAACATCCACGTGTCGCAAAAAAAATACATTATTTCATAACATAGAATGGCGAGTTACCGAGTTTGTCTATTATCCAATATAATTATAAGTAAAAATTAAGATACAAGAGAAAAAAATATTAAATTATAAAAACATATAAAAACATATGGAAAAATATAAGAAAAAAAGTCCAATAAAAATAAAAAAGGATTGTACTCACAGTTTTTCGCATCATGTGATAAGCGCAAACATATGAATCCAATAGTTATACTGCAGATACAGATAACAGGCGAATTGAACAGACAAGATGTTTAATTACTATGATTACAGTTAATATATACTATAAAGATCAGTTAAGTTCTTGATGAATTTAAATTTAATCATCAATAAATTATTACCAATTAAAATAAAATAAAATAGAAAAAAAGACAAAATATAATAATTTTATTTAATATTTAAGACTTACCACCTTCGTTTTGGAAGTCAGTTAAAATGAAATGAAACCCAGCATATGAAGGGGATTCCAGGTAGGGAATACAAGAAGTGTACTAATGAGTACTGTCCGTTTGTATTTGTTTAAATAAAATGCATTTATAAGACATTACATTAACGCTACAACTAATTTGTAATTAAAAAAGAAGAAACATGGGTACAAAATATTATGTTCACGCTACCTGTCCATCCCGGCAAGCAGAAGCAGTCGCCTGAGAAACGGTCGCAATATGTAGTGCTATTTAGTACACATTGGCAGGAGAATTCACACATGAGACCATAAGACCATGGCTAAATGTAAAAATTAAACATCATTTCAATGTATTAACAAATTGATTATACAAATTGAGCAATATATTATGAAAAAGAAATATAAATTATAAAATCCCAAATGTCTGCGTGAAACTACGCACAAAAATAAAGCATCTCAATATTTAGTGTCCGTGTGGTACTTGGGTCAATTTAAATTTGAAAATCCGTTATAAATATATTCATCTAAATTATTGCTTCTCTTTCTCAATTTTCGTGAAAGAAAAAAAAATTCATTTTAAACAAAAATAAAATACATAATAATAATGTAATAATGTTGACGAAACAAGACGTTCTCAGCAAGAAATTTAAAAAACTGTAAATAAATAATATACTTTTACAGATTTCTATTAAAGTATTTAAGAGCGAAATTTCTTTTCAGGAACACATAACAATCATAAAAGAAGATTTATTTATTTTGAGTTAAAAAACCATTATTTCAAAATTTGTACTGGATTATAGCAAGGCTTAAAGTTTTTTGAGGCAGTTTGACTAATCAGAAAACTTAAGTCAGCCATCATGAAAATGCGAGTCTACTATGAAAAATCATGAGTAACTTTTTAACATACATGGGGTTTATTTTATGTTTATTTTTAGAGCATTGACATGTTGCACACATATTAAAGGGTGCTGTACATTGATAATTACTTTTGTTGATTTTTCATTCTCTCCAAACACTTAAGGTTTTTAAAGATAGGGAAAATTAGTGACAGTTTTGCCACACATACTTATTATTATACATATTCATCGACACTGCAATCACTATAACGAATATTTTTTAAAAATCACATTGTATAAATTGTTCATATTGTTTCAAATTATTTTTTATGACTTAACTAAACATTGAAAAATTGAAACTTTCCATTTTTTTCATTCAAATTATTTTTTATAACTTAATTAAATGTTGAAAAATAAAAACTTTCCATTTTTGCGCTGCTAGGATCCGAACTGAGGTCTACAGATCTGGAGACAAATGATATGGCTCATAACTATTACGGACACATTCCAAAACAACTTAGAACAAAATTTTAAATAAACTACTTGCTAAGGTTGCTTTAGTCTTAAAAACTCGCTAAAGTTAGCCAAATGGAAATTCATAACGAAACTGTATCTTTGATCACGTGATCATACATTTCGACGAATGAGGTTCCAGAATCCGATTTGCTATGTAGCATCCGATTACAGGCATAGAAATAGGGTTTTGGAAAGTAAACAATAACTGAGATATTTAGAAAAGGGTATTTAAAAATGTTTAAGAGGGAGGAGAATAGGGTGTCAATTTGGGAGTCAATTTTTTACGTCATGCTGTAAAATCTGCGAGTCTTGTTTCAATACTTTTCTGGCATTTATGTGTAAAAAGGAGAGCAAATGAGAATTTTGTTATAACTTATGGAATATTTGAACAAGAAATCAAATAATAATATGAAAAAAAAAATCTCAAATTTCAAAATTTCTACCTCGCACGGTTTTTCGCAGTACGTTCCTTTGTGCCCTGGCGTACAAAGACATGATCCATCAACAGAATTGCACCATGCTTCGTTTTGGCACTTGCATTCTTCTACGCACTGGTCTCCGAAGGTGCCTGTGGGACAACTCTCTGAACAATCATCACCAGTATAGCCTAAATAAATGCAAAAGTGATAAATTTAAAATTTCGTTGAAAAAAAAATGAAATTTTGCTTGTAACAAAACTAGGAAAGTTAACATTTCAAGGAATCTGAAATTGATGACAAGTAAAAAGTAAAGCACAATCAACATGCTGACTGCAGATTTCTTATTTGCTCATTTCCATAATGGAATAGATTGTAGCCAGACAACTAATTCACAGGTTTAAAAGCATGAAACGCCTAGAAGGAATTTTTAATTTTAAATAAATAAGCTGTAAATTTACAATGTCTGTATTACTTTTACATTTACAATTAATTTTACAAAGTATATATAAATTTCACAAATATTGCAGATTCATCAGCATTAACGGTACTCTGTTGTAGACGACTGTAATTTAGAGATACAGAAGGAAACAGCGACATAATTCCAGATATTAAGAAAATATAAGAAAATTACAAAAATACAAAAATATACTAAAATAAGATAGTACAAGATTTTAGCTAGAGTTGAATATTAGAAAATAACTAGATTAAAACATCCAATTTTAAATTAAAAGTGAAAAGACTATATAGAAAAAATAAAAGTACAAAGCAATTTTTTTTTCTTATCTGAAGATTCATATTGTTATGAAATGTTCAAAACTGCTTCTCTGCATTTCCACATTTATTGTGGAAAAAAAACTCTTTTTGATGACAAATAACTGGATATTGTCTAATTTTAGCATAGTATCCGCCAATACTAGTCCAAATTGTTCCAATACTATAACTAAATATTATTGTAATACCCTGGCTTATATAGATATCGATACTGGCGACAAAATTTGCCATTTTAACTACCAAACATGACACCAATACTTAAATAAACACTTAACTGGTGGATTTCAGAAATCCAGCATCTACAACCCATGTATATCCAGATAGGTTAGATACCCAGTCAAATCTTAGGAGATGTTACGGATTAAATTGAAAGACATCATTAGATTTTCTCATAAAAGCAAGGGTAATATTGCTCGATAGTTAGTTAAATGGAAAACAAAGTTAGATACCCAATCAAATCTTAAAAGATGTTACAGACTACATTGAAAGACATCATTAGATTTTCTCGTAAAAGCAAGGGTAATATTGCTCGATAGTTAGTTAAATGGCAAACAAAGTTAGATACCCAGTCAAATCTTTGGAGATGTTACGGACTACATTGAAAGACAGCATCAGATTTTCTCGTAAAAGCAAGGGTAATATTGTTCGATAGTGAGTTAAATGGCAAACAACGAACTTGCCACTTAATTAACGAGGAAAAAGACCATGCTTGAGTCTCTTCAATGCAGTATTCCGCGTAGCCGAGTCGTTGCTAGTTAGTTGATTGCAAACTTAAGGCTCCTCATCAGTCAAATCTCAAATTCCTCTTTCTAATGTTAAACCTATTGGCTGGGAATGCATACGTAGTTTTCAGATTTCTCTTCAGAAAATTAGAATTCTTTACTTCTTTTGTCAATATACTCAAATATCAAAATGGGTATATATTTTATGTCTATTTGACAAAATATTTCTAAAATATATGCCGGATATCTTATAAATTTGTTAACATTTCAAAAATTCATGAAAAGTAAATGAATTGTTTTATTTCAATGCGGTTTGCGACAAACTTGTTCTCATGCAGATGGGGTGGAGAAGGGAGGTGGGAGGTAAAGAAAAAAATAGTAAACATTTTTGTCAATAGAGGACGTTTCAGACAGTCAGTTAAGTAAAGTGTCAAGCGTACCATAGTAGTCCTTAGCAGGGTTAATGGACGCTATACGCGTCGAAATATACTGCATCTATGCGGATATGCTTCATGCCCCAGTTAACGATTTTCTCAGTCGCTTGTAAAGTGTAATAAGACGGCTGACACATAGAACATTTACTGCTGTGAGCTTGTAATATTTGCATGCAAATAAACGTAATTTTCCACGAAAAATTTTGATTTGTATGTTGAAATGCCCTTTATTCAGAAAATGTTTTCTTAAAAAAAAAAAAAAAAAAAAAAGAAGAAGAAAAATTCCATTTTTTCCGCAAACTGCATTCAAATAAACCAATTCCTTCACTTTTCAAGAATTTTTTTAATCTAACAGAAGCTTTCGAGTTGGAAATTAAGATTTTAACACTTAAAATAAAACTAACTATATACTTTAGAAATATTTTATCAAATGAAAAAGAAAGAAACATCCTTCAAGAATTGCAAAAAGAAAAAATAAATTAAAAATTTAAATTTTTTTCTAAGCAGAAATTTGAAAAGTACGGAGGTATTCCAAGCCCGTAGGTTTAACATTAAAGAAGAGGATTTGCGATCTTACTCATAACAAGCCTTAAGGATTGAAACTTGATTCCTTGTGATTATTTTTGTTCTAATTATTGTATTATACTACTTTTGTGCTTTCTGAAGCACGTTATTAGTTGTCCTTCAAAGTTCTAAAATTTAAAAAATAAATAAATAAATAAGGTTTGGGCAACAACAGAAATAAGTTCTGCTAACTTTAGAGTTTTAATGTTCTAAGATTAATATGGATGTCGAAAATATATATTTTTAAGTCTTCGAAAATAATAAAACAAACTTAGATGGTACTATGATATTAAGTCTGGTAGTCTGGGCGACCCAGACTACCAGACTTATCGCAATGTCTGTTGTGGTATTTCGGACTTTGGTGTTTTATTGATTTCTTGGCACGTCTAAAGGTCAGAGGTGAGCAGCGGATGTCGTTGACAGGTCGGACACCACCTCTTCCTTTTGTTGAGACTTTTCTTTCTTTTGTTGATAACCACAGACCCTTTGCAGCAGAATGGGAAGTCGGGTTATTTATGGCTCTCTCAGGCAGACTTGCTTAGATAGCGAAATAAACGCAGATTTAAAACTTGTCTCTCACAGTTACCAGAAAGTCTGAAAGTAAACTTATTTGGTATCAGTTATAACATATGTCACATGCTGACTACCATTGTAGTGGAGAAATCAGATAAAATGATCATTAAAGCGGTGTGACGTTTTTAAAATTGGTATATAATAAGGAAGTAATGTTTTCGGCCAACGGAACGAGAGGAATGGCAATTTAGAATTCATTGACTATTTCATAAAGTAAGATGAATCACTTATGAACTTTATCTGAATCAATTTCTTTAACCAATAATTTTCACAATTAATAATGCAGTAAAACCTGACAAGACGGTGTCGTAAGTGATGGGGATAAATTCTGTTTTACCCATGTTTTCACCTTGGCAGGTTCATTGTCTGTATAATTGCTTTGTATTCTTTTCTCCGGCACTATGTAATTAAGGTACCATTTTAGGTAGGTTTCCGTTATAAACAGATTGCATTAATGTAGGTTTAACTAAATTTTAACCATTAATTTTTATATCTCTGGTTTTACAGCTTATCGGTTAAATTACGACGTTGCAAAAAATAAACATGCATTATGAACGGAGTAAGATTAAGTCCAAACTCTAAATTAATAACAAGTTGGAAATTGTACGTTAAACGTGACATATGAGGTGCGTTCGTTTTATAACTAGTTTCACAATGTATGAAAATCATCCTTATTATTTCAGTGAAATGAATTATATCGTCTGCTATGAACGAAATGAGCATGCCTTTTACTTTCTTATTACGACGCCACGTTTAAAAATGCGAATTTTTTTTTTCTACACCAGACAGCACTGTAAAATTCACCATGGAAATCTTGTTTTGCGAATGATTACGTCCATGGTTTAATATTTTTATGACTTATAATGAACGAATCGCCTGTGTTTATTTACTCTAATGGATTGAGATATTCGGCTGTTAACGTAATTTCCACTGAAGTTATCTCAGAATCTATACATTTTTTTACTGTAACTCATCTCTCAAACAAACAAATTTTTCAACGATCTTTCTAAAAATATAACTTTTATGCAATTTTATTCGAAAAAATAATTTTGAATAAAAATGGCCGCCTGGCATATGAAAAAAGAAGTGGTTTGCCCGTATTTGTTTTCCTCAGTCACGTGACTGAGGAAAACACAAGTCATGTACATGACTTGTGTTTTGTGTGACTTGTACATACTTGTCATGTACATGACTGTATAGTAAAAGCACAAGTCATGTACATGACTTGTGCTTTTACTATACAGATTCCGTACGATAGGATTTAATAGAATAAAGAAAACTTTTATTAATATCTTTTAAAGTTTCGATTCGATTTTCATAAAATTTGAAATGACTCGACAAAATTCTGCAACGATAATATATATTAAATTTCAAACCATTCGGTGGGGTAGTTTTTGCGCTGTTATATGCGGACAGACGGACGGACCAGACGACAACTATAGGTGCTACATATTTATATAATTACGAACGCACCTAAAAATGAACGAACGAAATCAAACATCATTTTAGGCTAGAAAAAATTATAAAATCTTAAGTGTTTTTTATTGTGACAATTTTTTCCTTGCAGCAAAAATTTGCAAAACATTTTAATAAATATAATTTATTTCATATCACAAAATTCATTAATTTTAATACAGCCTGCAAATTCTATTAATCTATCATTCTTGGATTGTAAAAAAAAATCGTTATAGAAAATAAGAGAAAAATCTAATATTTCAAACACAATTATTAAATCAGCCAAGAACTGTAAATATATGAATATTTTGCAAAAGTGCTTATTTAAAACAAAACATCATTACCTAATTTTCGTTACATTATTTTTAGTTGAGTCGAGTTAGGCGAGAAAGTAAAACTAATTTAAAGAAAAATGCTTTTGTCTTTAAATTGGCTGTAACACGCTTCCAATGAACATATTATAAATGTAAATTGATAATATTGTACATTTCATATTTGGTATATCTTATGCGAAATGCATGCTAATTCTTGTATCTTATCATTATTCGGTGGGTGAGATTTGCATCTGACTGCTCTGAAATTTTCTAAATGAAGCTTATTTACGCGTACAAAGGGGTTGAGATGCAAAATATTTTTTGATTTTCAAAGTACAAGTACCTTTGAGTTGTAATTTTCCAACTGGACGAAAAATGTCCAGGCCAGGATTCGAACCTGGGAACTCTTGGCTGAAGCTGTCATTGCTCTACCAACTGAGCCATCCTGGTCGAATCTAGCGGGCCTAATTCATCCAGTTAACTTTATTGATCATAGCATCTGGTCTTATATCTGAATCAGCTCAACAGAATAAATTGCAGGTATAATGGGAACTCCAGCAAACACTGGATACGTGATTACACTAGTTTAATTTTAACACAATTATTCAAATTGGTAAAGAAATCATATGAGTTGTAATTTTCCAACTGGACGAAAAATGTCAGGGCCAGTATTTGCACCTGGGATCTCTTGACTGAAGCTTCCGGACATTTTTCGTCCAGTTGGAAAATTACAACTCATATGATTTCTTTACCAATTTGAATAATTGTGTTAAAATTAATCTAGTACAAGTACCTGTATTTGATTTTTTTTTTAGAAAATCTTGTTATTGTGTCTATTTATATTATAACCGTAACAAGAATTGAGATAAGAATTGAGATTTCTATATTAATGAAGGGTAGTTACTAGGAGGTGATAACTTTTTTATTTCCAGAACTGTACATTAATGTATATAAATAAATGCATCTAGATAAGACATATTTATTATAGTTATAATACGTATATCATTCGTCTTTTATTGACGAAGAAAAATTAAACTAAAAGCGTCTTTTACAGTAGAATACAACTTTTTTTTTTTTTTTTTTTTTTTTTTTAAGAAAAGAATCAGAATTTTTGCACATATTCATGGTCTTGTAAAAAGAAGATATTTTGGAAAAAAGTAAATTTAGAGGAAGTATTCGTATGGTATCTCGGATCAGTTAAAATAATATGTTTCGTGGAGGTGATGTAATTTTCATAACTTTTTTATTAACTTTCATAATTATTTCACGATTTTTACAATAATTTTTCACATTTATACATTCTCTTATGACGTGATACATGCCTTTTTTTGCAGGGGAAATTATTAAATATTCATATTACTAAAACCTTTCTGATGCTTCATTGAAGAGTCTAAAAATATGTAATTGTGATTTTTTTAAGTATGTATGATTTCCAAAAATACTATTAAACATGATCTTACCAGGAGAACATATGCAAGTCCCTGATGTCGGATGACAAATGGCTCCATTTTGGCACGAACAACTGTGTGAACAGCCATGGCCCCAAGTTCCATGTTGACATATATCTTCACATCTTCGCATTAATATCAAAAATAAAATAAAATTATAATAACAAATTATAATTTAACAAATTACAATAACCATTGGGGAAATGTTCCGAAAGCTTAAAAAAAATATTTACCGTACTTTCGTGTTATAGCGGCCCCCACAGCAATTATGATTATGCCAAAATTGCAGTTATGATTTCGCCAAGATCATCGCAAAGCTTATATATGCATCCTGTATACGCATATATATATATTCCAAACACTCCTCTGTGTGCTATATACGTCATTATACACATATTATTTACGTCTTATATGTCGTATATACATCATATACACATGTCATATATAAACATCATATATTTATCCTATATGACTATAACTTGGCCCCATACGTCAAAAAATGTTATATATATATATATCATATGTTATTATAATGTCATACATGCTTTATAATTTGGCGATAAATCTTGGTCGCTTGATGATGCATCCTTAGGGGCCGCTATAACACGAAAATACCAAATTTACAATATATTAATGAAAATAGAAAAAAAAATTATCCTTGGGGGCCGCTATAACACGAAAGTACCAAATTTCTACTTTATTTTACATATCTGATAATTTGCATCTATCTTTTTTGTAACTTTAACATTTTTGTAACGACTTGATGCATTTCTATTGCCTATTCAAAGAAAAATTCTTCTAAGGTTACAGAATTTCCATAAAAATGGTTAAAATAGTAAAATGCGAACATCATTTGGTTCATTCTCGACCGAAAGCAACAACCATTTTTACAATGGTTAATAAAGTTTTAATTTTATTAAAAAGAGAAAACAAATACTCTAAATATGGCATACATTTCGAAATTATTTTTATCAAGATTTATGGTATGCATTTGCAAGTAATTGAGTACGAGGAATAGAGTAAGTTTATTCACAGCAAACATTCAAAACAAAAGGAAACTTTGGTTGAAGTGGGACCCGATCTTCTCAAAGTATTTCTTGAAGACGCATTAAATTCTCTGGCAACGCCTCGCCCGACGAAGTTTAGCCTCAGTGATATGAGGAATTTTATAAGAATTTCCTCCTTTAGCCAACATAAAACCATACACGTTTGTTGTGATATAAAAATGTTATCGTTTGTGTATCGAATTCTTTGTACACGTTTTAAACAAGTTCGTCAATTGTATTTGCGAAACATTTGTATACACTAAAAAACATAATTGTTGATTTTACAGTATAATACTGGCACCCCAGCTGGCAGTATTATACCGTAAAATTAACAATATTACTGCTAATTTTACTGTTTAATACTGTTAATTTTATGGTATAATACTGGTAGCTGGGGTTCCAGTATTATACTGTAAAATCAACAATTATGTTTTGCAGTGTAGTAAAGACTATATAGAATTGAATTATCCAAGATCCAAAACGTTTACATATGGACTGTTTGATGGCTGTGTTTTAAACTGAATAAGCTAGCATCTGTAGATCATGCAGCCAAATGGTGTCCGTCATTAACACGGCAATAAGTTTTTGCAATGGGAAAAATGACACTTACAAATCTGAGTATATCGATGTTGTTATTTTGTTATGAAATTTTTCTTTCAAATAGGACGACCCAATGCTTTCAATTCTGAAATACCAGAAATACTCAGAATATTGAAACATGGACATACTCAAAAATGATTAGAATCAGTTCAAACTCATTTTTGAAACATGGACATACTCAAAAATGAGCACATAGAAGTCAGTTCATACTCATTTTTTAAACATGACCATACTCAAAAATGATTAGAATCAGTTCAAACTCATTTTTGAAACATGGACATACTCAAAAATGAGCACATAGAAGTCAGTTCATACTCATTTTTTTAAAACATGGACATGCTCAAATATGAGCACATGATATTTTATTCTTGAGTATGTGCATGTTTTCAGAAATGAGTACATACATGTTTCAAACTTGAGTCATTTTGATTCGGAGCCATTTGGACTATGCGACATACTCAGATTTGAGTATTTTTTGCTCAGTTTTGAAAATGTCGTTTTTAGAGTGTGCGTTATCCTGGTGTACTAATAAATTTTTATCCAGATTTATGATACATTTGCAAGTAATTGAGTATATGAGTAAAATAGTAAGTTTATTGATAGGATACATTTATATAATTCAAAACACAAGGAAACTTCGGTTGAAGTGCGAACTGGCTTGACTGAATTTAGGTATATAATAGGTATATTTCAGTTCTAAACCCTTTTTTCATTTGTAAAACTTTAAATAATATACACATTTGTTCTCATTTACTTTCTATTCTACACTTCCAATAATAGATAGTTTTCGATCATTTTTTTAAGTGTTACGATACAAATTGTCAGGGAGTATTTAATGTCACTCATTAAAAAAAAGACAAAAAAATTCTAAAATACATTTAAGAACATAAAGACGATTATTTTCTTTGAAATGTTATGAGTAAAATCAAAGCATATATTTCTTTCAATTAACATTTTTTTTATAAGATTTTCTTAAAAATTTAACTATTACAAATTTGTCGCACAAATATTTTATTAAAACAGTTAGTTGTACATTCTTATTTTATCTTCCATATTTTCATAATTTACAATGTTTTGACATCGCCAGAAGAAAAATAAATAAATGAAATCTAATGTAATAAAATTTTATTTTATAAACCGTCTAGAACAAAGAAAATAATAATATGCACTATATTGCCAAAAGTCACCAAACCGGTCAATTCCTACTTACTTTTCGCCTGTAAAACCTGCTCTACAAATGCATGATCCATTCACAGTATCGCATGCAGCTGCATTCTTGCAGTCGCATTTATTGGTGCAATTATCTCCGAATGAACCATCGGGACATGGTAGTTCACATCCATCACCAAGCCACCCTGAAACATGTTATAAAAATAGATTGTATTTTTCATACTTTTAAATGAGTAGTTTTCATTTATTTTCCAGTTTCAGTACCTCTTAAACAAAATAATTCATATTCATGTCTCTCTGTTTTACACATTTTTTTATATATATTGGTCGCCCAAAAGAAAGTGGCACTACAGTTGGTCTGAAAAATAGTTTAATGGTATTAATATAAATTAGTATACAAAATAAAGAAGTAAGTAATACAGACGTAACTAGAGATGCAAAGGGTGGAATAAACCGGGTTTATTCCCGGGAATAAACTGGGTTTTTTGGGAAGGAAATATTAAAAATTCCCGGAAGTATTCAGAAAATTTTAGACGTGGATTTCTTTAATTTGTAAACAAAATAGTTTTTTACAAATGTAAAGAAAACCAATAACATAAATACAGAAAAATGGCGCAGTTTACACGAAAACTAATGAAATACATGCTTAAGCTTCAGAAATAATAAGTAAGATATAAATTAAAATAGCATAAGTAAGTTGATATTTTAATCGTGAATAGGTAAAAAGTGAGAGAGGCAGATGACAGATTCATCTTGCCTGACATAAATATAAACATCACCCCTGTTCTCCGATTCAGACAAACAAAAAGAAAACGAACACAACTAAAAGAAATCAATGCATTTGCATTACACTGCAACTCACAAGAAAATTAATATAGAGTATGCCTGAATAGTAAATATGCCAGCTAACAGAAATGAAACTATTTCAATTATTAAAGAAACATTCAAATAACTTACCAATTCACAGCCACCATTCTTGTAAAGCAAATGATATATTATAATAAATTATGCGCAAAATCCTAAGTTTTATGATTTCATAATGAAAAACATATTATAAAGTTTTCAGAACAGTGTCTGAAATTTCGAAAAATAAAAAATTTAAATTTAAAAATGACTAGTTTTGTTTACTTTCAAAACTTCTTCAAAATTTCCAATATTCCCCAAAATTCCGCGTTTATTCCCAAAAATTCCCGGGTTTATTCCCGTCCGTCAAAAACTGTGGGTTTTTTGCAACTCTAGACGTAACAGATAGGCTAGACAAAGTCACCTTGTAGGTTGAAACAAATTTCACAGTGGTCAACGAGACGATGAATACCCTGGGTGAAGAAGCTCCGGGGTTGGTTGTGGAACCAATTTTCAACGGCAGCTTGGACTTCATTATCGTCGGCAAATCGGAATCCCTTCAGAGCTTTCTTGAGTGGACCGAAGATGTGGTAGTCACACGGCGAGTGTTCTGGGCTGGAAGGGGGATGTTCCAGAACCTCCCAGGGGAATTGCCGTAACAATGTTTGGCACGCCACAGCCACATGAGGACGAGCATTATCATGCAAGATTATAACCCCGCGTGACAGCATGCCAGATTTCAATAGCACTCACATTTTCCTCTGTTAAAAATTGCATGACCGCGCGTTGACACAGTTTGGAGGCATCCATGATGCGAACGAAGCCTTTTAACGTGCTCCCACGCTATCACACACGCATCTGCTGGGATCTGGTGATATCGCATGCATTTCTAGCACTCTGCGCCTCTGTAGGAGCATGCGCAGTCATCTTTCTCTTCAAATGGCGGAGTTATTACAGCAATGTCACTTTCATTTGGGTGACCCTTATATTTCTACAACATTTAGCACCTTATAAATAAATTTCTGTAAGTTTTAAAGTGCAATCCAATAGCGATCTTTAATCTTAGTCACCCAACAATATTTTAAATATATTTACATAATTTTTACTTGTAAAAAATCAGATTTCTAAAAATTTTTAATTTTTTTTCATTAAAGTGTAAATATCTGATTTTTTGATGCCCCTATCCTTTTTTATGTTATAAAATTTTATCTGTATTAATTTAAATTCTGGCTTCTTTATGGAAGAAGTTGTTTTGTTTTTAAAAGGGTGGGTTTTTATTTACATTAATTCAGTTAAAGCAATAAAAATTATGTTTGACCCAGTGTTTTCTCTTAAATGATCATAACAAGAATAATGCTTTTATAATCGCTTCAATATTTATATTTGTATATACGATGAGAAAATGTCAAATAAATCCTTACCTGGTAAACATGTGCATTTTCCATCTATTGGATTACAGGTCGCATTATTCATACAGTGACAGGCATTTTGACATTTATCTCCCCACGTTCCATTCTGGCAATGCATTTCACACCTTTAAAAAAATTAGATGGGAGAAAAACTTAATTAGGCATTATTGTGTTAAAGAAAAGGGTTGCAAATATGATTCGAGTTGTAAATTTCCAAACTGAGTGAAAAAGCGTCCAGGCCAGGATTTGAACCATACTTAACCCAAAGGTCGCTGTTTCAAATCCTAGCCTGGACACTTTTTCATTCAGTTGAAAATTAAAACTCCTGTGATTTATTTACCAATTAGAATAACTGTGTTAAATTAATGAAATACATGATTAACTATTTAAAAATTTTTCGGATATTAAATTTTATAGGTTACTAATAGACATGTCCGGTGTTGCTCGGGTCCGAGATAATAACCTTAAATATATACATAAAATGACCTTATCCCGAGATACCTTAAATATATCACCTGCGTGACGAATAAAGAAAAAGTCATTGATCACGTCGTCATAGTAACGGTTTTTGGCGATAAAAATGTTACTTAGGAAACTAAGTCTGGAACTTTTCGTCCAGTGGAATTTGGTGACGTTTCACGCACACACACACACACACAAAAAAAAAAAATAGCGTTAAATAATTAATGTTGAAAAATGATTTCTTATTTAAAAAAAAAAAAAAAAAAAAAAAAAAAAAAAAAATTTAATCGATTCTCGAAAAAGATTGGATAGATAAGGTATTAAATAAAAATGGATTGATAAAAAATAAATTTATCATTTTCGGTTAAATGGATACCTTAAAAAAATAGCAGAAAAGTCGAAAATCACTGTACGAATTCCAAATAAACTTTATCGATAAAAGGACAAAATTTACTAAATTGGGCAAAAAGTTTGAATTTGGATTGCTTTTATGAGCGGGTTAAAACCGTCGGCGAACTTGAAAGATCGGTGAAATACGTGAATTTCTCCACTCAGTATAAAATAACAAAAAAACTAATCAAAAAAATCTAAAATCTGAGCCTCAGGTGCACTCGGATCCGTCTTGTTCTATCTTAATCCAAATTAGCGGACCTCAGTGTGCGATGATAGATTTCCTTAGCTAACGCCAACAAACAAACAAAAGCATACACACAAAAAAAAACACTCTTTCATTAATATCGATTAAAAATTTATTAATCCAGAAAGGACCTGGCACCAGGAATTAATAATTATTTCCTGGAAAATTCATTAAGCATGTTACACATATAACTGTACCTAATTTGCAATCAAACTATGTTAATTACATAATATTAAATCTGCTAAGCATTCAAAATAGATTGCAATGCCGCAGAAGTTTCTATTGTAACCTAATGTTCAACTGCGTTATTGGACCACGCACCAGTAATTAATCGTTGTTCCCTGGAAAATTCATTAAGCATGTTACACATATAATTGTACCTAATTTGCAATCAAACTATGTTAATTACATAATATTAAATCTGCTAAGCATTCAAAATAGATTGCGATGCCACAAAAGTTTCTATTGTAACCTATGTTCAACTTCGTTATCGGACCTCGCACCAGGAATTAATAATTGTTTCCTGAAAAATTCATTAAGCATGTTACACACATAATTGTACCTAATTTGCAATCAAACTATGTTAATTACATAATATTAAATCTGCTAAGCATTCAAAATAGATTGCGATGCCACAAAAGTTTCTAATTGTAACCTGCGCTCAATTGCGTTATCTGGCAATATTTCTATTAACTTTAGATGGTTATGCATCATTTTTCGTTGAATTTTCTAAGCACCCTTCAATTTACGAATACTAAATATTAAAATAAAGCACAGCTTTTCATAAAATATGGCCTTGGTGAGATCCGCAACTGAAGTGGAGCAGCTGTGATTTTCGCCTCTTACAGATTAAAATTACTAGCTCAAAACCTTATGACAACACACGTAACACCACCCCTATAAACAGGGAAAATTTCGTTTGCAAAATTACTAGCTCTATTTCCTTTCATAAAATTATGCAATATTATACAATGCAAATGTTTATTATTATTATTATTATTATTATTATTATTATTGTCCACAGTTAAGGCGATTCTCAAATTTCCTGCTCAACAACGCGAAACTTTCTGACAAATTTTCTGACTCATATTTAAACGTGACGGTATAAAATTGACCGGTTTGACTATTGAAGCGATTTGGAATCGAATAAGGTTTTCCATTTTTTACAAATCAATTACTTATCGACTTATAAGCAATTTTGTCACGCGAAAACAGAATTTTCTCTTTTCCCTCGCTGTCGCATCTGGAAATTCGGTTCAAAACGCCAACTTTGACTATTTTCTGAAAGATCTTCTGCCTTTACCAAAAACTGGAAACATCATTCGATGACTCAGTTTCTGAATAAGAACGTCAGACAATTTCATGCGTTTCCGAACAAAAAGGAATTCAGAAATGTGTCAAAAGATAGCTTCTTTGGATTTGAGAACAACCTTAAAAGTACAAGAGCACACACGCATAAGTAACTTTTCAAAGTGGACAAAACGACAATTCAATAACAGATTAAAAATATGACAAAAATATCTAACAGAGATTTTTAAAAAAAAGGCATATGTGTAGATGTGGGCAAGCAAAATATTAAACTAACTATTGACAAAAATATTTTCAATTGGAATATGAATTAGGATAGTTATATATGAGATCTGAAGTTGTCTGATTATTTCCCAATATTTTTAAAGAATAGCACTCATGTTTTAGTTCTCTGTTTATTTTACCAAGATTTTTTTTTTCTGAATATATTAATCTCGTAAAACAAGAAAATAGTAATACAACTTACATTGTAATGTAATAATTTATTTTGTTCAAAAATACTGTAATGAAATTCCTGTTTAAAATTTACAAATTTCCGTTAATTTTTTACTCTTCTGAAATAAACTGCATAACAGTCATGTCGTAATCTACCGAATGGAATGGTGAACTAGCACAATCTCTGGTGAAAATGTACAGATACTATATAGACAAATATTATTGGATACTTAACTCAGTTTTGCCAGAATGT